>CM068313.1:17970511-18095511 GCA_034766995.1 Acanthacorydalis orientalis | reverse complement strand
TTGTTCAGTGTTTCTCTACTGGTTTAATTCTCAACCTGCAGTCATAAACTAAATAATTGTCAAATTCGTTTTATGCTGTAGTGTTTGATTTTCTTTAAAATAATTCATATATAAATCCGAGTAAAAATTCAGTGAATCAATTAATAAAAGTTATATGACTTTCTTTTAGATGAAAGTTAAAATTTTAATATCCTTACTCCACATAGAAGTCTTAAATCAATTTTATATTGAAAATACAAATGGCTTTATGATAAAAAATAGCACATTAATAACCACTGTTCGACTAGATTTAAATATTCGTATATGTATATTCTATAAACTTTCTGTAATAAATACGCTCAACGTCTCACTATAAAATCAAATAACTGAAGGGTAATAATTTAACAAACCAAATACGGTTAAATAGTAAAATGCCAATAAAATTTACACATGAATAAAAATCATTAAATATTTATAGTTGCATATAAAATATTTCAAGTTTTGAGTCCGTTTATGGAATATTTTTATAAATCTTCACCTGTTCATTCCACATGTCGACTTGCGTTAACTACTTAGAAATGTAATGTCTTTATAAACACATTTACTACAACTAACTTCTTACAAATTGACGAATTCAAAAATATATAATATATGCATAATCAATTTTTATTGGTTTATAAATGTAAACTGAAAGTATCATTTGCTCAACTGTATATCCATTAACGGAACAACCCATTCTGAAGATAATTCCTTTTAAATTCTTTTAAATTTTACTTATATTTTTAGTTACTAAATGTTTAGTCATACCTATTATTACATTTTTCTATTCATTAGTTAAGAATTAAAATTCAAATACACTGACACACTTTGTTATTGATATATATATATATATATATATATATATATATATATATATATATATATATATATGTAAGTTCAAGTCAAAAATTCTTCATTAAAAACGTAATGTCGTAACGGATTATGAATGAAAATATTACACTATTCTAAATTAAAAATTAAAAAAAAATAAACAAAATAAATAAAAAAATGTAAATAGAATTACTGCATCTCTTTTATCTTCCATGCAGTAATTATACAATAAAAATCAAGTCTTGAATATTATGGAATGTATTGAAAATTTACAATTAAATGTAGCATAAATTAAGATATTACAACGTAAAGATAAAAGGGACATATTAGTAACTGATAAATTACAATGTAAACACGCTAACAAGTTTTTGCTACACTAAAATTTGTTACAGCTGATGAAAGCGACTCTCAGGCAAAGTGCCCAGTTTCTTGTAATCATTGTAAACATTTTTGTTAAAATTATAAAGAACTACAAGGTTTCGAAACGTTTTAAACGTGTTTTCGATGCTCGATTTTATTATAAATATACTGTAAACAAAAATTTAAATTAATGCAAATCAACTTAAGCGATTATTCAGTTTTTAAAGAATTGTCCCTGAAAAAGGTTGACAAATTTATTGTTTTCATATATTTCAACAAACTATGATCTTTTTTTAATTCATAATATTGTATGGTTCACTTAAAAGTAATATGTTTAAAATATTTTTTCACAATCTATCCCATAAACCAAAAACGTTAAAACAGTCATCATTTTTTATTACTTTTGAATCATTTTAAAAATTAATATTCCTCCCACTAGAGCCGTATGTATATAATTACGTATTTAGAAATTATACGTTTAGTATATAACAGCAATCAATTTCCAAACCTTTTCAACTGTTTAATAAATTTCAAAAGAAGACTGAATAACTTAATGTAGCTCGTAATTTTTTTCAAAATCTATGTCGTTTATCTAAGGTGAAAATACATTAGAAATGAAATGCTCTTGTATATGTATAAATTCCATTAAAGCTCTAATGCTAGTCAATACTCTTGTACTTTGATACCTGTATATACATAAATAGGTATCGAATGCAATCACTGCCCAGTCCAATACATATTCATGTGCATGCGACATGTTACTTCATTACGGACTCAAATGAGTAGGCGCTGTGGTGAGTGAACGTGATCAAGTCGTTGTTTTATTTCATTTAATGTTGCCACAATATGACATAAATGAAGTAATGGTAATGTTAAAGTACATTATTGTATCGATCGGTTTTAAATCTGTCACTAACTTGACTTACGAATTTACATTTATTCCATTATATGAATTATTGAACAGATATTCAGTTTGTACTAGATAAACATGTATATTAAAATTTATTATGAACTTTTCATAAATTTCACAGAATATCACTTTAATCTTTATCGATAATTACAACATTTCATTATTCTTGTAACGAACTGATATTTTAATAGCAGTGCAATTTTTCTAATGATGTGTCTCAATCATTTCTATTAACGCTTTCATCTGTTAAATCTTTTGTAGTATTAAAAAATAGACCTAGTACAAGTAATACAAAACTTAAAAAAATATTTATTGGTAAAGTATAATAAATTGAAAAATCTGATTACAATAAAACAATATTTTTTTTCAGAAATACAGTTTAGCATTGTGGAAAAATTCACTTTTACAAATTTATTAAATTTCCATGTTCCATAAAATTATCTGTATCAAAATCAATAAAATGAACAATATGTTTCTCACTGATTAAAAAAAGGTATTTATGAAATATATATTAAATTGTTTTCAGAAGAATTTACATAGATTTCTATAATCTCTGAAAATTCCTTATACTTTAAAAAGTGATATTGTATTGATTAAAAATTAAAAAATACATTACAAGTGATCTTAATAATTAAAATATATTGATAATGAAATATTATGTTTATTTCGACGTTCATTGATTTATAAATGGATATTTTTCAACAATACATTCATACTTGTACAATGATTTCTAAATTTATATGATAGACGAGACGTGTCTCTTTTTTGAAGGTAGCAATAAATATGTTCCTTACTTTAATTACCTATTGTTAGTGTTAATTCCTGTATGAACACTTCAAATGTAATTCTTATTCCTTTTTAAATTTACTATACGTATAGATAATTTAATTTTAAAATTATTTCAGTTTTGTTATATACTTCAGGTCTACTTTTTGTTGTAAAAAGTACTTAAATAATCAAAATCACACGGTAAATAAATGATAAAATATTTTTCTCAACGAATACTCATTATTGTCTACTTGACAAAATATTTTATCCAGTTTTTTTCGTTATGAATTCTTTATATGAAATGAAAAAAAATATTTTTTAAGAATGATAACCTAACATGCTACCAAGTAAATTATAATGTTTATTTTCATTATCTTCATAATATTGCATTACATTAATGTTATAAATTATGGATAAAGGTTAACTGTCAATATATGAAATGAATATGCATCTTTCAAAACAACTATATACTTCATTAACAAACAACAATCGTCCACAATACATAAAACTTTGATTGCATTAATAACAATTACATTGTCATCCATCAAAATGTATCTATGGAGCTTTATTAGTGCTAACAACAAGTATCCTATTACATTACCATTGACATCAACGTGAAAATGTTAATTCATCTACTACGTGTACTATATATAGTTTTAGTTATGGACCACGCAAACGAGAGACTTGCAGAATGTGCTTCACTTAGCCTCTCTCGTATTCGCATCTGCTTTCGTCGAAATAGTAATTTAGTGATCATGTGCATACAGATGCGATAAATGTCTTTATTTTTTTTCCATCGTTGTTGACAGTTGCGTTCATGTTTATTTTACCCATAATATTATATATTTTTCAAAGGAATTAGTTATGTAAATATTGTGGTTACGTAGAGCTAGGTATCGTATGTTCTAATGTCAATATTTCTTAATATGATATGTTTATTGATTATAAAAATATTAGCAATACACACTTAAATCTATACAGTAATTTGCATTCATATATATATATATATATATATATATATATATATATATATATATATATATATATATATATATATATGTGTGTATACGTATGTGTGTATCTATGTAAGTCTGTATGTGGGTGCAAATTAATTCTGTTAACATTTATTTTAAAAAATCGTAAAATATTTTCTTCGTTTGACATAAACCTACTAATATAACTTCATAATAATTAGTATATTCTAGATTCAATACATAGCAAATATTGAAATATTTCAATTCAAGTTAGAAACTAATCTGATAACTAATATTTTTGACATATTAGACTACAAAATTTGTATAGAGACAGATAAAAGTATTAATTTTGTTCATACTATTTGAGATCCATGCAATATAAAAGAATCATTAGTCACTATATAATGTTAGGGTATGCCAATATGGATAACTTTCAATTTAAACGTTTTTTAAACACATAGATCGATTACTCTAAATTTTAGGAGTCACTGATTTTATTACAGAACATATAAATTATTTTCGAGTTGAACGGATATATTTTTTTAATGTGAATTCAATAAAATTCATTAGGCGATTATAAAAATTTATTTAAAGAATAAAATCCAGTTTTCTTTTTACAAAGCTCTTGAATTACTTCAGTCGTGGTTACATTAATCTTTCTGTGTATACATAGGGGTTAGTGATAGGGGATTACATTAATCTTTCTCTATGTATAGGAGATTTGGAGTATCAGGGTTCCTTTTCCTTCCTGGGTGCGCCACTGACTCAGTAACAAATTTTTATTCCTTTTTCATTTGGGGTAAGACTCTAGTGAGCTGATGAGACTAACTGATTATATAATAATATTTTTTAATCTGTGCTAACCTATCCGCAATAGTTTCTTTTTCCACAGTAAGGAGGCAAAATAAAAATAACGTCGTCATCTAACTTCTCAATAAATATGTATTTTTTTTAAAATCTGCTTCTGTAGATCAGTGTCCGAACCTAAAATAAAAACGTACTTCTTTTGAGCTAATGTGAAGCTATTTTAAATAACACTGCTTTATAAAATCTAGAGCAAAACATGTTATTGATACATAATAATAAACATTATAGAATATATATATATTAAATAATAATTAATAATTAAAATAACGAAATACTAATAAAAATTACCACAAATTCTGACACGGCAGCGTATACTTGTATATAGGATGGATTCGTAACAGTCTGAAATTAAAGTACAAATATCAACTTGTGAAAAAATATAATAAAGTAAAAAAAATCTGAAACCCTTTCGCATATTCCCGGAGATACGAATAGCACACTTTGGAAAACAATAATTATAGATAAAAATCTGTATGATTTTTTTAAAAAAAATTACACAAGTTTATTTCAGTTAAAAAACAAAAGTAAACTGATATAAAAAGAACCAAAAAATAAATAGGAAGTTTTGATGGAAAAATTTACAATTTTCATTAACTGCAATCATTAATCTTTAGTAGTGCTTTTTTTCAAGTAAAAGATATTTCTTCTTACATATTTATGGTATATATATATATATATATATATATATATATATATATATATATATATATATATAAATATATTGAACTAAAATACTAAGTGCGGAACATGTTTTTTTTTAAATTTTGCATTTTTTTTATTATAACACTATTGTGTGGAAGCCCAAGTTAAATCAACCTATATATATATATATATATATATATATATATATATATATATATATATATATATATAGGTTGATTCAACTTGGGCTTCTACACGATAGTGTTATAATTAGAAAAATACAAAAATTAAAAAAAATATGTTGTTCCCCACTTACTATTTTCGTTCAATTGTATTTCAGTGTTAGATTGAACTAAAATACTAAATAAAATGTAACATGACTTTTCTTAACACTTGCCCCCTTTTAATGTTCTCTTGTGGAAGTCCAAATTGAATTACACTATATATATATATATATATATATATATATATATATATATATATATATATATGTGTATATATATATATATATATATATATATATATGTGTATGTATATATATATATATGTGTGTGTGTGTGTGTGTGTACTTAACACGAATTGCATATAATTAGTGTCTAATATTATTTCTTCAAAAATATACAAATGTATAACTTACATCATGAGACATAAAAATTAAATTTTACATTTGCAGATAGCTATGAAAATTATAAGAAAAAATGTAGATATTTAATTAAAAATCATATTTACTTGAGTACTATTTATAATTATTTCGTAGCAATACTAGCAAAAAGTTGACTTTATTGATATTACGTACTATTTTGTTGGTAAATTAGCGTAAAATCAACCGTCAACTGCTCCGTTTTAGATTTTTTCGGCACAGTGTTAATATCACATCACTAACATTAGTAAAGTAACGAATAGTATTCGAGTTAATCACCGGTTAATGAGCGAATTTGTTGCTTTTCAAAACATTCAAAATAGAAATGTTTCTAAACACACATACACACGCACACACACACACTTCATATATATATATATATATATATATATATATATATATATATATATATATATGAAGTCCATCATAATTATCACTACTACACAAAGACATCAGTTGTTGAAATATAGAGCAACGCCCTTACCTCTTTTTGTATATAGTCGTTAGAAGTCATTTTACGCTTTTTTATGAATAATACTTGTGAATCTGCTCAGTTTACGGATTCATTTTATGTTATTACTTTTTAATCTTTTCTGTCCACCACTCTTGCTTTTTACAGATTAATTTACGATATATAGTAAAGTTAATCACAACTTAATTTTTTCATTAATACTCAAATATAATCTAATTATACACACATATATTTATATATATATATTTATATATATATATATATATATATATATATATATATATATATATACATATGTTAAAATGTTAAAAGTAATTTATTATCGCCTATTTACTTTATTACTCTATTTATTACTACGAAACCATTTAATGTTAGTAATTTCAATTTCAAGCTTTTAACAAATAATTGCGAACTGCTTCCAATCCTAAGCTCTCTATAAAAAAAAACCGTCAAACATTAAATAAAATCGTTTTGTGAAAAACAGGTATACAATCTCCTTTTCTTTATTTTTTGTTCAGTTTACTTGCCTTAACTTTTTCAAAAATACTTGAAAATACATCTTTACAAGAAAAAAAATATGTATCAGATTTTCTAACGTTCTTGCTTTTGTAGAAAAATTTAAAGGTTTTTGTTATTTAATATAATTTATGAAAATATTAAAATGATACACGAAATTTAATTTACTAGGAAATAATGTAATGCCTTTATGCAAAGTTCTCACAATATACAATTTTTTTAAAAAAAAAACATTTAATTGTATATCAAATAATTGGATATATTTTGCAAAAATATATGTAATCTATTAGATTGGTAGAAAAATAATTGCAGTTTATGATCTTCAAATTCATATACCTTTGATTTTTCTAGCTGTTTTAAGTGATCTAGAACTATTGGATGTCTAACACCTAATTTTTGTGCTAGCTCTCGAATTGTTGTGCGTGGTTCCGATTCAACCAACACCTTCAGTTGGTCGTTATGAACTGAGGAAGGACATCCGCGACCTTCTTCATCTTCAAGGCTCTCGTCCCCAGCACGAATTTTTTGGAACCACCATTACACCGTACGTTCCTTAACAGTACCCATACCAAAAACCTCGTTTAGTTTACGAGCACTTTCTGCTGCTTTACCGCCCGTTTTGAACTCACAAAGAAATATCTCTTATTTGTTTCTTTTTCATCTTTAACTCGATAACACAATTTGCAGCAAATTTAATAACAAAACCAAAACCGTTGTTACCAAAATACAGACCGAAGAATGCACATTAAAATGATATTAACATGAACACGTTGAAATGACACTTTAATTCAGAAAACAAAAACCGCGACTGTTTTCCTACCAACCTAATACTTATATAAAACAATTCTTACGTATATGGTTATTGTCTATCAATATACGTTTTTACGAAACTTAAGTAGCTGTTAGTTAAAATAATACAAAATAAGAGAATTTTATAAAAAAAAAAATTTTTGAACGTTCTCAGATACCTCATTTGAATAAGAGTAAGCGTTTCCCCAGATCGTGAATGACTCAAAAGTTAATGAACTAAAATTAAATATACTAGAGTATTAAAAAAAATAATATATACTATGTTGTGTTTACACGGTAAATGGCGCGAAATAAAATTGTTATGTTTAATAGATTTTATTTATTATTAAAGCAATGAATCTGAAAAATTCACAGTAAAAAAAAAATTCCAGAATAAAAATGCATACATATATGTAATTATGGAAGTATATATATATATATATATATATATATATATATATATATATATATATATATATATGTAACAGTAGTAAACGACAACAAAAATCTCAATCAGGATATACAAATTTTTGTACATAAAAAACGGATATTACTTAAGTACGAACCGGTCAATTAGTGTTATCATTGATGTAAATAAGACATTATAACTCGAATGTCATTGTTTAATTTGATTTTGACGTTGTAAGAGGTAAATATAATGAATCAATCGCTGTACAACAAACAAATCGTATATGTTTCCCACCAAATCAAGTGGCCATAAGAAATAAGCAATATTATATGCAATGACACCGAGTGCCGTCCGTTTGGCTGAACAAACACTTAACGTTCAACTCAACGTAAGAATATTACATTATACAAATTCTCCGTACACACACACCAGTGTACGTACGTTTAAATAAATTTACATAAATGATGAATGTTTGGCAGTCGCTCAAACACCTGTTTCACGGAAAAAAAAAACAAAAACTAATATTATTGATGCGTTTGACAGGCAGGTAATTAACTCAAGCACAGTTTCGTCATAGTCGTCGCATCGTGTATATGGTTTAAGTAAGCAATTACTATTTGTCAGTTTAAATATACTGTTACATACTTTCTGATGGTTTTTGATTTTGTGTTGTATGCGAGATAAATAGCTCCATATGAATTAACTTACACGATTAGAAAAAATTACGCTTATAAATTATTTTACGCCCCTGTTCTCTTATTCATCCACGCTACGTAATTGTATTTACTTATTATTTTTTTAATAGATTGATCCACAGTTACGCTCGACGTACACATCAATCATTTTGAACAGAGCCTTGAGCATTTGCTCTTTTGTTAACCAGCTGCTTTCAGTTTGTTTGCTTATCGTGCATGCATAACTTTATTTTTTCACACTGATGAAATGTACATAAAAGTAGAAGTTGTGTCATGGAAAGGATCATATATATATATATATATATATATATATATATATATATATATATATATATATATATATGTATTACTGCAATAGATCGTCAAGAACGATAACCATAAAATAAATGTAAAAAATGACCATATATTTCTAAGACTCATTCTACAAAATAAAACAATTCAAATTATTCAATTTAACAATTTCTCAAAACCATGTATTATTCAACAATTCGTGAAATTGTTAACAAAAACTTTGTATTTAATTTTTTGCCTTTTGTCCTTTGTGGATTAGTTATACGGCTTCATATAAGAAATGGACGAAAGGGTATCAAAATATTTTTATTAAAATACATTTTTATTTTTCAAAACTATAATTTATTGAATCATATTTTATACAATATTATGAAATACGCTATATATATATATAATGTATATAATATATATTAAGATACTTCTGTGGGTTGGAATATAAACAAAAAAATAATTTATAACTTATTTAACAGAAGATGTGGTTTTTCTACAAAAAAGGTGCTGTTGCCGTACTCCTAAATATAAAAATCTTGTGTGTTGAAGTGTAAAAGATTCATTGACTGTAACTAAAAAATTAAATTAAACGAATGAAATTAGATAGTACTGATGTGGAATTAAAATCATTGATCCATGTCTCTTTATTAGTGTATGTTGCGCTCAATATTTGTTCAACAAAGTGAATTTATTATAATTTAAATAATAACTCGATCACTGTCACTGTTCATTTTTTTATCCACATAAAATATTTTTTTCATTATAATGTGTTTATAATAATAAATATTTACTGAAATAAATGTAATGTTTCGTAATATTCTATTAAAATTGAACGTATATTTGAAATTAAAGTTCTAAGACTATTAATTTATTATAAATTAAGAAATAACTAGAATATATATATATATATATATATATATATATATATATATATATATATATACAGTAAATAAACATTTGAATGTTTTAATTTTTCTCATATAATGCGAATTCTACAAGAACTGAAAACCCACAACACATAAACAATAAACTTAATCACTATGAAATTGTATAATAATGATGATATTTTCTTAAATAATGCGTTATTAGAAATAAACGACAAAATTTAATATCTTCTTCAATATACACAAATGAGCACATCTTTAAAATTATCAACAGAAATATAAACTTGTGTGGACGACTGCCATTATGAATTCTTAAAACAAACATTTAATCGACGTGTAAATTTATTTTATTGTATCCTTTCTCTAAAGTACATATTATATTTTATTTTTATTGCTTTTTATATAAACAGAAAGACGAACGTATTCACAATGTAATCAAAAAATATTCATTAGAAAAAAAGATGAGAAGTAAATGTGATAATGCATCGAATAAATATTTCCTCAATTTTTACTTATGGATAAACTTAAAAAATTAATGTCAACAAGTGTATATCTACAAAGTTCATTATCTCGATAATATATATATATATATATATATATATATATATATATATATATATATATATATATATATATATATATATATATATATATATATATATATGTATTTATGTTTTCAAGAACTTATGAATTTAGATTAGAAACACAATTTATATTCTTATATTCTGTATATTTGTGTTATTGTTATTTTTTATATGACAAGAACGTTATTTCTAACAAATTATTTTTTTAAAATTTATTGCATTATAGAGCATCATATATATATATATATATATATATATATATATATATATATATATATGGTTGATAAAGTTCTTAACAGAGCTTAAAAACTGTATAGTAAATTAATAATATTTAATATCAGATTAAGTTGGCAAATGTCATGGAATTCATTGTCTCATTATTAAAGGTGTTTAGAAAATCACTTACTGATAACTATTCCAATAATAATATATTTTTCAATGTATATTTATATAATTTACTGAAGACACATAAATTGAACTTTTTAAAAACACATGAACAGTTATTTTACATATTTAAAACATATTGAATTGCTTTATAAATACAACAATTTAATAGTTGTCATAACAATCTGTACATTGTAATAATGATAATAAAAATACATCCGCTTAGGTTAAATCAATTCAGTGGTGAAATATTTATAAAAAAGTATTGAACTTAATATATACAATATTATAATGGCTATATTTGACTACTATAATTAGGAAGAAAAAAATCATAAAAATCAGTGTCGATAAACAAAGAATAATATTTTTATGAAACGTATATTCGAAATAAATGATAATTTCCTTTAAATCCATTTAAATATTGTTATTCTTTCTGAAATAATTTACAATTTCAATAAAAGGAAGCAGATATTGCATAATTTAATAATTAACAATCATAACGTAAAAAAATGTTAATCTAGTGTCTAGCCATTATTGTAAAAAAAATATAAAAAATGGTAATAGAATGTTTACATTTTTTGACAACATAATTACTTTTTTAAATATATAAATACGATCTTATACATATTTATTGTAAATATTGAAATAAAGTAACATATAATTAACATATCTATTAATATTCAATGATAATGAGATTTTTTTATATTTTCTCTCTGACCGATTCACATTAACTATGAATGTGGTGAAGCCGCAAATTATGCATTCGAAACGTTATCGGCCATATTATAAATAAACAGTAAAATGACTTGATAATTTCTTCGAAATTTAATTTCGAATAACTTGTATAAAATGTAGCATTTCACAATATGAATCAATCATTTAATGTAAATCATGCTGTGAATATGCTAAAAAATAATTTGATTTGGAGACGTGCACGTATACACTGGTTTTAAAACTTAGATCATATATCTTGATAGTAAACTGTGGGGACACTGGTGTTTGATTGCAAAAACTTCATGAATTTGACACGCCTTAAAAAATATTAATAAAGAATCAAATATAATGTTAGTATCTTTATAATGTGTATTGTGTAATATATCTTAACTAAATTTTATACAAGCATATCAGCCAAGAAATCATCCCGTTAAATAAATCTAACCAGACTATCCATGAATAATTCCCTTCACAAAAGAGACGAAGAGACCAGAAGATTAAGTTACGGACGAATCGGGACAGAAAGACTATAAGATCTTTCTCAACATTTACAATTAAATCAAACGGAAACGAATAAGGACGTGTTAATCAACACGTAACGTGCTGGACAAAGACGCGAATGGGCGCGCGACGACAATGATTGTCGGGGCTTCAGGGGGACCGGTCATGTCCCGCTGTTATTCAGTGGGATAAAAGAAACATTTAACCATAAAAATAACCCCGTGGCTCGAAATAAATTACCTCTGCTCACAGATTACATCTGCGTGGGTCTGCGCTCCGCCGAGAGAAACCGAATTCTAGACGACGATATTTCTGTTGGATTGGGATATCAGTCGCATTCGATGTGGTGTTTTATAGCGTGCCTTTGTATCGTTTAAACCTGTTGACATATCAGCAGTTGTCAACATTTATCTTGGTTGAAATTGATCGCATTAATGCCTGATTTGATGTAGTCATTCCGTACGTTTACCGTTGTAAAAAGAAAATTAATGATTTAGACACCAACATTGTCTGCTTTTTATTTGTAAATGTATCGAGAGACACAAAGAACACAATTCTTTCTCTCCGTCGATTTTAAAATCATGTCTCGTCTTTGATTTTATTTATAACTGGTTGCAACGCTATTGAAAACGATATTTCTTACAAGCGGATAATACATTACACCTGATATAAATTAATGAAACTAACTCTTGTTCTATGAAAAACTAAACATTCAACATTATAAAAACTTTTAAACACATAATATATATTCTAGAACAGAAAATGCACAATATTATTCAATCTTTATACATAATAAAAAAAATCATACACCTGTATCATGTACGTTAATTAAATTTTGCCATATTTTTTTTTAATTAATTGAATTATATAAAATTTTAACACGAACATACTTAATAAGAAAACAATTTCTCATAATCCATGTATTATACGTATAACATTCGTTAAGTTTGAAATGAACCGTCTAATAGCAATAACTAAAAAAAATAGTAATAATATTTGCTTTTTTCGATACATTTATAGAATTATTCGGGTTAATAATGTTTTAACTGTATAAATTATTTGTGTGATTGATAAAATAAATATTGAATTAAATACATAAGTAACTTAACAATGAAACTCATACCAGGCAGTAATAATTCGTCAGTAAATATACATTTGGAATGCATAGAATTTCGTATAAAAAATAACTGAATTTATATGTAAACAATCACCAAAACTTACTTTGAAATAAACTATTGATTGGTTACATCGACAGTCACTTATTTTAATATTTATTGACATATGTAAATAAACATTGATGTAACTAAGTATTGATATAACCAAATTTGAATTTTTCATTATTCATTTTGAAAAATTCTGAATTTCATTTCGTAGAGTTTATTAAACAAATATAACCCTAACACTCCCAGTACTTCACCATTTATTTCGTTGACAGCGACTTGTAAGAAAACATAATCAAAATATAATAGAAGTTTACAGAAATAATATTTATTTTTATTTAAAATAAAAGTTAATAATAAACCATCATTGTCAATCAATTGATACAACTAAGTTTATATATTCCATAAGTGTAGATTATACATCATAGTTATATATATATATATATATATATATATATATATATATATATATATATATATATATATATGTATATACATTGTTTATTTATTCAATCAGTGAAACTAATTTATATAGTCAGGAACAGTACACTGAAATCAATATTTATTTCAAATATTTATAAACAAAATACTGAAATCAAGAACATATTTTTCAATTTTGCAAACGTTTTAATTTATTTTATGTCCGATTACATTTCATTTAAATTCTTTACATAAACAATAAGAACTTATATTATCAATCATAAATAATTAAATTGAATTCGGTCATTGACATTTTAAATGAAATAATTAAATAATATTTTTATATGTTCTAAAATATTCTTGTATTTTTAAATTAGTATTATGATTCTATAGTAAATTTCAGTATGCATATATATATATATATATATATATATATATATATATATATATATATATATATATATATATAAGAAACATTTAAAAATTGACAAAAGTGGTTTTAACATTTTTTTTACATCATTTTATAATCTGTATATCTGTTAACTGGTATGATCTTTTCTGTTCCAGTATATTTACTCTTCATGAACAAAAATATTTTCTCATTTAATTATATGTGTTATTATACTACCTTTGAAACTTGATAATTTCTGAATTTGTTTTATATATATTTTTTTTAATCACATAGTTAAAGTTTCAAATATTTTCAGGGCAAACTTAACAAAATAGTTCAAAAACAGTATTCGTATCATCAAAAACCAGTAGTGATTGATGCATTATGAGTAAATGACTCGAATTATTGTACGAATGACCAATCGGTCATTTGTTTGGGTAATGCTGATCCGCACAGGTGAATGACGACGCACAGATAAAACGTCGGACCAGAGGGGTGAGAGATGGAGAGCGCGGTCCGTGCGTGGTTCGTGACTGTGCATGTATTAAAAGTAATCATTTCAGATAGAGGCCTGAAGAAACGTGTTCATTAGCTGTGGACGCAGCGCAAGATGGATGCATATAAAAACCATCGAATGGGTGTTTCGTGAACACTCCATTCTATTAACACAATGTATATATTGCGCCGAATAAACAAAACATAGTCATGTTGGCATCGTTTAATTGTTAAGCCTGCTCGTAAGTTAGTGATAAAAGAATCGCCTACGATCTCAGTCGTGTGCTCTATTATGCTCTCCCTCCAATGTTTGTTAAAAAATGCATACAAAGAAGATATTAACATATCTTAAAAGTTATATTCTTTTTTATATCATTAGGACCACTTACTTCCGTATCCATGCCGAATCCAGTACAAGGATGTAATTTAAAAATGTTTTAGAACATACATAAAAAATATATACAAGAATCCGTAACATACAAATAAATAAAATAAATTCATCTCTGTGTGTTAAATACAAACATGCACAACATAAACATTTATATACGTAAAAGACAAATAATGATTATGAATGAAATAGTATTTTACTTAATAAGTACGTACTCCTCTTAAGATTTAATTAAATACAAATATCTTAAATCTGTTTTTCTACAAATTGTGTTATTATTATTTGACAACATATACATAATTATAAAACTAAAGAAGAAATAGTCATTTATATGAAATTTAAACAAAAAAAAAACAACAACGTATGTATATAAGATCGAATAATTTGAAGGCATAATTTGACTTAAATGGAGAAAACAGATCGAGAATAGAGATAATTTTAAATATTCATCCTTAACTACCAATTAAAGTGTATAAAATATATACTTATGAAATTCTAAACATCTTGTTTGGAATATCAAATCCAATACACACATACATGTTTATGAGTGCGTGTGTGTGTTCATATATACATGTATATACACATTATATATATATATATATATATATATATATATATATATATATATATATATATATATATATATATATAAATTATGTTTGTATAACACCACTCTAAAAATAAAGATCAAAAAAGCTCAGTTTATAATTCAGTTGTAGATTTTTCATGAATAAATAGATTTTTGTTTGTAGAATTATTTATCGTAGGCTGATTTACTTTAAAAATATATACAGATGATTTGAGACTTCAAAAATTATTAATTTTTTTTTCTCTGTGAAAATCTTTTTAACTCATTAACCCATTCTCATCCACTGAATCCTTTTTTATACAGTTGTAAAATCAGTTTCATCATACCGCCTACCACAAATATAGCATTCATAAAAGACTATAACTCAACGAGATTAAAATAATAATTACATATTTGAAATAAGAAAACGTATTTTTTTGTTCCACTTAATGTATAAACTTAAATCTGTTTATGTACTGAAACATTTTTGAACGTTAATTCATTAACAATGTATGATAAATTTAAAGCATCATGACAAACATTGTACTCTTGATTCTTGAAAAAAATGTTCTTTTCTCGAAATGTTAATGTATTTTTTTGATTTCAAATTTTCTGTCCGTTACTACTCTTTTATTTTTATCCACTTTTCAATATCGTTTCAAGTGGTAAATGCAGTAAATTAATTAGAAAGTATTATATATTATATTATTCACATCTCGTATTATTCATATTCTACTATTATAGAATTGTAAGATTTCACGTTATTTTTAAAAATGGATCGAAACTTATCCGAAACATATTTACTTGATCATATTTACATGTAGAAATTATTTATTACTTAATTATTTCCAGTTAATATCAGATTTAGAACTAATATTTGATTATTGAGACAGTATTTCGAAATAAGAATATGTAATAAAATTGGTAAATATTTCGAATAAATTATATTCTTGAATATATTTTCAAATACACATTCGTAAAGAAATAGAAAATACATTCTAAAAAAATTATGTTCAATCATACTACACTCGTACATCCATACATTTTCCTTTCAATAATCTGTTTATACCTCTAACAGTTTGTGCAAAAAGTTGATATAATATGCTTATAGATAAAAAATTATACAACATTTAAATTTGAAAAACGATTAATTCAACATTCGACATAAACTTGAAAATATAAAAATAGTTTTAAAAAACATGAAAGTATAAGATAAACCATGAAAGCTTCTCTATTACATATATGTTTTGTATTTTAACTAGAACAATTATAGAGACTGATTAACTTAAAAAGATTTTTTTTAATTAAAAATTGTTACTATATATAAATAAAAGCTTATATGGATGTGTTCAAATAAAATGAAAATAAATAAAAGTGAATGATAGTTATACATAAAAAATTCTGAACGAAATCGTTGAAATAATTCATTCTCGTCTATTAAAAATAATGATAATGGCACATGATTATTTATACTTATTAGTCCAGAATAAAAATAGTTCGATGCGTAAAACGTACGATAATTAAAATGTACATAATTGCGTTCTATCATAGATGAAAGAACAAATTTTTATAACTCATATATGCGTAACACAGGAAACAAAACATTAAAGCGTGAACGAACGATTAAAATGAAACAAAATCGAGTAAAATAGCTTGTGAAGAACATTACATTCCAATAAACCTAAAATTAGCAACTTATTATGAATAAATAGTTACAGGCGTATCTGTTTTTAAAGAGTTATAATGTTAATGTCAAGTTTTATTTTAATAATATTAGTAATAAAGATTTTAAATTTCGTCATAAAAATTAATTGAAGTCTAAATTAAATAGATTTTTTTCTATTCGAGACATAGTTTATCAGCACCAAAAAAATATATAATCCTACTGTTTCTAAATCGTTCCTTGTAACAGTACAGAAGAGAATATATGTGTATATTTACAAAAAAAAGAAAATAAAATAAACATCTGTGTAATAGTTGAAAAGGTTTATTAATATATTAATAAATTACAAAAAAATAATATGAGTTAAATTCTTTTTGAAGTATGATTAATGATTTTCTTATCAATTTTTATTACAATATTTGTATATATAATATTTTAATTCGTTTAAATTATCAATATTTATTTGTCCTATGTTAAAACACATAAAACTGAATATTTTCTATTACTGGAGTATAAAAACAATTTTTTGTAAATAAATATTTCACATACAATTCGATAATCCGTATATTTAATAATAAATATTATTCAATAATAAGTATTACTGAATTGTCTCTTAATTGTATCCAAACTTTATTGTTTTGGTATATGTTTTTAATTCGAAATATTTTTCTGTAATAAACTACATATTTAACATCTTGATATTTTACTGACACTAAACAAAAACCTTTTTAATTGCTTAATTAAATACAATTTAAAAATAATAAAGATGAATGCATGTCAATTAAATATAATGTTATGAATGTAATTTAGTTACTTCACTTACTTTATATTTTATTCAACGTCATAAATTTTCTTAATAAAATTTATTATGTAACGCCTTTAATTATCTTTCTATATATAAAAAATAATTCCATCTTAAAATTTCCATAAAACAAAGCCCCCTCGTATCAATCTATATATATAGAAAAATGTTTCGTATAATTTAAAAAAATATACAAAATTTTTTTAAAAAAACGTGTAGAGACTTTGTATTAAATAATTAGGTCTGTTCGATATGTACACTGAACTTACTATGAACTGACTCTTGAATTTTATAACTTTACTCTGACTTTCTTACTCTAAACTTGTTTTTATTGAACAACATAGAGTAAGGTTAGAGTAAATCATATGAATACTGTTAAGTTTGAGTGATTTGTTTATTCGATAGCGACTATCATAGATAAAGACTCTCGAGTTAGACAAAGATGCTCGCGTTACTCTAACAAAAAGCTAAAGTGAGTTCAGAGTATCAAATCCCCTGTTCTGAACTTACTCTAAACTGTTCGACGGAAATCCTGAGTAAATTCAGAGTACATATTGAACAGAAAAGTGTAAAATTTCCTACTCCGAGTAAGTTCAGTGTACATATCGAACAGACCTATTATTAACGATGATACCCGAAGTTACACGAAAAATTATGATTTTAGTATCATAACTACAATTTCTTTTCCACGAATTTTAAGGAAGTGTGAATCGTGTTTGTGTCATATATTCGATCGTCCTTTGGAGATGGAGTTTCTCTGAAATAAATACCTGTTCACATATTGTGTGTTGTCAGTATATGAATGCGAAGTCTGATTCGTGGAATATGTAGAAAAACTTTCAAAAAAAAACACCTAACAATGATAACTAAATTACGTCCCCCTCTGGAGCATCCTCCTTTCATCTTATTTCCCTATAACAAATACAATGAAATGTGCAACTTTATAAAACAACAACATCGCAATACACCTGCGAGAAGAACACAATCACTACCATTCCACAGTGAGAATGATTATATGGACATACTATTATAACATATATATATATATATATATATATATATATATATATATATATTACGATGTTAAGCGAATATATGCGATACGAGCAAAACGAGTTGGGGGTGCGAGTAAAGTGACCAGGAGCTACCCGAGGTTCGGCGAGCATAGCGATTAAGGGGCAGAGCCTCCTAGTTTTTAAAAAAATATTTTTTGCATTTTTGAACTTCATAAAGCATTTTTGCATTTTTGAAATAAATTTTATTGAACTCTTTTGATAAAAGAGTATTTATTAAAATAAATACTGTAAAAATTGTATATCTTGTATATCTACCTATCTCGTATCTATCTATCTATCTATCTATCCATATATATATATATATATATATATATATATATATATATATATATATATATATATATATATATATATATATAAATAAATATACCAATGTATGTGTGAAACGAAATAAAGGAGAAAAAGTATAAATCTGAAAACAAAGAATTGTGTAATATATCTAATGCACTGGAAAAATAATTCATTTCAATATTTAGTTTCTTTTATTGTTCATAATATCGAACGAACACGCATTTACATGAACGGGTATGATTATATAACTTTCTCACTTAAAATTGAATACACTTTAGAATTTAACACGAACGAAAGTACGGTCATTCTGGTCTAGTTGATTTTATGTGTTAGTCGTTATTTGTGTGTTCGTTGAAAATAAAGTTTTATTAAATAAATGGTAAGTTTTATATTATTATAAAGAACGTTTTATTTTTTGTTTCACTTGTATTTTTATGATACATACATACGTATGTACATATATATATATATATATATATATATATATATATATATATATATATATATATATATGTATATATATATAAATCCTGTTATATCAATATCTACTGTTTTCATATTGAATGTAAATATTTGCTAAATGTAAAAACACTCATTAGAATA
This sequence comes from Acanthacorydalis orientalis, assembly GCA_034766995.1. Classification (NCBI taxonomy): domain Eukaryota; kingdom Metazoa; phylum Arthropoda; class Insecta; order Megaloptera; family Corydalidae; genus Acanthacorydalis; species Acanthacorydalis orientalis. Next base: position 18,075,414 of record CM068313.1, on the reverse strand, counting down.
TACAACTAGAGCCTAAGACTTTATTAGGATTTGAAAATGAACCATATGGAATTTCAATAGAATTATTTAGGGCCGATCTCTAAATATTAAATAGTTATCAATATAATTTAATTAACTTCATATTTTACTTTATTTTATTATCATAAATTTTATTAATAAAATTTATTACATAACACCTTTAATTTATCTATCTATATATATATATATATATATATATATATATATATATATATAATATAAATAATTCCTTCGTAAAATTTCTATGATACAAAAATGGTTTTTCGTGTAATCTACCCCCTCGCAACGTACGCCCCTCGTGTTACACTGAACAATTAGCACGTTAACTATTTCCATTCGCGATTATCAATGATTGGGTGATGCATATCACGTGGTCTCTGTTCTGATTGGTTGACATCAGTCACTTTATATGTATCTCGCGGTGTAAAACGAAAAAAGGTATACAATTTCAATGTAAAATTAACAAGAATTTTATTCAAAATTTTGTATTCACTGAAACTTTAAAGTAAAAAAATTGTTACATATTCTAATATTGTAGTTTGTTGTTAATTTTTATAAACTTTTCCAATAAAAATTGTACGAGTTACATTTTATGCAGATTTGTGCGTATAATTTGCTAATTTCTGTTATTTGTGAGGGAAGAGCCAATCTCTCTGGTGGTCAGTGAGCGTAGCAAGTAGGAGGCAGAGCCCCCTGATGTTTTAAAAAAAATTTTCTGAAAAATATAAATCCGAAAACAATGAATTATGTAATACATCTAATGCACTGAAAAATGATTCATTTCTATATTTAGTTTCTTTTTTTGTTCACAATATCAAACGAACACGCATTAACACAAACTGGTATGATTACATGACTTTCTCACTTAAAATTGAATACACTTTAGAATTTAACACAAACGATATTACGGTCATTCTTGTGTAGTTGGTTTTATGGGTGAGTCGTTATTTGTGTGTTCGTTGAAAATAGTTATATTAAATAATCGGTAAGTTTTATATTATTATAGAGAACGTTTTATTTTTTGTTTCAATTGAATTGTTATGATACATGCATACATATTTACATATATATATATATATATATATATATATATATATATATATATATATATCCTGTTATGTCAGTATCTCCTGTTTTCACATTTCATGTAAATATTTATTAAATGTAAAAACACACTACAATATAAGACTAGAGCCTAAAACTTTATTAGGATTTGAAAACGAACCATACGAAATTTTATTAGAATTACTGCGGATAGGTCTTTAAACTATTTTAACTAACATATTAAAAATACAAATTTAAAGATATTTACAAAGTAAATTTTACAAACTTGTGATATACAAGTGTATTATTATTATATAAGAATACACTCTGTCAAATTAAAATTTTTTCGTTACTGCATAATATTACTAAAATGTTTTTCTTGTTAATGGTACGTTTTAAGAATCAAAAATTGACTGACAGCATTATTACGTAGCTCTATCTTTTAATAAAGATCTCTGATATAAACATGTAATACATACATAAAATATTATTTCACTGTGAATAACACAGTCACACAAGTAAAATGTTTCAATACAATAAACATGCAATAAAATAAGCGTGAATAGATACTAATGAATTAAATATTTCTATTTACTATTAAATAATATAATGGAGGTTAATTGTTGTTTTCTGTTAATGGCAAATCGAAATCAAGAATAGTTTGTAAGGTTGTCAGACGTACACAAATGGATTATTAGCATTTTCTATACTCTAAATTCTTTGTGCGACTGCAATTTTTACGATCAAAAGTCAAATGTTTTATTGTTAAACATTAGAACACATAGCATTAATCAACAAGACGTTTGTCATTTTGAAGTGTGAACATTTCCCACTAAAATTCAGTCATCAGATGCCATCATTTATTTACAAAAGTGCTTTTCTATAACTGAATTAAAATGGAACGCGATAAGGTGTTTTTTCAATATGTACTTCTACACTACTTTGATTTGAAAAAAAGTACAGCTGAAGCTCATCGATTGCTTGCGAAAACTTATGGTGAATCTGCTCCATCGGAAACAATATGTAAAGATTGGTTTTGACTATTCAAAAGTAGTGATTGTGACGTTCACGACAACACGATCAGGTCGATCGAAAAAGTTCGAAGATGAACAACTGCAAACTCTATTGGAAGAAACCCAAGTTCAAACACTCAAATAATTGGCTCAACAGCTCTAAATCGATAAATAAACCATTTAAAGACCTTTATAACCAGTGGAAAAAATCCAGAAAGAAGGAAGATGGCCGACACATGAATTAACTGAAAATGCCATTGCTAATCGTTTCAACATCTTGATTTCTTTGCTTGCAAGGCATAAAAAGAAGAGTTTCTTGTGGCGTATCGTGATCGGCGATGAAGAATAGATCTATTTCGACAACCCAAAACGCAAGAAATCATGGGTTCATCCTAACCAACCATCAACGTCGACACCAAAACGAAACATCCACTATTACAAAGCAATGCTCTCTATTTAGTGGGATATAGAGAATGTCTTGTGTTATGAGCTGTTGAAACCGAAGAAAACAAAATCCCAAACGTTATCGAAAATAATTGGAGCGTTTGAATGATAATTTGATGCAAAAACGACCATCAATTGCATTAAATCCCAGAAAAATGATTTTTCTCAATGACAACGCTCGGTCCCAAGTTGCTATAACCGTAAAACAAACACTAATAGAGCTCGAATGGGAAGTTCTCCCGTTCTCAGTGTATTTTCCAGACCTGGCCACAAACAGATTACCATCTGCTCCGATCGATAAAACACGCTTTGGAAGATATACATTTCCATCCCTACGGAGAAGTAGAAAATTGGGTTGCTGGATGGATTGGCTCAAAAGATATACCATTCTTTCGTCGCGGAATTCAACTTTTGACGGAAAAGTGGAAAAAAGTCATAGCTTCCAAGGGCGAATACTTTGATTGATGTATTCACACATGTTCATAAATGCTCAAAAAAAAACAGCGGATTTCAATACAACCTCTCTCTCTCTCTCTCTCTCTCTCTATATATATATATATATATATATATATATATATATATATATGTCTAGATAAAATATTACTTGAAAAAAATGTTACATAACTTACTGTTATAATACTTCTAACTTTTATCTTAATTTACAACAAATAAAAATATATGGTAATTATATATTTATAATTTTATTAAATTTATATAAATTCTAAACAATATTTAAAATTAAAATAACAAATATATGTACAATAGCAAAGATTAATTTATATCATTGTTAGTTTTTATCTTTGAATTCAGATATTTCAAAGATACATAACTTGGAAATTCTCAACATTAATTAAAAAAAATGTGTAAGAAAACAAAACATACCTTTAAGTCATATAATTCCATACAAATCGATTGAATCATTTAATAATGAGTTCCATTTCTTTTTGTATTATTGCACAATTATCACAAGAAATATTATTAAAATACAATTTTACGTAGATAATTTATTTGTTTAATTCCACGGACGGATTTTTTGATTGCACTTCGTTAGTAATAAAAAATGTTTTATTCGACAACGTGTTTTACAATTGGACGTATAAATAATAATCGTATATTTTTTAATAACATTTAAATCAAAAATAAATATATATTATTTTTTTATTTTAAAAATATTAATTTAAATATATATATATATATTTTAAATATAATTACAATGTATTATGAGCATAATTTCACTGTGATAAGAATATAAATATTAAAATCTGAAAATTTTTGTTCTTAAGTGTGTGTGTGTGTGTATATATATATATATATATATATATATATATATATATATATATAATGTGTGTGTTACTTTAATAGTAATTTAAACGCTTCTTACAATGAATAATATTTTTTGAAAAAGCATCACAAAAAATCTGATACTCATACAAGTGCAAAACATTGAATTCTTAAATATTTTTTAGGTAAGGAAAATATATTTAATACTACATAGTAGTAATTATTTACAATTATTTTAAACATGCACGAAAATAAAATAAAAATAAACTATAAACTCGTTTGAAGTACATATAAACAGTTTAATTAAAAGAGGCCATTTATGTTACTTCTTCATTACCTCCTTTAAAATATGTTCTTGATTAAAACTTCAGAAATAAAAAGAATATTTTTTCACATAATATTACAGTATCGAATTTCAAAAATATTATATTTACATTTATAAATTGTATATGTATATATATATATATATATTTTGTTAAAAAATGTATCCTTAATATTTCGTACATGAATGTAAAAAGGATGTATATATTTGTTTTTTTTAAAAAAAAAAGAATTTCACTACTGACAAAAATGTCAATAATTGAATAAATTTATTTGATATTTAAAAATATCAAATTGTAAAATAAAATATAAAGCTGTTTGCGAAATCCAGCTTAAGGAATGTTTCAGAATAGCTCTACCTTACACTTTGACCTTGACTTCAGGATTGGAAATGAACCAACCAACCTGATGTCAACAATAACGCGGACTTAATATTTCACTAAATGAAATAAGAATAAAAAGGCATTGGCGATACAAAATACATTCATAATCTAATTTGACACCACGACATTAAAATGGTGGATTTAAAAAAAGGACCATAATCAAACTATTTAAACTAATAGTTCAATTATTAAAAAACAAAATGATTAATAACTATAAAAAGTATGACATGGCATTAAAAAAGTAATACGATAATTTTAAATTTTCACATCAAATTGTTATTGATTTTTTAAAGTATATTTTTCGAAAAACAAACAAAGCATATTTTTATTCTAGATATTTTATTCATGCGGAGAGAGATATTTTAGTAAGTTCAGCTGGTTTGACAATTTCTTGAAAGAGTAATCAAACTCCTTACAATAATTGATTCGTATTTCTATTTCAATATTTTTTTATTAACTCATACTACTCGTTCAAAGTTAAACAATCAAATTACTTATTTCCTTTGAAAGTAAATCCAATAAAACAACCGATTAAAAAACATTAGCAGAAACTTTGTTTTCTAAATATATATTTAATTAAATTAGAAAACATGTTTATAATATTAATGATTTTAATTAATACCAGTATATGAAAGTAATATGTAATCAACAGAGAAATGCACATGAATAACAAATATATTTGTGAATTTTCCAATAAACATTTAATTGATACTCTGCCTCATATATATATATATATATATATATATATATATATATATATATACATACATAAACTGCTAAAATTGGACGAAAATAGATACATAACAGTAGTAATAAAAGTTATCTATAAGTGTATCTGACATTTTAGAGCTATATAAATTTCTCGAAAACTGTAAAAATCATTAAATACTTTTTTTTCAAAGAATAACTTGTTATAATAACGCGATCAAATAAATCTCTTTAATTAATAAAACAAATTTGGACAAAAAATAACTCAATTTACAATTTGGATAATTAACTCTCCGTATATTCTGTAATTAAAAAAATCGTTAAAAGCAAATCGATATAATAAAAAAGACACTGAGGTTTTAAGACAAGGTGTAATTAAATTTCGAGTTTTGTGTCCTGCTTCAATTGTTATAGAAACGCGCGTCTTTTTTTTCTTTATCGATTCAAAACACTCCACTAATACAAACATAAATTCTTTTTAATTTGCTATACTTTTTTATCGGTTAGACGACATATAAAGATTTCCTTTAAACGCAATTGCTTTAAGGCTTGTGAAAATAAATAGTTACCAACACTATTGACGTTTTAAAATATATTTAACGATCGTTTCACGTGTGAAAGCGTTCGTTTTTTGTAAACGCCGTAATTTATGTTTAAAAACGGAACAAAACAAATTTATCATTACGCCGATCGAACAACACACAGCACCAAGGATCACAGAAACACAAATACGTCCGTTTGTTCGTTCGTATTGATTTTCGTTTACTTGTTTTGCGTTCATTTGACAGCTGATAACACGTTTTTATATGACGGATCAAAACGAAATGCGACGATATCGAAACAAACTAACTTCATAACTAACATACAAGATCGGACCGAGCGCATGGTATAGTGTAGCAATCTGGTAAACCAGGTAAGAGGGTGAGGCCGCGGAGGGCGGACGGAGGCAATGGGCCAGACCACCCAGGCAACTCAGACCAATCCAACACTGAATGTCTTACTCACGCCGATTCGATCGGAATGATGGAACAACTACTTACAACAGACCATCTCCACGTATTGAAAAAGAAACAGACGACAAACACGGAAACAATTCAACGACGATGTTACGAAAACTAACAAAACAATAAACGGATTGTAAACGCTGCGAATCGCTCCGCAACTCAGTCACAATGCAAGTTTGTTTTTGTTGACAGATTATTTTATAAACGATGGAAGAGCAGCAGTTAATGATCGATACGGACTGCAATTCTGTACTGCTATTTAATTAATACGTTTAATGTCTACATTTCATACAAGAAATTGTTTACAATGTATTTTTGACACTTGACGTCTCACTTACATTAATGTTCTATAATAATTACAATATTAGTTTTTTGTTTTTAATATAAAAAATAAATGCATAATACATATTTAAAAAAAATACTATTAAATTCACTTAGCTAATATTTGATTTACACGGTATATTTTTCAATCGATAAATAATTAATAGTACATTTACACTAAAAAATTATTCTGCATTCTATAAAATTAAATATTTGATTAAAAATGAAAGCCCAGAAAAACACGTATAGGCTACGATTAACTAAATATTTTCTTGATGCAATTTTTAAAAATCGATTCGAATCGTTGCTTCATTCATAATTTCAAAAGCATTGATTCTTTAAATGCATCGATTTATTTATCAATCCCTGTAAAAATTAGGTTGGTGCAAAAATAATTACGGTTTTTATCATTTGAAGTTTGCTGCCGATTTTTCTAGTTACCGTTATCTTTTGTTATAATCATGTGAACATCATTGTAAACAATGAAATTAGCACTACTGAGTTCAGCTTATGTCTATTGTTTTCAATCTTCAGTACTGTTGGATATAACGATTTAAATTAGTCTTGGAAAAAACAAATTCGCGCGATTTTGTTGTACGAATTTAAATTAGGACATAAAGCAACAAAAACTGCTTGAAATATCCAATTTGTTTTTTGGAGAAGAGTCAATTAGTGAACGTAAAGCTCAACATTGATTCCAAAAGTTGCATGATTGAAACGAAAGCCTTGATAATGTGGAGGGTTGTGGACGTCCGTCAGCTAGAGACAATAATGATTTAAGAAACATTATTGAAGCAGGCCCACGTAAAACAACTCGAGAAGTGGCAGAAGAACTCGATGTTGATCATTCAACAATTGTTCGACATTTGAGCCTAATTGAAAAAACAAAAAAGCTGGATAAATGGATGACGTATGAACTAAACGAACATCAAGTAATTCAACGATACGAAGTCAGCTCTGCGCTTCTTTTGCGTAACAAAAATGATCCCTTTGTTGATCGCATTGTCACATGTGATGAAAAGTGGATTCTCTACAACAATCGGAAACGTCCATCGCAATGACTAGACCGAGGAGAAGCACCTAAACAGTTTGCTAAACCGAAGCTTCATGAAAAAAATATTATGATTACTGTTTGGTGGTCGGCAAGTGGCATCATTCATTACAACTTCTTAAATCCTGGTGAAATAATAACAATAGAAAAATATTAACATAAAATTGAAAAAATGCATGAGAAGTTGCTCGTTTACGACCAGTATTAGTCAATCGAAGAGGACCAATTCTTCTTCGTGAAAATGCCCGACCACACGTCTCACAAATGAATTTGAAAAAATTAAATAAACTAGGTTGTGAAACCTTACCTCACCCACCTTATTCTCCGGGCCTGTCTCCGACAGATTATTTTTTTTTAAAAAACATTTGAGTAGTTTCCTACGAGAGAAGGTTTTTAAAGATCAAGTATCAGCTGAAAACGCTTCCGATGAATTCGTTGATTCCAGGACTCCAGAATTCTATCTTGTAGGAATAAACAAACTTGTTTTCCGTTGTGAGAAATGTATGCAGGCCACTGGGCTTTATTTTGATTAATAAATATAATTTTTAACTGATATGAGTCTTTATACTCAATACGTAAAAACCAAAAGTACTTTTGCACAAATCTAATACATTTATAATACAAATTCTAGTTTGATTAAGGAAAAAGGTAAAAAACAAGTCTCCTTCAGATTTATTTTTTTATACAAATATCAAAAATCGAATTCTAGTAATCTATTTTTTTTTAATTAATGTAAATATCATCGATTCAAGACACCAGTTCTTCATATTGGGATATACTAATCGCGAAATAGATTTCGAATTGACCATCCCTACTACAATAGGCATATAACACAACCTCTTACAACCAATCTGTAAATAATGATTTTTCGACATTATGACAATTAGTATACAATATTACAGATATTAAAATAAATATTATCGAAAGGTCAATGATGATGTATTAAATTTGAATTAGTCATTAATAAAAATAAACGTTTCATAATTACTAGCATTTTCAAGAAGTTCCGTACAAAAATAGTGTAATTTCTTGAAAAAAAAATATTAAAATAATTATGATGCATATATAATAATTTTCAGTTATATATTTAATAAGGCGTTTCAAATTAATTTCTTTTAGAACATCTCAAATTATAATAAGAGTTTACTATCGTTGTTTTAATTTCTTCATATCATTAGAATAATTCTATATCCTAAAAATATGTTTTTCTACTAAATGTGTAAAGAAAAAAGTTTCAATTTAAAGAAATTATCTTCGATACAGATTTTTTTATAAATATATATTTAGTACATACTTTCACTTTCTTTAATCACAATGTGGTAATTTATTGAAATAAAACGATATTATTATTTATATTAAATCAATTGTTATTTATTTCTACAAATGTAAACATAACCTAATTAGAAACACATAATTCTATATTTCAAAATATATTTCACATTTTTCTCACACTTTATGAACCAGTTCCTTGAAGGTATTGATGAATAGTATGTTGTTTCACAAAGTATATTTATTAAATTATATAGAACATGACTATGTAACAATTCAATATGCAAAATAATCTATTCTTTTATGTAACATAAAGTCATAATTAATCGTATGTATCATTTTATAATCGATAAACGATATTAAAAAAAATTCTAAATAATATGTTCAAATATTTATGTGGAATATAAATAAAAACTTCCTTTATGTATCCTATTTTATCTTCCCGTTTTTATTATTTTACTATCGTAAGATAAAATCATGTAATTATCTTATTAAAAATAAAAACCCACACATTTCTCGTCATTTTGTCCTACGAACAAAGTGACAAGAAATATTTGATTTGTCACCTTATAAGTTTTAAGTTTAATTTTTTCGCCCTTAGATATTTTTTATGTTTAAATATATTATGTTGTAAAAAACAATACAGTTTTTTTTTCTTTCTGTGTTTCTTTTTATTTTCCTGACCATTTTGACAGGCTATATACTAGTATTTAAATATAAACCGTTGTATGTAAAAACAAAGATTTACACCTGAAATAGTACGAAATAAAATATTATGTAAATAACGAAACCATAAATATAAAAAGATAACAGCTCTTAATGAAAACATACAGTTGGAAAAAGATCTTAATGAAGAAACACACAAGGTATATCTCACCAGATGTCTAATCAAGAAAAAAATGTTAGATTAAATTTTTAAATTTGATTAAAATATGTATTTTACAAAAATGCAACAAAACTGATAATTGTGTACTACATTTCAAAATATGTAAAAGATTTTGTGTACATATTTTAGATTTTATATGCAAATAAATGTATTTATTCGTTTCATTTTACAGCACTTCAAACTTTTTTTAATTGCAATTCTAGGACAATATTTGAATATTTTTTTTAGATAAACTAATGCGTACATCTGAGGAAGTTCGATAAGAAAAATCATTAATAACATCAATATACTTGAACAGAACGTTAATGCCGTCTTTCTACAAACGTTTTTATAATAAAAGGTCCAACAGCTTATTAGCCGCATTTGAACTTGAATCTCAGAGGTCAATAGCCCATCGTATACATCACTCAACGACTACTGCCGATAATAATTTTTATTAAATATAATTCACCTATATTTACAAAATTTTATATAAAATTGTAAACAGAACAAATAATGTATTCAATATGATATTAAGAAAAGTTACTGTATCAGGCATTGTTACACAAACATATTTATTAAGTTTAATATTAAAAAAGAAATGAAAATTTTAGAAGAAAGTGAAATTAAGATTTATTCTGCTATCTAAATAGATACATTAATTTGAAACGCTCTATTAAAATAAATAATTAATTTATTATTATTTAATTAAATTATTTTCAAAAATATTTATACAAAATAAAAAATGTCTTAAAATAGGTCTTTTTTCTATACGACACAGTATACATTAACATTAATTATACATATTATGATTGTTTATTTATTTGTTAATTTTTGTTCTATTAAAATAGTTTCCATCGATCACATACTTATAATCATCTACTTTCATAACATCCTTTCGAAATATTATATTTTAATTCTTTTTACTTTTAGACACTTAATTTTTGAACGAGTTGTATTGTTTAAAGTACATTTTTCCAAAAACTAATATTTATTTATGAATGAAATGACAAAACATCATACTTTTGTAATGGTAATTGTTGAGAAATTGATTTGTTATAATATTAATTTATTTACCATACTTTTGTTCATCTTTGATCTTTTTGTTTTTTTTTAAAAAAAAAACTTAAAACAAATACAATTCTTGTTTTTTACTAAACTTATACTAAAGTTCGTTGTCACGACTGAGTTTAAACAAACTAAAAAATATTCAAATAAAAAATAAATTATTAGAAAATAACTATTACCATTGATCAATGTTTAGGCTGTATATAGTGTTAATATATCATAATTTTAATACAAAATCTTAATAGATTTATAGGTGTCAATAGAGTTTATTGACCATCGTTTCATACGTTATATTAATAACGTTTATAATATTAAATAAAAGTAATTACTTTGACTATTATTAAAAATATCGCAGTAATGAAAACATTAAACGTGAACACTGTTCACAAAATAAAATAAATCAACCTGTAAATAAAACGAGATTTGATTTAAAACATAGATACGATGTCGAATTATATATATATATATATATATATATATATATATATAACAGATTTTATTTGTACAGCGGGATTGTTTTCGTTAATAAATCTTCAATGTAACTACCAATATAAACTGCTCTAAAATCGAGCTAATGTTGTGGTAACCAGTCATAGATATGATTACATGGTGCTCAGACAATATATTTAGAAATGCAATTACACTACTGTGGTCCATCGACTAAATTTGTGTAATTGCAAAAAAAAAATGAAAACGTACATCAATAAACTCACAAGATTTCCGTCATTACATTTTGTATGTGTGCACAAGAACAACGATGCGTCAATATTCCTCGATCACGAACTGACCGCAAATGATGGATCCGATCATATTATTAAATTATAAATCATCATCTTTGTATTACGGCTTCGTAACTTAATATTATACTCAAAGAATATAAACAGCGCAAGAGTAAAAAAAAACAACGACAGCCTAAACACGATTCAATCTCTCAATTGCTTTATCTTGTACCACCACTCTTCAGCACCAACCACATACCATCATTATAAGAAATATTGTTCGATGAAATTCTCAATCTACATCCGTTCCTTTGAAAAGAGATGAAATTATAAAATATTCGCCTATTTGAACGGAGCGAAGGAATTGAAATGTTTGTCGATTAATTCATAAGCATGTACAGGTACACGCCATGTGGTTGAACTAACAACAAGTCATCAGAAGAACTATTAAAGGAAGAAAATAACTGAAACCATACGATAGAGAAAGACCACGGAATACGAATCATTTTTTATTATAAGGTGTGCTTAAAGTACTTTTTTCTCGTTTTTGTTTTTTCATCGATGATGTTATATTAGAACTCCAATCAACTGAGAAATCGGATATTCCAAGAGCGAGTTCGTTGGTATCAAAATATGCTTAGACGGTTATAGGTACACAACAAAAGAGTACCTACATACTGCTATTGTTCTTTAATCTTGTCATCAAGGAGAAGATTTATCCTCTATTTTTATATTATAATCTGTATGGTGTTTATATTGTAATCATTATTCAAATTATTGTTATTAAAAAAGAACAATCACACATTTCCATCAACAATAAATCTAACCTTCGCAAAAAAATCTATAAACTCATCTACCCACCTAAACAGCTAACAATATTTGCATTGTATATGAAATAATTTAACAAAAAAAAATCGTATACCGACAATCGATAACATAATATTGAAATATAGATTACAGTTTAAATATTGCGAAAAGAACTTCTTTAGATATATGAATAATAATTTAAAAATTTCCATCTAAAATACTTCAATAAAAAATACTTCTTCGACACACACGGTCGTTTTGGAAATGATTTAAATTACAACATCGACAATGATATCGGTTATATATTCTTTCCATTTTACAGAAAAGTAACGCTAATATTGATTATTAATCAAATTTTTCCCATTTAAATAAATTGACTACTAAATATTACACCAATAAAAACGTCGTATTATTTTGTAACTGCATATGTAAATAATATTTCCATACGAGATGATCGGTAATTATAATAAATTTATATAAAAACTAAAGACTGACCAGCATTATAAATATCGCCTAATATATGTGACACGTACATATATTAAGTATTCAAAAATAGTAGTAAGTGTTTTACGAATGGATAACCATCGCGATAATATTCATAAACCATTGAGAATGTTAGACAGAGATACTTCCATAATATTAGAATTACGTTCGAAAATAATTATGTTGTTCATACTTGCAGTAGCTAAATTACTTTAATTGAAAATTATGATTGTAACATTGTATAGAAATACACGATAAGAAATGAAGATTATAATATAATTTTTACATCAACTTTAACATAATTGCTAAATAAAATTATTTTGTATTACTTTAACAATGCGATACTTATTCATGGAAAAAAATTAAATGAATTTAATAATGTTATTACTTTATTAACTATTAAAATTTACATATCAAGTAAGATTTTTATCTTGGCAATATTCAAAAAAACGGACCGTACAAACTCTTACGAATATTAATTAACATTTATTTGCACAAAAAAAAATTATATACGAATTTAATAATAAATATAAGTATATTATTTACATAAATATACTCCATTGTTTTGTTTTCAGTAAGACGTTTAAAATTATATATGTATATATGTATGTATATATATATATATATATATATATATATATATATATATATATATATATATATATATAACAAGCATATAAATCTTCTGTCATATTTTACAAATAAAATATGTTTACATCTAATATTTTCAGATAACAAATTCAAAATTAACAAAGTGTGTAAGCATTTATATTAAAATATTTTGAATACTATAATTTTCATCCGTTTTGGAATATCTGATTTTCTTGAATTAGGATGATATTCCTGTAATCAACTTACAATTTGTGTTTATGGACTTAGTCCTTAATTATTATTTTTTTGTTCTAATTATCTAGAAAAAATATAGGCAATACATACATTTTTCCAGTTTTTTTTATTATCTTTTGATTCTTTCTGATTGTGCATTTAAATCATTCACGTTTATTTATTGTTTCACGTCATGTTTCTTTCATTTTCTCGATTAACTCGTTTACTGCCGGGAAAATTAACCACGTCTTGCTCTGGGTGCCAGAAGTTTATTAATTTAATAAGAAAACAACGAAATTTCTTAAATTTTATTATTAATTATTTGCAGGTATAGTCTTTGAGTGGCATTTATAATAATTTGAACAAAAACCTAGGAGGTATCTCGCAATCGGCACCACTGAATAAAATTCGTATACTGAGTGCCGACTACGAGATGTCTCATAATGTTTATTTTATGAAACTTTTCATATAAAAGTTCTCTTTTCATTTTATTTCATTCTGTAATGCTAGTCGCCTAACAAATCCCATCATCTGGCGACAATCAGTAATACAGATGTGTAATGATCCTCACGTGGAAACCCATAAAGCAAGTCAATTCAATTCAAACTTACAACGCAAACTACGAGATACCTCGTAGCCGGCACTCACGGTACATACGCTTACTAAGAGATATCTTATAATTGGCAGCGAATGGGTTAAATTGTAAACTTTACATATAAGAAGGGTGCTCAAATACAAATGAAAAATCGATTAATACACAAAGGCTGTTCAACCGGTCTTACACCACAGCTTCAATGATAAGAACAAACTTGTCCATGGTTGTAAAAGACCTAGTCTGATCCATCTCCAGATTTTCTACCAGTTGTAATCAACACATTTGAATTATAAGTACCATATAGTGTTACGGAGCACATTATTATTAAATTTTATTATAATGAAAGGTGTAATTCCTTCTATAATTTATACCAAAATTAGTTTTAAATTTAAAGATAAGGTTGTATAGCTAGCCCAAATCATATAAAAAAGAATGAGAACGAACCGCATGCTTGAAGATTAAGAACGTCCGTCATTTCAGGCAATATCGCGAAAACAGACAATTACTAGTAAATAAAATGTTTTACATTTTTTTTCTGTTTTTATTTAATCACCTCTCGTGTATTTATATACTATAAAAAACATAGAAAAAGGGAAGCAGCTAAAACGAAAAGGCGACTAAATTGATTGCGTCAATTTAATTGCTTCATTATATAAAAACAAATTAGTATTGTTATTCATGAGTTGATAAGTGCAATAGTTTGATAGGTTCATGGTTTCATTATTTCGCGAGTTCAAAAGTAAATCTTCATAAACTCATCGTTTTACGAATTAACTGCATCATGAATTATTTTGTTAGAATTTCATTGGATCTCTAACCGATTAATTCTTATGTAGATTATATAATTGACGTGCTAGTTTTGATTAACAATAAAAATTTGTTACAATAATCTATAATTTATATTGTGAGTTATAAATTGAATAAAATTTATTTTATATATATATATGTGTGTGTGTGTGTGTGTGTGTATATATATATATATATATGTGTGTGTGTATATATATATATATACACGCAAATACAATTATATTTAACAACCACTAATTAAAATGTCACAAGTCAAGTCTAGAAAACGAATATGTATATATATATATATATATATATATATATATATGTATATATATGCGTGTGTGTGTACAAAACTTTAAATTAAGGAAACTAAAATCTGATTATTATGTCACGTTTTGTAACTCTTCACACTATCTTAATTACTGAAAAAAGCAAGGTTTCTTTGATAAATCATACTAAGCACCAAATAAATAAATCTCTAATAACATATTTTTTTAAAAAAAAAAACATTCTAGAGTTAAAACTGTACAAAACATAATGAGTACTATATCTGAACTATAATATATATTTTGAAAAATGACTATGATTGACTTTATATATATATATATATATATATATATATATATATATATATATATATGCATGCATGCATCTGAAGAACAAACAAGAAAAAAAAACATAAATTGAGAAACACATTCGAAGTCGTATTCATACACACACACACACACACATACACACACACACCTGTTATTTAAAAAAATCCATCTGCTCATTTTGTAGAATAGATGAATTTATAAATTTACGCTAATTACTCAGTCACATCGAGGGCCAATAACACGTTTTATTATTTCATATAACATCAAATAGATCATTAAAAATTCTATTCCAAATATAACTTAATATTTCTTAATCCAACATCGATGTTAATTGCTAAATAATAAAGATTGGAATTCGAGTTATGTTTGAGAAAGAAACATTTTCAGTATTATTTTTTATTTTTATACTTTTTTTGAATTTTGTTATATTTGATGTGTTTTTTTATTTATAATTTTGTTTATATATATATATATATATATATATATATAAATAAATAATCAGATTTTAAACAAGTCATTTAAGTACTTTTTATTTTCTCAGTCGAAAAGATATCTTGCCTTCATATACAATTAATCAACATGTTAAAAGAAAGTCAACATACACATGACACGTGCCATTAGATTTATATTTCTTGCAACATTTAGCAGAAAATATATTAATTCTGTCTGTGTTGTCAATTCTTGTTATTAATTAATTTTTTTAATAAAGTAGAAATATATTCGTTATTATTTTCGGTATGTTATCTAATTTCATTAATTTTGATGTATGACATATCTTTCACTTAAAAACAATCCATTATTATCTGTAAAAATATAAATTATTTGAATTTTGTGACACTTTTGTTCTATTTTTGCAATTCGATGATGACGAGTATAATTTAAATATCGTTTGTAAAACTATGCTTGTTTAATTTCAAACGTTGAAAGGATTAGTTAATTCATAGAGAAAATTTAATATATATATATATATATATATATATATATATATATATATATATAGATTATCTATACGTAATCACTAATATGATAATCAATTAAAGAAACAGATATCGATCTAATATTGCAGTTACCATGCCCAAAAGTATAATTAAACAATACATATTTATTAAACATGTACATACAAATGTATACTGTAATTGTAGTTCATCGAATAATAAAAATATTCATTACCCATATCGTATTTTAATATCATGAAATTCAATTTGTAATTCAATTCACATTTTCGTTTGTTCAACATACAATCATAAACAAATATATATATATATATATATATATATATATATATATATATATATATATATTATGTTTACAAAACTCATGACGTCACATGTAATAATTACAGTTAATAATATGAATATTAATGTTTTTTATCTGTAATAAAAATAAACACTAATTAACAAAAATTATCGAACATCATATTTAAGAACAAACTACGTTTATTTTTACAGTGTTTATTGTTTGAGTCTATATTAAATTAACAAGTCTGTAAATTATACAGTACGGAAAACCAAAATATTCATATTCGATAATAGAAATGATCAATTGTAACAAACCGACTGAATGTGTCTAAATGCAGACTATTTCCGTCTAATTCCAAAGTGATATTTCTTCTAAGTCCAAAGTGATATCCTTTTAGTATATTTAGTCATACATGAACTGTTTTTCGTCGCTGGTATATAAATAAATAAATATATGTTAATGTTTTTAGTAATTTAGAATCGAAATTATCAGTTTGAAAATAAAAATATATTGAATTCTAAGAACAATTCTTAAAAGCTTAAAAATCTTTGTAGCCAGATCTATTGTGTGCATATTATGTTAGTAGGAAAATTGTTGTGATCTTTGTTTTCTCAATTCTAACCCTAATTTTTTTCAATAGAAGTGTATTTTCATCTTGTTCATGTTAACATCATTTTAAAATGCATTTTTTGGTCTGTGTTTTGGTAATGTCGACTGTGATTTTATTATTAATTTTACTTCAAATTAAAAATGGAATGCTATTGAATTGAAAATGGAAAAGAAACAAATAAAAGCAATTTTTGTATGAGTTCAAAACTGATTGTAAAGCAGCAAAAACTAAACGATGTTTTTGGCGTGGGTACTATTAAGGAACGTACGTGCAATGGTGGATCCAAAAATTTCCTGCTGGGGACGAAAAGATGAAGTAGGTCACGGGTGTCCTTCAGTTCATAACGACCAACTGAACGAGTTAGTTGAATCAGCACAATTCAAGAGCTTGCACAAAAGTTAGGCGTTAGTCATACAACAGTTCTGAACCACTTAAAACAGCTCTAACTAAGAAAAATGTATTGAAAAATGAATTTGAATGTCACAAACCGCAATTATTTTTCTACCAGCCTAATATATTAACAATTATTACTATTAAAAAAAGTGTTTTCTATATAATACGATTTTTTTTAAAAAAAAGGAACCACAAACTTACAATTTTCTAATAGACACCAAAAAGTTTTTTAAAGAAAAAAGAACATAAAATTAATATATATATATATATATATATATATATATATATATATATATATATATACATACACGTACACATTATATACTCTTTTTGATAATAATGCATAACATTACCAAACGTCCCGGGTATTCTTCATTTTCGTTTCTTTCTTTACTTTTTTTAAAAAGAAGAAAGTGTTTTTCTTTTTGATTATTTGAGATTTATTATGTGTAATATTTATTATTTTTAAAAAATATGCCTAACATTCAAATAAATCCAAGTGCATACACACACACACATACACACACACATATATTTATATATATATATATATATATATATATATATATATATATATATATATATATATATACACGATCATATCCGAAGATATTCGACCGGATTCGCTTTTGCGTTGCTGTGGCTTTGAAGGCAGAATAGCCGGAGGTCAGAATACGTGGAGAGCGAGGTCGTTTCGTGATTGAGCCGTCTTAATAATTACTCAATCTTGCGGCTGTTGTACTGGAAATAGTTATCAAATATACTTGCCACAAAAGTGATTTACACACACGATATTATTATTAGCAATATACTTGGGTAAATATCACGTGACTTTAATCGAATTTAATAGTTAATACATTGATACGTGTATTATTTTTTTTACAATGCATTACAGTCATTTAGTTTTGTTCCTTTGTATATGTTGTGTATTTTGCAACTTGTACGAGTTGATTTTTTAACGTACTACACATTCCGGATATAATGAAATTTACTTTTTTCTCAACTCCTCTGTTTTGTTAAGAATTTGGAATACCGTTTTCGTTGGATTCGAATTTATATTTGGTATATTTAAATTTATTATTGCTATTTTCTAAACTCTCCTCTTGGACCTCTTACCAATCTAGACGACTTAAATAAGTTCGACTTTTTTTTGTTATTATTATCAACTAAATTATTAAATATAAAATATATATAAACACTCGTATGCTATGTAATCCATTTTAATCTTTTTTTTTGAATGAAATTATGTATGATATTCAATGTTATTATAAAAATATATGTTAAACAAATATTATATAAATAATTTCATAGAAATTGGTGAGTGTGATTGATAAATAACCATTAGTGCTCTAAAATATTATTCGAATTGTATAATATTGCCTGAAAAGTAATTAAATTTTCAAAATTTACAATAAACCGTACTAATTTTTCTCTTCTTTTGAATTTATTTTCATGTTTGCTTGTATGTTAGATTCTTTAATTCATTTTAAATTATTAACTACAAAAGAACTATATTTTCATCAAAATATTACTTCAGCATTTTGTATTTTTATATAAAACATTAGTTTATCTAGAAGCTTAGCTCTTAAATCATTTAATGTCCCATCTAGCACGGGAAGAACTTCGCCAAAGTTTATGTATTTTTCATAGGCAATCTCTGTCATAAATAGAAAATGAATGGAACATATAAAATATATGTGGATTTGTTTTGTTTTCAATAGAGACGTCAAAAATGGAAATGCGTAGAAATCGTTTATTCTAGAACCATTTCCTTCTTTTGAATTTGTCTTCAGCAGTACACTGAAATAGACAATAGTAACAGTTTTTATTCCAAAGGGAATCCACCACCGGGTTAATTTATCCTAAACAACTATATTAATATTATTGCTATTAAAAGAAAAATAAATCAAGGAAAAATACGTTCTATTATAAACTGAGTTTATTGTAAAAGTAAGCACCAATACTACATGCTTCTATAAGTTTTCAAGAAGCTTGAAATATAAATCGTACATGCAATATAAAATTCGTAAATTACTTTATACATTAACTACAAATAACGAAAATAAAAGTTACTGTTACGCCACTGACCAAACTAAATTTACATGTATTTACTGATTTCATTCATGTCAAAATTCAGATAGTTGTCCTAAGTACATATTTAAGATAACCGATAAGAAAATTAATATGTAAATTGAATGAAAATTAATTTACTTTAAAATAGGTTTCGTATGTGTCTTAATTATCTTTTTAATAACGTTTTTTTTATTAATAAAGTAGTATACATGAAGAATAGATATTTTTGGATAAGTTTTTTCATATATATGATTATTCGCTATTTAATAGAAACATAAGAAAATGATTATTTTATGCAAAAATTATAAATGTGGATAATAAACGATCGAAAATTCAGGCCGGTTTTATATTATACGAAAAATAATTGGTATTTAGAATCGATTTTTGTAATTATTCTTCTTTTTTTCTATAAATATTACAAAACTGAGTATGACGCATCCTTGTCCTTTATACATATTGCTAATATTATAATCTGTCCACGTAATGATATAAATTGACATCAGTATTGTTTTCCAAATATAATAGTGAATTTAAAAGCACCGGTTTCAAATGCCATTTCATACGAGGTATTAATATTTCAACACGACTAAAAATAAAAACTAAAAGCTTACGAAATACAAATATATTATCCATACATCTATAACAGTTATCATAAATTCAATACGCCATGTACTTGAAATATATTTTTCTTGGAATCTATTTCCAAAACGTCAAGAACTGTTATTAAAAAAATAAGAAAGAATCATACAATACACGGTACAAATAACTCGGATACTTTCACGGTTTATGAAAAAATGCACTAAATTATGGGTGTGTGTATAATATATATATATATATATATATATATATATATATATATATATGTGTGTGTGTGTGTACCCAACGTCATTTGAAAGAAAAACTCCACGACAAAAATGTCATGTTCGTCATGTCAACTGTTCCAAGACAGAGACATCTTGTCGAATTTAAACGACTTATGTTTACAAATTACATGGCAAGGTCACATCTCATATCAAGATGAAAAACGCGTGCATGAATTGTTCAAAGATAGTCTTATTTTCAAATAAGAATATATTTGAACAGCTTTTTATTTTGAAATAAATATGTCAGTGCGGAGGACGTTAAACGTTATGACATGGTTTATTGAAGCATGTAGATTTTCGTACAACTATTGTTATTTGTACGCCGGAATAATTTCTGGCGTACTACAAAAAATAGTTGCTTTAATAATGCATTAGATCAAATTGTACACTATACATATATTATTATATTTCCTTAGTTAGTCGTCGATTTTATCTCTCTCTCTCTCTCTCTCTCTCTATATATATATATATATATATATATATATATATATATATATATATATATATATATATATATACACTATCGTAAATAACAAATTATACCTAATTTTACTTTTAGTTTCTAAACATACATTTATAAATTATACTTGTTTCTGATACGTAGCTTCTTAATATATAATACAATCATGGTCGTCCATTTATCTTCTATTATAGTTTTCTCAAACCAATTACGTTGTAATATGTGCCTGATTCAGTAGTACAAACCTGTCTTCATTATTTCTGAAATTACCTTATTTCAATAAGAAAATGTTCAAGCTCTTTTCTAATACTACACATAAATCGTGCTCTCTTAAAAACGTTAAATTAATTTTATTATATTTTTCAACGCTGTTTCAGCTTTACCTTCTAAATAAATATAATTAAAAGTGTCATATGTTCCATAGTCTTTAAAATTTGCTGGTTGAAAATTGTACTTCAAATTATTTCTTTTTCTTTGTGTATCAGTTGAACATTAATTTTTTTATTGGATTTAAAAAATAGTTTTAAAATTAACTGCTTTTATTTCTATTAGTTAAAAGATATTCAAGTTCGAATTTTATTTAAATATTACCACGATTTTATAAATATGTTTAAGTTACAAAAAAAATGATATTTTACTCGAAAAACAAAAAAAAAATGACGTTAAATACTAGTTAGAATTTATTTTTCAGAATTTAAGTTTAATATTAATTAAAATAATTCGAAAATTGAATATGTTATTAATGTTTTTAAATTAATCAAGGTATAGTAGAATTATTTTCAGTACTATAAAATAAGTTCTTTATTTAAAACAAATTTCAATTAAAACCTGTTTATCTTTACATTTTAGAGAAAAATTATAATTGAAAGCTTTTCAAAAATCACACTTTCAAATAATATACATTATTTTAATGAATGAAATGTTTAGAAATTATTTTTTTAGAAACAATATTTGTTTTGTACAATGATCAGAAATTAGTTAAACTTGATTACCGCATATTAACACTGTATTCGAATGTCATAATGACATTTGACTATTGAACAGAAAAGTCAAGTTAATTCTTTTATTATTAGATTTAATTTTCAATTTTTTACTACATATAACGTTATCTTTTAATACCAAATTTACAAAATTATTTTCAGTTTGGTTAGTTTGAAATATTTAAACTAATAAAAATGTTCATTCTGTTGATAACAAAGCAAACGGCACAAAAACGTGTACAAAAATCGACCGGTTCAATCGTTTTGTCTTCCTATGTGTATTATAATTAGAGTTTAAATAATAATTTTAATTAATCAGATGAAACAAACAAATAATTCAAGTAAATTAACTCTCCAAAATATCATTAATTTCTCGAATCCAAGTATTTAATAAACATATTTGTTATTTGTGTACATTAATGAGCTTTTTGATATAATCGTCAGAGATTTAATCGTCAATATATCATAAAAATACAACAGTAGAAACATTGAGGCAATAGAGACACTATTTTAAATGCAACTTGCATGTTCCGTATGGTACGAGTCGGTGCATACGAATTCCCAGAACTGAACCTTCTAAAAGAGTTATCAAATAAAAACAACATATAAACTGTACGATGCAACGGTCTACCTTCGTCGACCTATTCTGCATTTCTACATGTGTTAATTACGCCTGTTCGCAACGTGTGAATACAGCGTCAAAGATGCACATGTATGCATTCATTGTTCGCCGATGGCAATGCTGTTTTAATTATATATTTTTATCATGTAACATCAATAACACATCGAATTTGGTAAGCCTGAACAATATTTATAGTTCCTGTGTCCTCCGTACACTGTCTACGCGGAATCCATGCCAATGGCCACGATGTCCTAAACAAAAAGGATGAAACAACGTCTGTACAATATTTGTTTAAATATAATCATAGATTCGAAGTGTAAGCAATAAAAAAAATAAACTTAACTTCTATTTGTTTTGCTATATCATTATTGATAGATCGAAAGAAACTTTGTTTTTCAAAGACATTTATTACTTGTTTTACGAGTTCAGTCAATAATTCTCATTAAGAACAAGTCTATGAATCATGAATATGTTCATTTTATTCTTGACATCACTTAGTCTGGGCATTTTAATCGTTTTAATTTACACACCAGCCCAATAAATATAATTCTTGTAACTTTCGTAACTTTTTTCTGATACACTAATTACAATATAATTAAAAAACAAATTCAGAACACTTACTTATTATTGATGCAGTAATTACTAATTGATACTTTAATCATATAAAAATATAAAATAAAGAAATATATTTCTTTTATTGACAATACAGACTTTATAAACCAAAAGTGTCTAATAATCGGCTCCTAAAGTTTTACACTACTGTTAATATTTAACTACTATTAACCAAATAAACGATTTACAAACCAGTTATATACCTTTTTAATAAATTGAAATATGACTATCATCTTTTATATACATAAATTGTTTAAAAAATAAAAATTGACAAAATATTTGAAAGAAATTCAAAATATTATTAAACATACAATTTTTTATATATTGTTCGAAATGTCCAAACTGTCAAACCTCCTTCAAACTTATATTAATCGAACATATTTAAATTTAAAACAATGACATCATTAATAAAAATAAAATATTGAATATTTTCGATAGAGACTAAAAAATTCAAATTATTTTCGTGTATGGAATTAAAAACGATAATAATTTAATAGCAAATTGACAAAACGACATAATTCATTCGAAAGCGTGTAAACTCTAAAGAGAACAGGCAGACGATCAAAATGTTAATTTATTGATAATCAAGAAACAAAATATTATGTGAAAGAATAGTGCGAAGAAAATCCTGGTAATAAATACCTTCATAATAACTGTATATAACCTGCATGTGAAACATATAATCATAACTTTAAAACAACTTGTTAAATCATCCACACACAACCAGGCACAACACACACACACACACGAATGCATACTTGCAACGTTCTACATATATTGAAAAGTCGGAGGAGCGGATAAACTAAGGGAAAAAATATCATCGCATTGTTATGAAGAAATGCCCCGCTGAGCTCGTACTGAAAAACCATGTCTCTGATGTATATGTTATATATCTATATTTCGTGATCAAAGGGAACCGACACGTGAGATGGAAGTAAATATTGATGCGGTTTGCGGAACCGGTGCGCTGAGTGGAACGCAGCGCGGCCGTTAGTGGTTTTATATGAAATGTTCTGTTGCCGCGTACTAATTGAACCAACCGCAACATTGATAACAACAAACTATCAGCGGCCGCACACTCTTGTCAGGCGTCAATGACTATGATTGGTTTTAATGCACTCACGCTCACGACGGACTTTTCACTGTCCACTTTTTACACGGATTTTCCTTTAATCGCTGATGTATATATAAGTGAACGATGATGAAGAAGTACAGTGTAATTACTTCGTCTGATAGTTTTATAAGAAAATTAATTCAATTCTGAACGATAAATGCAAATCATTAGTAAAAGATTAATATTTTTTATAACAGAAAGTTTGCATTATCAATACACTAAAATATCAATGTTTGTATTATATTGTTCACTTTTCTTTTTATATGACCATACTATTTAAATATTTTCAACTTATTACAAAAAATAAACCATATCTACAAAAATTATATATATATATATATATATAATCTGACTTTTTCCCACCTTTCTGGCAAAAGTTGAATTCCGCGACGAAAGAATGGCGTGTTTTTTGAGCTAATCCATTCAGTAGCCCAATTTTCGACTTCTCCGTAGTTATGGAAATGTGTATCTTCCAAAGTGTGTTGTATCGATTAGAACAGATTGTAATCGCTTGGAGGTAAGTCCGGAAAATATGTTGGGTGCAGGAGAACTTCCCATTCGAGCTCTATCAGTGTTTGTTTCACGGTTATAGCAACATGGGGCCGAGCGCTGTAATGGAGAAGAATCACTTTTCAGCGATTTAATGCAATTGATTGCATCAAATTATCATTCAAAGGCTCCAATTGTTGTCGATAACGTTCGGCGGTAATTGTTTTCTTCGGTTTCAACAGCTCATAATAAAATACGTCCTCCATATTCCACTACATAGACAGCATTGCTTTGTGACAGTGGATGTTTTGCTTTGGTGTCGACTTTGATTGTTGGCCTGGATCAATCCAAAATTTCTTGTGTTTCGGGTTGTTGAAATAGATCCATTTTTCATCACCGGTCACGATATGCCACAAGAAACTCTTCTTTTTATGCCTTACAAGCAAATAAATCAAGATGCTTGAATGATTATCAATGGCATATTCAGTCAATTCATGTGGCAGCCATCTCCCTTCTTTCTAGATCTTTCCCATGACTTGTAAAAGTCGTGAAATGATTTATCGACTTCGAGCTGTTGATCCAATTCTTTGAGTGTTTTATCAGAGTTTTCTTCCAATAGAACTTGCAGTTGTTCATCTTCGAACTTTTTCGAACGATCTGGCCGTTTTGTCGTGAACGTCACAATCACTACTTTTGAATCGTCAAAACCAATCTCTACATACTGTTTCCGATAGAGCAGATTCACCATAAGTTTTCGCAAGCAATCGATGAGCTTCAGCTGTACTTTTTTTCAAATCAAAGTTATGTAGAAGTACACATCGGAAAAACACCTTATCGCGTTCCATTTTAATTCGGTTATAGAAAAGCACTTGTATAAATAAATGATGGCGTCTGATGACTGATTTTTAGTGGGAAATGTTTACACTTGAAAACGACATAAGAGACATCTATCACTGCCCACAGCATACACACCTAGAGTCATCTGCACGTTAACAGCGGCTTTCAATACAATCTTCTTTTAACATGACTTAAATCATGAAGTATTTATTTACATCATATTATGTGCGAAACAATGAAGTCAACCGTATAAATGAACTTATTGATGCATACATTCATATTCTTACAAACACTATTCTGTGTTTGTGTGTGCATATATATATATATATATATATATATATATATTATTACGAAGTTTTATTTTTATTTCAAAAATGTATCAAAAAAATAATCGATTATTTGTAAAATCCAGTAATAATCTTTTTTCTAAATATTATTATAATTAGTAAATATATAATGTATCTTTCTCTTATCATATCCCCATTGTATAACGTGTGACCATTTATATCATTCAATTAACAATACACAATGTCGATTTGACAGACAATAGTATTTGCAACCATAATTTTTATAACAAAAGTTGATGAAAATCAATACATAATTATAACACCAATTAACAATACATTTATACAACTTAATTCTGATGACAAAATGTATAAATTTGAATACAAACTGTTTCAATTATTTTTAATACATCCTTCATTAACTAAATTTGTTCAATACACATCTGCATACCTGGATATAAAAACAAAGATATCTTTTTTACCAGTTTGCCTCTAATTTCATTTTATAACAAACGATATATTAAATTATATATAATTATAATTTGACACTGTCACTAACTTCACGTCTACAAAAGAATAAGGTTACGTTTTATATGTTTTTTATTACAATTATTAAACAAATCTTATAAAAAATTTAGTTTGAAAATATACAGTCTATTATACAAAATCAAATAAATTATGTCGATTTTCACAGAACATATGGAGAAGAAATAAGAATGATTAATAATATGAACTACGAAATGATCAATCAATTTTATTTAAGAATAAATTCATAATCTTGTTATAATCAAGTCGGATATTTTTCATAGAATCAATTCAATACATAAAAATTTAATTTAATCTACTTGTAATCTTATTCAAACTAAAAACTAAACGGCTTAGTTGGATTAAGTGAAAAAATAGATAATCAATTTCTGAAAAAAGTACCGTAATACCATACATTTTTGAAGCAATATATATATATATATATATATATATATAAATCTTATGATAAAAAATAAAAAGTTAAGTGCTATTAACGCATTTCTGCTGTGTATGGTTTAATCGAAGTAATTTTATATTCTGGCATATTTTTAATACAGAAGTTATCGTTCTTATAGTACATCTAAATGACAAATGTTTTGAAATGCAGATTTTCGCAAAAAATATCCATTAATATTCTTAGATCTGCTTAAAAATACTTGAACATGAATATATATATATACATACATTATATATATATATATATATATATATATATATATATATACATACATACATACATTATAATACAGACATTATATATATGCAGATATATTATTTTTTAAATTTAGAACTCTTACCTATCACTATCACCTCACCTTCAACATTATTTATAAAGTTATATTTCATTTTCATTATATTTATAATATAAACTATTCCCCTAACATAGAAAAGATTCATCGAATTTATTGAAAATATAAAATTAAAATATTATTGTTTTAATATTTTTAAATATTTAAAAATTACTACGAAATATTTTTCAAAAATAATAATTATAATATACAAAAAACGTTTCCATTTAATTTTTGACCTAATCATAACAGATCAGATTACATGACAGATCAGATTAATTTATATGTTCCATTACAAATCTAAGTTTCCCATTTAATTTCATTCACATTTACATTCTATATATCAAGAAAAAAATATGTCAAGTATCGAAACTATATATACTTCAATAACGTTCCGAAATATTAAAGAATAATGAATAATTTAAAATTTCTTATACAAAAATATATCAATACGATCAAAACACTTCATGCAATATGTACGAAAATGAAATTATAATGTAAAATGATAATACACAATGTTTAAATTAATAATAATAATAAATTTATACAGGTTACAAAATATTTCAAATAAAAATATGACTGATATAGAATCAAATATAGATCATTTTTTTAAAAATATTTATATAAATTGACATGCGCATTCTCAGTAATCTTTTTCTAAAAAAAAATTATTCGTAAATGTGAGGTTAATTATATTTACTTTGGTAGTGAAAAATGTCTAAAATGTATATTGCTAATAAAAATCTATTTAATTTACCACAAAATATATCACCAGTTATACTTTCGTATCAATCTTGTTAGAAATCTTGTTTAAAATAAGTTTATTTTTTCTGCAATTTTTGTTTTATTTGTGTAGAAGAGAATCACAATTTTCCGACTGTATTGTAATTCTTTTTTCATTCCAAACATACATGTTAAGGAAACACGTAATATCGTATTGTTTGAAAGTCTTGTACAATACAGGTAACAAAATGATCCTTTTGTGGAATAGAAACCATTCGTGGACGCATCAAGCGCCACCACTACACAACATGCGGATAAAAACATGTCTAAGAATAAACAACAGCACAACGAATGACGCCCGTGCGGTGTTCTACAAGAGTAACAACGGCGGCGGTCACCGCAACAACAATTGTTTTTGGTGTGATCAAGGTAATGTTTTTGTAATCGTCACTTTGTCGCTTTTACGCCGCCCGCCGTCTTTGCTGTGCCGCTCGCTTAATAAGAATTAATCATTGCACTCGGCTCGTTTAAAGAGGTTTGTCGACATGAGACCATTGTGCACATTTCAAGGATAAATCAATAAATTTCATCCCGGTTTATAACATAACAGATCACGATCTCATCGCACCGATCAACTAATTGACAATTTTGTACGAAAGCAGTCGTCCTCAAATGTTCTCTCGTAATGCCATGTAATTAGGGCGTGATTTTCACAGGTAAATGTCCACGTCTTTGTACCAGCGATTAAAGTTGACATTTAAATAATAATCCGTACGTAATAAAGAGAATGTACTGCAAGACATTACAATTAGAACATAATTTTATTTGTAGATACTTTTCACATTAATCGCCGTGTACAATATAGTGTAAGAAATAGTACTTATTTCCAAATTTAAATATTAAATAGGAGTGTTAAATCGCGAAGACATTTTAAGATGCTGAAAGAAATATATTTTGGTAACATAGATACCAATCCTGATATTTCTAAAAAAATTATACTTTCTCAACAAACACCATAAACTATTCTTTATTCAAATATTCAACAATTGATCATTTTTTATTTTTATCACTTATACCCATTTAAATGATAACGTCAATCATCTTACTAGAAAATGATGAGAACAATGAAAGTAGGGAATCTTAATGCTCATGAACCTTCAAAATGAACGATATCAAATTGTTTATTTTAAAAAAATTGTGATTTGGGAGTAGAAATTGATTTATAAGAATGGATTTAACCACATCGCCAAAAATTATACTTGGAAAATAAGACATCTTAGATAGTAAACTATTTTTAGAGACATTTCTTAGTCAACATTTTTTCTAGTTAGTATTCGTAAGTATATACAAGTCTACTTTGTTAAAACCACCAAATAATGCCTTTCTTAATTTGTTGCTCTCAAAATATTTATACCAATTGCACTATTAAAAAAATATTATATTTGTCTTAAATGATCTTATATAATCCAAACTTATAATGTGTGATCTTCAGAACATCCTGCTAAAAATTAGTTTACGATTGATCCGAGTTTTATATATATATATATATATATATATATATATATATATATATATATATATATATATATATATATGTATATAACATATAATATTAATATCACATCTTTTTTATGTTACAATAATAATATTTTCTAAAATAATTTTCACTAAATTTATTTATTTTTAAAAAACTGAAAGAATATATATATATATATAATTTTTATATATTTTCCTTAGAATTATATTCATCTTCCTTATAGAAATTACTAATTAAATAATTATTGAAGTATGAAATAAATACACACTTTTCTACTAACCAATACATTATAGACAAAATTTTGTGAGATGCCTTATTTTTCATTGAAATTCAAATCTTTTAAATGTTTGTTTGATGAAAGTTCTCATTTTGATAGTATTATAAAACGACTTAAGAAATAAATAAAAAAAATACAATTTAGTCCATAATAAAGATTGAACACAATAAAGCTAAAAAAATAATAAGGAAAAACCTTATTTCAATTTAGAAATAGTTAAATAATAAAATAATTATACAACAGTCTTTGTTATTTTATATATCTAGTGGCATATTGACTTGACAATTTTTCAATATTAATGAAAAAATAATAATATGACCCAATTTATATTTAATGTATATTAACATATATGCCAGTAATTATCAAAATTTATATTTATTGCTCCGTATTAAAGCATTTTAATACTGGGCACTATTAAAGTATTTTCACAATAATAATATGTTTAACATCTAAACTGTATAGTACATAAGTTTATTTTTTTTATAAAAAAGTATTTTCAGTTAAAAAAAATCGAGGAAATTTCGAAAACTATAATATTATCTTGTATATCATTAAAGATGAATCTTTTCAAAATATGTGCACTTCTCATTAAAACATTCTTTTGATTTTATAACTAGAATTATATACATAAAAACTTGAAGTAATTTATTAATAAATTAAAATGTATTGGAATTAGAAATCTTTATTTTCACTTATTATATCAAATTTAACTCGCATAAATTTATCACACACTATCGAATGTCGCTAACATCTTTTATCAACATCGATACATTTGTCAATACGTACGGGAACAGCACCAGTAATATTATATCGAGGATTTAGAAACGCACACACTTATCTACATTTAATAACTTGTTGAAGAAAGATATAAGATAATGATATAATAGTTAATTTTAATAACACAATACATTTCCTATTCTTTAAAAGTGTAACAAAATTGTATAGAAATTAGCTAATTATAATAGATGGAAAATTCGATAAAAAAACTACTAAAAATATATATATATATATATATAATGTACAATTGCTCACTCAGGATTTTATCTTGGAAATGCCCGAGTTGAACGGTTTACAATTTTTTTAATGTGAATTCAATAAAATTCATTAGGTGATTGTAAAAATTAATTTAAAGAATGAAATAGAGTCTTATTTTCTTCTTACAAAGCTCTTGAATGACTTCAGTTGTGGTTAAACTATTCTCTCTGTGTCTATATAGGGGATAGTAATTTTTTTTCTTTTTCTTTGGAAGGTATCAGGACCCCTTGTCTCACCCTCTGGCTGAGCCACTGTATATAGGTGTACATAGAAAGAAAGGGATCCGATATTATCTATAAATCCAAATATAAATCTAATCATTCAATATGAATTAAAATATAATATTTACTCAAATGAGTATTCTACTATAACCGCTTATAAACTAATGATTTATCGAAATAAACCATGACGTTACCTTGTCTTCAATTCACAATTATAGCATATTAAATTCGAAATATTATACAACGGAATTGCATTATTCTATATATATATATATATATATATATATTGCTTTCTGATCATTTTTTTTAATATTTCTCTATCATCTTCTATGAAAAAGATGATTGAAAAAAAGCACATAAGTAAAATTTTATCATAAAAATCCAGATTTAATTGTATAATATATTCTAACAATGTTTACTATTATAACACGTATTACTATAAAAAAAATAAAAAACGTTTTCTTCATATAAAATTTATTGTTACTGATTTTTTTTATCTGTAATATTATTGGAAACGTATATATATATATATATATATATATATATATATTATATATTTATATATATATATATATATATATATGTGTGTGTGTGTGTTTGTAATACATATATGAATAAAGATATAAAACGTTTCGTATGTTTTAGAGCAGAAAAGTTTCGGATAGTCTGAAAACAGCAAGGCGGGTTAAAAAATGGTCTACTGTGTATGAAAAGTTACATGTTTTTATTTTATTATTTTTCATTGGAAATTTACGTTATGTAAAACACTTGTCTCAAATTACTATAATATATGCACACGAAACTTATAACAACTTATGAATACTTATAATCTTCGACCAATAAAAAAAATGCTCGGTTTAAGTGCACGCTAATTGGACATTAAAAAACCGGACTCCAATTTAACAAACACGGTAAACGACTACTGCAGTGTGCATAAGTGCAACGTATCAGACACCTAATTGTGTATTCGCAGGTTGCTAGACTCATATACCTGCATTCTGTTCGTAAATATATATATATATATATATATATATATATATATACACATACATATATATAGTGTAGATTGTGTATTTGAATCGTAGGAGACTGATTGCCTGGACAGGTATAGGCAAAGCTGTTTTTGTGTCTGTACGTGTATGTGTACCTTTATGTTCACGGACGTGCGTGTACACATGTAACATGAATGTATGTGTGAGTATATGTGCCTGTGGTGTGTGTATTTGTGGAATGTTACTGGCCTCGAGGAATTTAAACTAACCGGATAATAACTCAATTGTCACATTTACTAATTGGCTAGAGTTTCATTTTTTTAATCATGCTATTTTTCTATATTCAAAAATGTTCGTTCGGTATCATCAGTCGGGATTTGTACATTACCATCATAACTATCATGTATCAGGAAAAAATATTTATTAAACATTCGATGGAGATAATTACTAATTTAAGTACTTTATTAACACACATGTGCATAATGAAGAATAATTGAAAGATATTTAGTAATTATAATAACCTTTTGTCATAACTGAAAAAAGTACATCAGAAAAAAAATTATTTATAATTTCAATACATTTCATTATCAATTATTTATTCTGCTTACTATTATATATGTATTAATATATATTGCATCACTGCTAGTAAAAAATTAGAATATTAATAATGACAGTTAACTCCATTGCTTTTAATTAAAATAACCAGATAAAAAAAGATCAAATTGAAAAAAATAAACATAATAAATCTGCATAATAATAAAAATAAAACTGTTGAAATAAATGTGTACAAATAATAAAAAATTACTTCCTTTTATATACTTGATTATTTATCAGGTAGAATGTAAATTAAGATACTATTTAAACTAAATTAAACTTTCAGATATATGACTGCTGATACTATCTTCATATCTTGTATCACCTTTTCTATTACAATTTTAAGCCGTACTATGCATGTAATTATTTCTCTAGCGATTTCAATTTCCTCTCAATAAATTAGTATAAAAGTCTGAACATTATTTATAGAAATTATTATCAAACATTATTGAAATATTTTTATTAAAAAGTATTTCTTTACCAATAAATCTGAATTCATAATCGTTCGAAATTATTTATTTTTTATCGATATGTTTTTTTTATATCATAGATTATATACATATATATATATATATATATATATATATATATATATATATGAGAGAGAGAGAGAGACTCGAAAATTTAGCTATTAATCATCAATGATGGGATCAATACAAGGCCCATTAACATTTTTCAGATACGGACAAGGTATCTCTTTTTGAAACATTTATAATATAGTATCTGATGCACTATCCCATCTCTTTATTGATCTCTTTGAATCTTTTAATTTCTAAAATTTCATAACGATTCAACTTATGTGAGAACCTATTCACATTTTACGTACAAAAAGACAAAATGTATAATACAATTAAAAAACAATAAATTAGAACCAGAGTGGGCAAAGTATGACCCGTGGGCCACATGCGGCCCATGCACAAGTGTAAGATTTTTTTTAAATTTTACCACAAAAATATTAAATTATATACACAAGCAACAATTTTCCCTTGCATTAAATTCTGCCGTAACGTAGTGAGTGTGAGCTTACCTTAACCCCTTAAGTGGGTATGATGGATATATCCGTCTAATCCACTTGTTATCCGTGCAAACTACCCATTTAAGGGGTTAAGATAGTGTTTCGGTCGTACGCAGCATTCCATTCGTAATACCAATGTTTAATTTCATTAATAATTATATTATTATTTATATGTATACATTTTTTGTGAGACTGATAAATTAATGTATTCCTGTGTGGAAAATAGTGATTTGTATTTATTAAATTTAGATTTTGTATGCTAAATCTCTCCCTTCTCCTCTAAAAAAATGGAGTGTACCCCACTCGACTTTCCGATACTATTTAGCGTATGTAACCTATTGGGGAGCAACGGATTTGGGGGCAATGGCAGTGGTAGAAAGCAGCCGTGAATTCGTTGAAAATAGAAAGTCGATTTCCGGAATGATCGCAATACTTTCTTTACTCCGAGTACCTCATGTATCGGAAAGTAAAAACATTTTTTTACATACGGCCTGCTAGAGACCTTACAGTGGCCCGCGGTCAGAAAAGTTGGCCCACTCCTGAATTAGAATGATAGTCTGGTTTTTTGATATAAAAACAATTCCAGATTTTCAAGCTAATTCTCTGATTTTTTTATATTAACTAACTGTGATCTTGAGGTAATTAATTCCTATATATGATCTTATATATATATATATATATATATATATATATATACATACATAAACATACTGTATATAGGTAATATAATTGTTTGATACGGAAATTAGTAATTTTACGTGAAAATCACATACCTGAAGTTGTAAAACTTAATCAACGAATTCAAGTAACCGTAATCATCATCGGATGAATGTTCACTAATTGAGTAGCAAAAAAAGATACATTTACAGCAAAAAAATAATTTCCGTTACAGATTAGCTCAATCAAATTCACGTGCAAAAAATATCGCATTTATATTGTTTAAAAGACGCCCGTTGATGCTTATATAATACAAGTGTACGTTTCAAACAGCATCAGACTATTCCAAACGATGTTCTATATTGGCAAAAACATATAAATTAGATACAGACTTATTTTATCCAGTATTTCTAAAAGAGTGGTCAAAACAATAAAATCTTTTTGCGAATGTTGTTCGTGGAAACAGACGTTACAACTTCAGAAAAGATATTTTTTCACTTATTAAAAAGTACATCAAAAGAATGTTACAATGACATGTATTTTTTAATATATATTATTTATCATTATACACACAGGCATATATATATATATATATATATATATATATATATATATATATATATATATATATATATATATATATTACTTTGATATGCATTATAAAAATTCCAAAATGAAACATTTCATTGGAATTTTTTTAAATTAAAATGGCTTCTAAGAATTTATTAATACTTATTAATCATATTTCAGTATTGACATATAATATCCGTATGATTAATAATCGAATAAATATTTTTATAATTAAAAAAAAAACATAATTTTTGTCGCTAGCAAATAGATATTTTAGAAGCTCGTGTATTAACAATTAACTACTTGTTTTGAATATATAATAAATTTTTTATGGTGCTAATAAAGATATCTTTATAAAAATTCTGGTTACTTCATTGAATAAACGATTAATATTTTTTATACTTTCAAATACACTGTCTAAAAAGATTTTTTTAAAAGATAAAAGAAAATATTGTTTATGTAAAATGTCAGTATCTAATTACAAATGAAAAGTAAAAATATATTAGTTAGCAAAAAATATTGGTTTAAATGAAAATCAAAAAATAAATTGTTTTCTTTATGTCTTCAACTTAGAAAACAATGATAATTTCATCTAAATCTATAATAACGATTTTTTACAATATACAATCATATAATATTAATTTATTTTTCAAAAGAATTTCATTTTTTTAAATACCAAGCGTATAAAAAAATTCTAGAAACATTTTATATTCAAAATCAGAACAGAAATAAAAATACTGAATATTTGTAATTACAAACGTTGCCAGTAAAACTCTGACTTTTCATTGTAAATAATAACAGATAATCATATTTCAAAAAAACAAACTCGCTAGCGCGTATTTCTTTTAGATTTCTTTCAATCAACTTTGCAATTTCTTTCATTTAAGTCACTATTAAATATATATTAAAATTTATACAATGTAAAAATTTTTTTAAAGTCAAATATTTTTGTATTATATTTGATATTTTTGACAGTTTATTTATCCTATTATCGAGAATATTTTTGAATAGTGTAAATGGATGCAAAAACCATTAACATATCAATAAATATAATATAAATTATTTACTTTTATATAGTTTATAAAATGCTGTATAAAAAGTAATGTATCTCTTTAAAGGTTCTATTTAACATTAACTACTTTTTTAAAGAAACCCTAAAATCTAGGCAGAAATACATTATTGTTTTACATTTCTATTGTTATCACTTAGAAAATTTCTTTTTAAAATAAGATTGTTTAATGAAACGTGATATTCGTTTGTAAATAAATAAAAAGCAAATGCTACCAGTACAAAATTTCAATAGAAACCGGTAATTTACAATTCATTGGCATGTTTGTTAACATTGTTTAAAAGTATTGTTAATGTTGTTCTTTCGTCAATTATACAATCCTTACAGTGTGAACATAAAATTTCACTTCCATTAATATAAATAATATGATACCATTAACTCAATATTGATATCAATGGTGAAACGAACGTATGTGTCTGATTTGAAGACATAATTATTAACGATTACTTGAATAGTCAGGTGAGTGGCATTGCCAGACCGAATATTAATCTGACGATTAATTACCAGAGCCGTGACGTTTTTATGACATTATTTTGTGTGCGGTTGATTAAAACAGGCCGATCGTAAATTTCGAACGATGGTATGCCTGGCTGGTTGTCCGCCGGCGGGCCCATAATTAAGTCCGGGCTCGTAATTGGCTTTGTCTTTCGAGAACTTAAACCGGTAGCCGAGATGAAGAGTTGTTTAGGTGGAACAACGGAAGATCACCTCGCAACGATTTATGACTTTGTTATAATGTGACAACGCGGCGAACGATGAAGATTTTATATATTTGTTCGTTCGCTAATATCGATAATTATGAGGTTTCTTCTTATGACTTTTTCAAGTCGTTGTTAATTAAACTTGTTCGTTTGATGTCGACGATATAAAAATATATATGTTTATTTATTTAATCGACTCTTATTTCATTCGTTGTATTCTAATAACACAGCAAGTGTATTTAACGCGGATTTTTTTTTTTTTGGGTAGCGTAAACTAAATTAGAAAATGCAAACAAGAACGTTTTGCTTTAATTAAAATATTAGCATATCAATTCTACTTCGAAAATAAGAAAACAAGTTTAAAATAGGTCTATTTTCAGCCAGGTCGAGTTATTTTAATTCGATCAATTCGGAGAAATTGAGATTAAAGCGTTGCTATAAAATAGTTTGATTTCCGATTTTACAACTATTTAAACTGCAAAATAAATTAACGGTAATGGAAGTCAATATCTTCATTATATAGGAACACACACACACATACCTACCAACATACAAACATGCATATATATATATATATATATATATATATATATATATATATATACATGTATATATGTATATATATATTAAAAGTATAAAAATAAACTCGTAAGGAATATGACACAAAAGGACTTTTTAATGTTACATTTTTAGAAAATTATTCAGTTTTGAGTAAATTTATAATTATGTAAATTTAAAATAATCAAGATGTTCTAGTAACTTAAATATATATAAATTAATTGTATCAAAAAAGCGACGGAAAATTGTATTGCATAATTAAAATTACATAATTATTTTAAATGCATATATATCACAATTTTAAAAGCATTTTAATGAAAAGTATGCCATTCATTTTACATTATGTTAATTTGTTTATTAACCTATCAAATATAACTAAACATCTAATAAGAGACATGTTATCTGTACAATCGCTGTATATTTAAAATCGTTATGAATATAAATAGATATTTGTATGTATGTAAAAATGAGACGGAACTATTTCAGTACGTAAAAAACGTATTTCAATTAAAAATATAATAAATCATATAATTTAAGAGATCGCGCATCTTAAAATTTACTAACTTTTAAATTGAGAATTTAATTTAATACATTTTATTAACTACACAAGTTCACCGACTCAACAAATGATTGATTTACGGTTGTAATTCTTGAATAGTACGCATGCATATATATATATATATATATATATATATATATATATATATATATATATAAATATACACATACACGTGTGTGTGTGTGTAAAAATATGTACACACATATGTATTAAACGTGCAGTCTAAAAGAAGAAACCGATCTTCTTCATGAAAACGCGGCACACAGCACGTGCATAAAAAAGTTTATGAAAAAGTTCTATCGCGTCGGCGTTTCGATCGAGCGGATATTGATTTAGTTGTCTGACTGTCGATGGTTCCCCCAAGCTGGGCGTGTTGTGTATGTTTGCCTCGCGAGGTCAAACCGTGCATCAAGCACCCAAGATTTTATCTCCGTAGCGGAACATCGAAACGATATGATGATGATCATCGTCGTAGCCGGCCGCTCGTCGATCGTGACCGAAACTCTACAACTTAACAAGCGCGACAAAGACAAACATATAGGTTTACTGAAACGTGACAATGAAGTGATTACTCATACTAGCATTTTCAATAATATCGCTCTTAAGATGTATCAATAGAGTGGCTGCTGACTTGATTGCATGCTTATTTATATTTAATTGAAATTATCGAATAAATAATAACGAAGCGATCATGTTATATAATACAAACGACACAGAATCAATTCCCACCTCCATTCTCTTCGGCCTTTAATCGAAAACACGTGTTTTGTCTTCTGAGAAAATAAATCTAATATCTGAACATTATTATCAACTTATTTATAACACTTTTACTAAAACTCTGCTTTTCTTTATATATTAAAATGTCTAAATTTAAATTACGACATGAATTAAAAATAACGAAAAGTTAGTTATTTTTTATTTGGCCGGACATTTTTAAAATAACAGCATATAAATTTTATTATTTTTTATTACGTTTTTATTCAGTTTCCACTATTAGACACAAATGTTTTCAATAAGATTATAATTATAATTTCATTAGTATTTCTCGAGTAAATAGTTTTTAACCAAAAATAATAAAATTTTCACAATTTTTTAACAAAAAGCACTAGTTTATAAATGAAATTTTATACAATAATGAGTTCATAAACACTGATCAAAATACTTTGTTTCAAACAATGGTCCTTACTTACTTTATTTTTACATTATTTTTTAAAACCCTAATCAAGATTTTAAATAAAAATATCTTGATAAAAAAATATATGTTTTAAGATACTAATTCTTTTTTGTAAATATTTATAACAATATGCATAAATCCTTGTCGTAGGTAAAAAATAAAAAAATGATGACGGATTTCACCAATAAAAATAATTATAAATACGATTTCCCTTCAATTTTATTTTGATTGAACTGTAATATATTTGTGCATCGATGGCAATATATAACTAAAAATGATATGTGTATATATATATATATATATATATATATATATATATATATATATATATACACATTATAAATCATCACATGTTTAATACTTGCAAATATGTGCACATTACTAAAAAGTTGTACATAAAATTTACCACATTATAACAGATTTTAGTTTAACACTGTTCGTATCATCGACTGTATCTTCTTAAATTAAAAACTGAAGTTTCTACACAATCAATAAAAAGTATCAATTCGATTTTGGCCAGTTTGGAATATGTAAATTAATAAAACAAATATTCTGATTTAATAAATAGTTTTATATCAAATATATGAACGATAAATGTATCTTTGACATTAAGAAAAATGTTATAGCTCGAACATTAAAAAACACTAAAACATTTTCATACGGTGAGAAGTAAAACTGTCAAGGATATATTTTTGTGTAGATGGTTGTCGAAATGAGATATGTTAGCGAACACCACTGGTGTATATAAAGATACAAGTTCACAGTTTATGGGAGAACTCGGAATCGACCCCTGCCGAGTCACGGACTAGCCGCCCATACACGATAAATTGTTTCGTTCACATGCAGAACGCACAGTGGTGTAGCAAAATCATTCTTCTGTTCCAATACATAATAAATTACACAGTGCTAACTATTATCTTCAATTGTCATCTCTACAATTCGTCTAAAAATATACCGTCTTTCATTTCTTATTCATTTCTTTAGAATATGTGATCATCTTTTAACTACATGTATATTTTACCATTTTTTTAAAGAAAGAAAACGACATTAACCATATATTTTGTTCCACTAATCTAAACATAAAGAAATGTTGAAGTCGAAAGTTTACTGCCGACAACAATTATATTATTTAGAAAATCTGATATATTTTTTTAAAATGAAATAAGAAAAAATCCGCATATGTAAATTGTACAAAAATATAAGCAATTTTCAATTTATCCGAAAACATTCTGCTATTTTTTAAGAAAGAACCCAATTGCATATAACTTTATTTCAAAGTAATTTTTTATATAAATATCTATATCATAAAAATACATTATATCAAACTTTATAAACGTATTAATGAGAATGAAAGTCATTAATTAAAAATACAGAAAAATCGAAAAATACTTAATTTATTATTCCACTTGTTATATGAATAAGGTTTTTGAACATTTTTTATTGATATATATATATATATATATACATACAGAATTCGAAGAACTTTAATAGTATTTTAACTCTTTGTGTCTTTACTCATAACAGTTCTTTCAATTTCCTTATCAATATCGCATTTTACTAGATAGTTTGTGTCTTCGATTACTAATCTACTTTTTTTTAAAAAAATATCTAAAATGTATAGTTGAATAAAAATCTATGTGGTAAATGAAAGCTAAAATGTTTCAAAAATTTAACTGAAATGAAAGTTTCATTCTTTTATATGTATAATATTATTAAAATGATTCGAATTACATTTAAAATATTATACAAAGCTGTTTTAAAATACATTAATAAAATTATGATGTGTTTTAAATAATTTAAAAATGTATAACTTTAAATCGCTTCAAATTATAAAGAACACACACATTTTTTAATATTTTTCGTTACATTTTTTACAATTCTAAAACTCTTATCAAACAGATTTCAAGAGTCAGATTCACTCTTAATAAAAAGAAAAGTTTTCAAGTTATCAGACAATAGTCATTTTACTAATTTTCATTATAATTTAGTATTATTTACTTATTAAAAATATTTTTTTAAAAAAGCGCAATTAACTTTTGGCTTTATTTACGGCAACTAAATCAGACTTTGTCTTATATTACATTTACACAAATATTTGTAATTTTTAAGTCTACTAATTATTATTTTTGAATATCGAATATATAATCAAGTTCAAATAACATTGAAATGTTCTTTGAAAATAAACATTAACGTTGTGACTTTTGATTTATATAAAAACAGTAATAACGCGTGCAAAGCATTAATTTAAAATTACTCTCATAATTTTTTCTTGATAATATAGAACATTTGATTTAAAAATATTTACTGTTAGTTTACGTTTCAAAAAAAAAATCATGAAAAACATTATAATTAAAAAGTTATCAAATAGAAAGAAAATCCTAAATACATTTTTAAATTATGTAGTTTCATGCTATAAAGACAAAATTATCAACCTATCAACAACATTATATGGTCTATAAAATAAAATTTATGCACCGTAAATTTTTAAAAACAAAATTATTCCCATTTTATCCACCTATAAATGTTGCACGTTTTGTTTATACAACATCTCTTTTAAGAAACACGCGGTTTTTTTACTAATTGCAAACAGGCATATCGAAGAACGCCCTTAACACGAACTTAAGTATAAATCACACATTTAGAAGCGCCTGCAATTATGAAAACCAAACAAATACACGAGCAGGTAAACACTGGAATGTCATTATTTAGTTTGACAGCCTGCTAGAACAAACACGGCGTCCAAGACAGCAAAAAGGCCTCTGCAGTCGCTAATCGTGCACAGTGACATGACAGATCCGGCCCCTCATTCGTTCCAAGAAACTCAGTGGTCTGCTGCCACGTCACAGCAGGAGGGGCACATATCCGAAACACATAATTCGAACCCTAGGAATGAATTTAACGACCTGACTTAAACAATGATACGTATACATTTTTTAATACAAAATATGTACTGAAGTTACAGTACTATTCATATAATTATGAGTTGTACGTTTGTTTCTTAACAATCAATTTTCAAAACATTGATCGATAATTGCTACGGTAATTGTTTCAGCTTTAATATAAATTTATAAATAACCGTATGTATATATATATATGCGTGTGTGTGTGTTTGTATGAATACACGTACATACTGCAAATACTCTACAAAATAGAAATATTAAAATGATGCTAATATAAAGGACAATGAACTATGAATTTGAATTGAAACTAATGTTTAAATTTGAAGTACATACATCATCGAACAAATTTAACTGACGGATTGCATTTGACTTGCATCTGTTTAAAACCATTACTGTTTTATTTATCTCATAAAATCATAGAAAAGTACATACATACACGCACATATATATATATATATATATATACACACATACACATTATCATTAGCCATTGACAACAGTTCACTGTTAGATAAAAACCTCTTTTGTTAATTTGAATGACTCTGTACCTCCTATCTTCATACATTTTAATATTCTTTCTTATATTCTGATTCCACCTATTCGTTGGTGTATAGTTATATATATATATATATATATATATATATATATATATATATATATATTAAACTACACTAGACCATAAGCGGTCATCACAAGTTCTTTAATGAAAAATAAATACCTATAAATATATTCTCTGCATATGTGTTCGTCTAAAACTTATCATTGCGAGAACTTAAAGTATAATTGATATAAAAATATAATATTTATAATAAAAATAAATAAAAAATACAAAATAAAATAATAATTATATACAATATAAAAAAAATATTATACATGAAGTACATATATGTTATGGATTGATTTCAAACACCATTAATAATATATAATTGTATCCAACAAGATAAATTAACTATCAATAACGAATATTTTATTCAGATTTAAGGAATGTATTTTTCAGCACATAATAATGTTTCCGATATTGAAATAATTTATAGAAGCTGTACGTTCAGTGGCAAAAAAATGTAACGACGAAATTCTCAAATATTACTATATTTTAATGTTATTTCATTTATTAGAACGTCTCTTTATTTATCAGGCCTCGTTTTAATTATGCAAAGAAATAATCGTCTAACATTCTTTTAATATGTATGACTTATTTAAATCACATGATTGTTTAAAAACGATTTATAGTTAGTAACATTTTGTGATGATATTTGCTAACGATTGTCGAATCATAACCCAAATCACCAGTAGCTGATCGAAGTTTAACTTTATTATCTTAAATTTTAGAATGATAGAAAAATAATTACGGTTTACGACCTTTAAATTCATACGTATTTTTTAATTTAAGTGGTTTTAAGTGATCCAGAACTGTTAGATGACTAACATCTAACTTTGTGCAAGCTCTCCAAATTTGTACGTGGTTCTGATTCAACTAACGCCTTCAGTTGGTCGTTATGAATTGAAGAAGGACACCAGCGACCTTCTTCATTTCAATGCTGTCGTCCCCGGCACGAAATTTTTGCAACCGCCATTGTTACCGTACGTTCCTTAACAATACCCATATCAAAAGCATCGTTTAGTTTAAGAGCAGTTTCTACTGTTTTACCATCCGTTTTGAACTCATACAAAAAATTTGCTCTTATTTGCTTCTTTTCCATCTTTTATTCAAT
The DNA here is from genome assembly GCA_034766995.1 of Acanthacorydalis orientalis. NCBI lineage: Eukaryota > Metazoa > Arthropoda > Insecta > Megaloptera > Corydalidae > Acanthacorydalis > Acanthacorydalis orientalis. The sequence goes on along the minus strand of CM068313.1, from coordinate 18,031,627 downwards.
AGTTCAATTTGAAGCAAAATTAATAAATAATAATAATATAAAATGATAATAAATAATGAAGAGAACCAAAGTCGATGCTATCAAAATATAAACCGAAAATGCATTTTAAAATGATATTAACATGAACACGACGAAATGACACTGTCGTTGAAAATAATTAAGGTTAGAATTCAGAAAACAAAAGTCGCAATTATTTTCCTACCAACCATACATATTACAATAGGAAAGTCTAAACGTTACATTTAAATCATAACACGTGTTGAAATCATTTATTTTGAAACAAATTTAACTTTATTTTTAAAATCCACATACATTAATCGTTATTAAAAAAAATCAACGTAAGGTAAAGTCTTAATGCAAATTAATATTATAACAGTATTTTTTTTAACCCTTTCCACTCAACTGTCCTCTCCGAGGAGACATCGTAAATCTAGTAAATAAAAATATTTTTTTTTTATACAATATGAATTAATGAACATATTTTTGAAGTTTCATTTCAATAAAAGAATTATTTATAACGCTATATCATTTTATTTGTTACTTGCTATTTAGTTAAAAAATATATTCAAGTTACTGGCAGGTAAGGTGAAAAATATCTCCGAGTACAAAGGGTTAAAATATAATTTCAATCAAAAATTAGATTCGCAAACATTCGCAATTATACAGTCATTGCTTTTAAAATATTTTATTCTATTCACTTTCTTTGTAACAATAATAAAATCTGTGAAATAATAATTTGTATATAAAAGACATAGTTTCATATTTATTAATCAAACATTTTATTATTACATATATATATATATAAATATTATATATATATATATATATATATATATATATATATATATATATATATATATATATATATATATATACAAAACATACATATGTGTGTGAATGCATGTGTTTAAATGTATTTTTCGTAAATAAAGTCATCGAGTGTTTAATTTTATTTGTTATCTGATAACGAACCGTGGTAATTTGATAATACGAGTACACCTCCGGATGTAATTAATAAATGTATCAGTAATTACATCTCCTCCATAACAATGTGATTTAGAACACTGGTATAAACGAAATAATTAATTACCTGCGTTCTATTTCTAAATTAGTACATTGTACGATTAGAAAAAAAAAGTGCTATGAACCTTGTCAAAAAATATCTATTTTTTTTACTTTCATTCGATCGGTTAAGTGGCGGGTTCACATAGTGGCACTGGTCGATAAAACAGATGGCCTGTCAACTTAACCCCGCGTACCATTCGTCGTGAGATTAGACGACGAGATTGTATTTACCAGCTCGGACCGGCCAGGATTCTTCAGCAATCTTCTTTAACATAACGTACAGACCTGGTTTGTTTTGTACTGTCAAAACAGTGCTACTCTCGAATCAATTATGAGTGAAACTTGACAACGTAAAATGAGATATAGTCGACACTGTAAATTTGACATGTTCCGTTTGCATAAATTATGTTCAGATATTATATAAGATGTTTGATGCTCATTCTTCTCATTGTTCGAAGTTCACAAATAATTTTCTATCATGTATTTCGGTAATATATAATTTACACGAAATGAGTACAAGAATGATTTACGATCATAACATGAATTCTTTCTTTCAACTTGTTATTTCTTAGCGCGGAAAATATTTATGAAAGTACTATTCGTTTTCAATAATACTAATACATAAATATTGTTAAAAGCATGAATAATATTCACTATAATATTTTAGCTTACCATTCACAGTGAAACGCTTTCTTGCTTCAGTCTTACGGTCAGTAGGCATTTTTTTAAAACAGATAACAATATGTGTTGAAAATCGCTATAGAAGGTATTACGAATTCGAAAATTTGTTTATAACTAACTAAATATAAGCAAAGTTGGAATAAAAGCATTCAGTGAAATTATCAAAGTGTTTCTAATCGTTGAAAATAGGTTTATAGTTTTATACAAGCATTTTATGAATCGAAACTAATTTTAAAAAGCAATTATTAATAAACATGTTAATATAAAAATGTATGTTTTGTTAACATTATATATATATACATATATATATACATATATATATATATATATATATATATATATATATATATATATATATATATATATTAATGTCATGAACGGACGCGTTATTATTTCTTTTACTTTATACTTAAATATTGAAAACAACTCATATATACAATATACGAGTATAATTTAATTTTCAATTACATTTAAATTCATAAACGTGCATAATTTCTAGATGAATATTAGAATTATAACAATTCAGCATTTAAATAAAAACATACTATAACTGAATAAAAATGTTCAGATGTACATAAAATTCTGATATTTTTATCAAAGTAAATGCTTAATTTGTGAACGATTATTACTTTTTATATTGTGGCAAACAATATTAAAAAACAAAAAACATTTACTATTTTTCGATACGATTTCCCTTAACACTAATTTATCTGTTCTGATTATTTATTGAATATTTTTAATAGTGTTTTTTTTACTGACAATAAATAATTATTTACTTTAGTGTTCAAGTCAAATTTGTTTACATTATTTTTCATTTTATCAATATCCGCAAAATGTATTCCTCTAATGTTTCTTTTGCAGGTTCAAATTGATTAAAAATCATTCTATGATAAATTAAGATCATTAAAAATAAAAATAATATTTCTAATGTTTAACTCTTTAAATTCTACAATAGTTTATTCTTTTGCTATCTCGTATCATTCGCTTGGTTCACTATTGCAATTGTAAAGTAATATTGAATAATTACTCCGAATGCCACATTTTGTAAAATTTTTAACAGTGTCTCATGATTTATTTTGATTTAAATACTTGTTTATATAAAAAAACTGATTTAAAATATGAATTCAATTTTATTACACACATATAGGCTTCTAGTACAAACACCGAAATAAAAATGAATTTTAGAAATGAACCCAGGACAACAAAAATCTGATAAGTGAATAAAATTAGAAAGAACAAAATGAATATTAGTATTAACACAAAATTTTACTTGATATACTTCTTTGAATAATGAAATCGTATGCTTACTTACTGTAACATATTTTGTTTTATACAGAGGAAATTAAATATTTTCAGTTTCTCAGTCTTATTATTGGATGAATGGTTTCTTTTCATAAGCTGTGCAATGATCAGTTTCAATAACAATAAATGTTTTTAGATACAAGTTCCTTTTATAAACATATAAATATTATAATTAGGAATGGTAGCACTGGGACCAATAAATTTAAGACACGTCATTTTTTTTGGTTCTCTTTAACGAATTTTTCTAAAGTATATAATCCTAGCACAGAAGTGGACGGGTGTTAGAAGAATGCACTTGTATTGTGCGGAGGAGCCGATGTGTTTACAACGTTATCTCTACATCCCAAGCGTCTCGCACATGCACGTATAAATAACAGCGGGTTGGCCCCGGACCGCGACTAGTCCTGCTGACCGACCGAACCCATAATTCATACGTGTTCTTATGTTGTTGCGTTCACCAGAGAAACCGCATATCAACAAACAACGCGATATGCTGAAGAAACGTATGAGTTCGAAATGTAAAATACGTAGGTAGGTAAAACTACACCTTGACACAAATGATAAACTATTTTATAGGGACTACCAACAAAGAGACGTTGGATAAATTGAATTGTATTTTAATTTAATTTCTACACAAATACGTGTAATAACCTTATACGATCGTAATGCAGATTGTAAAATACTTGCGAGTGAAAAAAATATATGAATGAAAAAGAGAAAAGTCATTCGTTGAGAAAATAAAATATTTGATACTGGTTCTGAACTCATATTTTTATTATATAGTATATAAAAATAAAGTATAAAATTATTAAAACTTTTCTCAGTTAAAAATGGATTATTGATCATTTTGATTGTTGCTTCTATATATTTGAATGGTAATTCGATCCTCAAAGTGGTAAAATATTTAGTTATAGTGCCAAAAATTAAAATTTTGATTCGCTTCTCAATCAAGCCTTACGCGCCTTGATCCGAACATAAATCCTTATTCTCAAAATATGGATCGTTATTAAAAATTTTTATTCTTCAATATTTTAACATAATTTATTATTTTTCGTCGAAAAATAAATTTAATAATAGCAATACGCTGAGTTAAGATAAGCCAACTCGATGAAAAACGTTCCGTTGTTTTAAAAAATTCGTCTTTTCTCTGCGTTATGACAAACTCTAAATTTTTAAACGTGATCTGTTTAAACATTAAACAAATAAAACATTGAATAAAAGGAAAAAAATCGCTAACTCATGTAAAATATATTCATTATAAGATATAAGAGATTATTAAATCAGTAGCCAAGTTACCAATAAAGTATAAAAAATACCTCTGTTTACACACCAGTGCTAAATTTTACATTCATTATCGCCCGTTAAAAATTTCATCCACATAATAGTTTTTTACAATAGAATTTTTAGGTTGCATTTTTCTACGAACTTGTATGATACTTTTTTTATAAATATGAGTGGACAATATACCTGTCCGTTCGTAGACAAAAGAGGACATACAAAATCCTTCAATATTTATGTTAGGAAAAAATTTGACCTTACACTCATCTATAAAAAGCTGCTGATAAATGTATCGTCGCATTACAAAAGAAATTAAAATAAATTTATATTCTGTAACCTAAATGCAAAAAAAAAACATTTTTTTTGCAAATATCTATAAAATGAATAACAGTATAATAATAATTTAAACCTAATAAAACAATTTTTTAGTTATAACCTAAAAATTCAGACTATTTCTGGATGTAAATATTAGTTTATTTATAAATTAATAAATAGGTGCATAAACATTTGATTTAATAATTAATTACTATTTTCTCTCTCTTTCTCATACACACTATATATATATATATATATATATATATATATATATATATATATATATATATATATATATATATATATACACACACACACACACACACACAAATTCTTATTTCTATCAAATAAAAATGTAATATGTTTACCAATGGTACGAACACAAATGAATGTCATAAAAGTAATTTTGAACTCCAGCATATTGTAGAACTTACCTGAAAATAAAACAGAATATAATTAATTTTAGTGAATTATGAAATAAAAAGATATTAACAAATATTTTATTGTATGAAGAAAACTAACTATTCATGTTTATATTTCTCTAGGAAGTATACTGTCTCGTTACACATAGTACGAAAATTGTAATATAAAATTGAAATGATGTTATACTTTAATACTTAAAAATTCCAATCAGTTTACATATTGTTATCAAACTTATTTTGAAATCCACCAATTGTCCGCATGCTAAAAATAAAATCATTGAACTGATTTCTATTTATCATTATATAATTTATGAATTGGTGATGTTGATTGATCGTTATTGATTTACAATAAAAATATGAAGCATGTAAGACCGATAAAAATCCAGTTTAAAAGGTCAAATGACTTGTACGTAAACATTGTATTGATTATATTTGAAGTGTACAACATTTACACTATACGGAATTATTATTTCGTATCGTACAATCGCCTTTAACAGTATATCTTTTATTACAACATCTATTTCCTAAGTCCGATATTGAGATTCATTCGATAACGAATCACAGTTTTGCGAATTATTCTCTTTTGTTAAAGCAATATATTTAAAATCTGGAATAATTGGAAAAACAGATAACATAGACGTAACTTTCTTCTTTAAAATATCAAAATGATATTAATTATCGAAATAGTATCTGTCTTATAAATAATAATAAATAAATAAAGTCTACTAAATCAACAAATAATAATAATCAGAAATAAACATAATTTAGCAAATTTATTTTGTCATTCTGCTTACATTCAAGGTCAGATTTCTTAATTAACAACTGTAGTTTAAAATTTAATATCAAATGTAATATCAGTTTACATTGTGTGAAATGTATAAATGTTATGTCTGCTTTGCCACTAATGAATTAAATACCCCGCAAAATGTGCTTTATCAAAATATTCAAATGATTTATTATGGTCTATTTGAATATGTTAATACAAATTTCTATCACAATCTGTTATCTTCCAATTCAGACAAAAAGTATGTAAACGTATTTATTGATAATATATTTACATTTTAAACTAGGTTGTAAATCATTATCTGTCATGACTAAACTCGGTTGCATTTTTTAATTTGTTTATATCGATGAAAAACGTTATAATATTTACAAATAATATAAAAATGAAAAAAATGATTACAATTCTAAATCAATTTATATATATATATACACTCAGTCAGAAAAAAATTCTCCGTACCCTCACAACTTACAACAAGAAACTTAAATTATATTTGCATTCATATAAATACACTTATGAAACTTAACAAAAATGTTCTTTATTATCTATACTAATATATTATTTAAAAAATTAGCACATTTAAATTTAATTCTAAGAAAACTATAACAAAACTAAAATCAAAGCCGAAAAACATGACAAAGTCTCTATACACTTTACTGCAATTATTGCTATGGGTACTAATTATGAACTACACGCGTTTTTAATATTTCATAGGACCTCTTTTTACTTTAATTACAGTTCTCAAGCGTCATTCCATCGACTCTACTAGATTTTTAGTAACTTCAGGAGTTATTTTATTCCAATCATTCTGTAGTCTTGCTTTGCGTTGCGTTTTGCTGCTCATACAATATTTTCTTATTCGACGTTCTAAATAATCTCATAAATGGTCAATCACATTTAAGTCCAGTGACTATAGAGATGAATAAAGTTGTCTCGGCATATTATAGAATAAACCATTCCCTTACAAAATGCTATTTGTGCTAGGGATCATTATCTTGTTGGAATATGAAAGACCCATCAAGATCCAATTCATTAGCACGTTGCCACAAATTCTATTTTAAAATGTTTAAATATATGAAACCATCCATAGTTTCAACAAATTTTAAATTTCCGACTCCAGATACCGCCTTACACTTCTACACCATAACATTTCCAGCGCCATGTTTCATCGTAGTAGTTAGATTTTTAATATCTATTTTCCTAGTAGGTTTACGCTATATTTTTCCCCTTCTATTCGTACCAAAAACTTCATATTTATTTAAATATGAAGTTTTTTATAACTAATTCCGATATTGATATATGTCGAGAAAAATTACTGTTTTAATTATTTTGTAGATCGAAATGCAATGTAAACATTTTCTAACTAACCTAAATGGCATGGAAATGAAGCAGTTCATCAATTTAACAAATATCTGTTGGTTAATGATGCATAAAAAATCGATTGTTTCATTCAAGGTGAATCTATTGAAGTATATGACAGATTCAGGAATGAAATAAAGTAGCGAAAGAAGCCCTTGAAGACAGTGTGGTTAGGAGTTCAACGAGCAAGAAAACGATCCAACCGCATGTTACATGCCCGAACCCAAAAAATATTATCACGGCAACAAGTTGTGCTGACTGTATGTCGGCTTTGCGGCTCAAGTATCATATTGCCGCAATTCAACACGTGTTGACTTTTAGTTCTTTTTGTCAACGTATACATTAATGTTTCACGTTTTGCATATTTATTTTTCATGGCGCGTCAACATGACCATTTATTAGTAGACCTGTTTCAAATAGCATAATTTCGATGTTTAACAATAAGTTGAATAAATACGAACGATAATCAACACTGCAACCGACTTTTGACCATTAATTATATCACTTCTTACAAAAAGTTACATTTAAAGAACATGTCCGCCAAAAACGCATATAATTCAATTTGTGAGTTCTAGTCTGTTTTTTTTTTAGTATTACTTGCTGACATTTTCTCATGTTTATTTTCGACGTATATTTATAATATTTAAATAAAACAAATCCATGTTTTAAATATTTTGAATCATAACAAAAACTTGATTAAACTACATCAATGTTGTTAATAAAGTGATATATTAAGGTTGTCGATCTGAAACAGTTCAGATATAAAGATTAAATGATTCAAATATATTGTAAAGGGAAAATATATTACGCCAAACAGTAGTTCAGTTAAAGAAACTAGGATAAGGATTTTAGTAGACAGCCGTTTAACTCGAACTGTTCGTTTGATGTTCTATAAAAAGTAATGAATCATAGATGTATTTATAGAAAATGAAATAATTAAATAGATGTATTGATATATTTCAAAAACTAAATGAAATGTTTGTAGTTCATATATATGTGTACCCACATATAAAAATAATTAAAATAATAATCGAAAAACATGATTAAGTATTTATTTTTATTAATTAGTTGAATACTGAAAATATACATAAAACAAAAATAAAACGAATAAAAAATATAATAAAGTTATTCGAATTACAATTTAAGTTCACAACGTTCAGTCAATAAAAAAATATTATTATTAAACAAATTACTAAATTAATAATAATCTAATGAAAGAATTTCTACCTTATATATTTCACTTGAAACTAAATAATTCCATAAAAGATTATATTAGATATTATGGATTATATTAAAAAATGTATAATTGTTTTACATGCAATACAAATACCGTAGCGTTTTTTTATTTTATAATTATTGTATCATGAGTTATCGAAAATTAGATTTTATAAAAAAATGTTAACAGACTGCAATGTTAAAAAAAATGTTTGAAATGAGACGATAGGTAATGAAAGGAACGAATAGTAAAACGACACTAGTTTAAATTATAGAAAATAGCATCGTTTGATTATATTTAATTTTATTTTTTTATTTATTGTTTTTTAATAATAATTTCATCTTATAAATAAATATACGTTCATTTATTAAACATTAAGTGAAACATTCTCAAGTAACTAAACCTTTTTTTTGAAAAAAAAAGACAAGTTAAAAGTGTGTATTTGATTGTATGTACATAACAGTGAATATGTGTACGTCATACAAACAAAATCGTGCATGTAAGGAATACGGAAGAGAAAAATGTCCGTACGTACCAGTCAGTCTGAAAAATATAATAATCAAGAACCACATTGTTACGTTTGGTCAGGTTTTTGTTGACAGTATCAATTGGTACGTATTATACGGTATAAACAGAGCATAAGATACATACTAAAATGCAGGTTGATTTTGTAATGAGTCCACAAAAAATGCTATGTCTCATTTTGAAAGATGCAACGAAGTACCAGTAACTAAAGTTACATACAATGAAAACTTTTATGTTTGTTCCATCCTTTTTTACTTAAGAATTGTCTTCTCGGAAGTAAGTCTATTTATAACATATGCATATGCCTTATCATATATATATATATATATATATATATATATATATATATATATATATATATATATATATATATATATATATATATATAATTTATTAATCACCTCAACATTCAACCAAATTTTTTTCATTTAAAATTCTTGGTCTCCTATTATGTTGACTTATATCATTACTAATTATTAAAACATTTTTGTCTTATTACGATTCATTATTTATATCATACATGTAATTTCAATGGAAAAATTAGCAAATAATTGCGTTTTTTCAGTTGACAGATAATTTACTCGCTTGTAATAAAGATATTTCTAATCAGCATAAGTTGAGTTGATTTCGAACAAATAGTTGAACAGAATCCAAAAAAAATCTTCCTCTAAAAATGCGATATTATAGATGAAAATAAAATTTTACATTCTCCAATACAAACAACGCATTCAGTATTTTAGAGTGCAACAGTTAAAAATCCATAAAGTTAGTAACTATATAAATCAATATAGTTACATTTAATGAAACAAAGCATAATTAGTAAAAATGAATAAAAATTCCAGTTATTTTTGATATATCGAACACCATATACATTCCGAAAAATAATATGTTATCTTTCAATATCTGCATTCGTACTTTACTGAATTAACTTTCATGTCATTGTTTGATTTTTAATTCCTTTAAATTAATTCGAAAATTCGATATAATTGTACGAATTACATAAATCTAGATTTCATTTTGTAATATTTAATGTTACTTTTATTCAACATTTCATATATAGCATACAGTAATAAGTTACAACAATTTTTCTTTGTAGCGTTATTTGAATTGTCCTTTTCTTTATCCACGACATAAATATTTCTATTGTAATAATAGATAATATACATTCAAAATCTTAAAACTTTAAATATATTAAACAACATTATTATTAATAAATACAAATGTTGACTATGGAAAAGAATAAAAATTATTTCTGTATCATAAATTAAGCATACAAATGAAAAATTGATTAAATATTTAGATTATTTTAGTGTTTATTTTAAGCAATTAAAATAATTTAATCTTCATTACATTTTATGACAACATTTGCTTTGTATATCATACACGACATACTCGCATACACACACACACACACATATATATATATATATATATATATATATATATATATATATATATATATAATACTTTTTCTTTATTATATTGAAAATAAAAATACTAAACAACTTAATTAATCATCATATTATACTTTAAATTGAACATTTACAATTCCATAAAGAAAAAATTATAATTTAGATAATATCTCATATTCAGGACAATTTATAACCAAATTTTAAAAAGATATGAATATTTATACATATATAAATATACATAGATATATATATATATATATATATATATATATATATATATATATTTATATATTTATATATATAATACATAAATATACAAACATACTTTCTTTATATACATTTTGTAAAGCTTGCATTTGTACGATGTATTAAAAATATTATTCAATTAACTTTTCAAAAGTTTCATTCAGTATTTTAATTATGTTCATAAAAGCATTAATTATTGTCCGAAACGGAAGTCAGCCAGATCTTCGTCGACTTCTGGTCGAATCAGTCGTATCATAGAAAAATTAATGTCGATAGTAGCGCGGAGTTTTTTTTTCTCTTTAAGTTTCACGGTCAACTCAACGTAATATTTGCTCGTAATAAATAATTGAACAATGACTTGTCCGTTGCGCTTTTCGCATTGTAATTTGTAAGCAAGTCTCAGTGATTGCGTCAGGCGTATATACAACAAACAGAGAGCAATGCTGCTGTACCGAGAATGCATATGTCTGCGATCAGATCTAACACGCCCGTTTAGGTAATAATATGTCCACGAGGCGGCTATGGACAACACTGACCGGACGCGCACGGACACGTACGAATGTCGTTACCGTCGCACCATGTGACAATGTCCGGGAACAGCTTTTGGAAAAAGCTCGCACAATTGGAATAATAGTTCTTACCAAATCTTTATCGAATCGGAATCAAACACAATAATTTCAAAACAAGTTTAAGTAAAAGTAAATATTAATGGAATGTTATGCTACTACCAATTATTAAAATGTAATAATAGTATTTATATTACTTAAAAAAAAAACAATTAAAAATAAAGTCAATCTATAATTTCAAATATATTTTTAAAATTATCTAATTTTTGTTTTAAATTGAAATTTGTTCTGGATTTCAAACTTTTATTATCTATTCTATTCGACCAAAAAAATGTTTAAATTATACATATATGCATGTATACATAATATATATATATATATATATATATATATATATATATATATATATATATATGCATAATCATTGCAATTTATAATTGAAGACCGATATTTTCTGTTAACAAAAAAGTTTATTTTACAACAAATTCTTACTTAAATGTTCCCTGTTACTAATAATATCGTTTGACTTTAATAATTTTAACGATTCTTTATAATTTATGTTCCTTTTAGTCCGTTTAACATAACTTTCCGATATAAATTTGTACAAAAGTCATTTTATTTCAAATATTTGAAAAGTCTAAACTGATTTCCAACTGTACCTTTTTATTATATTATTTTATTTATTATGTTTCATAATTGTCATCGTGCCCCTAAATCCTAAATTAGTATATTGCATAATACATTATATAAAGTTGTTTTCTGAAAAAATTATTATACTAGAAGATACATAGACAATTAAAATTAATATATTCTTTATAATATTATTTACACATTTTTGTCTCTTATTAAAATTTGATATAAATTTTCTTAGTTATTTTACATTTAAAACAAATACAAAAGCGGTTTTATTAATTTTAAGAATAGTTAATGTATTAATATTTGTAAATCATAGTTTAAAACTATCACTTATTTTTATTGAAACGCTTAGTACGAATAATTTTTCATAAAATTATTATAAATAATAAATAGAAACAAAATAAAATTCAAAACTATAAAATATGACAAAGATTCGTAGCTTGAAAATATACAAAACTAATTATCTTTAAATATATGCAGCATGGAACAATGTATTAGTACATCGATCGTGTTTAATAATAAGCAGCCGTAACGATGCCACTATTTTTTACAATTACGGTGTAATTACTGATTGCATAATTGGCACGCACACATCCCCATAAAAGGTAGATAGTGGCGTGTTTTGTCAACAAAAGATACATCAACACCGTCATCAAGCAGTATCATCTACGGTCGCTGGCTAGATGATAGCAACCATAACTGGTTCTAGTTATCGACATGTCCATTCTAGCTTACGTTTTTATGTCTTAATCATCTTGTTAAAACAATATACATGTACTTATAGCTCTATCATTCATCATTTATATATATATATATATATATATATATATATATATATATATATTAATAAATATTTTATTAATACAAATTCTTGATAAAAGTATTAACACAAATTTAAACAATTTTTTTTTTTACAATTTGTACTTTAAAATACAATAGAATTTTTTTGACGTTTAGAAAATTTTATAATATTCTATGATTACAACTAAAAAAAATAATTATGTAAATTAATTACATGCAACAATTATTTCATATTTCGATAGCAAATCCGTTATTCTCAAGGTGTAGGCACAGAAAATCGCACGGAAAAAAAATTTCTATACTTCCGCACTGAAAATAATTGTATTTCCACCGAAATATATATTCAAAGGTCAAAATATTTAATAATCAAGTGGCAAATCTTTTGATAAAAACTTATAATGTTTGAGATTTTAACTCTTTTGAAGTGGATTTGCGTATAATGCCTAATTATGATTATTTTTCTCATCTCCACTTCATCATGACATAATATTATTTAAATTTCATATTATTCATATTTCGTAGTAACAATATTTCCAGTAATATTATTTGATGCAAACTTGTCTGATATTTACTATAAATATCCGGCGTGGATCACCTGTGGTCCACAAGCTATGCTTTTATACATAATTTTCACCATCAGGCATCGTAAGCCACTGGTAGTTTACATATATGTTTCCAATTACATTTATACAGGTATAATTTAAAGAAAAATGCATCTAAATGTAAAGTTATAGGAGGAGGTTAAATAATAACATCCGCTGTGCATAAACTGAACTAGCAGTTAATGTTACACATTCACTGCTTATGATAAACTAAAAGGCAAATAACTGATAACGAAAACAAGTGAACAAGTGCCGCCAGAAGAATAAATAACTTTTAATCACGCGTTGACCCATGGAATATGAAAATGCGCGACAGGTTGAACATGTTAATGTTATTCGACAAGAACAGCATAAAAAAATAACTTGGCACCAAAATTTGTAAACTAAATTATTGAAATGCTTTAAATTTTTCAATTACGTCTAAATAATATGAACATTTATAAGAATTAAAATAGAGTAATTTTTTAATTCCACGGTAAATATTATGACCGTTTCTGTACATTAATGAAATCATCCGAATTTCTGTAAATGTAAACTCATTGTATAAAACTAATCTGGTAATAAAACAACAGATATTCGTTATGAATGAACAAAAAGCGCCCGGTATCCGATCGTATAACAAAAAAATGGACAGAACGTCGTGAACACGCACGTTAATGAAAACTGTTATACAGCTTAAACAAAGGTTGATAGCGGCCGGCAGAGGCCAGATGAGTCCAAGCAAGTCAGCATTTCGCTTGATTATAACGTCATACTTTAATTAACTATGGGGAAGATTACACGTGTTGCCGCTAAAGCGTTCCGTTCTCTATTCATTCGTGCAGTAATTAATCCCCTCGAGCGTTAGTTCTCAGTGCGAAATCATCAACGATTATTAATTTATCATCCGCTTGACGAATCTGGGCGCCGGCACGCAATGAAAGCAACAAATAAACAGAATCAGAGTGATTTCTGAATCGTTTGGTCTCGGCTCGAATTTTTTATAGTCGACACGAAACGACTACTGTGTATAAAACATTATAATCAAAAAATCGACATCACAATTAATTTTGTTCCGTCCGCTTGTAATATACAGATACAATATATATTTACATATATATATATATATATATATATATATATATATATATATATACATAAACAAATTATTCCAGATAATATAAAAAGGTATACTACTGAATACAATTAACCAACCAATTTTCTATTGAATGAATATTTGTAAAATTCTTATACATAACGAGTCAGATAAATTCCAAATCTGATTATTATCATCAATCATACTTGATTGATTTCTTTTTAAAAAGCGGTAAGTCAACAATGAACTTTATGAATATACATCTACAAGCAAAATTATAATCTTCTATCACAATTACAATTCGCAATATTACATTTATTAAAAAATACAATAAATTTATGTCTATTAAATAATATTTATTTCATTTTTTTTATCCGAACACATTTTTGTCTCGATATGAAAAGAAATAAAGTTATTAACAAAAGAATGGTAATTTTCTCTAAAGTAGTGACAATGAAAATGTATCTTCTCTACAGAAACAGTAAAAATTCAGGGGTGTATGATGTATGATATTTATAAAATATTTAATTATTTTCTATAAAATTTTCATCGGTATTTGCTATCTACAGAAATCATATTTATTTTTTTTATTATTTTTAAATTTATTTAATCAAATTTCACAAAATTAGCTTGATTTTGTACAAACAATCAATCACTGAGGTACAATCCTACATGCCTTTTTGTCTTACCTTTTGTTATTTTAAAAGTGTGATTTAAATAGGGTCGTTCATTTTTTTTAAAAAAAAGTAAAATTTGAATTTTTAAATCACATCACTTAAACGAATGTATAAAAAGATATCTACTGACGTTTATATTTATTAAACCAACTTAATTGTTTCTTATTGTATTAAATACATTACATCATCAATGTTGTTAAGATTACATCACGACATAATATGTACCATCCATAAGAATTTACGTTGTTTCCGTTATTAAACTACTATTTAATTAATGTATTCAAAAGAAACAATTAAAATGCGCACATGTTTATGCTTAAAAATATCCATTGCTATTAGACACATGGAATGTAAATGTTTGCGCATTTAAATCGATTTTATTACATGTCAGTGTTAAGATTTCAATAGAGAATGTCAGATAAGTATTTAAACTTTAAAATAATTTGCCTACGTTATTTCGGAAAAATATAATTATACAATTTAATGCAGTTCTCAAATTACATTTATCAAAAATAATACAAAATAGATACTAATAGTTCTTTCATATAATAATAATAAAATGATTAAAGCAAGGTGTAAACATCTAAATCTCAGTGATAAAGTTTAGGACTAAAGTAATTATGTATTTTTATGCTAACTTCTGTATCTCAACAAGCATTACATTAAAATTCACTTTATCATTTATTTTTATAAGGTACCACTGTGTTAATAGAACATAACTAAAAAACATTCAATAATATATTTTTTATACTCACGAAATCCATTTAGTTTTAAAAACAAACATTTCTGAACAGAAATCAATTCAGAACGTCGTTGGAATTTTTTCTCCATCCATTAGTAATCAGCACTACATGCCAGTCGTTATACTACAACCATACTTATTGCTTAGTAAATAATCAAACAAAATTTACATCGAAATTAACTTACTAATTTCTTTACTGTATATGTAGAGTTTATGTAAGTTTATTATTCATGACACGGAAGTAGTAAAAGAATTATCGATACACAAATTATTGAGTATTAGAACGACATTTATATTTAATACCGCAAAACAGTAAATAAGAATTTTAACGCTCGGATAAATGTACCGTGTTTTTATTATTAATTACACTTATATTTACATTTATTGATTGCATTTATATGGTTGTAGTTTTTCAGATTATATTAATATTTTTTTTACCGTATCTTGGAAAATAGCGGTTCAGTTAAAATGATTTAAAATAAAAAAGAAACATTAAATATGAAACAATCTTGTAATAAATTGTTATTTATAGATAGTTTTAAAATCAGTACATAGTATAATTGGAATTATTATTAAAAAATATCTAACAAACACTTCAAAAGCAATTATTTATTTCAGTTTGAATTTAAATTATACTTAATAGTTTTTTTTTTGTATTTGTTTCGTTTCAAAGATTTGTTTTTATGAAAGTATATTATATTGTATATACTCAATCGAAATAAAAACTTGTTTTTTTAACATGACAATTAGTTCAAATTATTTTTAGAATTTTTTGCTAGATAATAAACTACTCGTTTTTGTAAATACATTATTAGATATTTAATAAAACAACAACATAAAATTTTGTAAGAAAAGAAATAAATATTTTTTTATTCGGTAAGATTTTAACTAGACTACGTACATAAAAAAACTACAGATTTCCTATTCGCCAAAAAAATAAATGCGTCATTTCTGAAAATTTTTTAAAAAAATCTCATTAGATTTCAGCAACATATAATATCGACATGAAAGTATATAGTTTTTCAATAAATTTCATCTAAACGATAACCTTTTAAGTTGAACAACATTTTTAGATCTCGTATAAAACATGTTTTTCATCACTAATATCAAAACGGTTTAGTTATGTATTATTTTCTTAAAAATATATACGGTAAATATATAAGTAGTAGTTTTTAATAAGTCAATTATATTTTTTTTTGCTTGTTCATTATCTAAATGAATTTTCAAAGATGTTTTAAAACAATTCTGCGATAAAAATTTCTTTGAATTATTACATTTATCACAACTTTTTGATAAACAGTTCCTTTAATACTTCATCTTTAAATTTAATGTTTAATCTAGCAAAAGATCTTTTTTCCAAGAGAAAATATACGACCATATGTAAGAAATCCAAATTAATAAAAAAACAATAACTGTAACAAGTAAACTATCAAAAAAAAAACAATCATAATACTTTACGAATTTTTACCAAATGAGACTCAAAATATCGATTCATAAGAATAGAAAAACATATCTGCAGAAAGAAAATTCAGTAAACAAATTCCAAATAAATTATACATGTATATTAATGTAAATTTCCGAAATAATAATTTAAATACCATTTAATTTTTTTAATAACAGTAATGACATAAACAGAAGAAGACATCATAATCATAACTTTTTTTTTGAACGACGATGAAAAAATTAATGAGCATACGTCGATACATTTAATTAGTGAAATGTTTTGTGTGTTTCATAATTAATTAATTAAAACAAGAATTATTATCTTGACACAATGTGCGTCTAAGAAAAAATATTCATATTAAATTTATAATTTATGATAATGGACACAACTTTATCTACATTTTTTTTAAATATAAATGAATTAATTAAAAACTAAACACTGTAAGTGGCCGATTGATTTTAATGCGTGGCATTTTATACAGCTTTATACATTTACAAATTAAATTATTTATATATATATATATATACATACATACATACATATATATATATACATACATACATATATGACGATTTAAATTGTAAACAAAAGCATATTTAAATAAATTTGTGTAAGAAAGTCAATAATTAATTGTGTTTGTTTAAAACTATTACATATTAACAATTAAAAGATGTATAAATTTTATATCAAAAGTACAATAAATTAAAATACACACAGAAAGACCGAAAAGTTTTTTGAAATTTGTAAATATTAAAAAAACAATTAAAAATAACTCTATATTCTGTAATGAAAAAAATTATACAAATGTACGTTTAATAACCTCAAAATGTTTGTCATAGGTTTATTATTCTTTATATACTTATGTTTTAACCATTGTAAGAGGTATGTAACTAATTTGAAGCACGAACACAGACAGTTCAAGCTCCGACCGGTTGTACAACTAGCGCCGCCGCTTTCGTTAGTGGTGTTTTGTTTCAGGAGACGGTCATAAAGCGCAAGGCGAAACGCGAACCAATCACGACTGGCCTCGATCTGAACACAGTTAACTCGATCATAAAACAAATGTCCCAGCATTTATATATTT
Organism: Acanthacorydalis orientalis; assembly: GCA_034766995.1. Lineage (NCBI taxonomy): Eukaryota > Metazoa > Arthropoda > Insecta > Megaloptera > Corydalidae > Acanthacorydalis > Acanthacorydalis orientalis. The sequence goes on along the minus strand of CM068313.1, from coordinate 18,013,398 downwards.
ACAATAGCCAAGGTATAAAGTCAATCGTTCAAACGTAGACAGCGTTGGTAATGTTATTGTTTTTGTTTAAAAACATTTGATAAGATATATTTATATACATATGCATGCATGCATACACATGCGTGTGCGTGCGTTCATATAGAATCAGCACACGTTGTGACATATATATATATATATATATATATATATATATATATATATATATATATATATATATATATATATATATATATAAAATACATAAGGCACATACTATGGTTAACAAGCTGCAAGTTTCCTTGAATATAATTCTTTGTATTGGATATGACCACATGATTGGCATTCGAAATAGTTTAACAATATATATTAAATAAATATTATATATATATATATAACAACAATTTGTCATTAATTTTGGAACAACACATTGGAGAAAAATAGATATAAAACACAATAAATAAATAGTTAATACACTAAGATATATTATTAAAAAAAGTTATGTGAAAAATTATTCATAAGGAATGACAAATAGTATATGATGATTAATCATAAATGAATATATTTGCGATGACTTATTTAAATCTAATTTATCACTGTCTGTTATTAAAAATACCTTACCACCTGATAATTTCCCACAAATTAAAAATAAATACCATTTCATCCTTTGTATAGATTGATTCTCTCTCCGTATGTGTTTATTATAATAGAATAAAATAATTTCAAATATTAGAATCAGTACTTACTTATATTAGAAAAAAGAACAGTTTTAATAAACGTACATATTCAATAATGTTATAATATTAATTCTATTACAAGTTTATTATTTTATTTATCGTAGTCTAAGAAACATGTAATAAATAAATATATGTTTCTGTAGTAATATTTTCAAAATAAAACGGAATAAACGTTAATATATATTAAAAATTAATTCAAATAATACCATAAGAATTTAAAACATTATTTTCTGATCGATATATAATTACTGACACGATCCGGAGTCATGTTTTTAATCAAAACCTGCAAGAACATAATCAACATTTGTTACCGTATAACAAGAATAAATTAATAGCACAATGTGTTACAACATTCTTGTTAGGAATTTATGAATGATTATTCCACATATGCAGAATAAAAATTACGAGTAAATCTGCAAACACACTAACTGTGTCACATTTATCACAACGGTTTAAAACGGTGGCTGAGTTAACTCACTGCACACACTGAGCTAATATTTAACAGATAAACAAAGAGGAAGCGTGCTCAAATACCATGAAGAAGTGGGCTTGTTTAGGAATCCAAACATTTATTCACTAACATACGTACAAATATTTGTTGTTTATTATCTCTCGAACTTTACACAGGCCGTAGCGTAATTAATACAATTGATTTATTGGATAATTATCAATTTTATTATCAACACATAATTTCTAAAAATACACATACTAAATGTACTAGTTCAAACATTACGTCAGCGCTCAAATATTGTCACCAACAGGTACTGATTGTCAAATGAAGATTAATATATGTTAGTGTGCTTCGTGGTGCCTCACGATCAAAATATGCATGCCAATTCAGATCTATTTAATTTAAATTGATCTATTTTAAATTACAACGTTTATAAATAGTTGAAACACATTCTTTTATGCATGCATTCTCAATGTGGTACAAGTAATAAATATATTTTAAAGTAGATTATATCGAGTCAATAACATTAATTTTATGTGTGTTTGCGCTTATATATATATATATATATATATATATATATATATATATATATATCCAATTATAGATGTAAGTTTTTGTTCAGAAATTATCTTAAAGTGAACACTCATTGAAACAAACATTTAAATATCTACATTCATAAATTTACAAATTGAGTACTATGTTAAGAAATAAAACTTGTAAATCTTTTTTCGTCCATGTCACAATAACAAACCTAAACTAGTTTACATAAAATTCTTAAATTTTCCACAAACAACAAAAACTGGATATTCAACTTTTACGGTCATTAATTCTATATTTATGGAAAGAAATTCATTTGACACTAAATAATATTTTTTGCATATAATTTGTAATAGTTATTTTTTTCAAATAAATGAAACGAATAAAAAGCGAATTTTATGTGCGCCTGCTTATCAAATAAAGATGGTACTGTCTATTTTGACTCTACATATACAAACATACAGACGATTCTTAATTAAAATGAAACGATCGAAATGTGTCAAATATTACGAATAATTTAAACGCAGTTCTGTTTCACTTAATAAGAGGTACTCTTTTTTGGTTGTATCAATATATATATATATATATATATATATATATATATATATATATATATATATATATATATATATATATATATATATATTCAATATTTTTTTACATTTCTATAACGATTAATTACAAGTATGCTTTTTGATCAAAAACTAGCCAATATTTTTTTCTCACAAAAAATGTATATCGTCTACAAGTATTTGTTTCTTTTTCTGAACAATTTTCAAAAACGAAAGTATACAACGAGTAAGTCTTAATATACTTACACTTTATTAATTCACAACATAGTTATAAGAAATGTCCATTTCCAATATAATTAAAATTTAAAAAGTGTTTTAAACATTTATTACAATCTTCGAATGTTCTGTTCTATTAAAAATCAGTAACACATCATACACACATAATATATATGTATATATATATATATATATATATATATATATATATATATATATATATATACATATACATATACATATACATATACATATACATATACATATACATATATATATATATAATGTGTGTGTGCGTTTATTTCTATTAAAATTTTGACACAAATATATTGAATATAAGGATCTATTGAATTTTTCAGTTATTTTTACATAATAAGATAAAGAATGTTAATGAATCTCTAGCTTGGTCCGCGGCGCCTGTGCTAAGAATAGATATTATTAAATATCTGAACCAGTGACAAAGCTGAGCATTCAATCCGAACGAAAATAAAAATAAATTTAGCGACACACAAATTATTTATTAAATGTGTTCATTTTAATGGCGCTTTTACGGTCACATGTCATTTTTAATCGAAGATACTCATATTTCTGAATTATTTAACCAACGGCCAAAATGTATCTCTATTCAATAACTGTGAAAGCAGTTCAATAACGTACGTATCGGTTTACGTTTTAATTAACTGCCAGATAAGCTTACAAAATAAATAAAATAACTTATTTACGATACTCGTCTACAAGTTGACCATGTTCCTAAGTTAATAATCCTCTTAAAGTAACACCTTGCATTACTAAGTAATCAATAAAAGTCCATTAGACGGCTATTTTACGTTCTCAATCATCCTACTCGAAAATCATAAAAGCATCTTACGTGGAAACAAAAAAATTTACATTCGAATATTTGTTCGTGTTTTTTTTACCTCTGCCCGCACTCAAATAAAAATGTATGAATTATTGCTGAATCAACGGTTAAACATAATGTAATAGCATAATGAGACATCTTATTTCAATCTACAGCGCGTAGTTTTACATGTTAGTTTGTATTGATAGTACAATAGTAATCCACGATGAGAACGATTGGCATTTTTCAACGGATTATCTCGTCTATATAACACAACACGTCTGTTTAACTCGAGCTCTGTGTACACACACATGTAAAAATAGTTAAAAAAAATTTTGTGTCTGTTCGCATTTTCGTTTCTGGCGTAGAAAACACTTGGCTTTTGATTTGAACTTTACATTAAAAACACAATTCCGATTTTCATAAATTACACGTCCGAATAACATAAAAACAAAAAAATAATGTACTCTATAGTTAATTTATATTCTATTTCTTTACTAAATATACACCCATACACCGAAGTACTTTATATTAAAAAATAATAAAAATACTGCTTATAATTTAAATGTGAAACATTTAAGATCAAATTTTTTTGTTAAAATTCATTAATTGCATGAAAATAAAAATTAATAAAAAGTACTATTATTACTGACATAAAACAAAAACTAAACTATTAATCTACAAAAATTGAACCATAGAATATTAAGATATGTAACCTTTTTAATTGACACAGAGCAGTAATTTAAACAAAATACTGTCTTAATAAAAACAAATGTAATATTAATTGCACTAGACATAAAATTGCTAATTAAGGTGCTAATTTAATATCCAAAATGATAAAATAAAAATTAACTTCGCGCGACAGTCAAAAGAAATTAGTGTTCGGCATAAATGGTAATCACTTTAGAAATAAAAATACAGTTTAACTAATAATAGTTAAATAATGCAATGATCGAGTAGCTTTTCGCTACCGGAGCAATCCAAATTTAAATTTGTAATATTTCTTTTATTTCATTAACGTTTAGGATTAATATATTAAACAGTAAACTTAACACAAATTATTTTAATAAACTTCGACTTGTTTATAAGAATGAAACATTAAAATCAAAGTACACTTCATATAAAACATATTTCATTCTTAAATAATTTAAATATTTACATTTGTATACTATTTCATTACACAATACGAAAAAATTCATGTAAAGAAGTAACTGTACCTTTATTAAAAGTAAACAATTTAAAAGTATTTTAGTGTAGCCGTGTGTTTTAGTGTAATTCATTGTTTTATACTATTTTTACGAATAATTGTTTTTATAATCAGAAGCAGACATTACATGTAATTTCATTATAAACATTGGAATATTTTGATAAAAACAGTACGGGGTCTATTTACGATTGAATAATGAATATTATTTTATTTTTAATACGTTTTCTGCTAAGATAAAGTAAAATAAACTATTGTGTTTTACATAAATTAATATCAAAAAGACCGAACTGTATCAATTATTCATTTCTACTCAATGCCTCTTTTTTTGGTGTGTTGCTAAATTTCGTACAAAAGTTTGAAATTTAAATAAAATCCCAACTACTAGTGAAATATTGTAAGTAATTATCAGAACTATCATTGTTTAAAAAAATCAATTTAATAATCAATAATATATATATATATTCTTATTTTTTGTTATAAATATTAATAAACAAACGGAAAAATTAATTATTTGTTACAAAAAAGTATTTCATAATGACATTGTTATATATTTATGACCTGAGTAAAAAGTATACACAGTAGAAGAGTTAAATGGCATCTTATTCAAGACTACAATAAACATATTCTTTCATTCGTACTTTTTTCGAAAAAACATTTTATTTAAATATATACACTTAAAATTATAAAATTATTTTATTTATGTTGAGGGTTTACAACACTACGTGAACAAATGAGTACTACTTAAAAACAAGCTATGCATGATGTTTATTGTATAGTATACATGTACCGGTTAGTTATTACCTTATTTCTGATGTTTTTATAAAAAAATCCATATTAAAACATTACATTATTTATAAAAAAATATATTTCACTTAACAGTTTTTTTCTTTTAAAAAAATGTATAAAATAATCTATACTTCAATACTGTTCCAATCTTCAACAGTTCATCATATTCAGCAACAAATATCCCCCAAAAAAATCAAGATGTCCACTACTGCCGATACTTTTTTTGCATTTAAAGAAAATTACTTTTATGATATTTAAAAACTGTTATTTTTTAAGAAATGAAAAATAATTCTTTCGTATAATTTATGATTTGTATTACTTTTTCGAAGAGAAAATTTTGAGAAGAATCTTAACACATAAAAAAACAATCGGATACACAATAAAATAAATGAAATCTATTGTTTAATGTTAAATTAATAGGTACACATGCAGAAATATATGTTGTTGTTAAAGAAAATAAAGAAAAGTATCTTTGCAAGCACATATATTAATTATCTGTTGAATTAACATGCTAAGCAATCAATTACTACACTACACTTACTATATGTCTCGTGATGATTACCTTTTTTACACAATTTTTTACTTCGATCCTTTTAGTGTTATAACAATTAATTAAAAGCACTTCTTCCTTTTCATGCCTACTTTCCTAACCGTCTCAATCAGCAATTGTGTAATATTCTTAAACTAATTATTTTATTTTTAAGAACAATTATAAAAATTATGAAATTGTGCTCATACAATTGTGACGAATCAAAGTATGATTTTTATTTAAGACAGAGGTGTGTTATTCTTCTTACTTATTTTTTTAATTTAAGAATATTTTTGTTTATAGTCAAAAAAATATAATATTTCAGTATGTATGATATTTTATTTTTTTTAAAAAAAAGGAGGTGATAAAACGACAATATGTATGTACATATATAATATATATATATATATATATATATATATATATATATATATATATATATAATAAAAGATGCAATAAAGATTAGAAAACTATATAATATTAAACACACTTCAGTCAAACTACACTTTGACAAATTATTGTTTGTCAGATCTAATTCTGTTGATTTGAAAATATAATACCAAGTCTTACATATATGACAACAGAGAGAATTGTGATTGTCACTGTATACATAATCAATCACACTTAGTTGTTAATTAATCAACAATCTGTATGCCATTCAATTTTCCTGTAATCTAGTACATGTTATTTATTTTTAGACAGTTTAATGTTCGAAATATTTTTTCATAGCATGTAACTCGCCACTGTTTTCCAAACCAACGTACCAAAAATAATAAACGAATAAAAACTAACAAAGAATGACAGATATAAATAATCAAGGTGTAGTTAATTAAACTATGCGCACTTATGATTTATGTGATAATTTTTATTATTATTTTGTGAATATTAATACATACAAATAAACAAATATGAAAAGTTTAGAATAAAACAATTATTTTTTATTATATACACCAAATGTTTTTAAATACTTATTGAAAAAATCCATACTTCCAGTACTTAAACGTCATATTATTTATTTATTCAAAATCTTTTTGTATAATGCTAAATACGTTAATTATTTCAATTAACTAAGTCTAAATATAATATTAGATTTTCTTGATTCTTTCCGAAACAGAAAACAATTATTCTTTTTTACACGATTTTTGTGAATAATTATCGTCAATTTTAGAAATTACGTAGGCAAGTAACAGCAAATTACAAATTTAAACATATTTTAACAGTACTACACATAAATCGTAGACGCTACAAACGTCACTAAATTATAAAAAATCGCATACCATTTTCATTCTCTCTCTCTCACACACACACATACATATATATATATATAGATATATATATATATATATATATATATATATATATATATATATATATATAAATCATAATAATAATTTAAAAAACTTAATAACAGTACTACGAATATCAAAAGCTCTTTAAGTACTAATATTCCTCTTTAAAATAATTTCGTAACTATCAAAAAAACATAAAAACTCTCGCCGTTTCATTTATTTAAGAAAACATTAATATTTCTAAATTAATTCCATTATACATACAATATATTTTAATTTTATAATTTCTAACAAACGAAATTTTACAGATAAATTTGAGAAGGCCATTTATACAAAAACAACATACTAAAAAGCAAATTTCTTAAAATTATTCTTATTTAATAATAAAAATTATTAAAACAGTTAACTGAAATTAAAGAAAGAAATAGTAAAAGAATCACTAATACACTTTTTGAAACATTCTTCATTTATTAGTATATTGAATTCCTTCTGGTATTTTCTATCTGTACTCTATTTTATTTTTACTCTCAACAACACACACACACACACGTATATATATATATATATACACACACACATACATACATATATATATATATATATATATATATATATACACCCACAACGTCCCCGCCTTTTATTATTGGGAAAGCTTCGTTGCTATAATCTCCACAGAGCTACATCGACATGAAAACTCTTGGCATAAACATTAATGTTAAACAGAAATTTAATGCAAAGTCAAGCAAAAACCGATTTTCTGCTTACCCAAACTGAGAGAGGGACATTTGGCTACCAAGCCCCCCATAAAAGTATGTTAAGAAATTGACCAGGTAGTTTCGAAACTTGAATAAGAGAAAGATAGAAGAGACATTAAGCGTGTCATCCAGAACCCTTTAAATACTAAAGCGTTACTTCTGATGATTATGAAAATAATGATTATATATGTATATATATATATATATATATATATATATATATATATATATATATATATATACATACATACATATATACATATATATATATATATATATATATATATATGTGTATGTATGTATATATGAACGTATTCACTTATGAGTGCAACTGTATGTATACTTGAATGAATATTTGTCGAAATATTTTCGTCAACTATCGCAAATAATGAGTCAAGCTATTGATTACAATTTAGTAAAATTAAACGCCTTGACATATTCATAATTTGCATACAATTGTATTTAAATTGTCAGTATTTTCATCTGATACATCGACAAATTTATTTAAATGTATTAATAATTTACACGTGCATACATTTTTTTTTCTAAACATACTTACGGGTGTAAAAATATTTTATAAAACTGACTTCATTATCATATTAATATGAAATATTTGTATTGTGGAGTCATGTATTTACATTTCTAAATGAATCGATCTAACTTAGAAAGTTTACTGTTGTGTACAATACATAGTCGTCAAATTAAACTATTTAAAACACAGCCTACAAGTGGAACAGTAGCGTAACAATACATAAAACGAGCTTGAATATTGACATGAAACTATCTTTTTCCAATTGTCGTTTAAATATTTATTTCCCTTTTTAACGGAATTAAAATTTTCTAATATTTATAAATTATCGTATTAATAACATCGATATCTATTTAAAAAATCGCTCAGAAAATATTTAAGTTTATTTCTATATTGTTGCCTTGTAACATATTTAAAAAAAAAGTAAAAAATTAAACTTCTGTTTATAAATTGACTAGCGTTTTGATAAATTCCGACCATTTTTAATGAAAAAATCAAACAAAATTATTAGTGAACGGAAACAAAACAGACAAAAATAAATTCTCCTGAAAAAAGCGATACGTAAATGTAAAAATCTGTCTGGAAAAAAACGAATAAATATCTGTATAGAAACCAATACTCTCCAGTTAATATAGTTGCAAATTAAATGACATAATTATAATCGGTAATGAGCCGTCAAAGAGGATAATAGAAATAACAACATGCTTTAATTACTTTACGATGTATCCCGGATCAGGATATATGCATGCACTATCATAACACCTCCTAGCAAGCAATAGTTGTATGTCTCGGTTACACCTGTGGACAACTCCCGGAATGTGGCTCCATTAGACAAATCAAGTTCTTACAAAGATAAACGGACACGGGCAGAGGTGCGGTGCGGCGGGTGACTACAACCAAATTCACATCTCAATAATAATGGTTACAGTATACACTCACGTATCGCTCACACACGCGAGTAAATACACACATGTATTAATGTCTGTCCAACGTGTATGTGTGTATAGAGATGGACTATTAAGGCACAACATCCGTAAAATATCCTTAAGTCCTACTTAACATAAGGTCCGTTTTAGATTATTAAACACGTCGACCGCGTCAAACCATAATAATTGGTTTGACCAGCACAATCTATTAACTTGAGTGTGATTTATAAATTAGGTATGTATATGTTTATCTTATCATAGTAAGTTCTCTACGGATTTTTCCAAAAGGTACATATAAAATTTCTTTAGAAAGTGCTTAAGGGAAACACGTATGTAAAAAAAAAAACATAAATACTAGACTTGTCTAGATATTCAGTTGAAGTGTACAAAGATTGGGTTTCATAATAAAAAATAAAAACATGTGATACGAAAATAAGATATTTCCTTTCAATTACTATTAAGAAACCAATTTATTTTCAATGCACTTTCAGTTGGTTTATTTCAAAAGCTTAAACTAATACCCAACATAAGTTTATAAAAAAAATATTCTTAAAATATAAACGTTTTCATTATAGCACTAATTCATATTTCGAATATGATTTTTTTTAAATATACATAATTATAATGTCTTAATAATATTTTTCCACAAGAAATATAAAAATTACTTGTAAAAAGTACGAAATTGAAAAAATACAATATTTGATATAACGAAAATTTTTAATTAAACATTATACTACCACATGATTTTCATTTAACAGTAGTAATAATTACTAAACTGAAAAAAAATGAATATATACCATACATAAATATCTCATTTAAAACAAAATTGAAATAAAAATAATAGATTAATCTGAATTTGTTATATAATTTTTAAAAATGTTGACCATATAATTTATATATATATATATATATATTATAAAAATAATAAATGATTTTATTTGTTAACTTTAAATGTCCATATATTTTTTTATAAAAACTATCAAATATAATTTAAAAATTTTTATGATGAATAATAGCCTTTCAAATTGGAAAACAAAAGTAATAGGCCATTAAATAATATTAAACTTTAAATAGAAGTTCCTTTTTTTAATTAAAATAATAATAGAGCTCTATTTACAAGTGTTTTTTTTGTTATCGTAATAATATTAATTCAATATATGTCATCAAAGAAAAGTAGTTCAATATTATTATTCTTATACAAACTGATTTATGCGTGCATAAAAAATATTCCTGAGTTTTTTTTTACTGTAATAAAAATCTTTATCTATTGAGAAATGTAGATGAATACATTGCGATTATGTTGTACTTAAAATTCTATATTAATTACTCACTACGTATTTTACAATGATTATAAAATACTAATTCGAGCAATTTTACCCATGATTAATTTCAAATAAAATAACAATAACAATTTCATTTTATGAAACTATTTCTCGATCCACTGATCTCACATTTTAAAGCTACACATAATTCAGATAAATTTTTCCTAAACTAATCATTGTAAATTTAATCATTAATACAAGTAGACATAAACATTTTTGAGAAACAAAAACCATACTCGTAAATGTTGCATAACTTTAGCTTCACAAAGATTTTTTCGATTTTTTATTTATTTTATTTAAAGTACAGACATTACTACTCTCAAAGCCATAACTATTTTCAGTTCTCAATACAGACTTTTTAATAACATATTTTTTTATGTAATTATTTGAGATGGCCTGATGTCCAATTAACTTCGAAGTACTTATGAAAGCTTAAAATTTCCAAACAGTAATTCTCTTCGTTAAAATACATAAAAAATTAGTTTTGTAAAAAATATTGTGATGTGATTTTATTGTTTCGGAATATTTTTTTAATCAGCATTCAAGTTTTAGTCGGTTTTATTTGCATAGAAATAAGAATTTTAAATAAAACTGTACTCGATTTAACAAGTACATTTCTCTTTCTCTCTCTATATGTATATACATATAGAGAGAGAGAGAGAGAAAGAGAGATGTATATTGATAATTCGAAAACACTATTATACTTTTGAATGTTGACCTATTTTTTAGAAAATTAAAAATTATTGATCATAAAATATCAGCACATACTTCTTCAAGCATAAAAATGTCACAAATCTCAATGTATTTAAAAGCGCGATCCTACTCTTCACACTTTTGGCGAATATATTTTGCTCCTCAGCACTCTAACTATTAATATATTATCCTCCCCTTAGAAACTATGTTCGCTTGTACTATATATTGTTCCTTTATATATATATATATATATATATATATATATATATATATATATATATATATATTTGTGTTGTTTTTATTAATAGAACATACGTAAGGTATAATAAAAATAAACATCTTTTCAAATGAAGCAATTGATAGCGCCATTAACTTTGTCAAAATAACATAAAACATAAAACACTTTTTATTTATTTTACAGAAGTAATATAGTTGTAATATATGAAAATTAGCAGAGCCATCAAAAGTTAAATTTGGTAGTAAAATAGAAATATAATCTACCAGTTTTCTAAAATATATGATACTATACACCAAATAGCAACAAAACAAAAAATGCAAGATTATATTACAACCTTTAGTGAAAAAATCGAAATAACAATTTGAGTATTTATAAGATATATGATATTTTTTAAAAAAATATATATTTTAATATACAAAATTTGTATAAAAATTATTATAAGGTTCAATTTTTTTATATAAAACCACTTCTCATGTGACACAAAAGCGAAAAATGCACTGCGTAGGATAAAAATTTAAATAAACTTATTTTTATCACCGAACGATCGGCGTTCCTTAAAACACGTAACACTAAAGTTAAAAATAAAATTCGAACGACTTTTATCTCCTACATTTCATTAATAAAAATAAACCCAAAACATAAAATGACAACAACAGAACATTGCTTTTGCAAATAATTTTGTCATATCTTCCTGTTATCATTCGAACCAAAGACGAACTTTAAAATAAAATTATGTTCAACTTTTTATGTTCTCACAACATAAAATATCATCAACGATTCGAAAACACTAATATAATTTTACGAGTCAGTGTTGTGTTTTACGACCGTTGTGTCGCTTCTGACTGAAATATCTTGGACATAGTACATCCTGCGTCTACTCGAATGTTTGGTCGCATTCACGCATACATACGACGGCAAAAGTCTCGGAAGGTATGAAGAGCGTCATTCGCTTTTACAGCTCGTGGTCTTCCCGAATTATCGATGCCGACATTTCCGACTTATTTGGATCACAAACCGTAAGAACGCTTGTGCACGTTAAAAAAGTATATCCCGTATTGCAGATGCCTTCATAACTTATCCTTTGAAAGATACCGACCACGCAACATCGGAAAAGCAATAATAATGACGTACATACACAAGACAATAAAAACTTCATGGCAGACCTTTGATTTTCAACAAGTTATTTGTGACACAGAAATAAACATCATATAAATAATGCACATTCATACATACAAACATAGTCTCTCACATGCATATATATATATATATATATATATATATATATATATATATATATATATATATATTATACATACAATAACAAGTAGCTCAATCAAATTTAAATCAGTTCAATAACTATATTTATTGTACAAATTTTTACAAAAATAAATCAATTTTATAAATATTTTCTATAAATAATTTGAAAATTTACTGATAACTAAACGTTTAAATAAGAATACTTTAACTGAAAACAAATATATAACTCTATATATATTTAATAATAATATAGTTTCAAAATATTAAAAAAATGACATTAAAATGAAATTTTGATTACATTTGTAAACATTTTTTTCTCAGTCATCTCTTTCTATCTGTGAGCGTGTTTTTTTTAAAAATAAAATTCTGCATTATATCCAAATGAAGAAAAATATGTATATTTTTGCAATCAGATGTATTAATGACATGTGAGCAGAAAGTAGTCGTTCAAGTTTCAAAATTAAGTTATTAACATCTATTGCAATAAAGTTTTCTTAACCATTTACTATTATGAACTTTTTCATCGTTAAGTGTATTTGTTTATCTTAGAAAGAACTTACTGCTTTCTATTTTAATAAAAAAATAAAATTTGTATTCCTTATTATGTTATATAATTATTTTGATTTAATTTGATACTTATTACTATGTTTTCACTGCCTGTTTTTTTTAAAAAAACAGAAACATAAATAAACTCTAGCTTTTTAAATAAATAAAAGTAAAAATAATATAACTTGCATTTCTTTTCTAATTGATTATTTAACTATATTTAACCCTAGCATAAAAATTCTTCAGAAGTTTGAATAAAACACACATATTAACTTTGATATTATTACAGTACGTATACAAAAATTTACTTATTATTGCCAATAAAACTAAAATAAATATAAAAAGATAGACTATGGATTATATTAAAATTCATGTGTTAAGTAAACTTTGAAAAGCACGTTTAGATTTTTTTCAATAAAACGTATTAAGATAATAAAGAGGCAATAAGATTTTTAAATATTTAAATTACTTTATCGATAAACTAGACGTTTAATATTTATCTGAAATACAACAAAGTTTTTATATTTTAAATTAACATAACATTTTAAACAACTAGATAGTAAAAATAATTTTACAATCAACAAAACAGTTTATCTTTACTTATTATAGATATTAACAGAAACGTTTTTGATCCTGTATATAAAAATAACTAAAAATTGTTTTATCTAGTCTAGAAGCGCTCCGTTATTATTTCATCAGCGAGTTAAAAACAACATTAATTTTAAATGTAATAACATAACTAATACTTATTTATAAAATAAAAAATACAAAATTAATACAATCATTGAATTCCACATTGAAAACATTATATACTGAATCCAAAAAATCTATTTTTAAATTAATGGAAATGTTTTAAATTTTATTACATTTATTTTCATTATTGTTCTGATTACAAAAATAAACGATAGTATATATATATATATATATATATATATATATATATATATATATATGTGTGTGTGTGTGTGTGTATAAAATAATATACGCAATGAAATAAAATACTAAGTATTATATAATTTTAAATTATTTTTCTAAAATAAAAATAATGTATAAAAAATTGAGAACATCTTCGAAGTGTAAGGAAAACACACAATTACACCTCACCCTCGATTTACACGGTAGATTGGTTCCCCAAAAGTACTGTGTAAATCGAAATCGTGCAGTTCGAGTCCACATCTCATATTAAAAATAAGGGATACGTTTTACAAATCCGCAATGAAAAGATATTATTTGTTTTTAACAAAACTAGAGAATATATTTTACACATAAATTCGTAAAACATTAAAAACAAATAAAAAAACGTTCCTTCCGTATCATCTTCACTTGTTAATTTTCTCTTCACTTCTCTAATTCATTTTCCAAAGACAAAAAGGGAAATGTTCATGGGGTCCGAAAGGATCGAACGAAGGCAATGAAAGCACGTGATTTATTATAATTACACAACACTTTATGTGATGTTACTCAAAACTGATTTTTTCAAGTAGAAATCCGTACTGATATTTACAGAGCACATTTCGTTAAATTATTTTCTATAGTCAACACTATTTGCGCTGTTTTTATCTCGAATTGATACCGTTAATTCAGTACAGAAGAAAAAATGCGAAGTTGAGAGTTTCTGTTATCGTTAGAATGCAAGGAAGCAAGAAACTCTTTACACTGGTGTGTGTGCTCATTATTTTTCACAGCAGTGTAAATAGAGATCTTTTCAAATGTACACGAAGGTGTTTTAAAACATATTTTTTTGCAATTCTGTGACCGTGTTAAACTGAAATATTGTCATGTAAATAGAAGTTTTTCCGCATTCCTTCGACCGTGTTAAACTGAAACCGTGCAATTCAAGTACCATATAAATCGAGGGTTAATTTTATATAGAAAAGAAAATATATTTTTAAATAGAATTTTAAAAATTTAATATTTATTAATACTATATACGCGATACAAGAAAGCGGATGATGTAATTATATTTAATATGTTCGTCTCGATAAACTTGATCGTGATATAAAAATAACGACGGTATTTACAATATTTAAAATTGTAAAAATCGTGAAAGTCGTTCGTGCCTATTAAAACATGAACACTAACAATTAAAATATATTGATCTCAGAAAAAAACGACCTTTAAAGGATTGCAATAAATCATAATATTTAAACAATATTTCGAAATGTTTAATTCCGCAGATTAATAGAAACATCAGCACCATTCGATCCGATCATCGTTTTACACTTGCTCGAATTATGTCGGTTCTGGAATACACAGGTTCACACAAGCAAACATCCTTACCCTAATGTTAAGTGAGCGGTCATAATCAATCCACCACGTCAACAAAACTATTCATCAGTGTTGATGTGGTGAACAAGAAATAATTCTACGCACACAATATTCATACACACATATGCCACGCACACTCCATAGTGACTGCATTTTAAAAATACGTCGGTTTGCCTGGCATGAGCTCAGATAGAACCCCCTGCTGGACACACATCCTGTACTGGTTTTACCTATACCCATACAGTCTGAAATATAGGTGACACTGTCAAAAATGTAACAGTCCCATATAGAAAATACAACGTTTTATTGCCGACGAAGATATATCACAGATGGCGGCGTCTTCAGAGCTCTATAGAAATTGTCAGATATAGAGATGATGTTAATAATTCGTTTGTTGTACTAAACTAAAATGTTTCTTGCAGCATCCAAACCATACAAATACGAATATATATATATATATATATATATATATATATATATGTATGTATGTGTGTGTGATTTTAAAGACAATATTCTATGCATATACGTATTTATATGAGTTTATAATAATATTGTTTTTCACAAATGAATTCCTTTTCACTCAACTAACAACAAAAATTTCTCAGGGTAAAAAATTTTTAGTAAATCATTATTGAACATTTTCAATCGTTACTTATGTGCATTTCGATGAAGATGTCATCGTCTTCAAAGCGTCAAAGGCACAGAAAAACAATGTTTTCTTCTTTCATTATTAAAAATACATATTTCAATTTTTATGCTACCTGAAAAGCGCATATTTTTTTATTTGACATTAAAATACTAATAACGAATTTAAAAAAGAAGAAAACAATTATATTATAAGAGTTGTAGTGTTTTGAATAATCATTTTTTTCATTACTCATTACACGTTATTGTTTTTAAATTGTATTTGAAGAATAAATCTCAAAGAAAAAAACTCATTTTTAAACAATCTGAATTTTTATTTTGAATATGTTGCTCTTTATTCAAAATTGTTTCCAAGTTTTGATTTCTGTATCTTAGCGCTCTAAGAAAGATGGCATTATCATCGAAATTCCTATAAACAACAATCAAAAATCATTTATTAAACATTTTTATCAATTAGAAAAGAAATGCAAGTTATATTATTTTACATTTATTTATTTAAAAGGCTAGAATTTATTTATGTTTCCTTTTTTTTAAAAAAAAAAACAGCCAGTGAAAACATAGTAATAAGATGTATATCATCAAAACCTTATAACATTAACTGTTTGATATAAAATTTAATATGCAAATTAAATCAAAATAATTATATAACATAATAAGGAATACAAATTTTATTTTTCTATTAAAATAGAAAGTAGTAAGTTCTTTCTAAGATAAACAAATACACTTAACGATGAAAAAGTTCCTGGTAGTAAATAGTTAAGAAAACTTTATTGCAATAGATGTTAATAACTTAATTTTGAAACTTGAACGACTACTTTCTGCTCACATGTCATTAATATATCTGATTACAAAAATATACATATTTTTCTTTAATTGGATATAATGCAGAATTCTCTTTTTAAAAAAACACGCTCACTGATAGAAAGAGATGACTGAGAAATGTTTAGAAATGCAATTAGAATTTCATTTTAATGTCATTTTTTTAATATTTTGAAACTATATTAGTATGCTTTTCTGTATATAATAACAGATATTTTATTTAATAGATGAGTTCATGCATTTATACATGACATATATATATATATATATATATATATATGCGTTTCAGAAAAAAATAGTATCAGCCGTCACATATTATAAATTATTCTATCATTATATTTAGAATCAAAGAGTTCATTTGGCGCCATTTCGTAAATGCATATTACTGTTATTATTTTTTGGGTTTGAACAACTAAAAAGGTTTGCTAGCATTGTAATAAAAAATATTTTAAATATCATTTTTACTTTTAAAGAAAAACTGAAACGTTTATCGTAGATAAAAAAAATGAAGTGATGATTTAAAAAAATAAATTTTGTTGGTGATTCAGTCATAATGGCTTTTTAAATTTATTATTTACAATAGATACTTTTTAAAAAAAAAGCAATCACGAAATAAAAATACTCATCTGAAACCAATTTCAGATAAATGTTAAACTATATAAAATATAAATAACTGTTAGTAATGTAATCGAAAATAAAAAAGAGTATAATAAATATAAAAACAGTAACAGTCATGATGGAGTCAAAAGCATTACAAAATGTTATGAATAGAAAATGTAACAGACATTCTTTGGTTACATCGGGATGTCCAGCAGGTACATACATGACGAACTTCCATCGGTACTTAAACGAACAAAAGGCAATAGTAATACTAGCAAAAATATTTTTAAGGCTTTTCATGTCAAATACCCGTACGTACGTACATGAATTTATTCGTATTACCATTGCATACAGGTTACTGGATTACAGGTAAAGATTGCGTTCAATGCAACTTTTTACAATGGGTAAAAAGTAAAGATTTCCAAACTTTTACCATTATAGACATCTTGTTGTCCTATACAGATATATAATCTGGTAAATGTAGATATACGGTGAATCGGCCATTCCATTATGTTATCTTTCACTTTATATTCATACATACCAATCGTTTCACGCACATAAACACGCAGAATAAGTACTTGCTGTTTAATTTATATTATAAATAGACTAATGAAACTAAAATTTATTTTTTTTCAACATGAATCGTTTACAGAATATAATTAATCATTACAAATCAACAATAAAGAAAGATAATTTAAACATAACTCAACACTTCTGCAGTTATCGGTTGTTAAAATAACAATATTTTTTACCTGGTTAGTAATTGCTGTATTAATTTAATTTTCAAATCAAAAATATATTTTTAAAATAAAAATAATAATATGCAGAGTGTCCCACAATGTGTTCCGTATAGATACATAGATATTTTAGGTTTAGGGTCGCGTCGACAGCTAAGTTTTTAGCGTCCGAATGTTTCGTATAATTTTATATAGATTTAAGGATGCAAAATTAACAAAAAGGTTTATTTTTAAAGTCTTCAACGCTTCATCAAAGATACAGTACATTTAATTTTCTAATTAATTTTACGTTAAGAACGTTGTTATAATAAACATTAAAAACACAAAACGTTAAATAAATTTACAGTAAAAATTAAAATACAATAAAATGTATAATGTAAATAAAAATAAACTTAATTACTCATTTTGAACTTGGGTACAAAATTATAGAATATCTTAATAATTACATTAAACAATAAGGAAAAGAATATTTTCAAAAACGTGTAATAAAATAAATTAAATCATGATTTACCATAAATTATTGCAATTTTCACTGAATATTATATACATTTAAGACAGACCTGGAAGTTATATCTAAATTATATATATATATTAAAACAAAGACAAACAAAAGGGTCTATTCAAAAATAATTTATTGCATATTTATTTGAGAGCAATGAATAAATTAAATCTACAGAAGAGATATTTGTCGTTTACTCAGAAATATGAAGAAACTACGAACTGCACTAAATTAAATATGTGATGGAAATAAAATTTTAAAAAAATCGCAATGTTTATTCAGCAAATTCTTAAAAGAAATACGTTCTAATGAAAACAAAAAATACACATTCCTGTGTAAAATCAATTTCTAAACTCTTTTATGAAATACAAATACCATGTTTTAATTCGTCTATACTTTTTAAAATAATTATGGACTTTTTGATCTATTTTCATTTTTGAACGATTCACACTGTTCATTAATTTTATCAATATCTACAGATATTCACTAACTGTTAAGTTGACGCTATATTTCTTCATTTTAAAACTAAAATCTTTGTTTATGGTTATATAGAACCAATTGCTCTTATCTTTACAGCTACAATACCAAAAACTTCACAAGTGTCTACATTTTTTCCGTTACATTTACAACTCTTCTACTAATTAAAGAACAGAATATGTTTTAAATAAATTATTCACATTCACAATGAAATCTTTTTTTTCGTTTAGTGTTTAGATTAACATGGAAATAAATTCAAATTGGAAATCAATCGTTATTTATCATCCTAGTTCATTATATACTTGAAAGTATGCTTTTTTGTACCTTAGCTCTCTGAGAATGATAGCGTTAAGCGCATGCAACAATCAAAAATAATCAATAATCATTTATTGAATATTTTCAATCGGGAAAAAATTGCTGTGGGTTCTGGCGACACAAAAAAAGAATTCATTCGTGAAATGTGCAGTTATTATTCAAACGCATAAACTAACACTCATAACGATTATTCGAATACAAATTTAAATTCAAGTATTTTCTGAGATATATTTTATTGATGATTTTTTAGTCTAATTATAAAAAATAACATTATTTGTCAGTGGTAGGCACGAATTTAAAAAATGTATATGCTTATATAAAACAGAAAAGTGATTTCAAATACTAAAATATGAAATACATTAAAATATTTTTTTTCAATAATACATAATAATAATACAATTCTAGCACTGTAGCTAAATTCAGTTTCACATATGAATTATTTTCCCATAAATCACAAAATATTTTTGATCATTAATGTTCAATAAATGATTATTGATCATTTTTGATTACTGTTAACAGACTTTTCGACCTCGATGCACTGTGATTAAGAATCCCAGAAACCAACAAAAAAAAATCAAATCAAAAATGTTCAATAAATGATTATTGACAGGCATTTCGATACCGACGATCATCATCCCCAAAGCGCTAAATTAGAAAAAAAACAACTTATTAAATTATGATCTGTTCATTTGTAATTAAATTATAATACTTATTCTTGTGAGGAATATGTCAATCCCTGTATTATCAATTGTTAATAAAAACATTTCTTTCTAATTTTCTGAATATGTATATTAATATAATATATATTTCGTTATCAATATATATTTACACAAAAAATAACTACTTTCATGAGATATTTAACTGTTTGTCATTTCAAACATACAGTGTATTTTAAGAGAAAAATAGATTATAAAAATTTTAAAAAGTAACTCTCCAGAAAATATACCACAGCGAGATCATACTAAGTAATTGTAATAAAAGCTAATTATAGCATTTAGTTCATCGGAAATATTACACATTCTTATATATACATACATACATATGTATTTATATATATATATACACCACAGAGAGAGAGAGAGAGACATATATATATTATTAAAAATATAAAACCGCAAACAATCCGGCGCCAAAAACTACAATAAATCCATTCCATTTTAATTTGATACGTTAAAAAAGTGTTCTTTGATTAAATATCAAACGAAAACATTTTATAGATACAAATAAACATATTTTATTTATATTTAATAAAAAAACGAGTATATAAAATGATAAGGAGTAATTTTTGCTTAGCAAACCCTTCCTGGTTTCAATTTGTAAGATGTTCGTGTAAATGACGGCTATATCCAGCCATTGATCCACAAATTCATATTTCTCTCATAAATTATAAATGACCATTTTGCAGCCCATTTTTCAACGTGCTGGAAAACTAAGGTATCTTTATATCTGTTCTAGCACTAATACTGATATGAAAGGTAAACATTTGTTTTAGCGTTATTTCGTTGATATGAACGCATTTTTTCAAGAAGACACTTCATTCATCCCATAAACATGAAATTATTTTAACTCTGAGATTATTGAAATTGAATCCTACATGGTTTTTTTTATAAAAAATTATTTATATTTATTAAAGCATATTGAAAATTGTTAATACATTTATTGTTTTTATCAAAAAAATATCCTCAAATAAAAAAGTTTTTAGTGCAAAGACGTATCAGTTCTTTCACAAATAACTAATTTAAAATGAAAGATTTTTATTTTTTAAACGGAACTTACCCATGAGCAGTTGTAGGATGAAAAGTGGCAGTCGGTGGTGGAGGAGGTTGAACCCGTGGATCCCAAACATAGCGTCCTTCATGAGTTCGCTGATCAATCGGCAAAGGTGCATGAAATGCAGCAAAAGCCGATGGTCCTGGCGGTGCACCCGGTAATGCCGCTAGAGGCGGCAATGCATATGGATGTAAACCTCCACCGCCAAATACCACTTCTTTTTCCGGCATTTTCGCCACTATTATTTGTAACAGTTCATTATTATCCAATGTTATATTTTTTTCATTTACCAGTATATTTTCTTAAAAAAATAAATACTAGCACACACATAAACACAACAATTTAATGTTCACTAGACACATTATTATTCCTTCTGAAACTTCCTTCTGAATGATGATATCAACGTGAAGTCGAAAAAGGATTCTGGAAACAAAAATATATGTTTTACTATAATATTAAAATCCATACGCATTGTTTACACACACACACATGTATATATGTATATATATATATATATATATATATATAAAATTATTAAATTATTATTATTGCTTTCTAGATAATCGTTAATGATTCTTTATAAATCATAATATTATAATAAATTGAATCTTTGAACCTTTAAGATAACTAGAACTTGTAAGTACAATTAAAATACATATATAATATAAAATTAGTTTTGAATAAACAAATTGATCTAAGTTCTGCCTCCTAAAAATGTTTCGCTAGTTTTTCTGTAAAATGTATTTTCTCATTTTCCACTTTAAATTGGATTTTTTTAAACAATCTATAACCAATACTCAATCAGTTTAAATTTATATATTATATATAAATATATTCATTTATGCATGAGATTGTGAATTTACTTGCATTTTCTTTCACATGTTATCAACATTTCTTCGCTGATTTTGTGACATGTTCAGATAAATTAAATTGCATACATAATATTATATAAGGCATATAGTGATAATATAAATGTTTTAGAATATGTTTAAATTAACATATCATTTAAACAAAATGAATGTAATTCTCATATCAAATTATTAAAAAAAAGTTGCAACGAAATAGTGTGCATGTGTCATTTGTCATTTATACATGTATGCAAAATAAAATAGTTAAATTTACGATACAAAGGAATAATATTTAAAATAAAATGTATGGATAGGGTCAAGTGGTGTTGCTAGTAGTTAACTGAATACTAATAAATCGATGGGCAGTCCCTAAAAATAACAACTTACAAATCTATGTAATTAATACATGTTCAATGTGATATTTAAATCAACAGCTGTGCTAAAACAATATTTAAATGAAGACATTCTTGAAATGCTGATTGAAAAAATTATGATATTTACATTTTACACGTTGGCAGTGGAATTAATTCACATTATGATTTTCGTCTACAGCACCATATATATGAACGAATATATAATATATATATAACATGAACGAAATGAAAATTTCACAGCAGTGTCGCAACTAATGTTCCGACGGCCGATACGTCTGGTTTAAACACATGCTGGCAAACGTCTATTCGTGCCGCGGGGCATGCCTCTGCCCATCTATGGCTTGCAATTCACACACCTGAACTGAATAATGTCTTAATTATAACCTTATAGAGTCTACAGCAAATCCAATGTGAAATACAACCGCGTTGTGTGTATTCAAATAATAACAAAGTATTTGACACCAATTAGTAATGTTCAAACTTATTGTTTAAATATCAAATTCGAGTTGAATTTCTTTAGCGAGGAGGTGTCGAAGGAAAAAACGTCCGCACGTATTTATTTATTTATAAACATTACCACCTGGGAATATTTTGTCCAATTAACACACAATAACAAAGAGTATGTCTTACACATGTTTGCACAACAGTGAGTTGTTGCGCTCGCGAAAATCTGCCGCAAACTTTAACAATACAAACAACGTCAGATCGTTCAGCTATGAATCAATTAATTGAATATCACGCATGGGCCCGATGTCACACGCATATGTATATTACACGCACTGTTCCGCGTGTACATACTTTACCACTTTGTGTAGTAACTAAGCAAAGAACTCTCTTGACAGCCACAGCTTACAACTCAACTAACAGACGTACTGGTCGTTTTTACGAGGGGAGTAAAAGAGGCTTCATCGTGGTCCTGCCCCCGACGGGGAGGGGCGGACGCCGCGACATGTGAGATGTTGGTATTTGTGTGCGTGTCAGTGGCGTACGTCGCATTAATCTGTCTATTTAATATGCTAACGATATTAGAAACAGTGGCGTGTTACAATGCCTTCTTTATATTCATAAAACAGCATTTACTTTTGTTTACTTTTCGAAATTATCTCCTAAAATAATAATTATTTAATTAAAATGAAAATATTATTAATATTATTCTACGAGTGTATGTGATTTATGGACAATTTTTTTACATAACTAATCCATAATAATAAGGATAAACAATACAAACGTTTAAAATAAAAACGAGCACAAATATAGCATTTTGATTATCACAATATTTCTAGTTAAAGTAAATGAATTAATATCCACTTATTTTTAGAAATAAATTCTTTTTTCAATGCACAATCTAAAAAAAAATACTGACTAAAATTGTTTAATAAAACATTATTCATAATTGCTTATGCACATTTCGATGGAGATAAAACAAATAAAAATACATCCACATCAACTTAAGTTTCACTCTTGATTATATAATTAAAATTCTTTTGTAAACTAAAATATTATAAATTAATTGTATGAATAAAATTATACATCCCAAATGCACATATATAAACAGATGATGTATAAAAATTAAATAATTGAAAAAAATAAAGCAAGAAATTGTCAGATTTTTTCTTTACAATTGTAATCATTTATATATATATATATATATATATATATATATATATATATATATATATATATATATATATATTAGAATAACACTGAATATTGTGCATATTGTAGCAATTGATTTACAAAAGTATCAGCTTGAATTTAAATATTTTTTAACATATAAATATCTGATATTCCACATTAAATGATATAATGTTTTTATCTTTTATATTGTGCCAATTGTTTATATTTTTATATCAATAGTTTATTACTATATTCTTGATTTTGTTTAATTTGTTTAGTTATTAGCTTTTGTCAATTTTACATGATGTCAGTTAATAGAAGAAACTTGTAATATTCCATTTGCTTTGCTCATTTAACGAAATCCATAAGAAGTACCCAGAGAAACTATATTACTTTATAACTTATTTATAGTTTAATTACATTTTTAAAGTATTTAATTTATTAAATAAATAGAGAACATGTTTTTAATTTTAACATATACATATATATGTCAAATATTCTTTTATTATTCTTTTATAAAAAAAAGTCTATATAACATAAAAAATACAATTTTTTTCATCAAACCACAAATAGACATCATCGCAACAAATTACGATAGAGATAATATGATTTTCTATAAGTGCCATGATGCAAAAATGGCTGAAAAACACTGTTTTATGTAATATAATTAGGTAGCCATATTTTTTTGAAAAAACATTAGTTAATTATAATATTATTCATAATAATAATAAATATTATATATATATATATATATATATATATATATATATATATGTAATTTAATTTTTTAAGAAACATATATCTCATTTAGAGTTAGTGGAAATAATAATTCTAAACCATCAAAAAAACTCTATTCTTAAAATATAGTGAAGTCAACATAATATTTTTATTCTGTATACCTATACTATGTGAAATGAAAAATAAAAAATTCAAAGTTAACATTTACGTCCAGTTTTCGTTATTGTCCAAATATTCTATAAGTATATAAATCTAATTAAATTAGGAACACATTTTTTTCATGTTTATGAAGTAAAATTGTAATTTAGTTTCTTCATTTAATTTCAGTAATCAAGTATTTAGGAATGTCTGAAACTAACAAACATAAAGCTTGTATTTTACAATACATTTCACTAAATTGAACAAACAAGTCAATAACAATATTCAGTAACACACTTTCTACTAGATTTATTACATTAAACAAATCTTTTATGCCAGAGCTTTTCAATGAGTGCGCAACGAGATATTAATATTGCATGTTTAATTCAAAATTAATTTTTTATATCTCCTGTAATACTTTATTTTTTTATTATTTTATTATAAAAAAATCTATATAACATAAAAATACAATCTTTTTTTCATCAAACCGCGTGTAGATATCATCACATCAAATTACATTACAGATAATTTTATTTTCTGTAAGTGCCATGATGCAAAGAAGGATGAAAAACACTATTTTATGTAATATAATTAGGTAGTCATATTTTTTTGAAAAAAAATATTACAGTTAATTATAATATTATTCATAATAATAATAAAATTTTTTTTCATTAATAATATTTAAATTAAAGTTTACTCTTACATATATTTCAGTGTATTTCAATATATTCAATCTATAAATACTGCTTCAAATTAATTTAAATTTGAATTTAAAAGACAACCCTTATTATATGTTAATATATACATTAAGACACACACATACCCACATATATATATATATATATATATATATATATATATATATAGTATTAAACGAAGAAAATAGTAAAAGTAATAAATACGCACTAAATAAAATAATTTCCGTAGAAAAGATACATATTTCCTAATTATGTACTTATAAATAAGAATGAATATAAATTTCAAGCTAGAAATAGTATACTTATACGTTATATACTGAAATAATAAAAACATTTTATTCATTCTCCTGATATTTTATAATCGTTATAAATGAAAATCGTCTTTACGTAATGTTAAAAATATCATAGTCGAACCATTAATATTGACCATAAAATACACTGACAGGAAAACAAAATTTTTAATAAAAAACATAAAATATAAAAACCTAAAATATAAAAACGTTGAACGACGTTGTAAATAATTCTATTTAAATATATTATTTTATTATCATTTCAGTTAAAAATTATAATGTAGACAAATTATTCTGTTTTAATTTGATAGTTTGTAAATATACACCGATTTACTAAATCAAAATTATTATATTGCTCAATACTGTTTTTTTTTTATATTATACAACAGTACTGAGCAAGATAATAATTTTGATTCAGCAAATCGGTGTATATTTACAAACTATCAAATTAGAAAAAAATAATTCTTCTGCATTATAGTCTTTAATTAAATATATATATATATATATATATATATATATATATATATATATATATATATATATAGTAATACGTAAATGAAAGTACAAATTGAAACTAATATTCAAATATATTTTTAAAATATTCATAACATTTTTTAACGTAAACATTTCAATAATTTAACATAGAAGTTTTTAAAATTCTTTGTTGAATTGAAATGTGTCTCACAAAATAAAATTCATAATTTGTAAGAAAAACATTACATTTCAATGATATAATCAAACAATTAATAACACCACAGTTCTATATACACCCTCTGCTTTCTCAACTCATTCATCGTCGCTCTCGTTTTATGTTCGACAATATTATTTCAATTATATATATATATATATATATATATATATATATATATATATATATATTATAATATAATATTTTAGGATAATTTTAAACACTATATAGTCTTATATACAGCATGGATTCTTATCTCAAAAAAATTCTTAAATTAGAATGTTAGACATTTTCCTATCGTTATCTAGCTTTATTGCACATCTTGCCTAATTCAAGTGTCTGCATTTAATTCTTCTGTATTTCATACCCAAGCTGTTTTTCACCTTCATTCAATTTGGTTTTCAGCTTATTATTCTTACGAGTACAATCTTTTTTTAATTGCTATTTAAACCGTAGTGTATTTAAAATATTATCTAATAAATGTAATTTCATATTCAAGGTGTTTTCTTATTTAATAGATTTGTGTAATTAATTGAAAATATATGTAAAAAAAAATCATTTGTATATTAAATATATGCAAGAATAATAGGCACAGAATGTATGTATATTGTAGAAATTGTATTTAAAAATTCATAATAAAATACGATGGTATGAAACGTAAAAAGTACATATAGGGTTATAAAAAAAATACACAAAATTGTTAACGAGGGAATATTTTATATAAAAGTAATTTGAAGATATGCATGTAAATTTAAAAACGAATTATATGGCCAGATTCAGAAAAGTGTTTACTTAATAATTGAAATATTAAGAAGCAATTAAAAATCATATTGTTTTAATAATGGTTTTTGCAGCTTGTAAAATTATGCGAAATTCTAAATATTCACAAAAGTACTCATACTTCGTTTAAAGTCATTATCAATAATTAACTTACACTATACATGTTCACATTACATAAACATATTTACAATATGCAAATACATTCACACATTAATATATGTATATATATATATATATATATATATATATATATATATATATAATGTATACACAAAATACTTGGATATAATTTATTTTTCGCGACCGCTTGTTAATATTTAAAAATAATATAAAGCAATAGCGCAAATGTTCGTTGTAGATGAACACGTTTTTTCATGTCAAAGTTAATGAAATAAAATTAAACAAAAAACTACCTGGTACAGCACCAATCCCCATAATCTGCGTGCGAATATGAAAGAATGTGTGTAGGATTAATAAAATCATAAACAAGACGTGAGAAATGCATAATTTATAATGAATCCAAAATTTAAATTAGGTAATATTTACAAGCTTTATAAAATTGTCGCAAAATAATTACAAAAATACAACCGCTTCATTTACAACCAAGACCGGTTCACGATAAATCTCGGCAAATTGTTTGATAACTTTATTAGACAAAAATAATATACGCCTCTGAGCTGTAATTACTATACAGACGAAGATAACATGATATATGACACGGTTCGTAGAACGAAGAGAGTAACGTACTTATTAAGTCAATCTTCTTCAAAAAGTCGAATCTTGATAAACACATTATAACAAAAAACAACCTTTAATTCAACAACAAACCGGGCAATTTCATCCGATGAAACGAGATACTCTTCCTCTCTCGCCTCCTCTGCCCCTTCACGAATTTTTTGTGTAGAAATCAACAAGAATTTGGAATTTCTGTTTTTTTCTCTTCGTGTTAGTACTTTGCCGCCGATGTATGATAGTCGTGTAAGGACGAGAGGATGCGGTCCCATTTCTTATACACATTAGAGTGCATTCTCTCTCGCTCTTCCATCATGTAAGCTTTTATATATTTCATACAACTGAAAATTTACACGGAAAGAGTGGAAACATCAACACGTGTGCCAGTGGGTTGAATAGGGATAGCGAATGACTCAGCGGGAATGCGGAGTAAAGAACCTGTGTCCAAATTCCGATGGTTCTACTACATTCTAAATTAGTTGTCTGTATAAGAACACGTTTTTATGAACGGCGATATACCTGTATATAACTTAGAACGAACGTTTTCTAACAACTGAAATCAAAGCCCATATACAAAAATATAAAATGAAACAAGATATAATTCAGCCTACATATCTAAATCTGTTATGTATACAATCATTAAAAATATGGTAATACACTAACAAAGAAAAAAATAATTTATTTAAATGTCTTCATTGCGACAGAAACAATGAAAAATATATTAATATATACTTTATATTAAGATAACTCTTTACTACATTCAAAATTGTGTTATACAAAATTGAAAAAAATCTGTACCTTACATAAATATTAATTGTAAATTTTTACATTTCAGGTTGCTCAGTGTTCGACTTTTATTGCATGTTTTTGGAAAGAAGAAATACATGCAAAAATCGAAAATAAAATAATTTTAAACGCTTTCTTTTCTATAAACCAGCGGACACCGTCCCCTATTCACTACGCTCACCGCTTCCCGGGGGAGCTATGTCGTAATGAAAGTCGTAACATTTTTATTAGAAATGTTTATAAACATTAGTAACAAAATACAATGTTAAAATGTGTAACCATTTTTTGCAGGTTCGTCATAAAATATCCATCACCCGACATGCTCATTTCTATTAAGGTCACAGATGTTTAGTCATAAAGGAACTAGATATCAACTGAAATAATTTCATCTTTGAGTGAGCATCAGTTCGAGTAATTATTTGAATAAATTGATAGCTCTGTTAAGAATAAAGTACTTATTGAGATCCGAAATGTAATAATTAAATTGTATAAAGAAATAAAATCACTCAGAACAATAGCGGAAATGATATTCCAACAAGATAATGACCCCAAGAACAAATCACATTTTGTAAGAGAATGGTTATTGTATAAAATACCAAGACATCTCCATACATCTCCATAGTCACCGGACTTAAATGTGACTGAACATTTATGGGATTATTTAGAACGTCGAATAAGGAAATATTGAAGAAGCAGTAAAACACAACTCAAAGCAAAGTTTCAGGAAGAATGGAATAAAATAATGCCCGAAGTTATTAAAAATCTAATAGATTCAATGGAATGACGCTTGAAAGCTCTAATTAAAACAAAAGGAGGTCCTACGAAATATTAAAAACGCTTATAGTTTATTAATTAGTATCCATAGCAATAATTACAGTAAACTGTACGAAAACCTTTTTTGTCATGTTTTTCGACTTTGAATTTAGTTTTATTATTTTTTTAGAAATAAATTTAAATGTGCTAATTTTTTTTAATAGTATATAAGTATAGATAATAAAGAACATTTTTGTTAAGTTTAGAAACGAATTTATATAAATGAAAAAAAATTCGTTTTTTGTTGTAATTTGTGAATGTAGTGATACTTTTTTGTGTGACTATATATGTATATATATATATATATATATATATATATATATATATATATATATATATATATATAAATTGCTATTATGTATGGTTTGTTTATTAATATTTTTATAAACTATAACAATCTTTTCTTCAAACTGTGTCCAAAAATCATAATAACATAACAAAAATATGAGTTAGACCTTATTTTTTTAACTCTATTATAAAAGAGTGTATATTTTCTAATAATTAAACTAAAAAAAATCTATTGTACATGTACAGTTATATATAGTTTTATGTATGAAATGTTTTACATGGATAAAATTAAATTTTTACAATATCATTTTTTAGCACTATGGCTAAATTCATAGATAACTTTCTTACTCACCCCTATACCAAATAATGCCTAAACTCTATTAAAAGTGTCGGTATTTTTTTTCCTTTATTGAATACTATTTCAAAATTTGGATAACAACAATTGTTTTACGAAATATATCAGTATTCTTTATTTGCCTATATAACAAGTAAAATGTTATAAAATAGCACCTAAAATAACTTAAACAGAAAAAATGATTGATTTATTTAAGACCATGTCATCAGCTATTATAATGTTTGATTGATGCGTAAAATGAAACAACGTTTTTTTACGAAATGAATAAAAAGTTTTTTTTTAATTGTACCTCCATGTCAACGGAATTAATGAAAAACAAATACTCTAAGCAACGACGTGTTAAGATGTATAGAACGTGGTGAACAGATCAGAGACTATTCACAAAAAGACAAGTTCTTTTCTACCACGCAGCAAGAATGGAGCGTACGAGCTGGCCTTGAATGCATCAGTATAAATGAAGTTATTAAGACATTAGAGCCCGGTCCGACGAGCGAACGAACTGCTGCTGCGGCTGCCAAGACATTGGCCACAGACTTATAGAACAGTGTAATGTAAGCACACGGATTTGTATTTACAAAGAATAACAATGCAACCCTTTAAAAATATAATTATCAGTATGAGTAAATAAGAAGAATGCATCGGTAATATATTTAAAGTCCCTAGTTCGTATCAAGTTCGACGAAATAAAACACCATGTACTTAAAAATTGTAATTCATTAATTTTTTAAATTTATACTGAAATCAATGAAATAGTATACAAGTAAGTTAAAATATGCATTTTATTAACTGATACTGTAGTAAAATAAATACTTGAAATGTTCAACAAAATGAAAACATAATGGTGTATTTTCATTTTTAACAAATAATGTTTATTTATTTTAAAATTGTTAAAAGGCCTTTTTCTTTTCCACTTGTTTTATTAGTAATTATTATAAAATATTATTAAAAAGCAAAATTAAAAAAAAAACAAGCAGACAAAACCGAAAAAATGTAAAATTATTAACATATTTGTTTCGCTCAAAAACTTCCATTGTTAGGTTTCTTCTCCTTGCAATTTGTAAATAAATTTAAATCTGTATTATTCTAGAAATATTGTACCTACAAATCTAATTGGCCTTCATATAACAATGAATGTTCGATACAATTTAAACAAATGATTATTTTTTTAAAAAAAGTATAGAACTACATTAATACTGATTTATATCGAAATACGTTTCAAAAGAAAATATAATTCGAATAAAAAAGGTCAACTATTTGAAAAAAGAATGAAATAATATATTTAATGAACAGTTACATTTTTGGACCTGAATATTTTTATTTCTTTAATTATATTTTCAACTGCGAATCTTCATCAAATATTCAAATGATACCAATTTAAATTGATTATTTCATTAAAGAACGTACATATATATTTCTTATATTTAATTTTCAGAATTTATACTAAATTCCCTTATATAATTTAGTAGATACTACTACTGTGCATAGAAATGGAGAGACTAAATGATGTATTAATATAATAATGACTTATAACAGAGTTTAATTTTTTTTAAAAAAAAATGATTTTTACAAAAAATATGTTAAAATTTGAAAGAATTTGAATATTATTTTTGCAGGTTTATCTTCGCACAACATTTCAAAAATTAAATGGTCATCAAGGTTAATTAAATGGTCATCGAAACCTGCAAAGTAACATTGAATGTAGGAAAAAGATAATATTAAGAACCTAATCGAAGGTATAAAACAACTTAACAAAACCTGGAAGCCAGTCCTTGTTGAGTGTAAAAAAATTGCAGCCGAAAATGAAATCATTATAGATTTTGATAATTTTACTATAAATATCATATTAAAAATATAATATAAAGAAAAGGATAAACATTTAAAAAAATGATATCAAAGTATAAAAATATTTCTTAAAACACTTAAAATGAATTGTACTGTAATAAGTATTTGGTATTTGTTTACCATATTTTTAATATTAATTTTTCGAACGATCAAGACTTGAAAGTAAGTATACAAATATATCTGAACGCGCATTCTAATAATATTTATTTGATATTAGAACCATTCGATATAAACGAAAACCTATTAAATCCAGATAAATTAAGTGGCTGCAAATACACACGTAGAAAAGTGCCGCTGGTGGAACAGTAATGTGATATTTTGCAAACGGAACAGTGAGTCAGCTAACGATTACAAATACACAGAATCACAAGTTCAGGTGTGGTTTAGTACCATCAAGTATGGGTTGAATATGTAAAAAATATTTTTTAATAATAATTACTAATTGTTATAAATAATGATTATCTAGAACGCCCAAATATTATGTACAAACTTATATGTTTCAATGAAGGAGAAGAAATTTTTTGTAAATAATATGATGTTTAGTCAAATTACCATAATTTATATATATATATATATATATATATATATATATATATATGTGTGTGTGTGTGTGTATGTATATGTGTGTGAATATATGAATTTATATATGTGTAAATATCGGTTTTTAAATCAAAAGATAAATTACACAAAATAAATAAAATTATTTTTGTTTAGAATTGTATCATTTATAAATTAATTTACTATGTATATAATCTATATATCGTATATTTTACTCTTCTACTTTTATTAATGTATATATATATATGTGTGTGTGTGTGTATTGTATATGTATATATTAAATATATGAAATAACCAATCAACGGATGCTTGCTATAAAGACTTTATCTGTGCAAAATTCTGAACTAAACTATAAAAAAGTAAAGTAAAAGAATAAGGGTTTTTTATATGCCTTTTATATGTTATTTATTATTATACAAATATGGTTTAACTTTTCAATTGATTTTTGTAAAATTAAATTAATACAATTATTAGGTTAAAATATGGAAATAACCGTTTTATTTTATTATATTTATATATTATGGAAACAGTATTTATTTTATAATTAGT
Source organism: Acanthacorydalis orientalis (assembly GCA_034766995.1). Taxonomy (NCBI): domain Eukaryota; kingdom Metazoa; phylum Arthropoda; class Insecta; order Megaloptera; family Corydalidae; genus Acanthacorydalis; species Acanthacorydalis orientalis. The sequence goes on along the minus strand of CM068313.1, from coordinate 17,979,770 downwards.
TTTGTATATTTGAAATTTGTAAACAAACTGTTTAAATTCTTCTATTGTTGTTGTAAATATTAACACAATATCTGATAGGTTCTTATTATAAATATGTAGAACCTATAAGCTATAAAATAAATACTCAATTCATTTAAAGCTATTCATATTTTAACTTTCAACAAAATAGGAACAAAATTAAAGAGTTTAAGATTAACATATATATATATATATATATATATATATATATATATATATATATATATATATATAATCATAAAAATGCAGATTGGAAATATAAAAAAATTTTTCAAAATATCCAACATATTAATGTGTTTTTCTCCAATGGTAACTTTTAAATAATTCTTAAGATTACACATTCATATGCATTCTATTTAATATAACCGAACCAGGCTACTTCTGATGTTCGTATTTCAATGTATATATTTTATTAAATATATAATGTGATATAAAATATTAAAATCAGTTAAAATGGTAAATAGAATAACAGATATTTATTCAAATGTACGTTATTTATTAACAGGATATTATTATTTCAGTTTTAATCTTGACCTATCTCATAAAATTAACGTTTGTATAAACGTTCACTGTAGAGACTCGAACTGGCAATGTATTTTATTCGCGGCAACTGCATGTAATCTCAAACAAAAATCTTCGTCCACCACAAACGTGCCGCCACACTGGCTTTCGGCCACAATATCATATTTCATACAAAAATGACCGGCAACTTTATGAGGTGTGCACGTACAAAACTAAAGTAAGCACGGGTAATAATTTCTGTAGCAAATGTGAAAAAGGTGTTACTGTTATGTTGTTTTTGAAGTAGTTACGAAAACTATTTACATTGTTAATTTTATATGCTTTTTTTATTACACATTACATGCGTTATTTATATTTATAAAGTTAAGAGATAGTATCGGTGTAACAGAAATAAATATGTGAAAAAGTTTGTAATAATCTTATGTAGACATAATATTGTACTAAAGAAAACATACATTTAGACAATGCTGTTAGCATGAACAACTAAAACCACTTTGATACAATAATTACAGTAAACGATTACGTTTAATTAAATATATATAGGTGTATTTTATAGAATAAATGATTTTTTTTATAGAGATCGAGTTTCAAATACGTTTGTACCAGTTAATGACTAACTTAAATTGTAATATCTGAATTAAATAAAATATAAGACTTAAAAATAGACATATATTAACAGTTAAATTTGTAAATACAACAATAGGTTAATTTAAACGATAATGTTTGAAACAGAAACGTTTAAAGTCGAAAATTTCGTTAAATAATATAAATATTTCATTCATGAAAAGATATATAATTTGAAATTTTTAAATTTTATAAAACGATATTTTGATTTAGGATGTGATTAATCCATGCTTCGAAACACTATCACATCAGGAATTTCAGAAATTGTGCAAATTAACAGAACATTTATTTAGCCTAAGAGATAACTTTCATTTGGAATAAAATAGAAAATTATTTTTGAGCATGATTTAAAATTTAGATAATTAAAGGATTACAAATGACATGAAATTTAGCAAATTTATTCAGAGAAAATCCATCAGAGTGATTTTAATTATATTTTATATTCGATACGAATGAGCTATGATTAATTCAGTCGAGAAAAATAAAAGTTCTAGTCAATAAACAAATCACTGAGAAAAATCAATCAAAGATGAAAAAAATTTAGTATTCTAATGAAATTGAAACACAATAAATCATTTGGAAAACTAAACTGAAATTGAGAAAATTTATATAGAAAAATAATGTACATCCAAAATTGATTACGCATTTAAAAAAAATATTTACAGATTTTATTAAAACTTTTCCGGAATTTTAATGAATCTTTATAAGAAAAAAAGCTTTAAACAACTTAAAACAATATCTAAGATATTTATTTCAAAAGCACATCTTCATCTTATCTTACATGAACTATAGAATTCACCAAAAAACATCACAATAGAATACGTGTATATGAATTAAATATATGCTAAGCAACTTTCGGTTCAACGTAGCGTAACCTAAACGTCACGCACATAAATATTTACCATACATTAAACACATACATCAATCTTAATTTTTTATAAAAAAAATCAACATTTCTAACATAGTGGGTGTACTAATTCGAAAAGTTTACTTGTATAGTATTAGCCACATATTTTAATGATTCCTGAAAAAATCTTAAATATTCAAGTGAAAGGTTACAAATATGAATTATATATGAAATAAATATATGTACGTACACATTTCTCTCTCTCTTTCTGTATATATATATATATATATATATATATATATTTATATAAAAACTACTTAAAAACCATCACTATATGCATGTGGGAATAATATTTTGAATTTTTTCTTAGCAGATTCTTAGAATTTTATTACAACGTGTTACCAAAAATAGTAAATTGTAGTTATGATGTAGTGATACAACAATGAGATAAGTAATAATGTACTCTATATGGTTAAGTATATTGATGTTAAAAAGAGTTATAAACAATAATTCAATGAAATTATTACATTTTATTTGTTAATAGAACAATTCTATCAACATTTGTTTATAATACAAGATAAAGAGTACATACCATTAATAAATTGTTTTTCATAAAAATTATGTAAACTGAAAGACAACTATTGTAACATATTGTAAAAAAATACATTTTAAAAATAAAAACAACATCTATATCTTTTATATTTTGTAAAAAAATAATAATGATGTGAAAATAATTTATAATGTAGTAGCTTAAAGAGAATAAAAATAACCTATAAACAGCAAACGTCAAAAGGAAATAAATGAATAAAACTAACAAGTAAAAGAATTAAACAAGTGCAAAGACAAAATAAATTAAAATTTCAGAGAAAATACTTGCTTTCCAATTCTATTCTACTACATTTTTTATTTAAACTTCATACTTCTTCTAGAATATATATATATATATAGAGAGAGAGAGAGAGAGAAGATAAAAGGTGTAATAAAAGTGAAATGTTAAATTTTAATACCACAATATTCAAATCTGTAAATAATGCAAATAAATAAATATTTGAATTAAACATAAAAAAAATAAAATGTTTGTAGCGAAATTGAGCAAAATATTTGAAAAGAATAAAGTCGACGGACAACGTAAATATTGATTGGAAGCCTGAAAATATAAAAAATCCTATAAAGAGGTAAATTAATAGGATGAATAGAAACATCAGAGAACATCAAGTCAAAAAGATCTAAATCGTACAAACTGAACGAAATTAGAAGAAACCTTTGTCAAACAATGGAACATCAAACTTAAAAATTATAAATATATATATATATATATATATATATATATATATATATATATATATATATTAACGAAAATGAACACAACTTTTATAAAACGGTAGTAGACAAACATCTTTTAAAAAATATATAAAAATTTAGCTTTACTATAATAATAAAAAATATCATTAAAATAATATTACACAATTACATACCGCTTATATGAATTTTATTATGAAATATTTTTATTTTCCATTCGATAAAATTGATATAATGTTTTGTTTCTAAATTAGTAAAAGGTTAGAATTAAATACCTTTCTCATTCAATTTTGAAATTTTTCATTTGAAAAAATCCAATTAAAAATCTTTTCTCATCTGTATAGATATTCTATTGAACATTAATATGAATATTAATGTGAATTTCGTCGAAAATCACTTTTCTCCTAAGAAATATGACTTACGCAAAACGCGTTCGTTTAATTGAAACATAGTCACTTTTACATTTCATGTAGAAATAAAGAAACAATTAAGCGTTTACAATTTCGTAATTTTCTTGTTTAATAACTAGCTTGGAACCTCAATATAAATTTGAGAGAAAAAGAGGTTAATTATTCCATCAGCCGCGTGGTTAACTGTCGACTCTCTATATGGACCGCTGCCTAGAGCTTATTGCAGGTGTATCTCCAGCCGCAGCCGCTCATTAAAATCTAGTCAGCGTTGTCATTACTGGCTTGTTTTCTTATATTTAACGACGGTGTAGTAATTTTTGGGGTAGTTCAGTTTGTCGGCTTGTTTCATAGTTTACTAGATACTTATTATTCACATGCATAATTTTAGAGCGGAAAAGTCAATCATATTTTTATGTTTAGGTGTCATTTATTCACATTCGCAAAAGTCATGGTATAAAAAAACAAGGCAGATTTTGATGAATGTTTTTAAAATTATCCACTAAAACTTGTAAAACATAAATATATTTGAATATGAATATACATCGCAGTATAGAAAATTGAATAAATTCAGACAATTATTTAAGTTTTAATATTAAAATTCAGATTTTTGTTTTAAAAAAATCAAAGACCGAATAGAAATGGCGTCAAAATCAAATCAAATAAACTTCCAAAGAGAAAACAAAGACATTTTCAGATAACTCTTTCAATGGTGAAATTTTCTCACATACAATATACATTGTCAATAGCGTGCGTTTCAGACTAAATACTTTTTAACTTCAAATACGCACAATTTCAATTGTTCACTTTTTATATAGTAAATTAACTAATATTTAAATAATCATCATGTATATTAAATTTTATTTACTAATATTTCTTATGTTACCGAATCGATATTTGTTTGCTCAAAATTAAATAAAATTCATACACTTGGATTAAAAGTAAAACTAGTTCTGTCATACATTTTTCATACTGAAGAGATGACTTTTATGATTTAAAAAAAATTATCTTATAAATAATTAATGATAAACTTACAAGTACAATAAAGAATCCATTTCTTGAAATGCAAGTCTCGCAATTATTCATTTTTATAGGTTTATATAGTTTCCTTTTTCAATATGATTGTTCTCATTAAAAACCTTTTTAAAATTTTAAAAAAATGTCATTTAATATCATAGAAATTTCTACTTTCTATATGCCGCTACTTTAAGTTAATTTTATAGGCTGTATTTTTTTATTATCTAATAATGTTATCTTTAGAAATTATTTCACAAAGTAAGACAGAAATATGTACCATCAGACTAATAAAAAGCTTTAAAAATAAATTAACGGTAGAGGATAAAATATTTTTTCATACAAAATTTTACTTATTGCAGCGTATAAAAAATCACTGAAAGGGTTACTTTCTCTTTACTTAAAGGTATGATTTGTGTTACAAGGGTAATAAATATCACTTTTGTTATGTAATATAATTACCTAAAACTTTCCTCATACACATTTATAAAATATTTTATATAAGAGAATATTGTTAAAACAAATTAATTGATTCTCCCTAATTAATTTTGTCATAAGCGACAATTTATTTGCAGGGAAACACTAAGATTTAAATTCAAAAATGTGATTTATAATTGAACCACTCCTTTGGATTTTCCTTAAAGAGAAGAAAATGGAATTCATTTTATTTTTATTTTTTAAATGTCTTTACAGTATTTGTTAGTGTTTTTATTTTATTGCCATTCATTACTTTATTTAATTGATAAAGAATACATGTTTTAAAAGTAAATTTCTTAATTTTTGATTTAACATATGTTTTATAAAGAAACATTAACTGCAGTGCAAAGATTATATTGATAATAAACAATCGTATACTTTCATAATTATATAAATTTTATTTAATTAATATATTCATAAAAATATTTTTAGACAGACTTTCAAACATACACACACATACATATACATATATATATATATATATATATATATATATATATATATATATATATATATATATATATACTTTTCTAAATGCGTATTATAATAAAGGTGTAAAAAAATAATAAAACCGTACATAATATTTATTTATTTTCTTCTTATTTACTATTTTAATTTATGAACGTCGTAAAAGAAGACTGCAAGAACTTATTACACATCTATTTATTATATATTGAAGTTTACCTTTGTTAAAAAAAAATCGGCACTATTATGCCTTACAATTCTATATAATCCACGTTCTATATCCTAGTAGGGAATATTTAGAACAGTAAAACATCCACATACTCTGTTACTTAATCCTCTCAAATAACGTACCAGCACACAACACGGACTAATACGCTCATTCCATAAGAACGAACACATTGACTAACACACCGCTCAACAGTGGAAACGGCATTCTTTTTTCCATGAACAATTTTTACCTTCCGAGTAAGTAATGATTATTTTACCGCTCCATGAGTACCGCTCTATTTGGTCGGTTAACATCTTAGTGTTTTTTGGTTTTCTTATTTTGTTTCTTTAAAATTATAGGTGTGGATATATCTTCATAAAGTGACCACCGCGTCGAATTATGTGGTCCTCATTATATTACAATGCTTTACGCGAAACAAGGCAGGTAAGAAACACACGCGACGCTATACATCATGATCCTGTTAGAGACTATCGTTAATGCAAATAAAAATTGCCCATTATAAATAAAAATGACTCAATCAACGCGAAATAAGAATATCATTTCTGACTATGTAGTATACGAATGTGCGTTTTGACAGAACGATTAAAATATTTAAGTACATACGTAATACATGTACGTGTAGTAAAAATATAGTGTGATTTTTTGACATGACTACTGTTTTTTATAATTTATTTATGTTCTTGATATATATATATATATATATATATATATATATATATATACATACAAACATACATAATGATAACGATATAAGATTTCATACTAACAAGTATTGTTTTTAACAAAATATTTATAAACAGTGTTCAATATTGTATATATAGAATGAATTTTTCATTATATATATTTCATCATGTATATATATATCACTCGAAAATAAGTTAACACTAAGTTGTAAAAATTAGACTCTAACATAATTATCTTTCTTGCTTATATATGTATGTATATATATACATATGTGTGTATGTGAAAAAAAGAGAGAGTGTGTGTGTACGGAGTTTTTACATCGTTCAAACAAGTACAATTTAAACGAAATTGTCATATAATAGCGAATCGATAAAAAGTAAAGTTGATACTATATTATATTATTTATTATTCTTGCTTAAATTACAATTATTACTACTATTATGCTATCATAATAATAGCAAGTCTGGTTAGGCTGGCCTATCCGGCGACAAAAGTTCCAAAAAGTAACGTATACTTATTACTATAGGATTTTTCTGAATTGTAAGCTATATTAGATTTTTTGAGAATTGAAAGGTATAACAGTACAGATTTTTTTAACAAATGATAAACTTCAAGACACACACACGTACTATAATAAGAACTGTAAGTAAATATACTTAAGACACCAATTCTGGTGGTAGAAGTTCGAAAAATAACATAGAATTTATTTTTTACCGACTTCAAATCTCTTCAGTCTATCTTTAAAAAAATACTGGTGAAGGTAAGGAATTTAAGAAGCAGTTTATTTCAAACATGAGAGCTTTGATGAAAAATTGAATGTTTACATTTTTTTTTAATTGGTTAGTTTATTTTCAAATTCACGACCATTATTTACATAAAAAGAAAATATTCCTCGATTAAATTTCAGCCATACTACAAATGGATTAGAAATACACACCAAAATTGAGTGTTTTGTCTCTAAATTTCATCTCCCGAATTTTTAATTATTTCATTTGTGTTATCTAATGTGAAATGTTTCAATTCATTCAACGATCTTTTTAGTATAAAAGTTGGATCTCGTTGGAATATTTACGTAAATACATATACATGCATACACACACACACACACACACACACACACACATATATATATATATATATATATATATATATATATATATATATATATATATATAAAATTTGGATTGCTTTTAAAGAAATACTAAACACGTTTACGATATTTTAATATGCTAGTTTAATTTATTTTTAAAATAGCAAGTAGGTAAATTATATCAAGATAATTATTAATAAGACTATATATATATATATATATATATATATATATATATATTATTAGAAAATTGATTTTTTCATGTATGAAGAATATTAATCTAATAAATAAACAAAATTTTATATTTAATATATATTAATTAAAAACTATAATAAAAATATATATTAAATACTTTATGCAGCATCACTGACGAAAATTTAAATAAATTTATAAAGAATATGATATTAGTTAACGGTCCTCGAAAGCCAGTGTAGCTAAAACATTATATATATATATATATATATATATATATATATATATATATATATATATATATATATATATATATACACATACAGGTATAATAAAGACAATAGATGTATAACTATCTTCAACTGAACATTGGATAACCCGAGCACCTAAACGTCTAAATAACAAAAATTGACACATTTCGGCTTTTCAGTACACAACACACACGGCGCTACACTATGATTATGTTGTATAGAGACTAGTCCACAACCGTAGCGTCCCAAGCGCGGATTGATGCTTAGTGAAAGCACTCATAGCCATTAACCTGCTGACTAACCACATCTTGGTGCACGTTGTGGGCGTCTCGACCCACGTTATTTCTCAAAAAGAGGGCCTATATCTCCTCCTGCTCCTCCTACTCATTCTTTCTAAGTACAATTGAACATAAGCACTCTTTCATATGCAAGAAGAATTCCGATGATGTTTCTTATATTGTTTTTCAGTTGTTTTCACCTGTAAAAACAAATTTTTTTTCATTATTTTATTTGCAAGAATCAAGCTAATGAAATTATTACTAAGAATAGTCTTGAAAATGAAAGACCTGGATACAACATTAAAGTTTACATTAGAGAAACTATCTATTACTGATTTTATAAATGCATTTAAGAATTGTTGGAACTTCGGATGCCAGTTACAATTTCAAATTAATTATTTATGTTATTTTCATTTTATTATTACCTTTTCATTAAATATTAATACTCTTTCTAAGTAGATGGAAGAAAATATGTCAATTTCAATACGATTGTAGATTTTTAAAATTGATCAACAATTGGCATATTGGCAATTTATCATCGCCATGTTGTCAATTAGTATTGATAAAAATCAAATGATTTAAACAACCGAATTCTAATAGATATAGCTAGAGATAATTTCATACGTTTATAAATAGGAATCTCATATTTTTCTTGAAAAATTGCTATAAAATCAAGGAAACATTAGATATTATGAAAAAGTATTATTTCTTAGTTAACGAACACATTCCATCAGTCTGTTAAATAACAATAAAATGAAAGAATAACAAAAGTTAAATGATTAAAGTAATTAAAACTAATAGATCAATTAAAATTTACTTTAATTACAAAAGAAAATGAATAGAAGGTAGAAACCAAAAAGGA
>CM068313.1:17900511-17965511 GCA_034766995.1 Acanthacorydalis orientalis | reverse complement strand
AAAAATATACTATGAGGTAATAATACAAGTATCTTTACTTGAATGTAACCCTATCGTACTAGATGTAGCACACGTTCTTCTCGATTGATTGTTGTACTATTGTCACAAGTTTGACACGGCATATGCTTTAACAAGCTGGAACGTAACGAATCCTCTAGAATACACTTGTTTGTGTGAGTGAACGTGCGAGAAATAATCACGTCAATACAGTATTGTGGCATCACACTACATGCTGAAATCATAATTTTGACTGAACTGCCATTCTAGAAAATAGACAATTACTTCAATCGATGTTAAATTTCAACATAAGTCAATTATTTTCATTTGCAAATGAACATTTTACAGACTGCCTAACTTACAGTAATACCTTAAATTTATTTTTTTTTTATTAATTACATTTTATACTAGTTATTATTTTTTATATATGCCAGGGAGCTCTGCCCTCTATTTGCTACGATCGCCGATCGCCGGAGAGGGGGTAGGGCTTTGCTCTTTCCTAAAAAATAACAGAAATTAATAAATTATATGCACAAATAATCTGTGTAAAATGTAAGTCGAAAAATGTTTATTGGAAAAGTTTATAAAAATTAACAACAAAACATAATGTTAAAATATCTAACATTTTTTTTACTCTAAAGCTTCAGTGAATACAATATTTTGAATAAATGTCGATAGTTATACATTGAAATAGTATACACTTCTTTCGTTGTACACTCTGAGAGAGATACATGCATTTGACTGATGTCAACCAATCAGAACAGAGACCACACGATATCCATCAATCAATCATTGATGATTGAAAATGGTTAACGTGCTATTTGTAGAGTGCAGCGGGGTGAGGAGGTGGTTAACACGAAAAATAAAAAATCCTTTATGGAAATTTTACGATGGATTTTTTTTTATTTAAAAAAGGTAATCAAAATTACTCTATATTTTTATTTCGTAACTAACAATAACAACTACCATACAAATAGATTTATAACGTTTAAATACAATAACTGTCATATATATATATATATATATATATATATATATATATATATATATATATATTTATATATATATATATATATATATATAGAAGAAATTATAATTCAAAAAGCACAATTTATTAAAATAAAGAATTTCGATTCTATATAATACTATTTTTACATGTAAAAATAATACTTAATAATACTAAAAAAATAAAATAATACTAAATAATAAATAAAAATAATACGAATAAAAAATATCATTTAGAAAATTATATATATATATATATATGGCATATCATGACTAAGAACATTTATAATTATAGCATTCTGCATTATTCAATTTTCATAAAAAAAGACATTCCATTATGTAGGAAATATAATTAAAATAAACATCCAAAAACTATTTAATCTATTCTATCTATAATTAATCTTAAATAGATTTCCTTAATCAAGTAAAATTTGAGTGAAAATCTATCAAATTTCATAAATCATTTTTCAAGTCATTGTCATCTTTAACTATCCGTTACTGCATTTTCAATGCAAATACCTGTTCGTTATGGTTCAATTTTTCCGATGCATTTTTGAAGACTCTTTCAAGCTATTCATTGATTTCTTTGTAAATATTTCTTCATCTTCTTCTTCGATGGCGCTATAGCCCAAATTGAGCCTTGGTTTCTTCAATTTTCTGCCTCCAGACATTGCTCTGCCTGGCAGTCCTCTCCACATATTTAATCCCTACAATTCCACAATAACCTTCTCTACATTGTCTATTTGAAAACCTTCATATTCCTTGATTCCCTGTAAATTAAATTTACCGCAGTCTAATATATAAAAGTTGAAAGATATTTTCAAAAAATATATAATTAAATTAACCAGGCACAAAAATTATTAATAAAAAACTTATTAAAAAATACAAGAAAAATAATTATTAATTCTGTAGATTAATTAACATAGATATTATAGGATAATAAAATCTGAAAAATATTTTAGAAGTGTATACACACACACAAACATATATACATACATGAACATATATAAATTAACAAATTTGACTATAACAACCAACCATAAAACCAAAATAAAAAAATTAATTCTATTGATTTCTCAATATTTTTTTGATTAACTACAAATAGATTTATGAATACTTGAATATATTTATTTTTATAGCCCAAATTAAATGTGACAAGTAGAAACAACCTACAGATGTAATGAAAGCATACTTATTAGGTATAAATCTTTTGTGAAGTGAAATATACCAAGAAAAGTTTATCCCATGGAGTCATTATTGTCCAAATATAATCATATTGTTTTGTAATATATATATATATTAATATTCGAAGGGCGTACAAAAAATACCTATAGTTTTATTTACCCTTTAAATTGAATTAATCTTTCATTCAATTCTATTGAATAATCGATGTAGTTTAAAGTAAACCACAACACATTCGTTCCAATGCAATAACAGGAGCAGTGTGTGCACAAACAAATACAAAGGAATTAAAACAATAAGTATTCAAACATCCCTTATTTACATCGATATTTGCCGAAGTTGTTTATGCGAACTTAATTCAGTGGAAAATATAAATATATAACGGTTATATATATATATATATATATATATATATATATATATATATATATATTAATCGTCAATAAAAATACACAAATAAAAAAGTAAAATTATGAATAAACAACTCATAAACCTCTATAGATTTAATTTATTTATTTATTTTAATTAATAGTACTTTCCGTTACTACTCCGTTAAGTTGTATATTTTAAATTTACTTAAATCATAAATATTTTTCTCGTAATTGCAAATATGTCAATAAAACTGCAGAAGCTTATATACTAAAATACTTTTTACGACTATATATATATATATATATATATATATATATATATATATATATATATATATATATATATGTATGTATGTATATATATATAATAGTAGTAAACATTCAAAGTAAACTATGGGAATATATACGAAATGGGTAGCTTTATAGCTAAATCTTATAATCCGCTTTGCACAAATTATTGGTTAATCTGCAACAGTCAGCCATTAGGTTCTCGCGCCCGGTTAAACATGTTGAATACATCAGCTCCATATGGTAGTTGCTAATAGTCGGTATATTCAGTATTAAATCTCTCCCTGATTTGTGTGCATGTGCATTCGTTGTTATGTGAAAAAGAAGAGTAGATAATTCCAAACTTGCTTTTGTCGGACAACATATCCTCCACTAATACATGATAGAGATTATAGCACATGGCATCATTGTATATTGTTAATGTCAGTCCCGTCTAGGATTTTGCGGTTATTCTAATTGTAAAGATTTGTGGAAGATATCTACTATTATATTAAAGTTGTAATATAATAAAATTCAAAATTATATACAAACCTAATACCAACATCACACACACACATACCCACACACACACACATATATATATATATTTATATATATATATATATATATATATATATATATATATATATATATATATATATATATATATAAATATAAAGAGATGGAGAAAGAGTTTAAGTACAAGATACTAAAGATTTTTACAACAACTAATTTTCAAAAGTATTATTACCAGATTGTTAGTAAAGTATAATTCTTTTTTCAATATAAATGAAAGCAAATGAAAAAAAGTAAGTGCATTGATTTTTATATAAATATTTAAGTAGGTTAATGAATATGTTACCATTATATATATATATATATATATATATATTTAAACATACATGTACACATATAAACATTCACATATACATACTACACATTATTCCCACTTCTATACTATATGCATTCAAAGGCGGACTGTAGGCGCGGCCTACAAATCTTGTCATCCAATCAAGATCAAGTGGTTAGCACTCATAAATATAAATATATATATATATATATATATATATATATATATATATATATATATATATATATATATATATATGTACTTATTTATTTATTTATTTATTTATATACGGTTTTACAATAACTTTCATTAATAATTAGGAATAGCAAAAATATTTTAATATATAGTTATTGATTTAACTTTTGATTCAATTAGTTTTGTAATTTGATTGAATAATTCCATTACTATTATTTAAAAAATAATTATTCGCATTATTTTGTGTAATAAATACAAAATATTTGTGTCACATATCTTATTTAAATCCGATAGGATTTTCTTAGATGTTCATTATTGGTAATAAAACAAAAAATATATAATTAATAATATATTTTAGACACAAACATATACATATATATATATATATATATATATATATATATATATATATATATATATATATATATATATATATATATAGATATATATATATATATATGTATGTATATATATATATATATATATATATATATATATATATAAATATGTGTGTGTGTCATAATGAATTTTTCACTCTACATAAACTGCAAACATTTTTTTGTTGTTTATGAGAATTTCAATAACTACACCATCGCCAAAGGGCAAGATAACAAAAATTATTTTGTTCACTATCTTAGTGCTTTGAAGCCAAACCCAATATATATATATATATATATATATATATATATATATATATATATATATATATATATATATATATATGAATATTTACATCTTAAAATGTGATTTGTACGTAAAGAAATATTTAATTTACATTTAAAATTAAAGTATTTATATATTTGTACGTCTTCAATACGTATATGAAATTTGTATTAATACATACTAATAGAATAGACTAATTAATACTGAATGTTATGAAAAAGACTCATATTTTCAAAATTTTAATTTAATTGTCTATATATTTTTGAAAAATGGAAAACATCAAACTCAACACAAGAAAAACATTAAAATACGAAAATCACGGATTATTTTTCATTAAATTTATTAGTATTTGTAATTGTACATCTTTTAATATTAAAATATATTTTTAAACAATTATTTTTCCAACAAATTATAAAAAATATTAAAAATATTTGCAGAAAATAAATAAAAATATAAAGATAAATTAATATACAGTGGATACACAAAAAAAAATGTATGTACTGTCAAAGTAAAATAAAGAAATATTATTTTACATTTAGCTACGATTGAAAAGCAAATAGAAACTATGTACATGTTGTCAAAACAAGTAGCAAGTTGTTAAATTCTAGAAATGATTTTAATGTAATCACTATAATAAGTTTTATTTAATTAATTTGTAATTAAACCTTTACTAAATGTAAAACGAAACTAAAAATCCAATATGTACAACATATAAAAGTCTATGTTTTATAAATAAAGTATTTACAAAAAAGGGTACATAATATATGCAGAAAAAGTAGTAAAATATATATTTTCTAGAATCTTTACATATATATATGTATATATATTAACATAATATATATATATATATATATATATATATATATATATATATATATATATAAATATAATATTTTTTAATTTTTCGATTAAGGAACACTTTTATTGGCCTGTATAAATAAAATATGAGATATTTATATGAATTTAATAAATGTAAACGTACAAACATACCTTCAAATACGTTTCTCTATATTTTACAAAATGTTTTATAAAACTAATTTTATTCAATCATAATTTGTTTAAAGAACTTTTAATAAATCTTGCTATTATTACCTATTGCATATTGTTTAATTAAGTTAAATGGCAATTTATTTTGTTATCAAGTTTATATTTGATTTAAAATTCCTATATTTACGAATTATAGGAATAATTTATTAAAATCTAATTTTTTTGAAAAAGTATTAAAATTTACACATAATAAATAAATTTACTTATATACTTTATTACTTTCTATTATTTTTTTTTTAATTAACCATTCTAATGTTACTTCTTTAATTTATAATAAAAACATCAAATTTAATTTATATCTGAATTATCTGATATTTTCATAAACTTGCAATATAGATTTATAAAAATTTGTCTATAATCTTGTGGATATGTTGTTCTGGCGATCTTTGTTTTTTTTTTTTGATGACACATAAAAATTAGCACACGATTTGGAAAAATAGTGAAGACATTCAGATGACACAAGTGGGAATAAAGACCAACAGAAAAACACGCCTATAGACTTATTATTATCACAAATATTGTGACATCGATTTTTTTTATTATGATATGGATTGTTTACATAAATAATTAAGTGTCGCACTATATTATAAACATCACTTTGCAAAAAATGCAATAATAATAAATACATTCTTCTATTTTAAACAAGAAAATAGTAATATTTTTTTCTTAAATATATAATTACATCTCGTAAATTTATTTTTAATTAATTAACGATTACTAAAATACACAATCGATTATAAATTATAAGACCTACGGAAAACAGTTTAAAGTAAATAGTATACGAGGTGAAATCAAAAAGGATGTTTCACAAAGAATACATAAACATTTATTTTTAAAATAGGATTTCGTATATACAAAAAACCGTAAAAATACTTTTTGCTTTACTGTAAATATGTATATCGATCCAATTTACTTTGAAATTTTCTGATATATCATACTCAAACCAAATACACTTTTATTGATACAAAGAGTTTATACAATTGTGTTTTTTTACAATATTGAATAGAAAGTTACATTTTCCTTAATTTACCTATTTATAACACGAAACTTATCTAAGGTGACAGAGGGTGTTAATAATATTAGCGTAGTATTTTTATTCTATTTGTTTTTAATAGCAAAAAAAAAATAATATTTGTACGTAAATACATACGTTTATATAAATGTTATTTTTTGGTATTAAAAACAAACAATAAAAGAAGAATAAAAATATTATATATATATATATATATAATACAAGCAAAATACACACGATCCACTTATAGATTTGCAGGGCAAGTATTAAATTATAAGCTCTGAATTGATTTCCTTAATTTTAGATATCAACAACATAAATGTATGTAGATATAAAATCATAGTTTATATTTTACGTCTTTTACATGTTAAAACAAGATCGAAAAACTGCACTTTTTCAAATTTATTTTCAGAATTTGTGTACTGTCTGTGCACGTTATAATTTTAAATCTCTGCTGTAAAATAAATGTATTTTTTTACGTTCTTTCTAGATAAACTTAATTTCATTTATATTGATAAATTTAAAATGTAACCATATCCTAACATTAATATTACAAGTACTTAGAAAATTCATAATATGCAGGCCTTTAACTGTGCCTAAACTTGTTTTTACTCGACAAAAAAATTTTCTGCTCAAAAATATCCAGTAATCATTTATGATAACCACTTGTATACATTTCAATGACGATGTTATCTTGTATATGCTAAGATAGAGAAAAGTGAATTATAAATAAAAAGTAGAAATACGATTCAAAGATACAAGCTGATAAGATTATAGGATTGTATAAAGGTATAATAAACCAGCTTTTCTTGATAAACATGAATTTCTGTTTCCCGTATAAGCTAACAAAATAATATTATCATATATACATACATACATACAAATATATATTATTAATGAATAAATAAAAAACAGCAATAGTAACATATTCATATATTACATAAGAACAATAATATACAAACGTCGACAATGAAAATACTACAAACAAAAAAATGTATTTTAATTAATCTCTATCTACTTTTGTTTGAGTAGCACCAAGACGTTGTGGATCTTGACTTGGATAATGTACAAGAGGTTTTGATGTACTGGATGCTACTGCAACAGAACCATTAGCTCCTTGAACATAAGTTTCTGTACCAGGAGCAAAAGTTGCTGGAGGTGCTGGTGTTCCTGGAATTGTATGATTGAAAAAGAAAGGCGGCATTGGTGGTGGGGGGCCAAAAATTGGTGGTACCATTAATGGAGGAGGAGGAGGAACATTTGGAAGTGGAATGTGACCAGGTTCAAGATTAAAAAAGTTATGAGATAATTCCGGTGGAGGAACAGGTAATGCTCCTGGTAATCCTGGTACAGGTTCAAGTGGATCTGTTGCACATTGAGCTAATACCGGTCCTTGACGCCCTTGAGAACGACCCCATTTAATAGCTAGCCTGCGACCCGCTTAAAATAAATATACTTTAGTAAATGTGTATAAAGCATTAAAACATTCCTTTTATATGATTATACTAACCTATAACTAATTTATTAAAGGTTTTTTCAGCAGCAAGTTCTGCAGCAGTACGTGTAGTATATTGTATAAAAGCACACTGCTGACGAGGTACTAATGAAATACTTCTTATTTCTCCATATTGATAAAAGTGATCTCTATAGAAAAAAATGAATGTAAATCATGCATCATTAAAATTATATTTACAGAATAAAAAAATGAATCGCATACATACAATATATAAATATACAAATTAATTCAGTGCCTTTAAATTGAATCAATTATAACTGTTTTAATTAAAATATTTTCTTGTCATTTTAGGATTTTGAAGTGCCAACCTTAACATTTATAAACACTATATCTCTTAGTCAAGCAACAGGCATAACCTCACAAAACACTAGTGAATACAATAGAATAAGAAATGAGAATATTACTTTTTGTATTTCAATTATAAAAAAGCTGCCAAAGCTATGGGAATGTTTTGATTTTTTCCTATTAAGAACATCCTCAACAATCCAACAAATTTGAATATAAGGAACTTGAACAGCTGTCGAGAAAAAACTCTGATTGAACAACTCAGAGTTACCCAGCAAGTAATTTCCTATCGTTTACATTGGCTGAGAAAAATTCAAAAGCTATCTATTTTTAAACAAAGGTAGAGATCCAACCATCTTTTTTTCGACAATAAATTAGTCAGTTACCTGACAAATAGAGCAAAGTTATACAAGATAATGGGGGATACTTTGAGAATTGAAATGTATTCCATTTTTCTGTAAATATACATTAATTTTTTTTATAAAAAAAAGACACTAAATTAGTTTATACACATAATATATACATATGTGTATATACGCACGATTACCTTAAATCACTTTCTGCGAGCTCTCCTACATTACCAACATATAGTGTTGTTATGGTTTTATCGTCAGGTGGCGGAAGAGCTGGTAAAGCAGCAGCACGCCGTAAAAGTTTATCTGCAACAGGATCATTAACACCGTAATATCTATCTCTGATATTTTGATCTGCTAATGGGTCATCAGGATCAGTTGGTCGTTCATGTCTAAATAATAAAAATTATTTTTGCCAGCTGTTACACTATTGAATAAGTAATATAAATCTACAAACCGATAAGGGCATTCTTCTCCACGTCTACATTCCCCTTTAACCCAAAACGAACAAACATGTGGTCTATTTCGTTTATAATATGGAGTTGTTCTAGCT
The DNA here is from genome assembly GCA_034766995.1 of Acanthacorydalis orientalis. Classification (NCBI taxonomy): domain Eukaryota; kingdom Metazoa; phylum Arthropoda; class Insecta; order Megaloptera; family Corydalidae; genus Acanthacorydalis; species Acanthacorydalis orientalis. Next base: position 17,956,215 of record CM068313.1, on the reverse strand, counting down.
AACCGCATTAACATATCATTTGTAGCTTCAGCTTTTCCTCCTATGCCAGTTGCAGAATCACTTTTGTTAAGCTGAATACATAGACAATATTTTAAGTATTGCATTATTTATTAGTATATAAATGTAATCATGTTTATTAAAAAGTATAATTAGTAATATTGTAAATAAACAATTTATTCTAACATATTCACAGAGTGAGATTCTATAATACTGAATATAATACTGAACATCATTACCTCTTTATCCATATTCTGTATATAATATTCTTTGTTGACATCACTTCTAGGTAAATCATCTTTAATTTTTAAGGCTGCATCACGAACCTAATAACAAATAATAATAACTTATTCATTAAAAAAAAAATTATTAAATATTTCATATATTACCTGTATAGGAAGACCATATTCTAAATCTAATAAACATGTCTGACAAACATTTTTAAGTCGACTACACGTCTGACAAATCTCAGTTTTTTTAAAACGCATACGAGCTCCTGGACACCATCGAAAGACCGTAAAGGGTCTTGTGCAAATCTTGCACTCCTTACCATACTTTTCTTTCATCTTAAAAATATATAAACATATTCTTGTAAACATATTTATTAATAAAAATAAATATTCTAAACATGAATATGTACATAAATACATTTTTACTCACCATACGTATATAAGGATTGTCACCTAAACATGTTTGACATAATATTGGAAATTCCTAAAAATTAAAACAAACTAAAATGTACATATAATTTTAAAATTACTACAAATTTTCAGTTAGCATAGACATAAATTTACAGCCATCTGTACAAAATATGAAATCTTTAAATATTCTGAAAAAATGTGAATTCATTTCAATATAAACTATACATATACATCTGTTATCTACATGATCTTCAAGTTTCAATTATCATTATAATAGATTATATTTCATATTTTTTTATTAAAGCCACAAATAAAAATGTTGTTGAAAATTATTTCTAAACTTTGCAACATAACTTTTATTTTTTAAATAGCTTATTTCTAATCAGTGAATAATGTTATTTAACCAAAATTTATGAGATAGTAAGAAATCAAAATATTTAAATATGGTTTAAATTTTAAACAAATTACAATTTTAAATAAAATTATTAAAATTAAAACTTTCTAAGACTTTTATAAATTAGCAACCTTTAATATACTTTTTTAGAAAGATAACAAATGAGATCCCTTTTGCAGCAAAATCACATTACTTATTCTGTGGGTATTTTAAATACCTACTATATGTCAGTGTATAAAACAAGCCCTATAAATACATGACTGACTCAGAAGTGTGTTACAATTGTATGAATGAGTTTGTACAGATAAACACACACACATACATATATATATATATATATATATATATATATATATACATATATATATTCACGAGTATATTTTTGTATTAATAATTTTAATCTTACAGAATCTTCCCAATTTTGACGGTTATACGTATTCGTTGTCTTCGACGTAGCCATGTTATTTAATCAACGGAAAACTTGAGAAAACAAAAAGTGTTACCCATATGGTACCTACTTACAAATTATAACTAAACCAGACCTAACCCAGAGTATTTTATCTACGACTAAACCATAAATAAAACCACGGTCTTGTGTGCTCACATGGACGTGGATAAAACATAATATAATATGTTTATGTTATATTATGATATTATAATAATAGATAATGTTAAACAATGTTATAATGTTACATGGCATTCGATAAAACTTTCTCTAACTTATGCAACTAAACTACATTTTTATTACAACTATATATGTATAATTATGAAAATAATCACAACTAAATGCATACATGATATACAGAGAAGCAATGTTCAATTTGTAAATTAAAATAATTATTTTTGTATTGTACCAAACAATGTCATTTTACATGAAAGTATTGTTTAACAATCATTACTTTTTTAAATATTACTATGAATTTACTATATACATTTTATCTAGATACCATATTAAAAACATTTTTAAGTAAAATACATATATATATATATATGTATATATACACACATACATACACACGCATACGTACATACACATATGTATGTATATATATTACACATTAAAATTATTTTCTAGCACCTCTAATATAATGTTAAATTATTGTACTCATACCTGAATTAAACAAAACTACTGACTGAAGGTAAATTAATAAAAACAAGGAAAAAATTATAATTATTTATTGAAATTTATGTATAAATGTAATAACAAACTGTAACTAAAAAGAAATATAGTGTTGTGTACTTTATTTTTATTACTGAAGATGTACTTATCACAACATTTAAAAACTACAATATTTCAATGATATAATTAATTTAGGACTGAATTTATAAACTAAACAATGTTTAAACTTATTTTTTAAACATATTATATATATTTTATAACATATTATGTTCAAATACTTCATGTTTTTTTTTGATTCCTGAGTTTAGTAATATGAATATTTTACAAATAAAACTTTTACGACTTATTAAAAAAAAAAAATATTTCGATTTCTTCTTTCATTTCGATCATTACGATGGTTATTATAAGGTCTACGATTATTTATTTGATGAGCAAATTGTATACCATCATTATTTTGAAGTTCTCTGATATGTTCTTCAACAACATATAAATTCCCAGGTTTGTAAATTTTGTCTTCTTTAGGTGCTTCAGGTAAATCTTTTGATGGATCAAATTTTAATTCTATATTTGGATTATTATTTTTAATTTCTTGTTTAGCTGTTTCAGCCATTGATTTAACATTTTCTAAATGTAATTTATCTGCATCACTATAAAGTGGGCATCTAAAAATACAAAAAAAAATTTCTACAATTTTACTATAATTGAAGTCAACTAAAAGAAAAACAGTCATAATACTTTGTGTATCACATATTACATATATATATATATATATGCGCACACACATACACTTACAAATCCATCCGCAACCCTCCCTGACCATTAAAATGATCATAATTTTTTACAGGCTGACTACAAACATAGCACATCTTAGCTCCACAGGAACAAGTCATTTTATTGCAACCAGTTTCTTTAATAAATTTAGCACCACATTTCCAACATTTCCTATAAAAGAATGCATTTATGTATTAATACACGCACACATATTTGCACTCACACATACACAAATTAATAATCAATATTATACTAAAAACCTCAACAATGCTTCAGTCATCTTATCTTCAATGTAAATTCGAGCTTTAATTTCATCAGGTTTTTCTATTTCATCACAACGATATGGAATGTGTGAAGGTTCATGGCATAAACGACATGATTCGCGCATGCAGTCGTTATTAAGGCACCTAAAAACTTTATCACCAGGTGCTGGTATGGTTGCAAAATCACAAAATGGACAAGATTCTAGCTCTTCTATTCCAGCAGCTTTAATTTCTTCCAACATTTTACGCTGGGCCAATTTAGAAAAAATATTTGGTTTTAAAAGATCCTAAAATAATCACAAGATTAAATTCATTTACAAAATACATTTTTAAGAAGAAATGTTTAACAAAAAAAATAACACACTGAAAGAATTAAAAAAAATGTTTACTACTTAAACTATTTGCTAATTTATAAACAATACCTTCAATGTTTGCAAGCTGAATTCAGTCTTACATTCTGCCAAACATGAAAAGTTTGTTTTATTTTCACCCATTGCTATTTCAATTGATCGTACTATACATTCAGTACAAAATATGTGTCCCTCTGAACAAGTTTTAGAATCTTCTTGCATTATTTCTTCACTATAACAACATTCACAAGTTTTCATTTGATCTAATAACTTTGCAATTTTTCGCTTCTTTTCTTTTTCAACTGCTTTTTGTGTTATAAATTCTTTGATTTGTTCCTGATGTTCTAAATAGGCAAGCTTAAAAATTAAATTCATATTTAACAAAAAACAACTAACAAAAATTGATTACATAATATATAAACACACACACGCAACACATTAAATAATACTAAATAATGTAACTCATATGAAAAACAACAAATTAAAATTATTAATTACCTCCTGCAGAAGTAAAATATTATCTTCAGTGTAATCAGGAAGAGGTTTTAGTTTCCGTTTTGTTCTCATATAAGATTTATTCATCAACAGATTGTTATACACGACAGTTGGATTATAATAGTATTTTTTTAAAATTCTAATAACGTCTACAACACGAATATTATTAAAATGATTTTTAAAATATTCAGTTAAATATAATTTATCAAAAGCAGATAACTGAGGTGGGCTTCTATTTGGATCATCAAAATACTTATGTGGATTAGGAATAACATCTAAATATTTTTCTACACTGAATTCTGTAGTATATTGTTTTTGCTGTGCAGATAATTTCTGCCTCCTAAAAATAATTTAAAATAATTAACATTTATAATTTAAGAATATTTTACATAGAAAGATAAAAGAATCCAAAACCTATTTACTTTATAAACCCATCAGAAGCAATTATTTAAAAATGCATTTATAAAAAAATATTACCTCTGAAAATCTTTTAAAGTTGGATATCTTCTTGTCTCTAAAAGTTCATTAATAAATTTTTTCAATACCTCAGGTTCTCTGTAAAATTCACTACACTTTAAACGCAAATATGATGGATCAATATCAGGTAGCATCTCCAAAACCATATTATATTGTTCCTCTTCATCAATTTCAGCATCATCGACAAATTCGATAGTTCTTTTTGGATAATCACCTAACAACATAATAAAATTTAATTAATATTGTACTTAATATTGTACTTTAAAATGAAAAAAAACTCATATAGACATCAAAAAAAATCTATAAATATAATAAATTTTAAAATGTATATATATATATATACCCACTCATATGCACATAAAAAAATCTAATTTTAATAGACTTTCCTAATGAATTTAGTAAATATTTTGTTTAAAATACTTAAATATATTTCGTGAATCTTTATAAGCTATTTTAAAATAATCAATATAACATTTCACTGATTATTACTCTATATTAACAAGTACACATTTTCAAAATTACAATATAATAAAAATAATACTTACGTTCTAAAAGAAATGAAATAAGATTATTGACATTTTCATGAGAATTATTTTTATTTAAACATATATTTTTTAAATACTGTGGTTCAGCTAAGGGAAACAACTTTAACAGTGTAGCAACCAATGGTAAAAGATTTGAATTAGATGTATTTTCATTTATATTTTTATCTCCAGTTTCTATTACAAACTTATCTGAAGTAGCTGTTTTTTCAAACTTATTTTCATTTTCTAGTACATCCAAACATGCATTAAATTCATTACTTTCAAAAAATGAAGACTGACTAAAACTGTAGTCCATACTATCAGATGTATTTGTATCAATATCAATTACTTCCACAGTCATGTTATTAGAAATATTAGCTGCTGATGTGTTTGGTGAATCTAAAATAAATACAACATTAATATATATATATATATATATATATATATATATATATATATATATATATATATATATATATATATATATATATATGCATACATATATATATATATATATATATATATATATATATATATATAAATACCAACATTTTCAATATTACTTTTATTATATATATTTTCTTACTTTTTATACATTTCTTCTCATTTTCCTTTAAAAGTATATCAACAATGTAATCACAAACAGCATGTTCATTCGGCAATGATGATATTGCATCTGTTTTTAATTTTTTAATATAACTATGAGACACAGCAGGAAACATTCCTGAAATCATTGTAATAATAGGATCATCTACTTCTATTCCATTACTTTGCTGATTCAAAGTAGCATTTAAAGTTTCTTGAATATTCATGTTTTGATTATTTGTGAAATTACTACAGTTTTCTTTCCATTCCTTAAATTTTTTTTTAATAAGACAGCCTAGGTTGTTTTCTTCATTTTTTTTTTTACTTTCCAACTGAACATAGTCTTTAAATGTATTTTTTACAGAAAAATCAGATGTTTCTGTTACTATGGAATAAATATTTTGTAATGAACTGCTTGTACTTGGAAAATTCAAATATTCAGTTTTTTCATGTTTTTCTACATTAAGAGAAGAATCAGAGGAATTAGATTTGGCCATATTAGTTTCCTTAACAATCGTTAAATCATTATTGAAGTATGTGATATTATTTACGTTACTTTCATTATTACATGTACTTATACTGGGAATATTTTCTAATGTATTTAAAATTGGTGTATTTAAATACGTATTATTTGTAAAATATTCAGAAGTACTCGAAGCAATTTTTGGAACTGTTCTATCTACACATATCGGTAGATTAACTTCATTATTTTGTTTTTCCACATTTGATTTAAAATTAGTTTGATAACTTGCTAAATTTTCATAAATAAAATCCAAATTTTCATAAGGTACAAAAACGTTTTCAACTACTGGCTTATTAATTAAATAATCAGAACCTTGAAATTCAAAAAGCCCATTTTCAAATGTTTCATCACTACCACGTTTTTTTACAACTGAAGTATGTTTATTTTCATTTAAATCTATACTACTTTGTACATTATCATTTTCAAAATTAATTTTATTTTTATCACCAATAATCTCACAATCACTGTTGCTTGATATTTCACTTTCAGTAATTACTATATCTAAAAGTATACAAACAGAATAAAGTATAAATTAAATTACACAAAAATTATAAAAATAAAAATTTTAACATTAAACAGCATATTCAACTTAACAATAGCACATAAAACACATAAAATTCAAAAACTAATTTTCAAATAACAAATTCCAATTAATTACTACGAAAGAGTAAAATTATTGTATTCATTTACCTGGATTAAGTTTAACTCGTTTTGAATTTGGCATTGAATTTGAGTGATGATGATCTTTGTGTATTTTCTTTAACTTTCTGAGCAATACTTTTTGAACTCTGTGAGAATCAGTTTCATATCTTTTTAGTTGATGTATAATATTATTCAGTGGCCAATCAGGAATAATGAGAAGAATTTTTTGGGCATCATTAAATATCGAAGACTCCTAATAAAAATATATATATACAAATATATATACACATATACACACATGCATACAATAATGTAACAATAGTTTTACCTATTAATTGTACATTCTAAAAATTAAAAGGTACCTTTTTGATTTGAGAATAATATGCTATTAATAAGTAAAATATATTAAGTTTCATTTTTAAATACAAAGACATTTATTTAATTACTTTATTTATATAAATATGTAAAGTAATTTATAAAGCCTAGTTATATATACATACATACATTGTGTGTGTACATATATATATATATATATATATATATATATATATATATATATATATATATATATATTTGCACCTGTTTATATTTCTAATATATAATAAAATAATCAATTAAAAAAACTGATTTGTTTTTTCATTTCAATACATTTTTAGTATATAGAAAGGCAAAAATAACAAAAAAGTAACATTACAGTTTGATGACTATAATAACACTTTGATATAAAACTTAGCACAAGATTCAAACTACAGAATAAAAAAGTTATAAATATATCAAATTATTAAAAATCTCAAATTATTTGGCAATCAAACTACCAAGATTATATATATTTACATTCATACATACATAAACTCCTCTTAAAGACTTTATGTATTTTTATTATAAAAATCAAAAAGAATTTTATTAAATAATATAACAAATACACAACACATATATTTTCATTGCCCAAAAAAATTCTTACAATTATTATTGCATTAAATATTAAGAAACAGAAAAGAGAATAAAAGGAAGCTTAGGAAAAATCATATGTAATTGAATCAATTACTTCATTTTACAAAATTATTTAGAAGTTACACTTATAAATATCTGCATAAAAATAACTATTTAATTTTTTTCGTTAATATTTATGCAATTACGTACATAAAAAAATGTATTAATTCAAGATATAGGAGACATTATAAATTTTAAAAGGCATAAAATATATTCTTCAGGAAAATAACTGAAATATATCCCATAAAAATAAAAAGTATATTATTCATGTGACATTTCTAGTCTGTAGTTATAAATTAAAATTTAAATATGCATCAACTTCGTACATATATACTTACTTGTTACACAAATAATTTCACATTTATATTTAACTACATAAAAACATCCACTCAGAATCAAATATCTAAAGATAATGAAATATAGCTTTTAAATGTTACGTTAAATAATTACAATATACCAACCATTAAGACTCTTCAACCTTACAAAAATTAAATAACAACAAGTTAGTTTATCTATAGGGATAACTATTTCTAGATAGAATCTGTGACTTATGTCATAGGTAAGTATAAATGTATGTATAATGTATGAATATATATAATATATTGTATGTATGAAATGTGTGTGTGTGTGTGCTATGCATGGGAGATTAAAATATATATTAAAACTCTAAAAATAAAAAAATGGAAAGTATGATGAAAGATTTAACTCAATTGAAATATTTTAATGAATCTATATAAAGGAAATAAACAAGAGATATATTAATATAAGAATGTATACATATGATGCATTTATAAATAACTATATATATATATATATATATATATATATATATATATATATATATATATATATATATATATATATATATGCATATAAAACCACTTACTCTTGAATTATCCATACTGTAAATAGTGTACTATTAAATTACACCAAAATATTCACTTATCACCCACCAAACATAATATTACAACCAATTTATTAGCATACACCTATAAGTCTTTGTATATGACAGAACCTATTCTGTTATTATCCATTGCCAACTGACACATTCGCAAGAATTGTAAAGAGAGTTTTATCCTTTTTCTATGCTTTTATCCATAGATAAAAGACTCTTTTATTTATGAGACGCTTTTATCCATAGATAAAGTATCTCTGCTTTTATCTATGATTGTAAACATCCCCAACAGCACGTCACTATAACATAATGAACGTGATAATGAGTATAACGTTTGATATCTTTATCTATATTTGATATACTCTGATTATATTAAACCTTAAATAAAATAAACCATACAAAATATGATTTTGTACTTATTGACGATTAAGAGGTTACTAATTATATTGATATTAATTTTATTCAGTACTAATTTTCCGTACCAATAGAACCCAATAAACAGTAACCAAAAATGAAACTTATTTAATATGTAGCCATAAAAATTAATTAAATCGCAAAAAATGGAACAAAGCTTTTATTACAAAATACGAACGTAAGTTAAAAAAGACAATATAGATAAAATCCATAGATATACTCCACTAAATATTTGTTCTGGAGAAGAAAACTGGCAGCCTTTTATCTATGCTGGCAACCATCTGGCTACAGTAGTGAAGTTTGAAGCTTGAGAAAATATCTATGCTTGAGAGTGTTGTATTAGAGAGTCTACATTTATGTTTGAAACCAAATCTTTATGTCAACTTTATATTACTTTACTTGATTCAACAATTTTATACTGCTTTACTTGATTCATAGACTCCGACTTGATCAATACTGCAAACCCTATATCATAGATAAAGTATCTATGATATAGAGTAAGCCCTGTATCATGGATGAAGAACTCTAACCCTAGATAGAGAGTCTTTTATCTATGCCTAGATAGTTTATTGAAACAGTACAAGCGTTAGAGCATAAATAAATCTATGATAAATAAGTAGTCCTTAAAGACGTAGATAATACTCTTTGTCAAAGATGATTGACGGGTGATTGCACGGTCTATTTTATTCATAACAATTTTTCATGTAATTTAGTATGTAATGTTATTCAGTGTGTAATTATTTAAAATGTTTATACCTTTAGTTTATGCATCAAAAAAAAATCAGTGTTATTCGGTTTTTATTTTCCAAAAAAATATAAACGAACTGGAATGATTCATAGATTATTTATTATGAACGTAGATAATAGTGTATAATTTGAAAACACAAGCACTCGTCTACAGCTAATATTAAAGTATGTATTGTGAGTTAGAAAATTAATATTGACAATGCGGCAGAATCACATGAGCCCAATTTTGAAAGAAAACTAATTAAAGAGAACACAAATTAATATTTTTAATTATGGTGACATTCCAATGATGCAATTGAAATTGTGTGTTCAAACACCACTTCAGGAATTGGTGTAGGGAAGTAATTTATCTTACTGACAAGAGAAGACTAACCATATTCAGTTCCCCACACTGTCTATGTAACAAAAAAAAACAACTAAAAATTACAGTCAAAGGTTTTGGAATACTCGCCGTATGTTTTCTGTCGGGCATCATATGATTTCAACACGTTTGGACCCTTAAAGTAATAAATTTGTTGTTAGAGCTGGTTTACATTAGGATAGTAAGCGGTAGAGTATACTAGCTACTACTTTTTCTCAAGACCTCTGGTCTTGTGGTGGGAGAAAAGGACTGTGGTGGGAGAAAAGGATAGTAGTGTGTACTATTCCATATATTCTATCCACTCTACTCGCTACTGTCTTTACTTTCACTATCCCAAAGTGTTTACCTTATCTATGGTGTTTACGTTATGCTAGTAATGGGATAGTACGCACCGTTGCTTATACGCATTTCAAAATCAATTTATCGTTCCTAAAAATGGCATTGAAATTTCACTTCTATATAACTTTTTTTATTCTTAGATTTCATCCAGGTTATATTGGATTTTTTTTTAAAAAAATATGGCATACAAATTCAAAAAGGTTTGCCGTTCTTATACTATATTCTATATTTATTTTATATTGCAAAATTGTACCTTGATTTCACAAAAAATAAAAAAAAGAAATAAAACAAACTCTTAAAGTGCTGTTATTTTTTAAGTTCATTAAATGTTAGAAATACCTTTTATCGAAAAATAAAAGATTCTTAAGTTCAAAATAAAACTCAAATATACATTGCCAAAAATGTTAAAAATTCCGTTAAAGCCATAAGTAAGTTATACTTTCGTTATTTTGAATACCTGTAATTACATTATTAAATATTAATTTGGTTAGAAGTAGTTTATAGAAATAATGAAAATGTTTAATAATAGTAACATTTAATAAAATTACATGATTTTTTATATATTCAAGTGTCTTCCAATTTAAAGTTTATGAATAATATTCTTATTTCAATTTATTTTTTATTCATAAATGTATTATTTTATTTAACTCGCATCTTAATTACATTCACATAAGTAATATAAATAAAAATAAATAATTTTAATATATAAAAATACTTATTTATGTTTTCCTCCACCATTTCCATTTTTATACGCCCATTTCTTTCCGACGTCTTTCCCATCTTTTTTATCGTATTTATCATAATGTTTGTGATGATCATCTTTACCAGCGGCTTTTTTATGTCCGGATCCTTCATCGTAATGATGCCCTTTTTCAGTGTAACCTTTCTTACCATGATCATCATGTTCATATGCAGATTTATGATGACCACCTTTCTTCGAACCACCCTATTACATAATAATTTTGTTTAAATAAAAATTAATACCACTTATTATTATCAACACATATTTATATAATATTAAAAATATAACATATTTAATTTACCTTATGGCCTTCATGTTCTGCATGGTACCCTCCATGTTTTTCATTACCGCTTTCTTCATGATACTCATCAAAAAATTCATGCTTCTTTTCGTATTCATCTTTTTTATGTATATTATGTTCTCCTTTGGTACTATGGCCTTTTTCATGCTTACCCCCCTCTGCATACTAAAATAAATAAAATATTATCAATGTACGACGAGAAAATGTGACACATTGGTTTTATTTCTAGTATTATTTTTTTTTATTAATTTTAAATTAGAATAGATATTGTTATAATAAAATTCAAATTAGTTTTTAAACTAGTTTAAAAACTTTTAAAAGTTTTTAAATTAGGTTCTATTTCAATAATGATATAATAATTAAACAACAATTATTTAAATATGAATACTAATTATATTGAAGTATAATAAAAATCAATATTAAATTATAAATAATTTTTTTAAGTTATATTTTCATTTTTTTGACAAAAGTAGTTAAAACTAATTTAAAATTTAAACAAAAATCTGAAACAATATAATTAAACACATTTTATATAAATGCGTTGGAAATATATATATTGCAAGTAATTTATAACCTCAGTTTGCTAATATTACATAAAAATGTAATTTTTATATGTATCACAAGTTAATAATTTCATAATGGATTTTGATATGTCTCATAAGTCATTAATAACAACATGATGGGTTTTATATGTTTCATGTTTTGAGTAAGTTTTTAGACTTCGTTAATATTTATAAACTATGTATTTTACCTTTGCTCCTTTTTCCCCCTTTTCTTCTTTATAATGTTTACCAAAATGACCGTCTTCTGCGTGATGTTTCTTTTCTTGCCCTCCATGGTCACTATATTCTCCTTTATGTCCCTCTTTATCGTGATGCCCTTTTTCACCTTTTTCGTATTCATGATGCCCTTTATAACCCTTATCTCCTTTTTCTGATTTGGAAGCATAATGTTTTGCATCGTGGTTTTTTCCTCCGCCTTTTTCAAATTTTCCTCCTCCTCCGCTGCCGCCTCCACTTTTTCCACCTCCTCCACCACCGCCTCCACTTTTTCCACCTCCTCCGCCACCGCCTCCACTTTTTCCACCTCCTCCGCCTCCGCCACCGCCTCCACTTTTTCCACCTCCTCCGCCACCGCCTCCACTTTTTCCACCTCCTCTGCCTCCTTCGCTTTTTCCACCACCACCTCCACTGCCGCTTTTCCCGCCTCCTCCACCGCCTCCGACTTTTCCACCTCCACCACTACCGCTTTTCCCCCCTCCTCCTCCACCCCCACTACTTGTTTCATGAACTTCATAAGTTGTACCCTGCGCCCGATTATCATGACTTTCAAAATTTTCGGGATAAGCTTGATTAATATTTTTATTTTCGTAATTATTATCAATTATTTGCCTCTCATGATTTTCACTTGGATTGTAGTGATCACTGGAACTTAAAGCTTTGCTTTTGTACCCATGTCTAAATTCATTATTATAAAAGCGTTCGTCGCCTTTTTGTTTTTGTCTTTCTTCAAGATCATCGTTTTTAATATTTGCTGGATTTCTATATTTATGAATTATATAATATCGGTCGTTATCGGTCGGTTTATTTAAATCAGAATTAAGTTCTGTTAAATTTTTATATTTTATTTGTTTTTCGTTATCTCTATTATTTATTTTATAATTGTATTCCGTAAGATATGGGGAACTATATTCTGGTTCTTGGACAGTTGATGATGTTGTAAATTCAATATAAGTTTCTATAGGTTCTTTACGTTTTGTATAATTTGGTCGATATCGGTTATTTGTTTGTTTATTATAATCTTCGGCGCCATGATCACCAGAAATTTTGTGATTATATTCATTTATTTTTAGCGGTTTCGGTGTATTGTCATACAAATACAAATGTTTATTTTTTTGAAGTGGATAATATTTTTCAGCATTTTCTTTAATATCTATTTCTTTTAAATTATAATCTTTATTATATTCATTGTCAGTATTTTGTGGTTTAAAATCATCTTTTAAATTTTTATTATTTTCTTCATCTTCTTTTTTAAAGTTAATTCGACTGTATTTTTCTGATTCTTCATAATTTTCATCATGATCGTTTAAAGATTCTTCCGTATCAAAGTAATTATTGTCATCGTTTTTGTCGCGATATCTATCTTGTTCAGTTGAATGTTCGTCTGAGTCATCTTTCGTCTGTTTATTTTTTAATATTATTTCAGATTCCTTGCCATCATGATTTCGTATTTCTTTCTTATAGTGAATATCTTCATTTATTTTTGATTCTGGATATTTCAAACCAGTGTTAATATTTCTATTTGTATTATCACTATATGAAAATGCTAGTGGTGGTTGTAATATTTTATCGTTTGAAAATGATGATTTTTTAGATGACGGTATTTGTACTGTTTCAGACGTTACTCCATCATAATCTACTTTTTTAAATGGTTGTGGTCTCCATAAATCGTGAGTTTCTTCTACAGAATACACTACAGGTGTAGCAACTTTAGGATTTGGTCCATGATATCTCTCAGATGTAAGTTTATATGATGAAATAATATTTAGAAAAACACCAAACACGATAAAAAATAATTTAATATACATTTCTTTAGTTTTTTAACAGATAAAAAAGATTTTAATATACATTTCTTGAACCACCCTTTTTTGATCAAATTGCAATCTACGTAGACTTATGGTTTCAATTGATTACTGATCGATAGTAATCTAAAATGACAAATTTTAACTATTTATATCAACTACAAATATTACAGATGTTTAAACCGTATCATTTCCTTGCAATCATCTCATTCGCTTCGTTTGAAATCAGTGGCGTATCAAGAAAATAGAATATACATATACATTCACGTTTAATTTATGATTTTATAATCATTTTATTATTTTTGATAACCATTATTATTTTTTAATAATTGTACTTGTGAAAAGTGTTTATATTTGTAATTATTTTATGAATATATTCCGCTTTTGTGTACGAATACGTACCTTATACGAATATCAGTTATAGTGGACCTACTTATTGACTGAATTAAGAAGATTCAAAAGTGTGTATATAAAAACATTTAATGCAATAGAGATATAAAAAAGAGGTACTGGTTCGTTCAAATTAGAAAAAAAAAATAAAAGATTTTCTATCAATAGACCCTTCGATTAAATATCACATACACATACACACGCATATATATATTTATATATATATATATATATATATATATATATATATATATATATATGCGTTACTCTTATGATTTTCGTCCATTTGGATTATCTGAATTCCTGTTCCCCAGTACTAGTTTCGGCACGTGCGCTCACTTTCAAGTAAGTTTTAGAAACTCCTCTATTTATTAAATGATTTAAGTTTGTGAATTCGTCAAGCTAAAATGAAAATTCATCTTAAGAAAATGTATTTTTTCATATATTTCTACTGCATTGTGATATTATTTTCCTATACTTACTGATAAAAAAACATATGATTCATAAATATATATATATATATATATATATATATATATATATATATATATATGCATGTAGGTATAATATTTGTATGATTACGTTATTGCGTTGATAAATATCCTTTATTCCGACAGCACTGTATTTTACATAATATTTAAGATGAGATTGCGAAGTGTCATGACGTTATATACTAAGCTGTTCACTTTCTAACTATATATAATAAATAATTAAATTTTAATGGTTATTCGAAATCAATTCTATGCTTGGATGGACACATCATTCAATGGTCAAATTTTTGTAGCAAGAAGAATTTGTAAGAATTCCTTTTTTACTTTCACCATAGTATTATAATGCATATTTCGTTATCTAAAAACTCTATCATTTTTTTAATATACTCGTAAAGGTTGTTTTTTTTCGTAAATTTTGAACACAAATATTGTTTAGTTACATATGTGCTATTATTTCGTACAACCAATAAAAAAACAACAATTTGTTATAATTTATATATTTGTTAAAGTTAAATATAATTAATTTTGTAATTTTTAAAATTACTCTCAATTTATATATATATATATATATATATATATATATATATATATATATATATTAGTAAAAATTAATTCAGTGCCTTTAAAATAAATAACTCATAACTCTGTCTTAAAATGCCAATGTTAACATTTAAAAATACTATATATCTCTATCAAGCAGTTGGCATAACCTCACAAAACAGTAGATAACAGGATGGTATCCGAAAAGAAGCATATTAGGCATTGCATACTTTTCGCATTCCAGTTGAAAAAAAATGCTGACGAAATCGTGGAACTGATTTGTTCAGCTTGGAGAGAAGGTGTTGTAACGCAAAAACATGCAAAAAATGTTAAAACAGGTCGGACAATGTATTACGACCCATCGACTCAAAGCCGCTTTCCTTTTTTCGACAAAGGATTCGTCAGTTACCCGACAGAAGAAGAAAAGTTATATAAAAGAATAGGGTATATTTTGAGGATTGAAATGTATTCCATTTTTTGTGGCAGACATTTTCTATAAAAAGGCACCGAATTTATTTGTACACTTAATGTATGTATGCATATGTGTGTATGTACATATATATATATATATATATATATATATATATATATATATATATATATATATATATATATATATACGCAGACAAAATGTACTTTTAAAATTGTTGTGTTATTAATTGAACTATAAACTATTTTCGGACATTTAATTAATAAGTGTAATAATTTCAGTTTTAATATGTTTTTCGAATTAGAAAAATATTATTAAGCAATTTATGTAAATAAACAATAATCGTTTTTATAAAAAAATCATCTTATTCAAATAAATATGTGTTCAAAACACATAAACAGAATGTGTTTATTTATTAAAAAAGCAAAGATGTTTGTAACGAATTTCATATATTAAAATCCAAAAAATTACTACATTGTTTTAAAAATAATTGTAACTAAAATTTTATGTTGCATGCATTAAGTATTTCTATTCTATAGAATTAAATAACTCATAACTTAATATATCATGTTAAATATTCATTTATATATATATATATATATATATATATATATATATATATATATATATACATTCATAATTTAAAATGCATTATTTAAATAAACAAATGAAAGTTTGGTCAAAAGTTGTTGTTAGACATGAAACGAATTCTTCCAAGAAACTGCATTTTGCTTTTTGATCTTTGGTAATGACAGTCATGTTATACGGTGGAAAGTTATTTATTCTAGAAAAAAATGTACTTGTCATGTTAGTAGCGGTTTCAATTCCAGTTTTAAAAATGTTTGTCGCTTTTTGTATTTGTGTAGAGGTGATATTACCGAAATCCTTTATTAACATATTAGCGGATTTATTGCCTTTTTCTGAAAATAGAAAACTAATAAACAAGTTTTTATTAATATTATTTTTCCTAATAAAAATTAATGTAATTTATAAATTTTAATTCAAATTAAAACTTATCAAATAAATATAATTTTCTTTCAAATATATAATAATTGACATCAATTGTAACTCTTTTTTATGATCTAATATTTTTTTAAATATAATGGAACAAAAGACACAAAATATATACCTGAATTTAGTATTTCTATTATTTCTACTTCCTCAGGTATTGGTCTAGCTTTAGTGAAACCTGACTCATACATTTCATCATTATCATCTATTTTTAAAAAATAATTATATTAATATATATATATATATAAATATATATATATATATATATATATATATATATATGTATGTATATACTTATAAATACCTGAATCTAAATAAATCAATTTAAGGTAACATATTTCAGCATGTTGCATTGTCGATAGATATCTTTTTACAGGAGAATTTAAAATTATCCATGCTTGAAATAATAAAAGATCTGGTACATTTTTAGTGCCCATCTAAAATAATTGACATTTTTATACGAATAGAAATAATAATTTACATTTAAATTTATATCAATATTCAAATTATATTTTAATATTAAAATTTGTAACATACCACATTTATTTTTTGAAAAATACATTGAATAACGTCACACTGGAAGAATATATATATATATATATATATATATATATATATATATATATATATATATATATATATATATATATATATATATATAATAAATATAATTAGATGGATAATAAAATGAGACACAAAATCCTCATTCAGCATTTATCTGATAATTTTTACCTATTTATAAGTCAATTATATGCTATCTTCATACATAGCTCTCAAGAAAAAATTATACTTTAATATATCACAAACTGCAAGAATTTTATTATTTATGTATTTATAAATTTTTCATACTTTTTCAATCATATCTTTTTATTATTCGGCATATTTTCACTGAACTCTAATATGTAAATTTTATAAAAAATATAAATGAATTTAAATTAAGTAAATATAAAAGATTATATATATATATATATATATATATATATATATATATATATATATATATACGCACACATATAGGAATTAAGCTTATTGTACAGGTAACACAAAAAGAACGAAAAGATTTGATTAGTTAATATTTTTTTTGTTTCAATGTTTTTTTTCTTTTCGGAATTTTATAAATAAAACTTGAGGAATTTATCATAGAAAGGTACAAGACGGGACAACGAACCAAAATTATTAAATTTCATTTTGAAATTCAGCGTTCAATTATTTTGACGCAGCGAGCATATCGTCGTTATTTTAATGTTCGATCGCGACCATCGGAGTCAATGATTAATTGCTTGGTTGCACATTTTCGACAACAAAGTACAGTTAGTAACCGTTCAGGATCTGGAAGGCATCATTCTGCTCTAGCTGAGTAAAATATTCGATGTGTACATGAGAATATTGAGCAAAGTCCTGAAACATCAACCAGAAGACGTTAAACCCAACTTGAAATATCTCGGAGGTCATTGCAAAGGATTTGAAAGAAATATTCCCATAAAAATGCAATGTGTGCAAGACCTAAAGCCAACAG
This sequence comes from Acanthacorydalis orientalis, assembly GCA_034766995.1. Lineage (NCBI taxonomy): Eukaryota > Metazoa > Arthropoda > Insecta > Megaloptera > Corydalidae > Acanthacorydalis > Acanthacorydalis orientalis. Next base: position 17,937,685 of record CM068313.1, on the reverse strand, counting down.
ATTATCAGCGTCGTCTTGATTATGCAAAGAAAATAATGAATTTATTCAGAATTTGATTGAATGATGAAGCTTACTTCCTCTTAAACGGGTTCGTGAAAAGACAAAACTGTAGAATATGGGCTACAGAGAATCCAAAATCACTCATCAACGACAATTACACCTCCTTAAGTGTACTGTTTACTACGGAGTAACGTCTGAAAGGATTATAGGCCATTGTTTCTTCGAAAATGAAGACGGTACTGCTATAAGCATAAATGGTGCTCAATACCGTACGATGGTAAAAAAAATTTTGAGGCCAGCTGTTGATTATCGATCACAATTGTGATTCCAATAAGATCGAGCCACAGAGCACACAGAAAAATCAGTGTTATCGAACTTTTACGGCACACAGTAATTTTAATTGGTCTGCGCGTTCCCCTGATTTCAGCACTCACGATTTTTTTCTTTAGGGCCGCTTAAAAGAACGTGTATACGTCAATAAGCCAAAAATCATCCTGCAGATAAAGAACAACATATAAGAAGAAATTCGAGTGTTATGTCCAGAAATCCTGAAAGAAGTGATGGAAAATGCATAAGAAAGAGCTCGACTTTATAAAGCCGAAAATGGGCATCTTACGTGATGTCATTTTTTATCTGTAATCAAGAAAAATTCCGCATTCTTATACTATATTTTGGAAAATAAAAAAAAATTAAAATATTACAAAACAAACAAATATTTGTGTTTTAAACCCCTTCGTTCTTTTTGCGCCAATTTTTATTAGCGTTACGAAAATTTAGTCTGTAAAAAATTTAGTTCATAAGTATAGTTCGAATATATTAAAGAATGTACATTTTATCGATTTACTTTTTTTAAACAAAATACAAGTTAAATAATAATGTTTAATAGGGATTTATAAATTCATACGATATTTAAATTTCGATTTTGGAATAATTTATTTTTTAATCTATTTCCTTTATCAATATACGTACTTCATCTTTTGAAGATGAATTTATTTCATCCATTGAAGAACATTCCGCTTTATATTTTTTCAAAATTCTAAATTCCTCACAACCAATATCCATTTCACTGCTTTGGGACTGTAACATAATCAGTTATATAAACTTTACATAACTAAACATTACTTTTACATATAAATAACTATCTATCTTTATATATATATATATATGATGATACTAGTGTATTTTTTAAAATATCAGATTGGTAGAAAAATAACTGCGATTTATGACCTTCAAATTCATATACATTACCGCAATTATTTTCCACCGAACATAATACTTATATCTCTGTAGTAAAACTCCTTCACCCACTAAGTGACAATAAGCATTTGTATAATTTATATTATACAGCACATTATTTTTTTCATCGCAGTTATTTATAAAAAGGTAGATGTTTAAAAACTACATCTTTCATTTACTATTTTATATAAGATATCTGTTGTGAGAATTTCACTATTAAATATACTCGTCGCAATGAATATTATATATCAAATGGCCATCAATTATAATTATAACTGCCTTTGAGCTTATAATAATACATTTATCTCTTTTTTCAACGTAACTAAGCTTTTAATCGGTAACTCATACACATCAAGCAATCTTTAACTATCGAAAAAACGCATAATTTAAAATTTTTGTAAATTAGAATGTACAAAATATATTATATACTCTCTTCTGCTGTTAGGTGTTTTCCTGAAATTGCTCTATAATGTTATTTATATCATTGTTTATAGCACATTTGATTGTACATTTTGTATACTCCAATTTCGATAAATATATATATATATATATATAAATTTTATTTAATTCTACAGGTGATCGTTCAAGTTTATCAGACGTTTATAAACATATTCTTTGAACTATTTATTTACCCATAGTAATTTTACAGCACTGTATTAATGTACGTTTTATAACTTAACTTCTATTTTAATATTTCCGGTTTTCGAGTAAATCATGTATGGAGAGGTACATTAAAGTAAATCAAAATTATTTTGTAAAATCGCATCAAGACGTATTTTTTTAGATTTCCCATTATAGTCCATTTCAAAGTAACGTTAAATAGCCTTCCCTCTCCTCTCTCTCCCTACATATATATATATATATATATATATATATATATATATATATATATATATATATATATATATATATAGAGAGAGAGAGAAAGAGAGAGAGAATCAGACTAATTAAAAATTATAATATTAATATATATCGTCGATTAATAAAAAATGTGTTTTTTTTTATTTAATACACATCCAATATAAATATAATGACCTGAATATAATTAAATTTTATATCGATAAAAGTAGAAAATTTATATTAAATACCAAAATTACTTAATTCAATAAAAAGTAGACAATATATTTTTTTTTATATTTGAATAATTCAGTTTGTAAATAATATTCATATGCTACCATATTTATAATATAAATAATATACAGTTGTACATGGTTTAGATAGTACTTTTTTGTTCATTGTAATTATTTTCTGTTTTATTAATTATTTTCTATAAAAAAGAAAAAAATAAAAATTATTAACTTACTTTGGTACTTTTACACATAAAGACACAAAATATTATAAGCAATTTCAAAATAGCCATAATATATATCATAAGTGAATTAAATAAATGAACATATGCAAATAACTGCCCACAGTAATAAATAAACTTATATATATATATATATATATATATATATATATATATATATATATAATTACATTTATTATAAACTTCCGGTGAATACATTTTCGTTCTGTGCCTAAAAAAATATAATAATAAATTACATGAGTAGGTGAACATGCATGTATTATATTATTAAACCTATGTGTCATGTAGCTGATAATCACTTTTTATATTTATTATGTAGTTTATTTAATTAAAATTATATTTTTAATATACGTTAATTACACAGATCATCATAGAAAAGAATATCGATTAAATGATTATAACTTTTTTAAATCCCTGCATTCCAGCATGCAATCAAAGTGTACATTACCGGTCGTAGGAAATATAAAAATATTATGTATATATATATATATATATATACACCATATAGGTATGATTAAGACACTTCGTTTAAAGTCGTTTCACACTTAAGTCGTAAAAAAATATCTACCTCAACTCGATATTAATGATTTTACGTCACTTAATGGAATTAAAAAATCCAAATTTGCTTCATTTGAACGTACATTTACATCAGCGTCATAAAATATACACATATTCGTATGTACATACATTATTCTAAATTACGTGACTTAATTTTGCTTCGTATATTCGTATGTACAATTTGATTCAATTTAAATCGTTTCAAATAGAATCGCAATTTTGAGGAACGTAACCCCGTCGTAAATCGGGGTATCTTTGTGTGTGTGTGTGTGTGTGTCTATATATATATATATATATATATATATATATATATATATATATATATATATATATATATATATATATATATATATATATATATACAATAATAATTTACTATGTTCGAATTCATTTTAACTTTTAAAAATATTAAGTATGCTCATCCAAAACAAACGTCTAAAATTTCATACTGAACACCTGTAGTAAACACTATATTATAGATCAAGTTAATTCTGAAAACACTGCCTATACACCATATTATGATTAACTAGAATAGTCAAAAAGGTTGATAAAAAGTAACACATGCTTATATTAATTATTGCAAAAACTAAAACAAATATCAAACTGGAAAAGATCAATATATGAATCATTTAACAAAAATACATTTACTATTTAATTTGTCTCAGTTCGTCATAATGTATTTGTTTATTAATAATTTGCTTCAATAACAAAATTTACTCTACATATGAACGAACTGATTTAACATCAAATGCATTCATTTTTTTGTCTATGTACTAAATAAAGTTGATTTTTGTAATAGGGCAACATTTTTTCAAAATGTAACATAGCATTTACTCTAGAGTTGTTTGCTCTATTTTATAGTATCATCTAATAAACTCTACCATAGATAAATACTTTACAATCATTAAGTAAATATTACTTGAACTTCATTGTAACCAATTTTAAGTTTAATCAAACTAGATCCAAATATAATTATGCGTCTTATATAGCACAAGGAATTTATTTGTTGTAAAAACAAATAGTCAATAAAAAAATTATTAAAATAACTTGTCTTTCAATTAAACCTTAGAATAGCAATAATCTATAGAAAACATGAGAAATAAACAAAATAATAATTTGTATTTCTTTTCTTTATTATAAAAACAAAAAAAAATTGTTCTCGAAATGTACACGATTTATATAAACACAGAAAATATTACATACGAAGTAAATGAAGGAAATGATATATTTATAATAAAAGAACATTTGGATCACTAGAGTTGACAATCACTACTCGAAAGGATATAGAAATATATTGAAATTTTATGTACCTATATTATTTTTTTAATAAAAATATCTGATTACGATGTATATTATACTGTCCTCGTAAATCACAACGATAGAAATTTCTATATTTATTTTATTTTCTTATTAAAAAAGGGACAAAGATATTAAAGGAAATATAAAACAACCAGTTCCCATCCCTTATAGACTTTTATCAGCAAAGTTGTCCTCAAAAAATAAAGAAAAATTTTTTTTTTTACAAAATCTAATTATTTTTAGAATCACTTTAGATATAAATTTTAAGGTGGTCTTCTAAGTGTTTTATGCAGTACTTACATATATACATATATATATATATATATAACAAACACATACATATTTCATTTATTTATTTTCATTAATTATAAGAACATTACAAATAATAAGTATAAAAATGTTTAAATAATAAACACATAATTGCGAATAGTAAATTATTTTATAGTTACACATTTAATATTTAAATTATTTATTATGTTTCTAACATTGAACATAATATCCTTCAATAAATATCAGATTGTGAAAATTTTTGATAAAATAACATATAAGCATTACTTTGTAGAACTTCTTCTATACACGATTCACGAATTTCAACATCAGAAGCGAAATACCACCTGAAAATAATTATGTACAAATATAATACAAATAAAACATAAAAGTGTTCTTTTATTTGTGCGCGCACGTGTATGTATAGAGAGAAAGAGACATATGAACATGCAGTTTAACAATTATATAAATTATCAGTCATTATATAATTTATGAACATTAAAAACAAATTACTTTCGATGGGATGGCTGAGGACCACGTCGATATGTTGCAAAATGTCCAGAATGTGCATTTCCAGTATGAACTACTACTGCTTGAAGCTGATACAAATGGCGAACTTCTCTAGGACTTTCGGACAAACCACTCCAAGCATTTGGCATACTACTTGAAAGAGGACTACCACCTTCACTTGAGCTTGTAAATAACTAAAATTATATTAAAGAAATGATAAGAATATATTAAAATTTTTTTGTTGATTAAACATAAAAAATATTTACAACAATTTATAAACTTCATTTACAGTTATTTATAATTAACCTGTGTTGGAGGCCGCCTATGTTGTTGAGACTGTAGATAAGTATAGGCTGCTAATGAAAGCCTTTCTGGAAACTGAACAGGATCTTGTCTTTTTCCTGGTCCATATCCAGATGTCCAAGTACAGCGTGCAACATGAATACACAAACAAGCTGGCAACTAAAAAGAATATGATTATATATAAACTGACTATAAGAAGAAAATATTTCTTAAGAATAGAACAAAATCATTAGTTTCATATATACCTTTCCAAAATAAACAATTTTAATATGTTTTGTTCGAAATGGTGATCCTTCTAATTCCCTTCCTTTATTACAGCCTTCACATGCTACATCAGTCACAATCTCTGGAGCAACAAAATCAGCAAGAAGTCTATGAAGTTTATGTCGACCCCATGCCCCAGCTGATGCATTATCTGGCAATGGCAATGACAAACTATCAAATTTGTCATATCTTACTGCTGCCTATAAAAATTACAAAATATGCAAATCACTATTATAAAAAAAAATATTTGTTTCTTCTTTAATTAATTACTAACAGCTCATTTTTTTTATTAACAACATTATTAATTACATAATAATTTACCTTATATCCACATTCTGTGCATTTTAACTGTGTCGCCAAGGTACCTGTAAATGGATGATCAGTTAAATGAGCAGGTGGACCTCCGAGACCCAATCCACGACACGACTGAGAGAGCCAACGATGACGACGTCTTAATCCACTTCGCCACCGTAAACTTCTAGGTCTTTGTATTATTCCACCAGCATCATCTCCCGGTTCAGATACTACTGAAAAATCTTGAGAATGAAACAATATATATGTTTCTTTTAATAATAAAAAAACATAAAAAAAATTCACCAGTTGGACTTGTTGGTTCACAAAGCGACAAGGTACTAGTTGATGAAATATTCATAGAATCTCCAACTTCAGACTGAATGCTCCATGGACCACCATGGCAACTATCATCATCATCTGGACTATCATAATCTTCAATTGCCAATGCATCAGATATACTTCCTGACTATATACAATTTTTCATTTATTAATAATTCAAATCATAAAAAAAATTACACAATTTTTTAACACATTTTACAAATATTCACCTATTTTTATTACAATTATAATTTTTAAATCTGTGCGTGTTTGCATATTATATATATATATATATATATATTAATAAGTATACATCTTTTAATCATTTTTTTAAATAAATTATTACTAATATTTATAAATAAATAATTACAAACCCTTTTTGAATATTTTATAGTTTCTTCTGACAAAGATGATAATATCACATGCAAAAGTTCATGAGCATCTTGTTCACCGGACGGAATAGCCCAACCTAATCTTCTAAGTGCAGACATAACTGCAGCTGGTGCAAATACACCCCCTTTATTTCCATGCACAGAACTATGAGTGCCATTTATAACTGTTAAAACAATTTCTATACATAAGACATCCTCTTAAAATACTTTAATAATATACCTGACAGAACCATTGTTAATGTAGCTCTTAAACTTGTTTCTCTGGCGTATTTGTCATGTTCAAGCCATGCAATAAATGTTGGACAAGAAGCTAAAGCTTGAAGTAAGGTATTTAAAAAGCAAGTTTGACCAAGATTGACTAAACCTGCTAACCGACCTCTATGTCTTCCTGGACCAATTGGTGGACCCCAAAGCACAAATGCTCCAACTACAGCTGCAGCTGTTAATCCTGCAGCTACTAATATGTGATCAGATTCCATTCTTTAAATTTATTATTCTGAAAATTAAAATATGACATTTTTTAAAAACAATGTATTTTAAATATATTAAATGAATACAAATATCTAAGAAAAAGTATTGTCATAATCAATTCAAAATGCTTCATTGCTATACTAACTACAGTATACTAAACAAATCCCCACTCACTGAAAACAACTTTACTTGAGTCAGACATTTATGGTTATTAGTTGACCTGAATATACTCTTTAGTTTCTTTACGTTTATATTTTTGTTGCTATTAACATGACAGAAGACGATTCGTTATTTACCTTTACAGAAATTACAAAACATGACTTTGACAACTTATGTCGTGTGTGCTTACAGGATGGGGTGCTTAAATCCGTTTTTGCGGAAGATGAAGTTCCTAGACTTTCTCAAAAAATCAATGAATGTGCTTCAATACAGGTAAATTATTGTTATGATTTATAAATATCTATATTGAAAAGAAAATTCTATTCTTGTATTATTCATATAATAAAGTATATATTTTCGGTATTTCTAAAAAGAAATACAAAATTGATTCTATTTTTTAAAAATTAATAATATGAAATTCAGCAAATTAAAAATGTGTGTGTGTGTGTGTATATATATATATATATATATGTGTGTGTATGCATATGTGTATATATATATATACAACATATTATTTTTATTTCGCCAAATTTAATGTTATTAGTTAAATTTTTAAAAATAGACGCAATTTTGTATTTTTTTTAATTTTACGAATACCGAATATTTATATATATATATATATATATATGTATAAATATGTACATAAGTATGTAATAATAATACGTAACATGTACATCAATGTAAAGTAAATATTGATTGCATTTTAAATTTATAGGTCCAAAAAGATGATGGTTTACCAGAAAATATTTGTGAATATTGTATCACAGAACTTAATTTAGCATACTACTTCAAACAACAATGTCAGTCTGCTGATGCAAAACTTCGGCAAATTATTAAAATTTCAGATGCAGATATAATAAATAATGAAGTTTTAAGTACAGAAAATGAAAGTATTAACACAACTGTAGTGCCTGAAACAACATGTATACAATTAAAAACAATTAATAACGATATAAATGCAAGAGAAAAATATTCATTACGGAAAACAAAGCCAGAAACAGGATATAAAGAAGAACCTATTAATGAATTTGAATTTGATTTATTGGATGAGAATCTTATACCAAATAAAGAACAATCAAACACAGATTTATCAGATTGCAACGATTTACGAAATACAGAAGAAAACAAATATAAACATAAATGCCGGGATTGCAATAAATCATTTATTTTCTTATCTAGATTACGTCAACATGAAGCAATACACTCAAATGTTAGACCTTTTGAATGTAAAGACTGTAAACTAACATTTACTCGCAAAGATACTTTAATAAGTCATGAACGCACTCATTTAAAGCTTAAACCTTTCAAATGTGATACTTGTGGTGCCAATTTTACTCGTCGAAATTCATTAAATAAACACTTGTATGTTCATACTAAATTTAAAAAGTATAAGTGCTCATTATGCTTAAAAAGTTTTGGACGACAAGACAATTTTCGACTGCATATGAAAACTCACAAAGGTATGAAAACACATAAATGTGATCAATGTACAAAGTCTTTTATAAGGTCTGATGTTTTAATGAGACACAAAAAAATTCATGGAAACAAAGAAAGGCATACCTGTAACTTTTGTTCTAAAACCTACTCCCGGAGAGATGTTTTGCAAGCACATTTAAAACATCATCGAAATGGAAAAAAAAATTGAAAGTAAATAAAAATGTATAAATTAAAAAATATGTGTATTCCACAAAATGAGCTTCCAGAAAAAATCTATTTTGTGCAAAAATTATAATAGCAATATAATATAGAGAATGTATGTAATATATGAATACGTTAGAATAATTTCTATTGAAGTACTTAAATTGATCGATCTCCTGTGCCTTAAAATAATGTTCAAGTTTATTTTAAAAAGAATTATTTCATTAATGTATCAAGTATATAAGTTGTAATACCAAATCTAAGATACCATTAAGATACAATATAAAAGTTTTTATATTTAGGTAATGCATGTGCAATTAAAATTAAGTGATTTTTATTTAATATTTTTTCAATTTTAGTACTTTTAAAATTATATATATATATAAAATAAAGTAAAATAAAGTCTATATTAGTTATTACTTATATGAAATATTTGGTATTATTACTGTTTATATTAAAAAAAACTAAATAATGTTAAAATAAAAAATTACACTTTATAGTAGTTATAAATTTATTTACAATATTTGACATTTTTTATTAATAGAAGACATTTTGAAAATGTAACATTAATTTATTTTAATGTTTTGTTATTTATGTCGTTATTAAGTGAAATGATTATTTATAATAAATTTTAATTTTTATGTGTAAAAATATTTATAAATGTGATTTATTCATCTGTATATTATTTTGTTTTATTGAAACAGTGAATATATATCATTACTATTTTTGAAAGATAAACTTGTATACATAAACTTTACATATGAAAAAATTTTTTATTAAATATGCTAATTTTTTTGAAAAGGTTAATGATTTTTGTAAAACTAAATAAGTATAGCAGTTACGTATATATATTTTTTTCAAAATAATTTACTTACAATGAGACAAGTAACTGTTTTGTATTTTTCTAATTAAAGATATTTTCTCTAGTGTGTAAAAATTATTATTTTTATTTCAATATGTTTTTAGTTTCAGATACTTTTCTTTAAAAAAAAAATATAGAATGAAAAAGTATGTACAGTATTTTTAAGAATAAAACTATTAAACAATATATTCTTGTTTAATAAATGAATGTTACTAAAAATATATATTTATATTTTGATACTAAATAAGAAACGAATTTATTTCAATATATTTTAATCAAAAGATATGTAATAAATTTATGAAAATGTAAAATATATATTTGATATTATATGAACATTTATATGCAAAATATGTTTTTCAATTTTTACCCTTATGTTAAATAGTTTTTAATCTATTTTTTTTTATTTATTGTTTGAATACTTATACAAAATCTATATGTAGAACTAGAAATGGAATATAAATTATAACTCCATGGCATTTTTAAAGGTTTTTTTTATATTAACATCAAAATTTCAGTCATACAAAGCAATTATTTGACAATGAGTTATATTTTTTTTTTATAAATTCTGAAAATTATTCAATGGAGTAATTTAAATATAATTAATTAAATTTTAAATCTAAATGACATTTACTGACATGAGCTTTTAAGCTATGCTTTCTACAAAATTGTTTATCACACTGAGAACATTTATATGGCATTTCACCTGTGTGTGATCTCATATGTGCATTTAAATTTTCTGCTTTGGCAAATGATTTGTTACATAAATTACAATCAAAAGGTTTTTGTCCACTATGCATTGCCAAATGATATTTGAGATGAGCTGCTCGTAAAAAACCTTTTCCACATTCTGGACACAAATGAGGTCGTTCTGTGGCATGAATTTTTATATGATTATTTAAATCACAAAGAGCATTAAATCCTCGATTACAAATATCACAAACATAACTTTTTTCACCAGCATGCCTTTTAATATGTATACTTAGAGCTGAAGGAGTGCTGAAACCTAGAAAAATATTTTCATTATCTATTACATAATGTTTTTAATTAGAAAAAATAAATTATATAGCATTAATTTACAATTTAAATTAAATATTTTAAAACCATACCTCTGCCACAAATACTACACAAATAACTTCGAACATGTTGATGGTGAGATTTTATATGAACCATTAAATATTTACGAGCTACGTAAGTCTTATTACATAGGGGACAAATTTCTGTTCGTTCACCTGTATGTAATCGGTTGTGAATTTCTAAACTGCGAGCTGTAGTAAAACGTTTTTTACAGATCTATACATAAAAAAAAAATTATCTTTATTATATCATTAAGAGGTAGCACAGTTTTAAAACTAATTTTATTACCTCACAATGGAATGGTTTAGTACCACTATGTGTAATCATGTGATATTTTAAATAATCTTTCCTTTTAAAAATTTTTTTACACAATGTACAGGCAAACTGACCTTGCTGAAATAATTAAAATAAATTATATATAAAATACTATCACTCAATGTATGTATATAATCATGATATACCTATAAAACATGAATATGTGTGTGTATTAATATATATATATATACATATATATATATACGAATATATATACACACACAATGTATACATATTTTAGACTACTGTTTTAATGGTTCACATACCCTTAATCGTGTTTTATTCTCATTTTTTGTGCTATTTTTTTTGGTTTGAGAAGTAGTTCTTAAATCTTCAAAACAATCAGAATCTTCATTATTTAAGTTATCATTAATTTCACATTCATCATATTTTTCTTGCTGGAATAAATATTAACTATAAAACAATTTAAACACAAACTTGAAGTCAATATAAATAAAAATACATACACCCATATATCAATAACCTTTACAAATCAAACTTAACAGTAAGTTATTACTGAAAATATAGATGACCATATGTTCAATTTTCCATTAAATACTGTAATTAGATTTTACTAGGAAGTTATGTTTATTGTACTACTATATTTAGTCATGTTCAATAAATGTACTAAGGATAAGTTTATTAGTGCAACTAGAGCTAGTGGTACATTAGGAAATTGCTATTAAGTGCCATTTTGATGCAGTATTAATGAAAGATTATGAATATAGTATAGAATTATTCATAAACAGAATGATACAGTACTAAATTAATTAAAGCAATTTATGCAAATAATTAAAACCACTAATTTTAAGTACATTGATACAAAACTTACATTATATGATATATAACTTTATAATTAAGTGAAAACTAATGAAAGTATAAAATTGATAATAATTTCTTTTATAACATGAACAGATATTTTTTGATCATTAAATGTATAAAAAGTAAATTAAAGGCCTATTGCACCTTAATTATGGGGTCCGTTTGTTGAGACTCTTTACATTTTATAATATCTCTTAAAATAGAATCACTCTCTTTACATTGCTTTTGAAATTGAAACACTTGATTTAAAGATAATACGCAGTTTTCACATATTTTCGATGGTAACCCATCATTTGGTGAAACCTATATTAATAAAAATTATGAAATTATAATTGTTAAAATATATCATATGTTTATTTACCATTATTGAAGCACATTCCTTTAGAAGTTCATACGTTTCCATAGAATTATTTTCAGTTATTTCATTCTTAATAAAAATTGATGTCATTTTTTCACGTTCTAATAAACAAGTCCTACAAATTTTATCAATGTCCATTACAGTTTTCTTTGCTAATTTTTCCATTTTTCTAGATAATTATTACTATACATAAACCTAATCTGTAAGTCACTAGTCAATAATCATACTTTAACATATTATTTATCATAGTTAAAAGTCATTTGTATACATACTTATTTTTTTATAATTGATTATTTTTACATAATTGTTTTTACAAACAATATTTTTTACAGAAAAAAAAGCATTTTTAAAAAATGAATATAATATATACTTTATTCAATAGTTTGTGGTTCTACAATATTTAAACATATATCAACAAAATTTGTAAATACTGAATTCATCATAGCTGCTTGAATATCTTTCTCAGGATGTGAAGAATTATTCAACATAATTAGTATGTGTTGTAATTGTGAATCGTACAACAAATCCTTCATTTTTTTACAGTCTAAAATAAATGCACGTTTATAAACATATAGAATTCATAGAAATTATTTAATTTTTACCTAATAAATGTAATATTTTTGGGTCAACAGTATCGGTGGTAATATAATTATAGTTTTTATGAATATTACAAATACTTTCTGTCATTTTAGTTTCTTTACATTTATCTGGATATTCTTTATGTTTTTTATAACACTCAACAGAACAACTGAAATAATTGCACACACACAAATATATATATATATATATATATATATATATATATATATATATATATGTCAAATATACTTACTAAAATATTCTACATGTAGGACATTTATATTTGCTACTTAAACTCTGACAAATATTACAGTTGTTAACCATTGTTAATATATATGGAGTTACAAATGATATTTATTAAATGTTAAACAATAAACTAAAACAATTATAATAAACTAACCCAAGTAACCCATGTGCACATATATATAAACAGCATACAAGACATAAAAAGGAGCATAAAATTTTATCTACTATTTTGAACTTGAATAAATTACATGTGACAGAATAACGAAAGATAGCAAAGATAATTTATGTGCATCATAGATACTTTCATAGATAAAAGACTCTGGATAATATCATAGATAATATCCTTTCTGCTTGCTTGGATAAAGTCGACCGTGGATAAAGTCAATTTGTGTCTTTATCTATGAATTGTATATTGTGTTATTTGCAAAGTAATCTACATTATTTTGATGTTAGTCTATGGTGTTTGAATGCATGAGACGTGGTTATTTCTAGGTTAAATCATTTATGATTGGTTTTTTAAATGAAAATATTTTGAGTGCGTAAATATATTTTTAAATATATATTATTATAGTCCAATATTATTTTTTTATTTTAAAGTTAGAAGTTAGTACTTTCAAAAGTAAACCGAATAGAAAATTGGAACTACAGATTAAAATGTAATTTAAGTTGAAGAAACATCAATTATGTCACGATTAATTATAAAAAATTTGCCAAAAGATGTAAGTATTTTTATAGTTTTAATATATACAGTTTAATTAATAAACCTATTTATGTTATTAAATTTAGATTTGTGAAAATAAATTACGTACTTTATTTTCACAAAAAGGAGAAGTAACAGATGTACAATTAAAATATACAGCTAATGGAAAGTTTAGACATTTTGGTTTTATTGGTTTTCGAACAGAAGAGCAGGCTATATTAGCCAAAAATTATTTTCATGGTACGTGTATTAGTGCCAATCCAATAGTTGTTGAATTTTGCGCTGGATTAGGTGATCCTAATAAACCAAAAGCTTGGAGTAAATATGCTGCAGATAGTAAAATTAATCAAAATAATAATAAGAATATTTCATTACTTGAAAATACAGAATCAAATGACAATAAAAAAGAAAATGATATAAAAGAGTTATTGGAAAAGGTAATTTGATTTATTATTGCTTAAAGATTTTTTTAAAAATATTTTCACATTCTTTAAGCATAAAAATGACCCTCTTTTTGAAGAATATTTGCAAATACATTTAAAAAATAGTAAATCGCAATGGAATAATGACATTCCTCTTAATAATGATGTACATAAAGAGAAACATGGTACTGATAATAAAAAAAACGAAACACAATTGAATCAGTTAAAAGAAGACGAAAATGAAAAAGAAAGAAATAAAATAGCTAATAAAAAAATATCAGATTTAGAGGTCAGTTAGCTAAAAATTCATTTTCTTTATGTATTACATTAATATATATTTTTAACACCTATTCACAGTATATGAAATCACTTATAATAAATAGAGACAATTCAGAAGCATCCAAAACTAAGTGTTTGACTGAAAAAGAAGTAAATACCAAAATCAAATTGTTTACTGTGAAGGTAAATGTTAATTCATTAAAATTACAAATATTTTAAATTTATTTTATTTATATAAATATTTTGTTTAAATTTTACATTATACTTTTCAGAAATAATTTAATTTGGTAATGATAGTATTTAAAATGTTTTGTCGATTAATAAAATAAAATTTAAATTGTATAAAATGCTAGTGATAATTTATTGTTACTAAATAATTTCAAATTATAGTTCAAATTATTAGTGACAATTTAAAGATAATAATATAACACATTAAGATTAAAATGTTTGATTATTGTACATTTATGTAGAAAAAATGAATTTTTAAATAATTAATTGAATTAATAGTTTAATTTATACAATGATATGAAATGAAATAAAAAAAGAAAGAAAACATTTTTATTTTTTAGGTAAAAGATTTGCCCTATTCATGCAAGAAAAAAGATTTGAAACATTTTTTTCATCCTCTTGTTCCATATACTATTAGGTTACCCCAAAAACTTAAAGGATTTGCATACATTGGATTCAAAAGTGAAAAAGATATGAATAAATCATTAATTAAAAACAAGAGTTTTTTGTGTATGTGTAAAAAATTACTTGATATGAAAATTAAAATGTATTTAAAGTATATTTAAATTAGTATTGTTAAAGTATCAAATGATATATTAAAATTTAATATTTTTAAATGAATAATTACATTTTAGTAGGAAGACAAGTGTCAGTTGTAAAATATGAGCAAAAAATGGAAAATCATCAAAGCAATATGAGTAATACAAAAATAAATAAGTGGAATGAACAGGAAGACTTATTAAAAAAAGAAGAATGTATTGCAGAATCTGGAAAAATATTTATTAGAAATTTAGCTTATACTACAAGTGAAGAAGAAATTCAAAAGTTATTTGAAAAATTTGGTATAATTTTAGTGCAACAGTTGTATTAAAATGTAATTAAAATTTAATAAAAGATGTATTAATATCAATTTTATAGGTCCTTTAGTAGAAGTAAATTTGCCGATTGACAAAAATACACGTTTAATTAAAGGTTTTGGAGTAGTATCTTTCCTAATGCCAGAACATGCTACAAAAGCATATATTGAATTAGATGGAAGTATTTTAAATGGACGAATGCTTCATTTATTGCCAGCAAAATCTACAGATGATACAGAAATAAGTAATTATTTATATTTTTGTACTTGTGAGTGTATAGTTAATATAATTAAATTTACAGATAATTCAGATTACAAACAAAAGAAGGCATTAAAACAGAAAATTCAGGCAGGATCAGCACATAACTGGAATACTTTATTTGTTGGTCATGATGTAGTGGCAGAAACTGTAGCCGAAACATATGGAACAACAAAAGCTAGTGTATTAGGTGCAGATATTAACGAAAAATCAAAATCTAAAGGCGTATCTGCTGCTGTAAGATTAGCACTGGGTGAGAGTCAGATTGTACAAGATATTAAAAAATTTTTAGAAGATCATGATGTTTGTTTAGAAGTATTCAACAAGGTATTTTCAATATATTAATGGTTGTACATTCAGTATCATATTATTTTTATTTATAGATTGTTAAAAAGAGATCAAAAACAGTTCTAATTGTTAAAAATTTACCAGCGAATACAACATCACAAGAAATTATTAAATTATTTAAACCTTTTGGTATACTTGGAAGAGTTGTTTTACCACCAAGTGGAATTACAGGTACCAATTTCTCAAATGAGATACATATACATACATATTTATATATAGCATGTGAATTAAATACTTTTCTTTTTCACATAATTATATGTCCATATCATTTACTCTCATATTTTAAGTTTTAATATGTTTTGTTTAACATATGCTTTGATAATATCTAAAAAAATTGGTGATTACAGCATTAGTGGAGTTTATAGAACCATTTGAAGCACGGAATGCATTTAAAAAATTAGCTTATTCCAAATTCAAAAATCTTCCACTTTATTTAGAATGGGCACCTGACAACTCATTTAAAACACATAATGATGAATTAAAATTAGAAAAACAAAAATTAAATGATGAGTTACCTTGTAATGAGAAAATAAATGAAGCCCCATTAGAAGCAATTATTGAAAATAAATCAAAAGTAAATGAAGAAACTGAAATTAGTGAAAAAGAAGAGCCAGAACATAATACAACAATATTTATCAAAAACCTAAGTTTTAAAACTACAGAAGAATCTTTAAAGACAGTAAGATCTTTTTTATTTTATATTACATATTTTCTTATTTAAATTTTGTTTTAAGCATTTTGGAACATGTGGTAAATTAAATTATGTTATGATTGCTACAAAAAAAGATCCTAAAAATAATGGACAAAAACTATCAATGGGGTATGGCTTTGTTCGTTTTTGGTGTGAAAAAGATGCTGATGAAGCTTTGAAAACTCTTAATTTTACATCTTTGGATGGAAAAACTTTAGAGTTAAAAAGATCAGAACGAACTTTACAGTATGTGTATTAAATTTTATTTTTTGTAGTTTATTGGTTTTAAAACTGTAGGAAGAACACCTACATATATATTTGTATATTTATGTTTCTGTGCACGCACACTTGTGGTATTATTTTATGAGAAATCAGTTGTTTATTTTTTTGTTCAGAAATATTGGCATAAATTATTTAAGTATATATTTGCTTAGTAGATTTTTAAAAATAAAAAATATTTAATCTCAATTATCTAATACTTGTTATATTTATTTATTTTTAATATTGCTTATATGTTTACATATGTGTATATAAATATGTCTAAACTATACACTTGTTTATTGTTTGCTTAAAAGGAAGTAGTGATTCCAAGGAAAGATAGTTTAAATATATAATTTAATAATTAAATTAACATTCAATAATTAGTCTATTTCTACAGATCAGATTTAAACAATATTAATAAAAAAATGGCAAAATCACAGAAACAAACTGGAACAAAAATACTTGTTAGAAATATTCCATTTCAAGCAAATAAAAATGAAATCATGGATTTATTCAAGTAAGCATATAATTGTAAATAATATAATTTTAAATTTTAAATTATATGTATTACTTCAGAACTTTTGGTGAAATTCGAGCAGTAAGATTACCAAAAAAACTAAATGATAATAATAGTCACAGAGGTTTTGCATTTATTGATTATCAAGTAAAGAGTGATGCAAAGGTAAGCTTAACAATTTTTTTGTTATTATTTTTGTTTTTATTTATATTAATTTTCAATAGCAAGCATTTGAAGCTTTATCACAAAGCACTCACTTGTATGGAAGAAGACTTGTTCTTGAATGGGCAGAAAACGACACTGAAGATATATCTGTACTTCAAAAAAGAACAGCAAGTTTTTTGAACACAAAAATTGATTTAAAGAAACTTAAAAAAAGTGTTTTTGATATAGATAATACAGAAAACTAAATGATCTTCATAAATAGAATTGCATATGTTCAATGGTTATGTTTAACACTTTCTGTGCCAAGCCGTTTTTGAACAGGTATTATCACTAGGCCACGTGTATCAATAACGATATACGGTATAGAATTTGGTAAATATATAAAAATTATATATTTTTAATTTTTTGTGAACTGGAAATTTATTTATTGGTAGAATAAATATTGAAACTATAAAATACACTATATATCAAACAAATAACTTTATTCATATTCATGTCAACAATTGTTTTTTTGACTTTATTTATCAATGACAAAAATGTGTCTTGGCCTGGAAATGACGTTCAGGCATGTACCGAAAATGGTACATGCGACATAGAACATGTTAAATAAAAAAAAGACAATAATTAAGACAATTTATTTCTGGTTTTTTAAACATTAATGGAAAATAATGTAAAATTATATTACACATTTTTATATTGATGTTCATAAATACATTTATATTTGAATCAGCACCTTAATTATTAATACAATTATGCATAACAGATACATAAAATACATATTTAACTTTGATGATGATAAATTGATTGGTAAGTATATTGTAAATAAAATATTTTCATTATTTATAAATAAGTTTATACACATAAGTATATTGTTTTTAATTAAATTCTAAATTTATTAATGTGCTTTAGTTTTATGTATTTACATATAAAAGCCACTTTTGTCATTTTTGCTATTTTATATAACCATTTTGAATTTTATATAAAATTGATAATTAATTTAAAAAACTTGTTTGTATCTATGTATAAATATATATAAAACTTCAAATAAACGATTTATTAACGGTCATCCAATAGTATGTTTTTAATTTACTAAACATAAAGCAGAAAATATTCAACGCCAAGGTTTTTTATTAATATGTGTATTCATTACAGATGAATGTTGAGATGAACCTAAAAATAATATTTTACATAATGCTAGATATATCACAATACTACATATATTACACAATTCTAGAAATACTAGTATTTATTAGATGACTGTTAAATGAGATAAGTTAGATTCTAATTGTTTTGTAACTTTAGGAATCTGTTTAGTATTACCTGACCAACTACTGGCTAATTTTTGTTGTGTTCGTTTTTGTATGTCTGTTGTTAGTGACTGTTTGCCTTTATAATTTGTTGGAGTGCCATTTGATATAATATGAAATTTTCTGAAAAAAAATCAAGTTTGATTTTTATTTAAAACTTTTAATTTCACACACTTACTGCTGATGTTTACGCTGAATTACTTTTTGAGTTGTAGTTGATAAACTAGGTGTGCTTCTAGCACTTGAAGATCGAGACAACTGATTTTGCAATCGTTTTCTATCTGATGAAATGATGGACATTTTTTCTTGAACGGTAGTTGAAAAAAATAAGTCGTGTAAAGAATAGCATGCTGAAGTTAACTATTACAAAAGAAAATTTAGTAAAAATATTTTTCAAATATATATTTTTACAATACCTGTTGAATAAGTCTTCGATGTAATTCAACATCCGCTGCTTTTATTTCACCCAAGTCCTCATGATGTAATTCAAGAGCACACAATAGTGTATCTTTCACAGTTTTAATTAAAGTTTGTACTCTTTCTGTTCGCATTAGTCTACGTATCAGAAATCCTCTAGTAGCTGCTTGAAGTATAACTGTTGCCCTTATCTAAATTGTAAAATTTATAATTCAAGTTCCTATTGCAGCTTTTTTTTTAGTTACATATATTATTAATAAACTTAATGAGAAAAATTAAAATTTATACTATAACAAATTGCATTACATAATTGTCACTGCAATACTTACTTCTTTTGCATTATATTTTTTTTGATAAAATATTTCTGAAAAAAAATTTTGACAATTTATTTTTTTCATTTCTTGAATATCAAAACACTTTATTTGATTTTGTGAATCATTTTGATGCAAATTTAAAAAAATATGGTCATTATCAATACTTTTGGAAGACACTTCTTGTATAATGGTTACATCACTGTTCGTATCAATATTTTCACTTAATGAATCTTTAGACATTGCAATGTCGGTACTATTTAAAGAATCTATATTCACTGACCTATGTGTATCATTTCCAAATGAATGACTAGTAAATGATTGATTTAAGGAAGATGTATTATTAATATCATGATGTATTTGATTGGAAACTTCATCAAATATGGTACTATTACCAATAAAATTTCCATCATAACAATTATATAGGAATTGATGTTTGAAATTATCACAATTGCTTTGATGTTTACTTGAATCATTATCAACATATAATTCATTTGAAAAATCTGGATTTATACTAATATAATTAGCATCATTTGTTGTTAAATGCTGTGTATTAATTCTAGTAGAATTATCTGTTTCATTTAAT
This sequence comes from Acanthacorydalis orientalis, assembly GCA_034766995.1. Taxonomy (NCBI): domain Eukaryota; kingdom Metazoa; phylum Arthropoda; class Insecta; order Megaloptera; family Corydalidae; genus Acanthacorydalis; species Acanthacorydalis orientalis. The sequence goes on along the minus strand of CM068313.1, from coordinate 17,917,064 downwards.
TTATTATTTTTAAGTATATTAAATATTTCAGGAAAATTTGATTGTACTTGTTTTATTAAAAAAAAATGTTGTTCTTTGAAAATTTGCATCAATTTTTCTTGTTCTTTTTTCTGCCTTTTGACTAATTCTGCCATTTGATTCGAATGTTGAATTTGAATTTTAACAAATAATTTTTGAATACCTTCCTTTGAAATATTGGTATTTTGTAAATTAATTGAACTTTTCTGAGATATATTTCCATCTGAGTTATTTTTCAATTTTAAAATTTTATTATCATTTTGAAAATGTTCTTCAGCTTGATCTTTAATGGAAAGTTTTTCATCAAAGAAATTTTGTATTTTTAATATTTGCACATCTTTTAGTGGAGAATTATAAATTTGGTCATGGTGTGTTAAACTACCTACATATTTTTCTTGAGTTAAAAATTCATCAGATTCATATGATTCAGAATAACTTTTAGATTTTTTCTTTAAATCTTTACTTTTTTGATATGTTGGATCTTTTGTAAGACTTAATTTTGATAAATTTTTATTTTTAGAAATACCTGATGTAAGTTTATTAGTTTTGGTTTTTTTTTCTTTGATAACTTGAGGTATACTTTCAACTGATTTACTCATTTCATTTTTTTTAATAATAGGTGACAACAAATGATTTGATAAAGTGGAATCTACTTTACTTTTTCCTTGTTTTGTAATCAATATTTTAGAATTATTGTTAGCAAAACAAACACTAATAGATTCCAATGATGACCATTTTTCTTTAGCTTTTTCTAAATCCCAACATGAACGTTTCCTTTGTTCTTTATTATTGTATTGTGTTTTTTCTGGGCTTTCAATAGTATCATTTATTGTTAATTGTTGGTTTTCTATCATTGCTAATAATATTGGACTAGGAGAATCAAGTGTATATGAGTTTTGTCTAATTAATGGAGGATTTGATCTTGTAGATTCAATTGGATATTCTGAATTAGTATTTTCTAATAAATTTATTTCATCCTCTCTATTTTTAATTATTACTTCATCTTCTAAATTTTGAACACATTCAGTTACTGTTTTAATTGGTAATATTTCAATATCATCTTTTGAAAACACAATGCTTACATTTGGTGACTTTACTTTTTCTTCATTGTTTATATTCGATGTATTGATTACTACCTTTGGTAATATGTCATTAAATGAGAGTTGTTCTTTATTTTCTACAATATAAGAATTTTGTCTGCTTAATGTTAAATTTGTTTTCTCAACATCATCATTATGCAGTAACTCATTTTGATATAAAATACATTTGTTATCTGTTTGTTCATTGATAAATAAATTATTTAATCTATTATTATTTTCAACACTAGGCACTTGATTTTCTAAATTCAAATATGAAAATTCAGATTTATTTTCTGAAGGCACAAATTGATACGAATTATCTGGTAGTAAACCTGTTAAATCAACTGGACTACTGGCACTTTCAGAATTTTGACTAGAAACGTTTTCCAATACTAACTGAGAATCTGAATTTTGATGTTCTTCTTCATTTAATGATAGTATTTGTTTATTTTTATATGATTCTTCAAATAAATTATCAGTTATTTTAAATTTAGAAAATGCATTCACAGACATTGCATCTATGTTACTTTGTTTAGTTTCTTCAATTTGAACTGCTAAATTTTTATAATGTAACATTTCAGCTTTCCGTTCAGGTGTCATCTAAATGGAAAAATTATACAAAAAACTATCAATAATAGTTGTAATAAAAATTATCACTGATTACATGCACGTATGTGTGTGTGTGTGTGTATATATATATATATATATATGTGTGTATATATATATATATATACACACAAAAACACAACATACATACACACAAACATATTCACATACATTATATACACGACATATATTTTATTTATTATGCAATTCTACTTACAATTGGAGATAAAATAGGTACACCATTTATTTTGATACAAGAAGTATAATTTTTCATTTGTATTCGTTCATTAGCTTTATTAAGCATTTTACAATTAATCTCGAACATATCTGAAAATATGTAATAATATACTAGTATTAATGTTATAATTGTCAATTCTCTTACTAAGATCTAAAAATACAGTTAACATTAATTTACTGCGTTGAAATTCTTTGGTACTCAACCTACGGAATAATGTAAGTATGATTTAAATTAAGTTAAACTACATAATTGAACAATCATGCAAAGAATTTCTAATTAGAATGTACGGCATTGCAATAAACAAATTTGAACTGGACAATTATTATGAAGCTAGATACAGATAAAATTCTCAACCTTTTAAAATTAAAAAATACTTCTATGGATTTTGTCTATAATTGAAACTATCTATGTTATGCCATTTGTATTGACACAATACTATTATCGTAGATGCTTTCTGACGTAGATAATACAACACTCTGTTTTTTGAACTGTTATCGCTGTTATTAAGTACCATGTTGACATGAGTGAACAAATCGAGAGTTTGGATTTTAATATTAATTTATAAATTCATAATTCATAAATGTTTGTATACATAGATATGTATGGTATGTATGTAATAGATTGAAATATTATGTATTTAATATAAATACACACACACACACACATATGTATATATATATATATATATATATAGAATAAAAATGCATAATTGTTTTAATTTATGAATAAATCTTAATATATCATGTTTTTTTTATCAATATATTTAATAAACATTTGAAAAGTTATTTATTGATTTTAGATGTGTTAATGTATAAATCACAAAATGTCAGAAAATACATTGAATAATCCATTTGCTGGCCTCTTTTCATCAGTAATTGATCAAAATGTTATTAATGTAGATACATTTGATGTATCTTCCCTTTCCATTAAAACAAAAACAAACGAAGATATAATAATTAATGATATAGTGGAAAAAGTATTTCATATAACACTTAACAGTAACATATCAAAAAAACAACTAATATATTTAGAAGATTTAGCACAAAGTATTTCTCCGCAAGATTGGATAGATCTAGAACTTTTAGAACAAGCTCTTTTTGAACGCATATTATTACCAAATCCATATGCATTATTAAGACCAAGAAACATTGAACATCCTAATGCAGATGTATTTGAAAAAAATGTTTTAATTTATTTGTATAAGTCGTATCAGAATGTGAAATCAGTTTCATTAAAAGATACAAATGTCATTAATAAGATTATTGAATTAATTATGAGAAATGCTGTAACAGCATTTCACCAACCTGAACTTTTTGAAGATCAAAATTTGAGTGAACAATTGTTGGATTTATTTAAAAATGTTGAATTTCAATCTGCTAATTTTATTTGGGATTTTGTAAAAAAATTTAATGATGAGAAAGGTACTTATATACAATTGTTCTTTAAATTTAATGTATATCATAAAATTAAAATTTATAATTTCTAGATGATACATTATCACTCAATGATATTTTTGTACCAGTTCTTCAATGTGTACATAAAGAAGTGGTAACATTTAGGTTATTGGCTATAAACATTTATGTTTATGATTTATTATATGTATTTTCTAATAATGAAGATCTGGCATCGGTGCTTTTGGATTATTGTACACCAACAAATTGTGAAGTAGGAATAAATTATACAAATTCATTATTAGGATCATTATTGAGTATATCAATTTTACCAAAAACAAATAATGGCCGTCATGAATATTTTGATAGTCCACTAGATCAGGTAAGTATTTATAAATATGTGATATAATCAATGGCATTTAAACTTTAAATAAATTATTGTTTAAGTAAAATAATATTTTTTTAATTCTTGTTTGAAAATATGTATTTAATTTCCAAAAATAATTATTTTAATTTACCATATTGTTACCATTTGTTAAAAATATTTATTATTTAGGCAAACACTGTTTTGGAAGGTAATTTATGGATAGCTTTAAATACTTTAACTGAAAATTTACATACAACTTTTTTAAACTTATTGAAATGTTCTCAAAAAATAAAAAATCGAACATTATGCTGGATTGCAAGCTGTTTAAAGTATAATTCAAGCCGTGGTAAACTCTGGAATACACATGCACCACCTGAATTAAATCCAGTGTATATGACAACTGTTAGTGATGGATTTATGCTGAATCTTGCTTCTGTTGTATTAAAATTATGTATTCCGTTTTGCTCCAAAACAAATCGTATGAAGATTTTAAAAGTAGATCCAACATATTGCGCAGTTCAGGTATACGTACATTTTTATCTGTAAATCAGAAAATGTTTATTTTTAATTGAATACTTCTTGTATTTATATGTTTGAGTATATATTTGTCAGTTATTTAACCTTTTTGTACCAAATTTATATGTTTGGTAATAACATGGAAGTTTTAATTTCAATGTGTTATTACATAGAAGTTTAATGTAAATTTTTAATAAGAGTTATTTATCAAAATATATTATTGACAAAAATTCAAAAATCGTAATATGAAAGAAAGTATAATCTTGATTGTATAAATAATAGTCTTTAATATATTTTCAATAAGGATGAAGAAACAGAAAGTAAAGGAGTTCATTTGCTTCAAATGTCTGAAGAAACTTGCCTTATTCCAATTGCATCTGAAAATAGAGAAACTGAAAATCTTAAGCGTCCTACTGCAACTTCATATAATTTTGTTACCGAATGCTTTTTTCTTGCTCATCGTACACTTGATTTAGGATTTCGAGTATCCATAGATAGACTAATTCGTCTCAATCAGGTAATATGTTTATGTATACAAAAAAATATGTTATGATTTGTACGTACATATATATACACACACATATACATGCAAATATATATATATATATATATATATATATATATACGTGCATACTTATATATGTATATACTCACATACATAGATTTACATTTATATATATGTGTTTTGTGATGACATACTTTATATTAGGAAATGGGCCAGATACAAAGAGCTTTTACAGATGCATTAAATCAAGGTGGAGGAAGGTCAGATGTGTTAGAAACAATGAAAATGCGTATGGAAGCAGATATGCAAAGGTAATTTTGTACATAAATTTAATATAATAATAATTTAGTTGTAAAATAAAACGTTTGCATGATAGTTATTTATGTACTTATTAAAATTCATTTCTGTTAAGAGAGAATATTTTCTACATTTGTTTCGTTATTTCAGATATTGCTCATTAAAATCTGCTTTAATGGAACCAAATTTATTGTCAAACTTAATGGATTTACATTCTGCTACATCTTTATGGCTCACTCAAATTTCTCTACATTCAAATGAATTTGGAAATAAAGAAAAAAAAAATTTTGCTCCCTTAACATATATTGAAGTAGAATTTCCACTAAGTACTCAAGTTCCCACCACGTTACAGTAATGTATCAATTATTAAAAATTAGTAAATAAAGATTATATAGATTTTATATTTATCATAGGTGTATTCCTGAGTTTGTGGTAGAAAATATTGTGGGATATCTAAGTTTTCTTAGACGATTTTCACCACGAACACTTGAAGAATATGGCTATGATTCTTTAACACCAATTTTAACAATGGTTCTAACTTATATGGGTGCAGCATATCGAATGCGGAATCCACATTTACGAGCTAGATTGGCTGAATGTCTTGAAGCTATGTTACCACGACATAAAGATGAACCTGAGAATTTAAATCCTTTAGGTGGTTTTCAAAGAGAGAGATTATTTATAGAACATCCTCATAGAGATCAGGTAAATTTTAACTAAAATATTTCTATATATAAATTATATAAAAAAAAATTGTTATAGATTGTTAAAAATTTGCTGGATGTTTTTGTTGGAATTGAAATGACTGGTCAAAGTGTACAATTTGAACAAAAATTTAATTATCGAAGACCAATGTATATAATAATGGATTATTTGTGGGAAATTGAAGAACACCGTAAATGTTTTAAGTAATTTTTTTTTAAAAAAGTCATTAAAAAATAAGTAATTAATTACAAAATTTATTTTAGACTGTTAGCTGAAGAAGCAGAAGCAAATATGGAAGCAGTATCACCACCGATATATTTACGATTTATTAACTTATTAATGAATGATGCTGTGTTTTTATTAGATGAAGCTTTATCAAATATGGCACAGTTGAGATCAATGCAGTCTGCAAGGTATACTTTATATCAATTTTTTTTTATCTTAAAGTATGTACTTAATTATGATAATTATTTAAGAAAGTTATATAGATGATTAACTGTTAAGTTACTTGTTACGTTTTTAATAATTGCAATTTTAAACAGAGAAAATGGAGAATGGAATCAACTTTCTTCAGCTGAACGTGAACAAAATTTAGCTCACATGCAGCATACTGGAATGTTGGCAAGATTTGATAATATTTTAGGAAAAGAAACTACGCATATGTTAAGACTTCTTACTGTGGGTACATCTTCGATATTTACTCATTCTACAATGGTTGATAGAGTTGCTGCGATGTTAAATTATTTTTTACTTCATCTTGTTGGGCCAAAGAAAAAAAATTTCAAGGTAAAAAATGGTGGTAAACTGGTAAAAAATTAAAGTGTAGTATTTTTATAAAATTAATTTATAGGTGAAAGATCAAAAGGAATATGAATTTGATCCAGCAAATACTGTACTAGATATCTGCCATATATATGTAGCATTAGGAAATAGTGATTCCTTTTGTTTAGCTGTATCACAAGATGGGCGTTCTTATAGTCCTCAGTTATTTTCATTAGCGGAAGATGTATTAGGTAATATAAGGTAATGTAACCAATAAATGTGTTTTTTTAATATTTGTTCTTTGTTTAGCTCGTATTGGCGGTGGATCGTTAATTAGTGAACTTCAGTGTGTTGCCAGTAGAGTAGCTAAGTTATCTTCTCAAAAGCAAGCAGAAGATGAAGCATTAAGTGATGTTCCTGATGAATTTTTAGATCCAATTATGTCAACTTTAATGTTAGATCCAGTTGTATTACCAAGTTCAAAACAAACTGTTGATCGAACAACTATAGCACGGTATATATAATGTAAATTATATATAACTTAAGTGTATTTATGTGGTGATTACTTATTTTTTAGGCATATTTTAAGTGATCAAACTGATCCATTTAACAGGTCACCATTAACAATGGACCAAGTATGTCCGAATGTAGAATTATCAAACCGCATAAAAGAATGGATATCTCAACAGAAATTAAAAAAAACGAGTAGTTCTTAATGTTGTTAATAAATTGTATATTTTTTATATAAAGTTTTGTGTTGGATTGGTTATTAAATAAAAGTTTTATTGTTACTAATTATGAATTTTAATAAACATATTTTGTACTATACACACACATATATATATATATATATATATATATATATATATATATATAAACACAATTTTTCAATAAATATGTTAAAATTCATAAATAATATATGTCTTAAACCAAGAAGGCTATTAAATCTTAAAGCCTCCTTGTCTTGAACATACATTTTAGTAATAAGTAAATTTACCAATTATATGTTGGTTGCATTGATCTAGTGACAAAACTTCTATGAACTTCCATTTATATTTATCTATGTTCATTTTCTTCAGTTTACTATCAGATGTGTGTGGTGCAGTGTGTGTTGTGTACGACAGCTTATAAATTTTGGAAACGTAATATATTCCCAGGAAATTTATAATTACCATTTTGTTTGGATTAATATTAGCATCTAACAGTAAGTTATAGTGTATTTCATGAATTAAACTTTAAAATTTATTATGTTTTTTAAACTATAAAGTAGTTTTAAACAGTTATTAACATTATACTTTATATATATATATATATATATATATATATATATATATATATATATATATATATATATATATATATATATATATATATATATAAATAAAATAAATAATGTGTGTGGATGTGTGCGTATATTCATATTGAATGTTCAAAATTTTCAGTTGTTTTTCAAAGGTATAAAAAAAACACATTTTTCCAGTACTTTTGTACCAATATAAAGTTTGTACACGTGAAATCGTTTTTGAATTAAAGAATATACAATTATAATGACCTTTTTATGTTTATTTTAACAGAATTACATTTACAGGTATTTGAATTGTTTATGGATATTTTTTTCTACTATGTTATTCAATTATTTTCGATTTTGTTGTCTATAAGTTATGCATGTTTATACACACACACAAACACGCTGCTCTCTCTATTCTCTGCTATGTATGTTGTGTATGTATATATATATATATATATATATATATATATCATGTTTTCTAAAGAAAGACATTAAATCGTTTGAACTGGAAAGTTTTTGAACAGGCCTTCATTCCAGCAGTGGATCGAAAGAGGTTGCTATTGCTAATGACATCGTAATCCTATAAAAATTGTTCTCTTTTCGTTTTCTGTTTTTCATTTAAGTACAAGTAAACAGTTCTTCATAAGAATACGTATATTTTACAATAATTGTCATTCATCTGTTAAATATAGACAAATATAAATGTTAATTTTATACTTTAAAACTGTTTTTATATTTTCTGTAAAATTGGGTTTTTCAATATTATTACTTTTTATGGAATGTGCAATATATATATATATATATATATATATATATATATATATATATATATATATATATATTGCTCATCTGTAATCACATTTGGGCGCTAATGACCTTATGTGTCATCGCGTCCTTAAGCCCTAAGTTATCAATCTATCCAATCATATTGTTGTTTAATTTTTTATCATCGCTTAAAATAAATACCATTTAGTTTCAATTTATTAAGGTAAAAGTAACGAGATCAATTGAAATATACAAGAATACTAATTATATGTCAAAAAATATTTTTTTCCAAAAAATAATGTGATAAGATTTGTAATTTCAAAAATTACAAATTGTCGGAAAAATACGTTTATTTAATTTTTGTATGTAACGAAATATATAGTGACTTTTGTACCACAACATATAACAATTTTATTATTATATTAAGGAATAACAATTCTTTTTTTTAAAAAAAGTAATCAAGTACCCATATATAACTCATTTTGAAAGCAAAAACACATTTGAAAATAAAATTGTTTTCATTAACTTATCTTTGCGATTTTTAAATAATGTTTAAAATTTAATTTTTTATTAGTTTTATATTTTTTATTTAAAGATTTATTGAAATAGAGACATTTTCATTTTGACAAGAAATTAAACTTTGAAATTCATGATTTATTGCCAAACACAACTGAGCAAGATCGAGAAAACACTAACGCCATGACGCCTAAAATTCATGGTTAATAATTATAATTATTGTGTGTACTGCTGTAGAATTCTCACTATAATCAACAATTACAGTAATTTTGAAATAGCACTGTATCACATAAATCTAAAGTTTTGAAAGTAAATATTGTATGTTTTTTTGTTAATTTACAAATTCCAATTATTTTTTCTCTTTTTAAAACGAGGGAAAAACATCTTCGAGAATAAATGTTATAATTAAATAAGAATGGATATTTCATACAAGTTGCATAGTACACGTTTAAAGTTAGAAAAAAGTGGATACGTTCTAAGTTAAGATTAAACGGGTTAAACTGAAATGAAAAATATTTAATTTTAGGATATTTTTTGTTTATAATATGTTAACAGACTTGTATTGACAATGTGTTCTGAACGGTAATTTAGCATCATGTTTAAAGTAAATTGAGATCCTTAAAGAAGCAGAAATTTTATGTAATTTGAAGTTTTGTGACATGAATGGACCATCTATGATAAAAGTCAATCCTGCAAAGGCTAAATAAATCTTAGTCTATTATTGTAATGTCTCTGTAATAAAAGACAGAGTTTCTCTTGTTAAGATAAGCATCAAATTCTTCTTAGGATTATACATGATGACTTTATTATTAAAATTTATACAGTTTTACGTAATTTTATAATAGATTATTATTTGTGTATATTAATAAAATGTTTTAATGTTTGACTCATTTTATTTCTGTATAAATTAACCAATATAATGTATCATTATTTCTATTTATTTTGCGATTTGGAAGTAACTATATTTACTAGGAATTTCGTATTTTATTAAAAAGTTGAAAACATTTAATGAATGTTTCATATACAATAACTAACTATAAGTAGTATCATAGTTATTTTCCCCTCTACTGCATATCTTATATACAAATTCACGTAGACACCTGCTAAACCGGAAGTGGAGACATGCGAGCATCCGAGTGGAAATACTGCACCCTTGATGAGAACACATATTTAGTTTGGTTATATATAACGAATATTTGTTATATTTTTTTTAAAGTTATTGATCTTAAGAAAATATGTATATATATTTTCATTCCAAGTTGGCTTTTGAAACATAATATTAATTTTACCAAAATATTTCATTTCAAAAACTTTATTATTTTACTTAATATCATTCATGTATATATATATATATATATATATATATATATATATATATATATATATATATATATATATATATATATATATATATATATATACACGCCTATATACACACACATACACGATTAAACTTAGTTATAGAGAACTTTGTTAAGGAGCAATTATATTTCCTCGTTATGACGGTGACACGTAAAATTAATTTAGATATTATATTTTTATATAAAAACTCCTAAAACATGTTATAAAATAAGTTTTGCGAAAAAGGTGCATGTTTTAATCAGCAAATAAATCTAAAATTTAAATGAAACTAGACAACATTTTAACCTTTAATTAACATGGGGTTTTATTTAGAATAATAACAATATAAACAGTCATATAAACAATTTTGCATTGGGGAATACTTTGGACAGTTATCTTCAACCGTAGGATATGGAGCCAATTAGACAAAAAATGTTAATAATTATTCTTTAAAATATATGAGTATTATTAATTCAAATGATTTCATATTATTATTTTTTTTGAATTCATTTTGATTAATTATGAAGAAATTTATCATATATATATATATATATATATATATATACACACACATACCTACATTTTTTGATATATTTAAATTTAATATCGTTTGATTATTAGTCTTATATGGCATTAAACTTCTTTAAAATAACGAAATTAAATATATTTCTAAATATATTAATAGTATTGTATGTCATTTTAATTAGTCCTTTTTTATTATAATATTACTATCTATAATGTGAGTAATAAAATATAAACTATTTTATCACATTTATTTATAGTTTTATTTGTGTATCAATTGTAAACATTGCTTAGGTGAGTAGGAAGTAAACTTATTTTTTCATTTCTAAATATTAAAAGAAAAAGGTGTATATGTATATATATACACACACACATATACACACACAGTACTATAATATACGTTTCAAATTAGCTAAAATTAAAAGTTTACAATATACTGTACGAGCAATAACTGAAATTGTTTTATATTTGTTTAATAATCATATTTGTTCTTAAACAAATATAATTATTATTAATATAATAATTATATTTGTTTAATTATTGATAAATAAGTTAACTACTTCACCTGAAAAATTTTGCTTTATTGTATGAATCAAGACGCTTTGTTATTGTCTTTACTTTGCATACAGGTATAGTTATTATTTCATTTATATAAACAATATTATATATATATATATATTTATATGTATATTTTTTAACGTTTGATTATATTTAGCGTTTTTTTAATACACAGTTCTTTCAAATGACAAATTATTTTTATATTATAATTATGTCAAAAATTTTAAATGTTATTTTTCTTCTTTCTATAAATTTTTTTATGATTTATTTTAATTAATTAATTTATCGACGCCAACTTATTTATAAATCATTATAAAATAATGTTTATTTTTTTACATCGTAGATAGAATAGAACCTTGTATAATAGAAAAAAATTGAAATAAGTAATTAGGATTTTCACATATTCTAATCAGTGTTAGTATTAAAATATTTAAAATTAAATTATTGTTTTTTTATGATTTGAAAATATATTTAATAGTAAAATCCATTATTAGTGAATAATTTTTTAATCAGCTTTAATTTAAATATATACATTCTGTAATCCGGAAATGTTAGTAAGACGACAAAGAAGGCAGAAGAAACGATTTTTGACGTCAGATTTTTATTTTGCATACAGGTGAAACTAGTCATATGCAGACATCAGATGTAGTGTCCGTATTGGCGTCACAGCCTTGAGATTAAATTGTGACTCATTTCTTTATGACCTTATAGTATTCATCCATTTTCTGCAAGTTCGTTGGCTTTTTGATTACAGTTTATTTCCAATTAAATTTGATTTTAATTCTCTCTCTCTCTCTCTCTCTCTCTCTCTCTATATATATATATATATATATATATATATATATATATATATATATATATATTAGAGACTTTTATCATATTTAATAAGTAAATGTAACGATTGCATTTAAAGAATATACACAACACACTAAAAACACTGATACGAATATTAACCTTATCGTTAATTAAATATGTTCAAATGTTTTGTTTGTGTAGAGAATATTATTTATTTTCATATAATATATAATTCGAAACGAATCGCTTAATTTCTTTTCGTATAATTCAAGTTTGTTACGATATTGCTGATTATAGAAACATCAAGAAAGTAATATAAAAAAATCTAAACAGTACAATGTGTATTATTTGTTATTAATACATTGAAGTTTGAAATATTATGACATTTTCATGTACCAATTAGGAGGGCGATTCAAATGAAAACATTATTTTTTTTATCGTTTATTGTAAGTAGCTGTCACAATTGTACTATTTTTCAACATAGTCCTTATTGCATTTAATTCAAGTCCTCCAGTACTTAACTAGCTAGAGTTCATTAGAAAAAACTAAACTGGCTATACGCCCATTACCTCATTGAGAGGTACAAAGGAGTGGTAATCACTTGAAGTAAGGTCTAGCGAGTACGATGGATGAAAAAGACATTCGAAGTGCAATTTCTAGATGGTTTTGAGATGGATTAAGGTTTTCATTGACTCGACCTCTTATTAATAAGTTGGAAATGAAATAATTATGAAAGTACTTCGATAAACTGATATTGGTATATCTATATGTGAAACTGATATATCTAATTAAAATAATTATAATACACACACACACACACACATATATATATATATATATATATATATATATATATATATATATATATATATATATATATGTATGTAGATAAGTGGATAAAGTATCTTATCTTTATGCTCGTATTTTAGTATACAACTGAGAAAATTAAAAAAATATTTATTAGTGCGCCTATGAGATATATAAATATCATTTATGTTGCATGAAAATTCATTAAGCATGTAATAACTAAAAAGTTTATGTGCCACATAGGAAACCATAAATTGTTTTCTTTAAAGGTTTCGGTGACTTATTTAAGAAATAGGAGTGTATTTAGGTTATATCATTCAGTATTTTAGTCAGAATTTTGTTTTAATTTTTATATATTCCATTTTTTCCATTTTATAATCAAATTCTAATAAATAGTATATATATATATATATATATATATATATATATATATATATGTGCGTGTGTTTGTGTGCGTATATTTATTATTATTATTATTTAGTGTTACAAATAGATTCAAAATATACTTCATCACATTCGTTATTTTTTTAGACTATGTATTTATTTTACTAAACAATACGACTTACAGAATGTATTTTTCTTGACTCTACAAAAGATTGTACAACAAAATAATTACTTTCTCTATGTGGCGTCATGAGACTAAGAAATGTTCTTAAAACACTCTCAGTATTAGTTAAGAATACGTAATGCAATGGTATATAATTATATTAATATGTTTTAAATTTTGAAGATGCAGAATATAAATATATACATATGTACATATATACATATATATATATATATATATATATATATGTATGTATATATGTATATATATATATGTATGTATATATGTATATATATATATATATATATATAATGAATTTAATTTTTTTTATTCTTAGAATAAAGATAACAAAATAATAATTTTAATTATATATATATATATATATTTTAATTATTATTTAACCCAATTTAAACTATTGTAAAGTATCGCCTTTTTCCACATTTTAATTGTTATTTTTTCATACTCTTATTCAATTCTATCATTATTCGATTTCTAGGCATTCCTATGTAACTTGATCTCCCAATCAAAAAATTGCCACTTGAAATTACCCCTCATTTTCATATCAAACTCTGTATAATTCTTATGATATCTGTAATTACTGGATATTTTCGAATCTATTTTATTTTTTTCTATTTGTTATTCCTAACATATGTATTTTCATATTTATGTAGGATTTTTACAGTTGCTGAATTATTTTGCATCCATGATCTATATTTTACATCCGCAAGTAATGACAGGTAGAATATACCGATCGAATATTTATCTCTCTAAAGAAATTAAGTTATCTATTTAAGTACTGAAATGTTTCATCTAAATGAACTTCATCCGATTTTTATTCTTTTAGTAACTTTAACAATAATGACATAATCATAAGGCGGTTTAATGAAACATATTTCGTAACTTCTTTGATTTTTGTTCCTTTTATTTTAATTGTTTCAGCTAGTCAAACTTATCAACCATCATTGTTGTGTTATTAAGATTCATGTTTATATATGAATATATATATATAATGCTTTGATACGCCACTGAAATACCTACATCGGTAATGAAATGAAACTCATCAAATTAGTTTATGCATTGACCGTATATACTGAATATTTTACTATAGTTTTCAAGAAATATTTAAAATATTATGTGAAGCAAATGTATGTAAATTTATGTATATATACACATACATACATATATATATATATATATATATATATATATATATATATATATATATATTAGTATTTATCGTGTCTGTATATATATATATATATATATATATATATATATATATATATATATATATATATATATATATGAAACAAAAAACATGTGACCGTTTAAAGTAGAGGACATTGCACAAATTTGTTAATAATTTAATTATATCAACATGTGAAATAATTTGTATTATAGCAATTTTTTTAAATGAAAAGTAATAAATTGTAATAACAAAAAGTCAAAAATAGGAAAATTTATATAAATAAATGTTCAATTTTAATAGAAGTATTAGTATAAGAAATTAACTATTTCTTTACATATAGAACTATCTCTATTATTTGTTCATGATGAAACTAAAAATAAATCGTAACACTTTCAAATAGTAATTCAAATATGTGTTCCTAAGATGTTTTTTCGTAGACGTTTGACGGTAGTTAATTATTATTAGTTTATGGATTAAATATGTTTCACTTCTAATTATTAAACTTTGATAGTAAAAGTATAATAATCGTTAATAAATGTTAAGTTATTATATTTTTATAATGTTATTATGTTATAACTCAAGATAATAACATTATGTTATTATGTTATAATTTTTACAATGTTATTATGTTATAATATAATTCAATAATTACATTTTATACTCCATTAATTTTTGACGATATAACTTTATTAGATGTTAGTTTTTGAAACTTTTATTTATAAATCAATCTAATGTCTAAAGTGTCTTTAGAAAATTATACAAAAAAAAAAAATATTAGCATAAAATGTATGTTAGATTTTATTTATTACAGAGAAGTGTCATTATAATGTTGCAATTTCCCTCGTTTTAACGGAATGTGCATTTTTATTGTTTCATTGTTTGTATTTAATTTGCAATGAAATCATTATTATATATGCTTTAAACAGTATCTTCCTTATATTGTTTTTGTTCATTCTTGTATACGAATGTATATTGTTGTATTTATTATAATTAATCGATTTTAAGTTCAAATTCATAAAAATATTTTTATGATATAAAATAAACAAGAAAACTCCCTTTGCTTGTAGACCTGACTTTTACATTTTCCATATATAATTTGAATTTTATTTTGAAAAAATTCATCTCTTTAAATAAACTTACTATATGTGCATGTTATGAATATTTTGTACGTACGTACATGTGTGTCTAAAATTTCGAAATATATATATTTAAGAACAAGGCGTGTACTGAAATCTATTCTTTAGTTGTAGTCGTCTATTTTGAGCGAAATATGAGTAATAAGTTGTATTGTCCTACGCAAAATGTTAATCGTGCGACCATTTTATTACTTTCCCAGCTTTTGTCTTAAATATTGTTTGATATTCACGCAACTTTCGCTCATGTATACAAAGTATTCTTAACGTCAATGACATTCTTTGTGTGTTTTTAATGTAAATTTTACGGTATTTTTGTAGAACTAGGAAATTTACGAACCATAGAAACAGTATATGGATTTTTAGAAGACAACTAGAAAAATTAGTAGGTAGTATGTTGATATATTCAATTCGCTATTTCAATGAAAAATTAGTAATTTTGATTTATGTATATTCACAAGTGTTGACCAATAGTTTACTGTGTATGTTCATCATATTCTTGTGTTACGATCTGGCATTAGATAAAAAAGGCTTTTACAAATTTAAACGAATTTGATATAAAAATATGAATGAATTGGATATTATATATATATATATATATATATATA
>CM068313.1:17813011-17895511 GCA_034766995.1 Acanthacorydalis orientalis | reverse complement strand
TTTATTTTGTTTCAGATTTATAAACAATATTTTCGAAGTAATTCATCAGCAGACCAGTGTTCGTTGTCAAAATAAAATTCAATTGTAATGTGTTATCTAAGTATCAGATATGTGATAATAGATTGATCTAGTGTTTTTTAACTTGTGTTCAGTGTACATTTGTTTGGTTTTTAAATTTATTTTTTTAAACTTTACATTAAAGTGTGTATAAATACATGTGTCTGAATAAATTATTTAATAATTGCATATTTTTTGTGTTTTTCAATATTTTCAAACTATAAGTTAATGGTGTTTTATATCAGTGCATGTAAAATTAAAAAAATAAAATAGTATTTTATTTGAATTCATCATTGAAGATATAAATAAAAAAGTGATTTAAAAGTGAAGTTTATATATTTATATATATATTTGAAGTAAATTTTTCTTTGATACGGATAAACAAATTTTGTGAATTAAAAAATGATTTAACAGCAGTTGAAATATAACAATGATGAACGTTTAACAGACGTGGCTCCATCATGCGGCCGAGGTATGAGTGACTTAGAACCAGTGTTCTTTCACTCGCTCGGCCGGCCGCCGGGCTATAGGTCGCTGCAAGATCTACAAGTTATATATTATGGCTTATGTTCACTAGAGGCACTGCACACCTTCCGTGATTCTGAATTACGAACTTTATGTAAGCTGGTAAGATTGGAACGGCATCAAGCAAATGATGTGTTATATTAGTAAGTATTTCTTTCAGATATAAACACGTTTTTAAGTACAAAAATTGTACGGTTTATTTACACAATATCAATGTAAAGCATTTACACTAAATATAAATTTGATAAATCTATTTACAAAAATAATAATGTACCTTTCATAAATACATTCGTTTTTTTAGACTTATTATGTAAAAGTTACAAAAAAAGATTACCTTTTAAAATTATATGGTTAATATTTATGGATTTTTTTAGATTCTTCAATTTTGTATAATAAATATTTTTAATATCTATATTATAGTTGTAAATACGTCTAATATAGCGTGTTTTTTGATTAAAAAATGTAAACTGACTAGTAAATAGATTCAGAAGTAATCTAATGCATTATACATACATATATAACAGTATGCAGTAGTTAAAAGGGTTTTATCCAGTATATTATTAAAATTGAGTGCTAGTTTCTTGATAATGCTAAAACTACTGTAGTAAAATTAATTTACAATTGGAAGATTAAAAACATATTTTGTGTTCATAAAATATACTCTTTAACAGAAAGAAATATATGAAGTTAATTTGGCATATTGTTCACATTTCTTTTTAATCACATTTTTAAATTATTTATATATGTTCCAGTTCATATGCATACTCTATTTTTTATAGAATGTATATATATATATACATTATATATATAATGTTATGTATGTATGTATGTATGTATATATGTATATGTACAGACACTCGCACAATTGAGCCTATATAACTAAGAAAAATACATTTACTCAAATATATTTAAAAATAATAATTTTATTGTACAATTTTTTTTATTTCAAATAAATAATTACTTTTTTTGATATGTTCATAAAAAATAAATACAAACTTGACATTTATTCCCTGTTAATTAAAAAACAAACTTAAAAGTATCAAATGAACAGTAGACGCTCTATACAGTGATTATCGAAATTGAAAAATAATTATGATGTTATGAATACTTTGTTGCGTATCTATTTGCATCTATAATGGTTTAAAGATGGCTTGACATGGATTGGGCTAACTTCTCACTTACACTAGATGGTATATTTTGCAATGTTTATTGTGATAAAGCGTTGTTTTATTTAGTTTTATTGGAAGAGTTAAATTTTTTTAATCGATATTTTAGTTTGACCCATAAATTCTCAACGTGGTTGAGATCTGGAGATTGCGGTTGTGTTATTAACATTTTTTGGAAATTGTGCAACCATTCACGAACTACAAACGAGGTGTTTTGGATCGTTGTCTTATTGAAAGTAATATACTGGTAGAATTTTTAATTTCTGGGCAGATAACTTCAAATTATTTATAAAATGGAAAGCTATTTCATTTTATCCGTAATAGTATCAATAAATTCCAAGTTTTCAGTACCAGCGCCCGTCATACAGCCCCATAGCATTACCGAGCCACCCCTTATCCTTAACTGTTGTATATATATTTCCGTTTTTATATTCCGCCCGTCAGACACAAATAAGTTAAATTTTTATTCATTGGAAAAGATAACTGTTTTCCAAAAGTTTTCATCGCGATTTAAATCTTTTTTAGTAAATTTTAACGGTTTCATTCTATTTACTTTGGATATGTAAGTCTTTTTTCGTACGACACTGTCATTGTACCCGTTGTCCCTTAAAACACAATGAATCGTTTCCATTGACACACGGTTATTAATGACTGATGATATATTTTCCCATAATTTTGGAACACTGCTGAGGATTATCATTTTTTTGTAATAAGTTATTATTTCAAATAAATATAAATCATAATTTACAAACAAATTAATACAAAAAATGACTTTAATCTTAGATATTTGAACAAATGTATTTTTTAAATGTACGCTCAATTCTGTGAGTGACTGTATTTATGTATATACGAAAAATGTATGTATAATCTGTGCTAAGACAAACTATAACTTTTATATATAATTGAACTTATAAAGCAGGAGATGAAAATTTAGTTTTATTAATATTTTCTTATTATAATATTCGTAAGAAAATTTTTATAATATATTAATTATTAAAATAATATTACTTTTCATATTATGCATTATTAAATCATATATTTTATAATAAAATTTCGTATATTGAATAATTAATGTGAGAAACTTGATATACTATTAAATGATTTTATAACGTTATGGATTCATGTCTATTTCAATACTAGATATTGTATTTTGTTTTAGTACTGGAGAATTATCCACCTGCTGGTATATTCTTTTAAATGGTTCCGTTTTTATTGATGGATCTATGTACTTACCGCGTTCAAGGTAAGAATTGTAGATTATAAATTAAATTTTGTCATTTAAGTTTACATACAAACACACAAGCTCACACGCAAACACACACACGTATATATATATATATATATATATATATATGTATGAGTAAAATAAGTTAACATATTTGTGTAATACAAAACTTTCACTTGAATTTTATAGGATTGTTAAGCATAATTCATACTATAAACATTTTGCCGAACATTGTATCAAAAAAGTATGAATACAGGCAGGATACAATTTCGATATTGTTTCGAAACAATTTTTCTACTGATAAATGTTATGTCCTTAAAATGTAGTGTCCTGGAGGTATTCTTCCTAGGATTAGCTGAAGATTGCACATGTGCAGAAACCTCTCGCGGAGATTAGCTTTTCAGCTGATCCTATAGGAAGAAGGCCTCCAAGACATTTTTTAATTGTTTATAAACATTTGAAGATACAGTATGAACATCTGGCATAAATTTATATGTATGTATACTTTTTGGATATAATGTTTGGTACCAATGTTCACAGTGTGGACTACGCTTCTATAGTTTCTAGTTTGATCATTATTTTTTCGGAAAAAAATAAAATAAATCTTTCGTTACAACTGTTGCACTTTGGTAAAATTATTACAAAATAAAGATTAAGATATATATATATATATATATATATATATATATATATATATATATATATATATATATATATATTGGGTGTATAGATTAATTAGATGCTTTTTTTATAGAAAATGAATCTTTACGGAAAAATGGAATATATTTAAATTGTCAAAATATCCCCCTTTGCTATATTTGTCGGGTAACTGATGAATATCCCATGTCGAAAAAAAATATGGCGGCTTTGAGTCGATGAAATACATTTTCGGACCTCTCCCACAGTTTTGGCATTTTTTGCATGTTTTATGCTTCACAACACCTTCCTCTAAGCTGAACAAGTCAATCTCGCGGTTTTGGCAGCATTTTTTTCAATCGGAAACAGAAAAGTATTCAATGCCAAATACGCTGCTTTTCGCGGACGCCATCGTGTTCACTACTCTTTTATGAGGTTATGCTAACTGCTTGGCCAAGATATATAGTATTTTTAAATGTTAAGGTTGGCACTTCAAAATTTTAAAACGATGAGAAAATATTTTAATTTAAAACAGAGTTATAATTGATTCAATTTAAGCACCGAATTAGTCTTTACACCTAGTATATATATATATATATATATATATATATATATATATATATATATATATATATATATATATATATATATATATATATATATATATGTGTGTGTGTGTGTGCATAACTGCATGTTTAATTGCTTTTAAAATAATACTGTTTATGTAATACACAAATAATATAACATAAAATATTATCAGTTACATTATTAATGTACTATGGATTATTTAAAAATTATCATTAAATTTTACACTAAATTCGTATGTGTGCACATAAATGTCTACATATACTATATTGTTCATGTAATGTTTAGATCTGATTGAATTTAAATCTGTAATGATCTTGAAACAAACTGCGTTTTTAATGATACAAGTATGTTTATAAGGATATCCTCATAATAGCAGGGTGCAAAATAATGAACTGAAAATGTAATTGATATTGACAACGTGACAACCTTTACAAATAAATCGTTTGTAATTTTGCATCTACTAGTTGTTTTCGTTTGAAATTTCCAATAATTTATGTATCTACCTACTTACAAACATATATATATATATATATATATATATGTTTTCATCTCGTGTATATATATATATATATATATATATATATATATATATATAAATTTTTTCATCTCGTATATATATATATATATATATATATATATATATATATATATATATATTTATATGTTTTTTTAATCTATTAAAGTGTAAGTAATAAGATTATAAAAAATTCTTTTCATTATTTTCTCAAGTGATGTATTCAAGTAATTTTAATAGGTATTTACTAAAAATAAATGCAATTATTCAATTTGAGTTATTCACGATAAAACGAAATTGTCATCAAAAAAAATCATGCTTGATAATATATATATATATATATATATATATATATATATATATATATATATATAGAGAGAGAGAGAGAGAGAGAGAGTACTATATATTGTACATATTAATTTTCATTTAACTCAATTATTTTTAATTAGATACGTTTATAGAATACGAAAACAGCAATAAAGAGGTTCGTTTTGTCCCGAAGATATCCGAATGATTATACTTTTTGTTTGTTTGCGTAGTGTAGTACATTCCCCACTGAGGGCGTTGTGTTATATATACTTGTATGAATGTGAATGTTTATATATGAAAGAGTGCGTGTATATGTATATGTGAGTAATGTCCGTAAGTCACTATACGCGAGGAGTATTGTATTTTTAATGATTTGTCATGTATTTCGTGTTATCAATTCGTAACTATTATTAAGTTGTATTTGAAAATATCTATTCACTATTTAATTGTTAATTTAATTGAATTTAAAAAGATGTGTCTGTAAGAAATTTATATTTCGTAAAAAAATATGTTTCCTATTGACATTACTATAATTTAACAACTGTTGTACTTGCTGAAAACGTAACCAAACTTTTGTACTACTGAATTCTATTCTTATTATATTTGTCAAGTGTGTGAATAGGACGTATTCTGTTTTTATTGTTTCGTTTACTAATAATTAAAATAAATCAAGTAATTTGATGTGATATAAAGAAATAAATTACTAGCTACTTGTTTTTATGAAATTATTGTTATTTTTATGTTATGAACCAATAACTGTTGTGTAATAAAAAGTCATGGCTGGTAAGTAAAATTTAAATATTAATTGTCTTATTCTAAGTATATTAATAATAGTATTGATCGATGACTGTGGTTACGTAGTGATAGGTTGAACAGTATTTTTAGCAATGTATCTCATTTTACTAGAGCAGGGGTAGACAATATTTTTCTCTAAGGTAATTACTATCAATGCTAAATTCTCTATGTTCTTCATTACATGTAATATATATATATATATATATATATATATATATATATATATATATATATATATATATATATATGCATGCATGTGTGTATACACATATACATATACACATATGCACACTTATACACGATGAATTTAGATTTTGCTCATGTATGAGAAATATGATTTTTTGACAAATATCATAACACATTGCAGATTTTTAACTCCTGGATTACAATAATGCTATGTAGGAGATTTTGTACACCTATTTTTAATTTTATACAAAAATATAAATTTTCTTGTACTCTCTGTGGGGTGTCATTTTGCAATATATTTAGATTTGCATACATAGTTCGAAGTTCTATTTCCCTACACGTAGGTATATCTATATGTTTGTATGTATGTTTGTTTATATAAATATATATATATATATATATATATATATATATATATATATATATATATATATATATATATATAAACATATATACATACATACAATTATAACTATTTATTGTTAAAAATAAATCAAATTTTAATATAATCAATGAATATCAATGGGTCGTGCATAAAAAAACGTTTTCTGTTATTAAAAAAAATGTTTCTATTTTTGTTTATTTTTATTGTCTGTTCTAGATTATAAAAAAATATTACATTAACGTATTTAATAGTAAATTGTAGATCAGTTCAACGTGATTAATTATAATGGGTTACTGTTTTGCACACTTTTTTGTTTAGGGCAGATTAAATTAAATTGTATCAGGGATTTTTAAAAAGGATCTATAGAATCTGCATTCTACTAAAAAATTTAAGGTCATGCTTATATTTTTTGTACTAAATATGGCAACTACATATCATTTGTTAATATTGCATTTGTTAATCGTGTTTATAAATTTATTTAAATAAAACATTCTCATAATCTTTTTTTAATTATTGCAAGCCGTTTTCACTAGATAGTAATAGTAAAAAAAAATAAAATAAAGCTTTATTTATCACTAGATCTAGTCGTATTCATAAACTCATTCTTAATAAATTTAACGACCATAAATCAAGATCTAGTAGTATAATAAGCATATAACTAGTTGCAACTTTAGTAAAAGATTAATCATTGGCCAATAAGTTTAATAAACGTGACTAGATTTAGTGATTCATTAAGTACTACCAACTACAGGGTTTTCCAACAAAGACGTATTTTTTTAATTTGAAATAAAACATAGAATTTTCGCTGAAATTAAAATTTTTTTATTGCAAATAATAGTTGTGAAAATGCCATTTATAAATGAAAAATAATATCGTGTAAGTGATCTCCACGTGCTTTTTCTTACAAGCAACCATTCTTTTATTAATAAATTTTCAATAAAATCCCTACACAACTGGGACTCTATCTCGCTAATTATTTTTCGGATTTTTATCTCTTAGGTAGGAAATTGTTTTAAGCTTATTGCCGTACACCTGTCTTTTAACGCCACCACAAAAAAGTAGTCCAACAGTGTTAAATCGCAAGATGTCGGTGGCTAATTAATGTTTTCATATCTGGAAATAACGCAACCAGGAAATTTCCTCCTCAATAAATCAATTGTTTCACCAGCTGTGTGTCTTGTTGCACTATCCTGCTGGAACAACATGTCATCCAGATCAATATCATCCAATTCTGCCCACAAAAAATTGGTTATCATGTTTCGTTATGTTTCTCCATTTACAGTAATTTCTTTACCACCCTGATTCTCAAAAAAGTAAGGACTCCACCGGACTAACGTGATGGTGTTTCTTTATCTTTAACCGATCCAGTCTGTTTAAATTTACTCACTAATCGAAGAATTTTTGATTTAGATCAACGAGTATGTAGAGAATAAATATGGCGTAATTTATGAAATGTATTTTTTATAGAACGACCACTTTCTTAATACAGTTCTATTATTTCAGTGTGTTTTTTTTTTATTGTATACGAAGCCATAACTAAAAATGGCAACGTTAAAACTTAACAAATGTCAAAAAAAATACGTCTGTCAGTTTGACATCTGTGAAATATAACCTCTGAAAGAATGCGTCTCTATTGGAAAACCTTTACTTTCCTAGTTGCAATATCTAGCGAATGTCATTAGAATGTCCTATTATACATGTAAATGTTTCCTCTTTATTTTTAAATGTGATTAATCTTCTTGATAATTTTTATAATTGTGAAATTTGTATTGATGGAAAATACAAAATGTGTATATAAATCCCGAGAATTATATATATAATTTCTTAGCTGCTGTATTGATAAGAGGTATTAAAAAAATAATTTGTATTAGTACTGAGTGATGAACATAATTTGTAATTATAAATTTTCCAGTTAGATTTCGAGTGTCCCACGAAAATACATTATCAATTTATATAAGTATTTATATATTTCAATAACGTGAACGTTATCGTATGTTATCATTTAAGATACTTCCTTGTATTTATTTATTTATATTTTTAAAAGAAATATGAGTAAAATATTAGTGTTTTCTTTTATTTGTTTAATTATAAGTAAGTTAAACATTAAAACGTGATATGATTAGTCATATTTATATAGAATTTTTTACTACATTAATTTTTACTAGAAGTAAAATATTTCATATTAAATTGTATTAAAAATTAGTTCTTGTTTAAATAATGAGTATGACATTGTGCAAATGTCTAAGAGTTATTTAGATTACACGTAAATTATTTATTTTTGAATAATTTTGATGTCTTTCTCAAAGAAATACTTGTTTAAAGTCAATAATAATGCATTTATCAATTCCTCTAATATATAACCGTTAGATTTAGAAACAATTATATTGCTTTTAGTATAATTGACACATGAAAAGAAACTTGTGTTATTCTGTATTATTACAATTAATGTTTATTCTGTATTATTACGATTAATGTATTATTTTCGAATGATTGACAATATTTACTTAATTTCTTTCATACAACAGCGCTAAAGTATAGATATTTATAATATATTCTTGAAACCATGATCATATAAGCACCTTCTTGTAAATAATAAAACTATACGCATATACGTTTAATATGCTATATATATATATATATATATATATATATATATATATATATATATATATACCAATGAAATATTTACAATTTATCAGAAAATATATTAGAAATGTGTGAAAAAATACACCGAATTGTTCAACTGAAAGAGACTAGAGAGGCATTTATCCAGTAATGGACTGTCAGAAAATGTTTTTGTGCATATATGTATGTATGTATGTGAAAAATATTGTTTGCCTCCCAACCAATCAACCTGTCTACATGTTTTCTATTTATCTATGTATTCTATAACTTGAGAATGAAGACACCTCGATGGCTATATATATATATATATATATATATATATATATATGTATGTATGTATATATATATATATATATATATATATATATATATATATATATATATATATATATATATATATATATATGTATAAATATGTGTATATATATATATATATATATATATATTAATTTACACATCTTTCAATAAAGATTGAAATTATTAGTGTACTCCGTGAATAATCACACATAGTATATTATTGTTTGTGGGTTTTTGAAAGTAGGTGAAGTATTTGCGTAGGATTTGACTACAGTATTTTTTCAACTCCTTGGTCAATAATAACTTACAATAATCTACAATGTAGGTAGTATTGAATTAAAATCAATACATAAAAATAAAGTTAATGATATTTAGTATCTTTGTAAAATGTATATGAAAATTAGAAAAAGTCATACATTTATATTTAAGTAATAATAAATACATTTCTGTTTATATTTTTTTATCATTTTTGTATTCATATATATATATATATACAGACATTTATTCATGCATATCCGCAACTCAGCACATTCCACAGGTTTATACTTTTATGTAAAGATGCTATCAATAGATGGCGCAAATCATATGAAGTGATAATTTGTCTATAAAGCGTGAGTCATTTCCGTTTTGTGCGTCAGTACAGGCGTTGCATCTATTTTGTTGACAATGTTGATTAATCATATGATTCATATATTATATTAAAAAAATTTTTTTTCTTCTACTTGTAAACTATTGAAACATTTAAGTAATTAAATCTTTAAAATAAGTTTTATAATTTGTATTCAAATTTAACATAGTTATTTTTTAGTAAGATAAATACAGCCTGTAGTTACTGTACTAGAAATTTTCTTGATCATTGTTTTCAGTAGTTCAAATTCATACTCGTTCATTCTGTTGTTAAATTTTAAATGCATTTTATGTTTATTTTTAAAAATATCCATTTACCAGTTGTATATTTATTATTTTTTTATAATTGTTGTATGGAATTTTATATTTACGATTATTTTTTATTAGCTTGAGGAAACAATATTAGAAAAATAAACTTTACTGGACAACTGATTGAAAAAGTATGTACTTTAATCTTGAATGTCGAAAATATTCAAAGGAAACTAATTATTAACATACTTATTAGTATTAAGTTGGTAGAAAAATAATTGCTGTTTATGACCTTTAAATTCGTATACATTTTTCTCTTTTTGATTTTCCTAACTGTTTTAAGTGGTCCAGAACTGTTGAATGACTAATTCCTAACTTTTGTGCAAGCTCTTTAATTTTTGTGCGAGTTTCTGATTCAACTAACGCCTTCAGTTGGTCGTTATAAACTGAAGAAGGACGCCCGTGACTTTCTTCATCGTCAAGGCTCTCGTCCCCAGCACGAAATTTGTGGAACCACCATTGTACCGTATGTTTCTCAATAGTATCCACACCAAAAGGATCATTTAGTTTGCGAGTAGTTTCTGCCACTTTACCATCCGTTTTGAACTCATACAAACAAATTGTTGTTATTTGCCTCTTTTCCATATTTAATTTAATAACCCAATTTGAAGCAAAGTTAATAATAAAATCAAAGTCAAGGTTACCAAAATACAGGCTGAAAAATGAACTTAAAAATAATATTAACATGAACACAATGAAATAGCACTTTCATTGAAAAAATTAAGGATTGAATTCAGAAAACAAAAACTGCAATTATTTTCCTACCAACGTAATAAATTGCCTTTGATATATTTTCGTACGATACACATTCTTTTTAAAGTATATTTACTTTATATTATGAAGCTCATTCATATTAAATATATAAGGAAAAATGATAATATACAATGAGTCTCATTTTTTTTCTAAGCACTTAATTATTGTAATGAAGACATATTTAAAATTGAGTTGATTAAATGTTGTCATTTTTTAAATATAAAAATCTTTGATTATAATTATTTGTTTTGGTTTTGTTGAAAAATGAAGCTATGTTAAGAAGCAACAACTATGCTAAATATAAAGCTGGTGTTTTTACTTCTAAATTCATTTTACTATATACATTTACCCGTTCTTAATTATGAAATCTATCGCGTATTAAAAAAAGATAAAATTAAAGAAAACGTTTGTTCGATAAATCTACGAAGTTACATCGTTATAAGTAGTTTAGTATTTATATAGAAATACGACCTAATCGAAACTCGTGTGAATATATTTTGTTCACTATAGCCGTCAACTCGTATTATCTGTGATCTCTCGTAACTGAGTTCACTGTATTTTCTAACCTGTTCCTCAATTACAGTATAATAATTCGTATTAAGATAGTGTTGTGTGGTTTTTTTAACATTCCTGAGCAACTCACCACCCTTGAATTTTTATCAATTAAATATTTACGAAGAAATACTTCAAATGTCTCACCAGTAACATATTGTTCTTGTATGAACATTTTAAATAAAACGCTCGTAAAATCAATATTCTGTATATATTATTGTATATAACGGCGGAAATAAGACGTAAATTTCACTTTTTGCAAAATATATCCATATTTAATGAACACAGTTCCATTTTTATATAGTATGTGTTTATAAAAGAATTTTTTCAATATAATTAATAGTGTTTTAGAGTTAGAAGATTATACTGAAAATTAAAATTAGTTAAGGTATCCAATATTAATTTTACTAAAGAGTGCGTCTTTGTGTGGATGTTCGAAAATTATAAAACTAAAATTTTACAAAGCACTTAATGTTTATAAATATTAATCACTCTCCTCTACTATTCATCTATATTTCTAATGGACATGTTTACCAATTCTATTTTGTTAATCTAGCATTTTTATTAAAATATGTAACATTGAGAAATAATTATACAATTACCATATAAAGAGAACATACATAGTTAGAACATCATGTTTCATTAAAATTACAATTGTCACATTTTTATATTTAAAATTAGTATAGAATTTTATAGAAAAGTTGATATGACGCAAAATAAATTTCATCGAAGCGTTTCAACCTCGCGCTGAAGCATAGCAGTAAATTTATAGTCAATATAGATTACTTGTGTTGAGCATTAAATTGTATTTGTGATATTTGACCAGTCTCTCGTTTCAGTGATCATTGTATTTGTTATTTTGGAACTAACTGTTAAAATGTTTTGTTTTTCTTAGTTTTCGGATATCCATTATCTATTTTTTTTAAGTTGCGAATTTTCATTTTAAACATGTACAGAGTTCAGTTAATTTTAAGAATTTAATATTCTGAATTAAAACTCAAAAGCAATGATAACTTGATTTATTATTATTTACTTTATTTGTGTTGTTAATATTATAATTGCTTGATAAATGTTTTTGAAATGAATGAGTTCTTGGAAAAAGCACATATAATATGATTACTACTTACATATAACCATCACAATATTATTTTCATAGGAAATAATAGTGATTTTTTAATTTCAAAAATATCCGAATACTAAAAAACTTTAATTATAATTATTTTATATCGATAAAACAAAAAAATATATTTAAAATATATAGAACATTAAAGAGAATGAGTTATATACATTTAATTAATTTTAGATACTTTATAATCAAAGATGTAATTTTATTTTGTTAGTAATCGTTAGTTGACGCTGAAAATATTTTATAGGTAATTTCAATGTGTTCCTAAAGGTCACATTGCCCCGCAAATTAATCTATATAAAAATGCTTGAGGTATAACTACACTAATATATATATAGTTTGTTTCGTACTTTTTCTCTAAACAGGGTCGTCGAAAACCTCGTAATATTATGTTTCCGTATATAGTAGTACGTTCTCTTTCTGTAATGTTATTTAAAAAATTTACAAAATGTATCTTCACAATAGCAACATATAAAAACGTGATAGACAACATACGACAACTAGTACTAAGCATCTCTTTCTAATGTGCAATATTATTGAACCGAATCTCCGTATTTGTGAAGAAAGCTAATGTGATGCGAACAGTATACAATAAATAAAGACGGTGATACTAGCTCGGGTACTCGCATGCTGGGCTGTAGCCTGTTTTCATTATAATGTAAGTTGTCAGTTCTTGCACGGCTGCGGTTTGTAATGTAGCTAGACACATTCAGTCTATACAAACATTAGCAGCACGCATTTCTTCTTGCTTCGTAATGGATTATTGTTGATTGTTTTGAACCACTCATCTTATTTTTAACATACCATCTGCAAATATGAAATAAGTGCGTTCTTTTTTTCAAATATTTACATTATGTAGTGTTCATGTATATCAATTAAAAAGTTATTAAATATAATATTAATCAAAATTATTGTATTTATGAAAGAGCTTACAGTATTCAATAATGTACTGTTTAAAATGAAAATGTTGAATTGATTCATATTTAGTTATATTTATAAATTATCAATATTAAATCGTTTGTGTTGTTGACAACGACATTTGCTAAAAATGATCTTTTATTACTACAGTGTATTTTATTATTTATTTTTAAAAACATTACTTCTATAAACATTGTCAAAGCAATTGTTTTGATTAAAACAGTGTACTAGTTTAAGTTTTTATATTTATTGTATCATTTTTTATTTAAAATTGATATATTTCAGTGTTTGTGTATATATGTATGTGGATATATATATATATATATATATATATATATATATATATATATATAATATACACAATATACACAATATACACAAAATATACACATATATCTTTGGAATTACGCAGTTTAAAATTTAACGTGTTAAAGTAATTGTGTATAACATAAATATGTTTAGTATTTTACTATGTATTATAGTGGTGTAAAAATATTTCAAGAAATGTGCTCCATATTTCAAGCATCAATTGACGATATAACATAAAGCGCGGTGTAACATTAATTTTATGTGCTTTTAAGAATTGTTGCTGTAAGAAAATCGACCAATTTAAAATATTTGTGTAATGCTGTTTGTACGTACGTTGCATATATTGTAATTATTAATTGTATTTTAAAAGACATTCATTTAATTCCTTACATAATGATTTTTTTAATACTTTTAAATAAAACATATTAGAATCAGATTATTGAAATGCAAGTTTAAATGTAAACAATTTATTATTGACTTAGTGGAAGTTCCAACTTTTTTTACTTTATTTCTTTGCTTTCTTTTAATCATAGACAAAGCATTATTTTTGTATTAAGAAACATATTTGTAAAGTACTATTTTTCATTAAATTATCATTCATCATTGCAGCTCTTCAAGCATATTATTCCTTATGCTTTTACCTATAAGCTATCCCTCTTCAAAAATTTAAATTTATATACATATACACACATACATGTACATTATATATATATATATATATATATATATATATATATATATATATTGTAGTCAATTTTAAAACACTTTCTACATATCATCCGTAAGTTATGTAGTATATAGTGTGTGTATGTATGTGTATATATATATATATATATATATATATATATATATATATATATATATATATATAAACATTTATATACGTGTGTGTATGGATGCGTGCTAATAATAAATATACATTAGATTTAAATGGAGAAAATTATTTTGCATTCGTGATTGTAAGTTCATATTATAAACATATTGTAAAACTGTTTACATTTCTGTATGAAAGTAACTTTTGTTAATATAATTAAAATAAAACAACATGTTTAAAAAATATTAATTCTCTCCAAAAAATAATTGAAAATATGTTGACAATGAACACATATCAGTCTTATTTCAGTTAATTTTTTTTTAAATAATGTAACGCACACATGGATGTGTATTATTTACAAATGTCACATCGTATTGTAACCGACTTACAGGTCAAATTAATATAGTTGGGATCAACAATTTGAAACAGATAATATCGTCAAATGACAATGTGAAATTGAAATGATATTGCATATATCTTTTCCGTATTCATATATTTGTTTCTTTTATAATTTAATTTATTTACGTATTAATGTATAAATAATACATTGTTTTTAAATAAAGTTTACTAATATGACGATTTAATATTGGTAACGCATACATCGACAATATTTGTCTAAACATAATGTGTTGGAATTTTAATTAATAGCGTATTAGTCTTTTCCGCACTAACTGTTAAATAATAAGTTTAGTGGAAATAGCATTTTAATATTGTTATTTATCAAGCGAACTGTTTTCATATAAATTAAGTTTTAATAGTGTTATAACAACGAAGTGAATAGAAATTTAATCGCCTAAAATCCAAAATTATAAAATATATCAACGATAATTTTTGCACTATGTATAAACATTGCCCGTATTTAGCTTCACACAGACAAAAACCAAATAAAAGCGAAATACAGTTAATAACTAAAGACAACGAACCAAAAGAAAATATTCTGCAAGTAGAAAAAGAAAAACAAGATCATGTTTTTCAAACGGCGGCTTCGGTAACAAGTAATTCATCTAAAATTCGCGATATTTTATCGAAAACGATTGAAATTTCATCTGGAACTATTGGCAATGCTTCGGATGATGTGTGTGTAGTGTATGATCTCAACGAATTTATTCATTGTGAAAATGTTCCTTTATCATATAGTAGCCATCCTAATTCTCCCAAACGGAGTTATTTTTCAAAAATTCCTACCGATTTTAATTCAGGAAAATTAAGTCAAAACATAGTGAAAGTAAAACACAAACATGGAATATTTGATCCGATTCGCCGATGGAATTCATTTCATTCGAGGGATAGAAAAAACAGTAATCAGTTTTCGACATTCAGTTTTCAAGATAAGTTCAGTAACACACGAGACAATTTAATTAGCACTGTAACGCAACAACCAAAAATAAATGCTTTAAAAAAAGTCAGATGTAAAAGCGAATCCGACGAAATTGAAAACACTGCAAAAACGTCTCGTAAACTAAGATGTCAAAGTGCATGTAGTTACCCACATTCTGTTGAAAGTTCGCCAGATGTTTTAAAAAGCCTAAATGTGTCCGAAGAAAATCTTAATACTGAGAGCTTAGGCGAACGAACTTATTCAGATAATTCAGTTCTTTTATCAGATATCGCCGATGTTTTCAAACAAACAAGTTCAGAGCAATTATTTCAAACATCTTTAAAACTTTTAACACCAGTTAAGAACGAAAATATTATTTACGATGACGTGCAATCACAACATAATAAAGAACAGTTTGTTGAAAATGATATGTTAACGTCTATTAAAAACGGATCTTTTTCGATGCAAATAGAAACTGTTTACACAAAAGACAAAACATACGAAGAGAATGCTTTATCAGATCATAGTTTACGTCATGAAAATAATACTCAAATTGATATAACTAAAAGCGCCAAATGTGATTCGAACCAAATGGTAATGAAACCGTGTATTGATTTAAAGCTCTCTAAAGCATGTCAGAGTCGTATTTTAAATGATACACAAGTTATTTCTACTGATAATGTAAAATTGAAAACATCTCAAACCGAAAGAAAGGAATATGGTATGCTTGATAATCATCTGACTGGAAATAAATGTGGGCAATTAGAAAGTGGGTTAGGTATGTTTTTCTATTAATATTACATGTAAACATTATAGATATTCATTTTTTTAAGTTGAATGCATGTTATACGTGTTTATGTATTTAATAAATCAAAAAAATATTTTTGTTTGTTGATGCGAAAGTGAATTTTACCAAATGTT
Organism: Acanthacorydalis orientalis; assembly: GCA_034766995.1. NCBI lineage: Eukaryota > Metazoa > Arthropoda > Insecta > Megaloptera > Corydalidae > Acanthacorydalis > Acanthacorydalis orientalis. The sequence continues at coordinate 17,878,556 of CM068313.1, read as the reverse complement.
GAATAAACTGAAATGTAAAACCGTAGATGTTATAATTAGTGTTTTAAACGTGAATTCAAAAAAATATTCGACACATTTTTGTGGTTATAAATTTTAAATGAAATTAATTTTCATACCAATTTATTTCATAAATTTCTTAGGAAGTATAGAGAGGTTTCATTTTATTATTATATTTTTATATATATATATATATATATATATATATATATATATATATATATTATGTATGTATATAGATAGATAGATATATGTGATAAAAAAAACTAAATATAAAAAAATTTTAATTTGGTTCTTGTATGTATACAAAAAAATTAATTCCAAGTATATGTACTTGAATTATTGATAATTTAATTTAATATTAATTTTATTTTATATGAATTAAATACAAAAAAAAAAACTAAATTATATGTTTTTTTGTCTTTTTTTTTTAAAATAAATCCTGTATTATTTTTGTTTAATTTGAAATAAATCAACACAATATTTGTGTTTTTCAAGTATCTTCATTATTATTATTGAAGAACCATGTATAAACTAAATGAATTTTACTGCATTAAAGTTACTAATTTTAAACATAGAAGTACTTTTATCGGATAGTATAATTAAGTATTAGATAGTATAATTAAGTACTTACGCATGTATACATACATACGTACGCATGTATACATACATACATACATAAAAACATTTTTATAATTGCTGTAACATTAACATTGCTATTAATTCACTTTTTATTCATTAAGAAATAACTGTAAATATTGGTTTTAACTGAGTGAACAGTTTCATTTTATATTTACTAGTTTTACTTTATCACTATATAATGTTAATAAACAGATAAATAACATTTAGTTATTATATCTCAGAAGCTCATTTCATTTCCTGATATTATGTACTTTTATGTTTATATTCAGTGTATTTTATTTTCAATTTCGTTTTTTTTTTTTACTTTGTGTGTATATGTACACACACACAGTGTGTATATGTATATATATGTATATATATATATATATATATATATATATATATATATATATATATATATATATATATATATATATATATATATATATATATATATATAATATGTATGTATATACATTTTTATAGAATATTTTTTTAGGAAAGTAGATTCTATTTTTCTGTTATTAATGTTTCGTATGTGTATATACATACACACCTTACATACATAGTTAAGAACCATCAGCAAGTTCTTAGAATAATGTAGATATCTTTACGATAAATTCTATCATTGCATGTATATTAGTAAAACTTAAAATTATTGGTAGGTAAATAAAGGTGTGTTTATATATTTACGGTTGTGCTCATATATTTTTGGAATGTATATAAACATATGTTTGCACATCCATATATATATATATATATATATACACACACACACATATACATATACATATGTATACATAGATAACCACGCAAGTAAGTAAAGCAATTTACACGATTTTTATTAGGCGATAACAACGGTACTTCTATGTCTGCACAATCACAAACTGATGCAGAAAGTGAAAATACAATTTCACAAAAACAAATTATAGATTTTAATAAAAAAGAAGATAATTGTATGGTAGAAAATGAATGTAGCAAAACAAATTTCATTGTTGGTGATATACAGTTGGAAAAAGAGATTAAAACAGCCAAAAATTGTGATTTTGGCCGTGTTACGGATGTTATAAGTTTTATTGATAAAAACATGATAAATAAAAGTGATGAAAACGTGTCTTTATTAAGTATAGTTTCCAAAAGCAGCGTACAAAAAAGTGTATGTAATAAACCAATATTAATACAAAATAATGACCTAGTCAAAATAGAATATGATAATAATTTTGAAGTTTCTCTGACAAATGTTAGTACTGAAGTAAATGAAACGTTACAAGCGAAAAGAGACAGCGTTAATGAAAACAATGAATTATTTTCATTGTGTTCTTTATCATCAACAAACTTAACGGATTCGAGCATTGAAATTTCACCATGCAGTATTGCAACGCCTGTATTTGCTAATCAAACATCGACTCCTCCTGTCATATCAGTTAATAAATTTGAAAAATTATCACAAAAGTTTGCTTCGAAGAATAAAAGTGTACTTTTCGAAACGCGTCGCGATTATTTAGATTCTTTCATAAATGAAAAACCTCAAATAAATATATATGGGAAAAATCGCAGTAACGATACCGTTGGTATTGTTTCTAAACGAAGTGTGAGTGTGGATAGAAGTTTATCTTTAAATAGAAGTGATCCGTGTCTTCATTCACCTATTACTTATTTAGAGGAAAACTCTACTGCTTATGTACTTCCGCGGCGAGGTAATCAACAGCAACGACCTCCTGCTGCACCATTACCTCGAAGAAGATTTTCTGTTTGGTAAGATTTTAATGTAGTTTGTTTATAAATTACAAATCAACATTTAAGGCCGATCAGTAAGAAAATAATTGTATACTCATGTGTACGGGTGCGTAGTTGATATGTTGAAAAACTTTACCATAAAAATGATTGTAATATTTGCAAATAATAAGACATTGACCAATTTTAATATGGGCTAATAATTTTTTTTTTTTTGCAAATGCATATATTTAAATTGGATAAGGTTGTTGTAAGCATAGGTTGTAAGTTTAAAATCCTACTTTGCATTCTTCATTTTACATGTTCTACATAATTATACATTAATTCATTTAATTTCTATACGAAATTTCTTTTATTGGTTTATAACTCATCTGTTATCCAGTATATATATATATATATATATATATATATATATATATATATATATATATATATATATATAAAATAATAAAAATACTTTCATTAGATGAATGAATTCTTTGAGTGCTCAGTTTGCTTTGATTTTAATAACGTTGTAAAATAATCTCATTAAAAAATAATTTAAAGCTATAATAATTTATTTTTTAATGAGAAAAATCATGTTATTAAAATTGGTTTCTGAACTTATAATGACTATTTTCGTTTTTATTTCTATACATGAATTTTGAATTAATGTCAACTCCTTATTTATCTACTTTCACTAATGTTGTTACAGTTTTGGCAAACGGACTGGAGGCAGTGCCCGTAGGCCAAATGAATGCTTCGTTTTGGAACCATCCGAGATGATTGTGGTATGTACATTTCGAAAATTGCGCATGTTTAGAAAAAAAACATTGAATTGTACTTTCCTAGTAGAGAGTACAGTTATTTAAAACCCTTTTTTTGTAATTATTTCGCATTATTATTGTAAACCGGTGAAAATAATACTTTTAAATAATAATTAAATTATAGAACAGGCAATTTTCTAATAATATTACTCTTGATGTTCATATTATTTTTTTAAACCTTTCATCTTTTAAGATTTGATGTACTTATATTTCATTATATCGAGAACATAGCATTTCGATTGTACATTTTAAAAATTCTAAATAATATTTAAAGTAATGGAGTAATTATACAAAAAAATGAATATAAATATTCATAAGTCCTTTGTGTATTTTACAAAGTTTATTCGGATTTTAACAGTTTTATATGAGTTTTGTATTTTTTTTATTAATCTTGTAATTTTAAATAGTTTGCCGTATTTTTTATAAAGAAAACTTACTTTTATACTTCTTAGTATATAGCAATAACAACACATATTTTAATTAATGAACGTTTCATTTGAGCTTGAATATGTTGAAAATAAATGTTGAGACCTTGGCTGTTATTAATTCAAGAACATCTGGTATGAACTTTTAATTTTATTGTAATGATACAAGATAAAAACATAAAATTCGAAGAAAGCTGTAAAGACTTGTTTTAGTGTATTTTAGTACATTGTTGATTTTGTTTCAATATTAATTTACCACGTACATTTTTATAGCCGAAAACAAAATAAATTTATTAAATTCATAGTGAACGAGTTAAACACAAAAAAATATTAACTAATAACGATGAAAAAGGTCATAGGTCACGAAAAGTTCATCATATGATTTCCATAGAAACCGTCCGTACATATATGTGGTTTTATGAAATTTTGTCCATTGTAAATTTTATTAGTTTTTATTAAATCAGTCCGTATTGTACACAGCAGGATATATGTATAGTTATGTAACTACATATGTAAATACAAAATATGTTAATATTGTTATATAATTGCATTTCTTAGCAGTTCACTAAAATTAATAAACCAAAAAAAATATGTTTTTTGACATTTTAAATGTATAATAAGAAATTAAAAATACAAACAACGATTTTACTTAAATTAAAAATTTATCTTTATATAAACGCAATACTAGAAAGTAAATTGCTTCGATTATTATTAAATGATATATTGATAATTAATAGCGTGTAAAAGTTTGTATAGGTTTTTTATTTGAATTCCAAGCAAGAAAAATTTTGAAGAGTATTACCTGTGATTTATTTTATTTGCTCATTTTTTTTTACAGGAATATTATATTTTGTATATGTATTACATAATTCAATAGTTTTAAAGGATTATCATCTAATCTCAGGGATTATTACTAAAAGTTTGGAATGCACTTTATATTATAGACTGCAAGTTACAAACTAAAATTTTTATCAAACCTAATAAAAATCCAAAATCCGGACATTTTTAACATGCTAAATTTGTAAATTTTTCACCGCCCCAACGTCCATATTAACGCGTTAATTTTAGAACATATATTTCATACTTATTGATTCTGAAATTATTGTTAGAATATTAATATAACAAGATTGATTTAATTTCGTTTTTTATTTTAATCAGCATCTACGCCCATTATGACATGAAATACTTGTTGATATAAATATTTTTCTTTCACATTAGTGTAATTAAAATGTTTCTCTAGTAATTAGTATATATATGAGCCATGGATAGCAAAAGAAAAATTGATGGAAAACTATCTATTAAAGTTACGTTTCACTAAATTTTAATTTTTCTAAATACTAAATTATATTTTTTCCACGAAATGCAGTTAAAATATAAATAAATATTCTATATGCTCTAGGAAATGTTTATTCAGTTTTGTTAAATAGATATCTATAGTAGAAGTTACATTTTCTATGAAAAGTAAAGCAGCCAGTGTTCACTACTGCTCTTCACTAATGTTGTACAGGAAGAATGAACTTCCGTTTTGTGTGCTCATATCACCACATTCATATAGACGCATGTAAATGTGTGTATATGTATGTGTGTGTGTGTGTATATATATATATATATATATATATATATATATATATATATATATATATATATATATATATATATATATGTATATATATATATATATGTGTGTATATATATATACATACATATATCCTTGTCACTATAAAACTAATTTGTATGTAGGTTTCTATTATGTATATTCATTTCGAAAATATGCTATCGTTTTTATTATCATCAATTATCTCAATTGTACAGAAGTTTTAACGTTAGTCATTAATTCTATTTAATACTGATACCAACACCCATATGTGCAGTCATCGTATTTAAAATAAAATAAATTATTTATATAATTATTGCATAATTTTTTGTACAAAAAGATAGTGGTAATTTGAATATAACAAGATCGAATTGTGTATTGTGATAAATGTCAGTGCGGTATTATCATTAGTAAAAAGTATTTTTCATTCGCATATTAGTTCTCTTGGATTACATTTAATGCGAATCAACACAAAAATAAGCACTAATAATCATTAAAGGATTTAATTTTCCATTCGAAATAAATTTAATATATTTCGTATTTTTTTAAATGTAAAATATAGTTAATATATACGAAATATGTAATATATTGTACAGAATAATGTTTCTGATTAATTCGAAGTGCTTTTTATAAACATTGCTAAGGCATTTAACTTAAGGAAGTTGTTCTTTTATATAGGAAATATTAATTTTCTTGCTTTTCATTAATGAATTTAATTGATATTTTGTATTTTAATAAATTATAATTTGGTAATATTACTTTAAAAAATTAAAGTACAATAATACAATATTATAATTAAAGAACAATACTTTGGTAATATTATTTTAAAAAATATTACCAAATTATTCGGTAATCTAATTATTTACTTATTTCTAATATATTGTTCAACTATTTCCCAGTTTTGGTTCTTTTCATACTTTAAACATCTATATTTGTTTTTTAAATATATTTATAATTGAATTTTACTTTTTGGATGAACTGTATATTCTAATTTATTAGATAATTATACTTTTACATTTTAATTTATTTATAGCTTAATTAATCATTTTCAGTATAACTTTTAGTTAATTTTTTTAGTCAGATTAAATTAGGTTTTTTGTTTCTATTTTCATTTCCGTTTATAAGCACAAAAATTAGTAGTTAGAACAAACACATGGGCATTTTTTAGTAACTGTTCAATTTGTTACAGGTATTAAATGTACGAATATATTCATTTTGGTTTACAAAATGATAGTTTTTCTTTTTATTCAATTAAATCTTGCAATTGGTTATTAATTTTTAAAATAATTATAATAGTTAGAAATATTTTCTTTTGTAATAATATTTTTGTCATTATTTGAAATATAGGGGGTTTCGAATTAAATTAAAAAATGTTGAAACATATTTTCAACGGTATTACAATTTCAAATAATACTTCTTGCCAGCGTAACAATATAAAAAAAAGTGTAAACAATGATAAACGAAATAATAGTTTAACAAGCAGTATTATTAGTGTGGAAAGTGTAAATAGCGCAACAAGTACTAATAGTGCGTGTATGAAATCGCTTGTTGTATTACGTAATAAAAAAATGAGAAGTCGGATAAAATCATTGTCTTGGCCAGGACCTTTACCAGAAAATGAGGTATACACAAAAATAATATATATATGCCTGGAATTATGTATATATATTTGTGTGTGTGTGTATATATATATATACACACACATACACATATCCATACATACAGACAGGCAGGCATACGCACATAAACATTACAAAGCAGTGATAATGAAACAATCTATATTTTATATGAATGGCAATCCTTTACTCGTATTGAATACCCACTGAACTAACAAAAGATACAAAATATTAAATACTCTAATCTTATATTATTGTTATTATTTTGCCGGTTCATATTCAAATAATATTGAATTAAGTAGATTCTTATTTCATGTACATTCATTCTTTAGTTATATATATATATATATATATTTGCAGATTGATTATCCAGACAGTGAACCAAATAGAAAAATAAGACCTTTGGCTTCACACCTAATGGATCACACGCATCAACATCGTCTTATAAATCTAACTCTTGATGATCCTGTAAGTTAATTATTTTATGGAAAAAAGATATAGTAATAGAAACATTTACAGAAGTAACTTTTATCATAAGTTTTGCAGAATGTATTGATGAATGTCATTGAAATACTCATACAATTTAATAATGAACAAATAATAAAATTGAATATTGTTTAAGTTTAATGGGAGTGGTGGAGGCCCTCCTGGAGGAAGAGGAAATACAATGTACCAAAAATGTAGTCGTGGTTCTCATAGCTCAGATACAAGTTCTGCATATAGTGGTTCTGATACAATGGCATCTACACATAGTGAAATTGGAGAACCCGATGAACTTGATCTCACAGGTCTTGTTGAGAGTATTGTGGACAGTGATGAAGATGATGATTTGGCAGAAAGTATGGATGTAAGTGTTATTTTCATTCTAATGAAAATAATTAATGCGCATACTTGTAATAAATTCATTATGTAACGTTTCAGAGTCTTACTGTACGAGACACAGTACGAGACTGTTTGGAAAAAGACCCTACAGAAAGAACAGAGGAGGATATTGAAACATTACTTGAATTTACTCAGCATTTAAAAGCATTTACAAATATGACTTTGGCAGTTCGAAGAGCTTTATGTCAAGTTATGGTATGTTAATAATTAGATTTTATAAAATTTAAATTTCTAATAAATGTTTAAGTGAAATCTTGGGTAATATTTTATGCCCCCAGGTATTTGCTGTGGTTGAAAAAGCAGGAACTGTAGTAATGAATGATGGCGAAGAATTAGATTCATGGAGTGTACTTGTCAATGGCAGTGTTGAAGTATGTGTAACTGGAGAACTTCCACAAACACTGGGCTTAGGCGATTCATTTGGAATTTTACCAACAATGGACAAACTTTATCATCGTGGAGTAATGAGAACAAAATGTGATGATTGTCAATTTGTGTGTATTACCCAGACAGATTATTACAGGTATACCATTTTTTTTAAAAAAATATATATTGTTTAAAATTTTGATTTCTTTTTTTATTTTCAGAATACAACATCAAGGTGAAGAAAATACTAGACGGCATGAAGAAGGTGGACAACTTGTATTAGTTACTGAACTAAGAGGAACTATTGAATCTGGTGCAAGGCGAGGTCATGTTGTGATACGTGTAAGTTAATGTGTATTATGCAATTTTTATGTAATTACATATGTTATCTGTGACAAAAAACTTTGAAATAAATAGTAAGAATTTTCATTTATGTTCATAGGGTACTCCTGAACATTTAATGCAACAATTAATTGAAGAAAACTCAATTATTGATCCTACATACGTTGAAGATTTTTTATTGACACACCGAACATTCATACCATCACCGTTACATGTAGCGAATAAATTACTTGAATGGTTTGAAGAACCAGCTGTTAGAGATCGAGTTACACGTGTAGTTTTGCTCTGGGTCAATAATCATTTCACAGATTTTGAAACAGATCCAAATATGATTGAATTTTTGGAAACATTTGAACAGAATTTAGAAAATGAAAAAATGATAGGACAACTGAGATTATTAAATATTGCATGTGCTGCTAAAGCTAGAATTCGAAATGTAGTTTTAGCAAGACCTAGTAGGGATGAAGTTTTAAATTTCCAAATATTAGGAGGATTTGAAAGAAATTTTGGTATATTTATATCAAAAGTGGATAAGAAATCAAAAGCTGAAGATGTTGGTCTTAAAAGAGGTGATCAAATTCTGGAAGTCAATGGACAGAGTTTTGAACATGTCAGTCATGCAAGAGCACTTGAAATTCTTAGAGGAACTACTCATTTAAGTATTACAGTCAAATCTAATTTGCTGAATTTTAAAGTTAGTATATTTTTTAAAACATTCAATTTATTGAGATTCATATTCATTTATATTTTATCTTAGGAAATGATAAATACACCAGACAATTCACCAAGACCTCGAAATCGAAAAGTTTCTGAAATTTCACGATTACAAGCTGATCCACGAGCAAGATTGTCTAGTGTTGATGCAGCAGGCATTATCATTCCTGGTGGTCCACATGACAGTCCATGTTCTAGGCCTGTTGTTTTACATAGTCCTCATAAAGAAAAATCAACTGCCAAAAGTTTTATGACTTTGGGTCCAAAAGGCAGATTACGGAAAGCATTAATGAAAATAAATGTATTACCAAAAAATATAATAAAGTAAGCAGTTTTATTTACTGAATTATTTTTTTGTCAATGTATGTGTGTATATATATATATATATATATATATATATAAATATGTATGTATGTGTATATATATGGGTATGTGTGCATGTGTGTGTAAATAATATGTGTAAATTTGTGAATATCTAAATTATAATACCAATATGTAAGTGTTATATTATAAATGTAATGTTTTATACAGTAAAATTTAAAATTATATTACATTTATCATTATTATTTTTATAAAATTTATAATTATTATTATGTATAGTATTGAATAATGTTTGTTTAACAGAAGTTAAATAAATTTTAATTAATTTAGTAATATCCACAGCAGCAGTACAGATGCATTGCAAGATACTTTGAGTACAGCTCCTCCTCCTGGTGCATTGTATCAGTCACAAAGTAATCCTGATCTCATGTCTTTATGTTGTTATGATGATATTCGTTGTAATGATTATCCAGAACATGTTCTTAAGGTATTATTTATAAACTATTATTTATTGTTTTTGTATGTATGTATATATATATATATATATATATATATATATATATATATATATATATATATATATATATTTATTAATATTAAGGATTTTGTAGGTATATAAACCTGATCAAAATTGTAAATATTTACTTATACATAAGGAAACTACAGCACATGAGGTAGTTATGTTGGCTTTAAGGGAATTTGGCATGACTGAAGAATCGAGTTCAAATTATTCATTATGTGAAGTTAGTGTGAGTGATGGTGGAGCAATAAAGCAAAGACGTCTTCCAGATCAGTTACAGAATCTTGCTGAACGTATTGGTCTCAGCAGTCGTTATTATTTAAAAACAAATGGAATAACAGAAACATTAGTACCTGATGAATTAGCTGGAGAGTTGATTAGAGAATCTGCAGTTCATTTTTTGCAATTGAATGCTGTTGAAGTAGCCATACAGTTAACATTACAAGTTTGTAATTTTTTTTGATATATGATTTTTTGTATAGATAATGTTTATTTAAGCCATTAATTTAAATTAATGTGCACATATGGACTTACATATGCATGCATGTTGTCTTTAATATCGAACTGTTACTCTTCAAATTGACCTCATTTATTTATATTTATATATATATATATATATATATATATATATATATGAGGGCAGTTTGGTGAGTAACACAGTTTAACATTAGAGATAACAGCTCCAGTTTCAAAGTGTATTTTATTTTTCAACATAATCCCCTCAAAACTTAATGTATTTGCCCCAATATTTTTTCTAGTTTCACAATTTCCTCCTGGAAGTGAGATTCTTTGTGATCTTCAAAATAGCCGTTTGCAACCTCTATCGTATCTTGATTTGACCCAAATTACTTTCCAGCCAGGAATATTTTGATTTTCAAAAACAGATCCAAATTTAAGTTTCAAAATTCAATTAGGCTAATTTTTGCTGTGCGACGACGCTTGAATAAGCCTGTGCGTTACCCTGGAAAAACAAGACTTATTCTTGGCCATTCCGGGACTTTTATCTATGATTGCTACCTTCAACTTCTCCAAAAGTGCTAGATAGTATTGGCCAGTAACTGTTTTTCACTTCTGAAAGTAGTCTATCTAGACAATTCCTTTCGCATCCTAGAAAACTAACGCCATTACCTTTCCAATCGAGTGAACCTGCTTTACTTTCATCTGAACTGTTTCACCACATTCAGTCCACTGTTTTGATTGTGTTTACAATTCTATTGTGTAATGGTAAATCCAAGTTTCATCCATGGTCATAAAAGTCAGCATGAAATCCATTGGATTCTTTTTAAACAGTTCCAAAAAGTCTGTTAATGTTCATATAAAAACTTGTTTTGCTCTGAAGTGAGCAAGCAAACACATCATCTGTCTTGCGAAAAGTTTTTTGTATGCAATTCATTATGCAAAATGAGATGCGTTCACTCATTTGAGATATCTATGACTTCTGCTCTTTGGCTCATTTTCACTTGCTGGTCAAACAAAACCATATCGTGGACTTTATCGATGATGTATGGTCTAACTCTGTTCTCAGGCGTCCTGAATGTAATGCATTTTCGATGCATATTCTATCACATTTAAATTCATTCACCTAAAGTTGAACAGTTTTGTAGGAAGAATAAGAATCCTCCAGTGTAAGAAATATCTTTTATGGATTTCCTTTTTTGTTTTCCATTTCAAAAAAGAATTGAATCACATCTCGAATTCCAATTTTATCCATTTTGCATTTTCGCATGAAATGCTTGTGTTGAAACAATTGTCAAATAATATATATATATATATATATATGTATGTATGTATATTATATTATGTATAATTTTTTGATTAACATTTAAAAGTATATTTTTACTAATTAATAACAGTTAAAATAACTGGATATAATTTGGTACTTTTGTAAATGCATTAATATTCCAAACATCATAAAAGTTTCTATAACAGAATTCTTGCATAATGTGAATAAATTTTCTTAGAGTATTAATTTTATTAAAAGTATTTTTTTCAGGATTTTAGTATCTTTCGACAAATTGAATCAACTGAATATATTGATGATTTATTTGAACTTAAGTCTCGGTATGGTACTCCGATGTTACAACAATTTGCTGAATTAGTTAATAGAGAAATGTTTTGGGTTGTTACTGAAGTTTGCAGTGAACCTAATGTTGTACGAAGATCAAAAATTATAAAACAGTTTATTAAAGTAGCACGTAAGTTTCTAAATTGAATAGTGTAGTTTAATTAAGATTAGATGTTTAATTATTGAAAAGAAATAATATTTGAGGAAATGAATTTAAAATTTTGGCTAATTATATATTTACTTTGAAGTGCATTATGTAAGTAGTAACAAAATTACAAGTGTGTTTTTTGTTTTTAATGCTTAAATATAGAGTGTAATCTAAATGCATGAATATATTTATCTTTTATATATGAAATTTTTTTTTATGTAGGTCAATGCAAAGAATGTAAGAATTTCAATTCTATGTTTGCTATTGTATCGGGGCTTGGTCACGGTGCTGTATCTAGGTTGCGACAATCTTGGGAACGACTTCCTGGAAAATATCAACGTACTTTTCATGATTTACAGCAGCTTATGGATCCTTCTCGAAATATGTCTAAATATAGACAATTGGTTAGTGCAGAGCAAACACAGCCTCCAATTGTAAGTTATATTGTTTAAAAAACAAATTGGATTTGTAATTATACTAAAAGTGAAAAAAAACTAATATTGTATATACATGTGTGTGTGTTTGTGTATATATACATACATATATATATACATACACACCCACATATCACACATACATATAGTCAAACATTTTTTTTATAATTTTAGATTCCTTTCTATCCAGTAGTGAAAAAAGATTTAACATTTATCCATTTAGGAAATGATTCTCGAGTAGAAAATCTTGTAAATTTCGAAAAGTTGAGAATGATTGCCAAAGAAGTGCGTACGTTAACTAATATGTGCAGTAGTCCTTATGATTTACTTACAATGTTAGAACTTGGTGGCCAGCCTCCAAGTTCTGCAATGGTTGCATTAAATCAAATGACAACAGCGGCAGGTTCCTCACATCATTCAGGTATATGAAGTATATATCATTTTATTGTTTTTCTGTATTAACATTATATTATTACATATAATGAATATTAGGTCAAGCAACTGTGAAAAGACGTAAAAAATCTGCTGCTGCTCCTAATCCTAAAAAAATGTTTGAAGAGTCACAAATGGTTCGGCGTGTTAAAGCTTATTTGAATAATATGAGAGTTATTAATGATGAAACAAAATTACATGCTTTAAGTTTAGAATGTGAAGGGAATGGTGGTGGACATAGTGGAGGGTCTGGACAACCAGCTAGACGAAGACATGCTTCACCAGCACCTTCAACAGCCAGTAGTACAAGTACAACTAGTGATGAAAGAAAACCGTCTGGCCCTAAATTTGGTATGTATGCACTTTATTTTCAAAGTAAATGAAATACACATTATATTTGTGTCCCTACACACTTCCCTTTAAAAATCTTAATATAAATACTATAAATTTGTTTTCATTCCAAATTCATTGCTAAATAAATATGGAAACAATTTTAGGAGGAGCATCTCCACAAGCTGTTAGTAAGTTGCTCTCTTTATCAGAACCTGGAAAAACACGTCCACATCAACCACGGCAGCCTAGTGCAAGTGTCGGTGCCATTGGTTCAGGCCTAGGACCTCCATTAGGACCTCTTTCAACTGGTCTTGTTCCTCCTCATGCACCTCCTGGCCGGCGACCACCTAGTGCATCGGGTAGTTATTCTGGGTACAATCATCCATCAGGAGCAGGAGGAAGAGCAATGCATGAAAGATCTCATTCTGATACACCTACACCGTTACCATCCGTAGCTTTATCGGCAGAAAGTAGCAGTGTTACATCTTTAAGTAATTTACCTCTGAGAAAAACTTTAACATCCGGTAAGATTAAAATCTTTGTTTATTTTCACTTTAGTCTTATAAATAAAATACTTTTCAATCTGTATGTTAATTCATGTAATGATTTGATTATTTCCAAGTTCTAAATGTTTGCACATACTGTTTAAAATATTCATTGCACATTTTTTTCTGTTTCCAAAAATAATTAGAGAAAGTGGTTATTTTAGTTTCAATTTTGTATTGTCCTCTGAATTTGTATATGTGTGTGTGTGTGTATATATATATATACACACACACATATACATACACACACACATACATACACACACACACACATACATAAACACATGTATATAAATTTATGAATTGAAGTACAATTTTAATTTAAAATTTTAAATGAAAAACTAATTTATAATCGATTTAAAAATTAATGAGTGTTCTTTTCAGCGTGTTATAAACAATATTCACATACAAACATACATGTGTGTGTGTGTGTATATATATATATATATATATAAAATAATTATTTTTCTTATTCAAATAATTATATTTTTAACAAAACATCCATAATTCAATTAGTATATTTTAGGTTAAATTTTTAAAAAGAATAATTTTGAGTTTCTTGGAATATCTGTTAATAATAGTTTATAAATCTAAAATAACCATAAAATTAGCACGAAGTGCATGGTTTCTGCAATGGATGCATGTGAATGTGTTACAGGCTCGGTGGCATCAAGTGATTCAGGTCATAGTACAGGTGCAGATACCCACAGCACTAGTTCAGCAGAAGCAGCTGTACCTTCACTTACTACACAACATCATACTCAATATGTTCCACCAGCAGCAGTTGTCAGTGTAGGTGAGTTGAATGTGTTGTTAATTTAATATAGCATAGAATGGTTTGAATTATATACATGTCTAATATATGCCTTTGTGTAAGTATATGTGCGTGTATGAGTATAAAATACAGCATGATATATCAACATCGCACGATTGATCAGAAATATCAAAGTAAAAACTATTATTATATAGATATTTTTCATTCAAAATTTTAATTGTATGCCCAAAGCACAACTACAGTGCAATTGTGCAAATTAATAATGTCAATGAATAATAATTTTGCTAAAATATTCTTCAATAAAGAGGGAGTGTTGCACAATAAGCATGTCATTTAATAGTAATTCACCTGGAATTAAGGTATAAATTTATATAACTGGATTTTTGCATGGTTATTATCTTGTATAAACTTTTTAATTTGAAAATGTAATAAAAACAATATTATCACATATGTACTTGTAAATTGAAGTTAATTAAAAATTTTATTATTTAATAATATGCTATTAAAACTTAAATTTTGATAACATTTAGTACTATCTATATATATATATATATATATATATATATATATATATATATATTGGATAGTTGTAAATAAATTATGATTCTGTAATTAATATAATAGTATTGTTTAAAATAAATTAACTGTTCTTCATATACAAATAAAAGTCTGTATATATGCGTGTGTTTATTTATATTATATATATATTTATATTATATATATATATATATATATAAAAGTATAGTTACAACTAAATTTTAGTTACTATGTATTTTATTTGTCTGTAAAATTTGTACATGCATTATAGTCATTTTGTTTATAATAAGTTTTATTAAGTATATTTAATACCTGGTATCTATGTATGTCTGTTGTGTTGCTAGCAGGCATGATGTATGCTCCAGCTGGTGCAGTGGCTGTATTGCCTCCCTTGCCCCATGCTTTCCGCCTTGGTAAGTTCTTGCTAGCTAAAATTGCATTAAAATCCTTCTGCTGTAATTGATTGCTTTTGGTGATTTTAAGACTTTTTCATTAAATTGTGTTATTTTCTTTAATATGATTTTAAATTAAGATCTTATTTTCATTACTCATACATATTTTTAAAACAGATATCTGGTGGTTTTCTAGAATGTTATATATATATATATATATATATATATATATATATATATATATTATATGTATGTATGTATTTATAACTATATATGTATAAATGTATGTGGTATATTCCTATGATTGATTTTATTGCACTTTTTTCATAAGGTAGCAGTTCTTCACAGTGATTTTTTTTATTGAATATGTGTTTAAATGTAATTTGAAATCTTTTGTTATTGTTTTAATTATTACTATATTTAATTGCCGTCTTAGTAACAGTTATATGTATTATAATTAGTTAAAGATTAATCATCAAATGTATCCATTTTTTTCTTTTATTATGGAAGTTATTTCATTTTTTCAAATTTAGACAAGCAGGTAAAAATTAGGAACAAAAAATCCGTATTTACTTTTTTTTCAGTGCATATGTATTGTTCTTATTTTGTGTTGAATTTATATTGGTGTTAAAATATCTAACTAGTATTAAGAAAATATGATGCCAATAATAACTTGACATATTTATTTAATCTAACATGTAACTTGGACTACAAGTAGTATAAATATTGAATTACTTCTTAACATGAACAGAGAGAAGAATTGTGTTTGACAATTTTGTAATCATATGTGCATGCGTACGTGCGTATATAACACAGCAGAATATTTTAGTTTTTGGAGTAACCTGAATAAATTGACTAAATAAATATAAATTCTTTCTAAGATAACAATTAATTATTAATATTTAATTTTTATCTTTGTATTATATGTTACAATAATACTGACATATTTCATTCTCAGGTGGTAATCGTAGACAACCTCCTGCCTACAGTGTAGCAGCTCAGATGGCACGTCTTCACAGGCTTGGCCGAGCACATTCCCATGAAGGTTGCCATTACCATACTGATCCGGATACTGATCAAGGTATAATTTTTAATAAAAATTTTACTAATACTTAGCTTCTTTTAAAATAATATACAATAAAATTGAATTAAATTTTCATTCTAATTTTAGTAGAAAAATTTGTGTTTCTGTAGTATAATAAGCAAGTATTGTTGATACAAAAAAAAATAATCAAAAAGTATGTTGTTAATCATAAAAAAATATTTTTTCAGATGATGAAGATACCCAAGTATCTGCAGTCTAATGATATTAATTCCTGGTTCTACATTCAAGTGACATTTTATTTTTTGAATCATTACGCTTTTTATTTGTTAATTCTATACTCAATACACATACTTTGTACATCTTATTGAGTGTGTATGTATGTATGAATAAATATAAATGTGTGTGTGTATATATATATATATATATATATATATATATATATATATATATATATATATATATATATATATTTGTGCATGCATGCATGTATGTATATATATAAAATTATTTGAAGGATATACGTATTGTGTAAAATCTTTCTGTGTTATTTACACATTCATGTTTATATGTATGTATTATAAATACAGTTTAATTTAATCTGTACAAGGTAATTAGAAGGCCAAATGACAATTCATTAGATGTTGCCTAAAATAAACTAGTTCTTATACAATCAAAAGTAACATTTATAGAATGTATGTTTTACTCAAATTCTTAATATTCTATTCTTGATGTTTATTACAATATTAGATTTATTTTAGATAAATGAACAATTTACAAAGAATAGCACAATTTTATATCATTGATCATTATAAATTATAATGTGTTGTGAAAATATTCAAATAAACATAATTTTAATGTTTTTATAAATGTAAAAAAATTATGTTAGAAGTGATCTGATTATTAAAAAAAAACCTCATGGATCATTTATCTGTGGAGAGTCTGTACATATTTTATTTTGTTGATATCCGTTTTTTTGTTTTAGTTTTCCTCCTATTGAAGGAAAACAAGTACTTCACTCTTTAAAAGTATGACTTGTTGTTTGATTAGACTGATTATATCCAATTTACCTCATATTAAATAAAAATGGATTTACTTAGAACAGAATTATTTATATCAGATGATTAGTTTGATCAATTCAGCAAATATTTAGAAACCATTATCTCATTCCAATTTTACTATCAGTATATTTAATATTTTGTAATTATATACAGAAAAGACATTTAATATAAGATTTTAAAATTAGTCAATAATTTTTTCTGACAGCTTAATAAAAAAATGTAAATTTAACAAGAATTTGTATGTGTGTGTGTGTCTGTATATACATATATACATACATATATATATATATATATATATATATATATATATATATATATATGTATGTATGTATATATGTATATATATATGTATATGTATATATATATATGTATATGTATATATATATATGTATATATATATATATATGTATATATATATATATGTATATATATATATATATGTATATATATATGTATATATATATATATGTATATATATGTATATATATATATATATATGTATATGTGTATTATATGTGTAATATGTATATATATATATATATATATATATATATATATATATATATATATATATATATACAATTATCTTCATATAAAAGCAATGTATTATATTAAATAAACTTATTTATTATTTATTTACATTTTTTTATAACTGGTTTTAGATTTAGAGTGACTACTAGTCTAAAAATTGTTTCACTATATCTTATTTTGGTAATGTTTATAATACATTTTATTATTTATTAAAAATATATTTAATTTAAAATTTAATTTATTCATTAAATGTGAATATAAAAATGTTTACATACTTTTTTTGTTTTATATTTGTGGACATGTTATATTAATACATTTCAGACATTGTGGCTAAATTAATCTTCATAAATTAATTATTTTTTCATCTCTTACATCACAATTTCTTTTTGATCAAAAATGTTCAATAAATTACTTTTATTACTTTGTCACCGTGAAGATTATGGCATTGCCATCAAAATGTGCATAAGCAACAGTGAAATATGGTCAATAGTAATTTATTAACACTCTTGATCAGAAAAATTTTTTGTCTGTAGGGTGAAAAAAGAATTCATTTGTGAAAAGCAGGTTATATTTTTGTTTCAGTTACAATATATTGGGGAAAAAAATAACTGCATTTAAATAATATTTTTGTGTTAGTGAATTGAATTTTAATGAAATAAAATATTAACACATTAAAGTATTAATTTCAACCATAAGACATAGTGAAACATTAGGATAAAGGTTTTCTGATGCCATATATGTTATAGACTAGTGTTATTAAAAATTGTTTTATTATATAATAAACATTAAAAAAAGATCTATTATAGAGAAAGCTCATTTTATGTTCATTTATGTTCAGTTTTCATTCAAGTATTCTTTAATATTTATAATTAAATTAATTTGTTTACATATTAAATACAAATTATATTAAACATATTATATATATGGTATCATTAAATGTTATCTTCTAGTATTTTTCAAAAAAAAGATGTATGTACTATGTAAATTAATGTACAGATAAGTTCATGAAATAAAATGTATAAATATTGATGTTTGTATAGTTTTTTTTTATAATGTATTTAATAAACCTATATTTGTATATCTCATTGTTTTCTTTATGGAAGAGTTACATATTGGATAAAAATGTGTAAATAAATAATACTGATTTGAAATAAAATTTATAAATATGAATTACATTTTTTGTTTTACAAAAATAGTTATTTATATATGGTTTTTATTTTACTTCATATTATTAATATAGTTACAGCTAAAATTATGATTGTTTTATTTAAGCTGAATAATATTCAGTTAGTCATAGCTATATATATATATATATGTATATTCCTTATTTTTATTTACTTTTTATGGGTTCTAAAATGTAAAATATACATGGTCTAAGATATATATATATATCTAGGTGATTCTTAAATTTATAAGATATATTCTGAGATGAAAATACACTTTATAACAGATGGTAATTTTGATTTCTGTTTTATCGTACATTTTATATTGCTCTATTATAGGTTAAGTTATAAAATTTGTAAAATAAACTTAACACTTAAAATTAGCAAATGCTTTTGTTTATTGTTTTTAAAAATTAATACATTGAAAACATATTTGTTTTAATTGGGAGGTTATTTTTTATAAAATCCTTTTTTGTTTCTCAGATGTAAAGTTTGTATTTTAAAAATGTCCAAAATTTCAGAAATTTCATTAAAAAAACGAAAAATTATCGAGTTGCTACAATTGAAGGAGCACAATGGTAATAAAAATGTTAATATACATTATTTATAGAAAAATAAATTTGTGTAACAAATTCATAATCGTCAAAATAATAATCGTCAATGATCTTTTGTAAAGATAAAATAACCAATTTTTTTTCCTTTTGTAAGAAGATTGAGACCATCTTATATTAGCATTGTATTTATTTGCATTTATATATTTATAGCATTGTGTTTATATTGTGAAATTTGTTATAAGATAAATTTTGTTTTTATAGAAACATGTTACTAATATATAATTTGTATATTAAATCTATAGATATACCTCTCAAAAAAACACATATACTATGTCCGTATCTTGATACAATTAATCGACAGTTACTGGATTTTGATTTTGAAAAATTGTGTTCAGTTTCATTATCAAGAATAAATGTTTATGCATGTTTAGTATGTGGTAAATATTTTCAAGGAAGAGGTACTAATACACATGCATATACTCATTCTGTAGCAGAAAGTCATCATGTATATCTAAATCTACATACATTAAAATTTTATTGTCTACCTGATAATTATGAAATTATTGGTAAGAGTACATAATATCAAAATAAATTCATTTGAAATAGTTATATATTTTGTTTAGATTCTTCTCTTGATGATATTAAATATGTTTTGAATCCTACTTTTACATTGGACCATATAAAAAATCTTGACAAAAGTGACAAAATGTCACGTGCAATTGATGGATCAATGTATCTCCCAGGCATTGTTGGTCTTAATAATATAAAAGCCAATGATTACTGTAATGTTGTACTTCAGGTAGTGTTTTATTAATGTTTTTATATTTGTGAAAATATGAAAGTTGAAAAACATTTAATAATTACTTTTAGTCATTGTCACATGTGGCCCCTTTGCGTGATTATTTTCTTCGCGAAGAAAATTATGCAAAAATTAAAAGGCCTCCAGGAGATTCTGCATTTTTATTAGTACAACGTTTTGGTGAACTTATGCGAAAATTATGGAATCCTCGTAATTTTAAAACGCATGTCTCTCCACATGAAATGCTACAAGCAGTAGTACTATGGAGCAGGAAAAAATTTCAGTTTACCCAACAAGGTAAATATAATATTACAGTTCAATATATTTAAATTAAAATTTACGTTTTGCAGGTGATCCAATCGATTTTTTATCATGGTTTTTAAATGCTTTGCATCGAGCTCTTAATGGATCAAAACGTCGAGATAGTTCAATTATTTATAAATCATTTTTGGGACATATGCGCATATATACTCGAAAAATACCTCCAACAGAACTTGATGATAAACAAAAGAAAAGTTTGTTATTGACAGATGAATATCAAGAACGTGTTACAGATTCTCCATTTTTATATTTAACATGTGACTTACCTCCACCACCTTTATTCATTGATGAGTTTAGAGAAAACATCATACCTCAGGTTTACTTCTTATATTATAAATAAAGATGTTATATTTTTACTTCATATTTTGTTTTAGGTAAACTTATACCAGCTTTTAACAAAATTTAATGGTATAACAGAAAAAGAGTACAAAACTTATAAAGAAAATTTCATGAAACGTTTTGAAATTACTAATTTACCCCCATATTTAATTTTATATATTAAACGTTTCACTAAAAATACATTTTTTGTGGAAAAAAACCCTACAATTGTCAACTTTCCAATTAAGTAAGAGTTATTGCTTTTAGTTCATTTTAATACAAATAATAATGAAACATATTTTTCTTTTCATTTTTTAGAAATATTGACTTTGGTGATATATTAACACCAGATATTAAAGCTAAACATAAAAATACTATATATGATTTAGTTGCAAACATCATACATGAGGGTGAACCTAACAAAGGTACTTATAGAGTACATGTATTACAAAAAGGTGTAGGAAAATGGTTTGAAATGCAAGATCTTCATGTAACAGATATTTTACCACAAATGATCACATTAACAGAAGCTTATATACAAATTTATGAACTTAGAATGTAAAGTTTTTTTTGTATCTTTTTAATATAAATATATGAAATATATTGTTATATTAATATATAGTTTTTCAGTTATTGCATGTTTATATATATTTAAATGTTATATGAAGAAGTCAAATTTTAAAACCAAAATTAAAATTGTGTACTTAATGTATTAAAAATTATTGCATTGAAAGTTAACATTTTAAATTAATGCAGGTTCTTTACAACATATTTTTAATTGACTACAGAAAGAATGAGTTGTGTAAATGAAATTAATATTTTTTATTGATATTTTTAAAATAGTTGTAATTTTATATACTTTTACATTGTAATATATTACATTATTAAAAAAATGCCAATAGCAAATCATTCAAAAACAATTTTTGTCTTATTTTAATTAAGGTATTGTGTACTTTATATTATTAACTATATTAACACAGTATAAATAAACGTAAGTCTGCATTTAATAAAACATACTTTTTTTAATTAAATATGCATCTTTATGTGTTTAATACCATATTTCTAATAGTTTTTAAACTACAGATATATGTTATATACATATACATATATATATATATATATATATATATATATATATATATATATATATATATATATATATATATATATATAATCTATTTGATAATCTATAATATACATTGTTTTATAAAGCAACCGTATTATCAATTTGTGATATATTTATCTATTTCAAATGAAATAAAATATGCCCGCCAAATGTTTTTTGAATCACTGATAGATTTATAAAGAACTGAAAAATAACTAAATAGTACAGTTGTGTGTATATTGATCCGAATGACGTAAATGTTAGTTTCTAAAAGGGGTGGGCAGCTGTCAAATTCGAATACGAACTATTAGACATGATAATTACTCAAATTACTGTGTTAATATAATCTCGAAGATTATTTAGGGTATTTGTATTAGATGCATATAATATTCATACACGCAGATATATATATATATATATTTATATATATATATATATATATATATATATATATATATATATATATATACATGCATACATACATTCATACGAGTATGCACGTAATTACATATTTTATAACTTAATCATCTTTTTTTTATAGATTTTCACTTTGTGAAATGGCTTCTACTACATCAAGTGTCAGTGCTAGCCCTATTCAAGGTGTTCCGGGAACTGCGATAGATCCATGGACAATTCAACCTCGTGAAAGAGTTAGATATGAAGAACAATTTAAAGCTTTACGACCAAATAACGGAATTATTACTGGAGATCAAGCTAAAGGATTTATGTTACAAAGTCAATTGCCACCTTTAGTATTAGGTCAAATATGGTGAGTTTAAAATAAATTTTCTTGTAATCTTTTATTACAGTGATTAATTGTTTCAGGTCTTTGTCAGATACTGATGCAGATGGAAAAATGGATATTAATGAATTTTCCATAGCTTGTAAACTTATAAATTTAAAATTGAGAGGATTTGAAATACCAAAAACTTTACCCCATTCTCTTATAAATTCTGTTAAAAATATTCCTCCTGCTATTCCTCCTTTGCCTGGCCAATTAGTAAATATGAATATTCAAAATACATCTAATGTACCTGTTCGTCCTCAGCCACCAAAACCAGCACCTCCATTAGTTTCAAACACACCATTAATAAACACACAAATACAATCTCAGCCATTAATTTCCAATTTAATAGGACAAGTTTCAACTCAAAATATGACACCTTTGCCTCCAACAGGTAGTTCTAATCTAATTCAACCTCTTGTGACAAATACGAACAATAGCACACCTCTGATACCAAATGTTCAACAAAATTTAGTTCAACCATCTTCAGTTTTACCTAACTTAACATCGAATATACCTGTTTTGTCACAACCCTTACCACAGTCACAACCAATTCCTGTTCCCGGTGTTACTCCTGCAGTATCTGGTTTAATACAACCCTTGGGTTCAAATATACCATCAAGTATTCAGAATATAATTCCTAATGTAACTCCTCTAGGTCAACCTTTAAATGGACAAATAATACCAGGTTCTTTACCATATACAACATCTGTTATACCAACTTCAACACCTGGATCTGGAGGTCCACCAGTAATTAGTAGTGCAACAGGTACACCACAGTCTCGTAGTATCGATCGAATTGCATCCTTAGATTCACCCGCGTAAGTCAAATTTTATATATATATATATATAATTTGTCAAATAATAAAAATTAAAATACTATAAAAAATTGTATAGTTTTTAATTTTAATGTTATAAATGACAAAAAACAAGTAATGAGATTTAACCGTAAGTGTTGTTTATAATTTAGGAACAAAAATAAATATTTTTTATAATCAATGTCAAATTTTATGTATTACTAATTCTAATATCTGTGCATAAGGTGTTGTTCATATTTAACCAGGATCTTATCAGAATTAATAACTTTAAAAAATATTATTTTTTTATTTATATTGTGGAATATTAATAGCTTTATTTTATGTATTTTTTAGACAATTAGAGTGGTCAGTTCCTCATCAAACCAAATTAAAATTCACTCAACTTTTTAACACAACAGATCGGACACGAACTGGATATCTCAGTGGTGTCCAGGCTAGAAATCTTATGCTACAATCTAAGTTACCACAATCAATTCTTGCCCAGATTTGGTAAGTTTGTATGTGACAGGAGTAAATAATGGTTTTAAAAGATAGGTCAAAAATCTATAACATTAAATTTATATTGCAAATACGTTTTTACTGTAAAATTATAATTTTAACTGTATGTGTGTGTGTGTGTGTGTATGTATATATATATATATATACACACACATACATATACACACACACAAACATATACATATACACACACACAAACATATTTACGTATATACATCTGCACAAACACAACAAATAAATTTGCGTTTATAGTCAATTATTTTGCTTGTATGTGTATTCCGTAACTTTTATATAGGTCTGATGATAATTGATTATGCACTATAATTAATTTATTTCCAGGGCTTTATCGGATATGGATTCAGATGGTCGTCTTGGATGTGATGAGTTTGTTCTTGCAATGCATCTTTGTGAACAAGCAACAATGGGAAAACTCCCACCTGCTGTTTTGCCACCAGATATGATACCTCCAGCTTTTCGAAGAGGCTCAATAACAAGTGGTGCTGGTGTACCTATTACTGGAATGTCTCGTCATGGTTCAGTATCGAGTCAAGGATCTCAACCAACCGATTTGGATCCTGCAGCCAGTTTGCTTCAGAGTAAGATATTGTTTACTAATTTTTATAATTAAAAAAACTATACCCAAGATTTTTTTATAACTTGTTTTTATATAGAAATATTTGTTTGTAGTAATATTTTTTGTTTTTACATAAGTATATAAATATAATTAATATTATATGATAATTAGCTACATTTGAAGACAAACGAAAAGAAAATTTTGAAAAAGGACAAGCAGAACTTGAACGGAGACGTAGAGCATTATTAGAAGCACAACGAGCTGAAGCTGAAGCCAGAGAACGAAAGGAACGTGAAGAACAAGAGCGTAGGGAACGTGCTAAAGCTGAACAAGAAAAACGTAGACAACAAGAATTACAACAGCAGTTACAAGAACAGTTAGAAAAAGAACGCCAACTTGAAGAAGAAAGGAAAAGACAGCAAGAACAAAGAGATGCTGCTCGCAGGTAACAGTTTATTAAAATAAATATATTATATATATATATATATATGTGTGTGTGTGTGTGTGTAGATTATGATGATAATATAAATTAAATTGCATATTATTCTAATCAAATATGTAAACATAATTCTTTATTTCAGGGAAATGGAACGTCAGCGGCAATTGGAATGGGAAAAACAGCGTTCTCAAGAACTTCAGCAACAAAGGCAAAGAGCACAAGAAAATGTTTTGAGGTTAAAAGCACGAAACCAAAGTTTAACAATAGAATTAAATACATTGACTGATCAAGTATGTTGTAATTTATTTATAGGCTTAATTTAACTCTTTGTAGTCGAACTCCGGGATATTCCTGGTGAAGCTGTTTTACCGCTGCGGTCACGTGCCGGGAATATCCCATCATGAGCATGCGGTGATTATTTAGACAGTGAAATTTAATGCTGCTTATCTTATCGCACTTTGCAGTCATCTATAATACGTATTATAAACACATTGTTTTGTCGCAAGGAACAGCCGTTATTTCAGTCAGTCGAGATTGTTCTTTCAGCACAAGCTGCGAACTCAGTATTACTGTTTTTTATTTTTTAGTATTTATTATTCTCTAATTTTTTACGTTTGTAAAAATTATATCCTGTCTGGATACCACTGTGAAATTTGTATAAGAAAACCGGGATTGCACATCGGAGATTGCTTTGATATATATCATACTAAAGAAAACGCATGTTGATCTTAATAAAAAATGGATGTGATTAATTTTAAATTATTGTTAAAGGTTAAAGAACTTTCTCAAAAAATATGTGATACACGTGTTGGAGTGTCGAATGTAAAAACAACTATCGATGGAATGAGAGTCACAAGAGATACACATATGCAGGAATTATCTCAACTCAAAAATAAACTTAAAGATCAAAATGCCAGGCTGATTGCTTTGAGTCAAGAAAAAGCAAAATTAGATACTAAAAACAAAATAAATTCACAACAAAATGATCAATTGTTAGATCAAACACAAGCTGCATATGATAATAAAGAAATAGCAATAAAAAATTTGAAGGTTTGTTATTTTTTTATGTATACATTTTAGTTCATGTTAAAGTAATGTATTATTTTTTTAGGAGAAGTTATCAGACATGGAAAAACAAATTCACGGAAAAATGAATGATATTGAAAATAACAATTCACAACTAACTGAGTTGACTAATCAACTTACTGATCTGGTTAGTGAATGTGAAAATTTATATTGTACATATGAAGAAAAGAAAAATAAGGTATATTTAAAGATTAATTTTATAATAAAAATAATTTTTATAAATTAATAAATATGTATGATTATGATTATTCAAAGTTGTTTATAGTACTGTATATATATATATATATATATATATATATATATATAATGTGTATGTGGGTATGTATATATTGTAATATTTTTAAAGGTTCTTGAAATGAAAGGTCTAAACAGAACATCATCTCTTGATTATTCATCTGGTTGGAAGGATGATTCAGCTTGGGATACTTCAGCCACTAACGATTGGCCTGTAGAAAATACAACTGTTAATGATAATTCAAATGTTGATGGTATGATCAGATATAGAGCTTTATATGAATTTGTTGCAAGAAATCAAGATGAAATTTCATTTCAGCCTGGAGATATTATATTAGTAAGTGAATGTGTTTAAATAAATTTAAATAGATGAATTGTAGATGCAAGTAGCTAATTTAATAGACATTTAGTTTACCAATAAATACATATTGCACATAAAATGGTTAAACTTTATTAACACACATAAACAAATGACAGTTAAAATCTATAAGTACATATATATATATATATATATATATATATATATATATATATATATATATATATATATATATATTTATATATATTAAAATATTTATAATTTGTATTTTTTTGTGTATATTTATTTATGTTTTGAAGTGCTGTATTTATTAAACATTTATTTTAATAGGTACCACAAGAACAAAATGGAGAACCTGGTTGGCTTGCAGGTGAAATTAGAGGTCATGTAGGATGGTTTCCTCAATCATATGTTGAACAAATGGATGCTGTAGCTTCAGTAACACAAACAGCAGATTCAACTTTAGCTTCCACTACAGATTCTACTTTATCAAATGCATTTGATGATGGATTTACAGTTTCAAAAACACTTGAGTATGTGTATATTATATCATTATCATTTAATTTTATATAATATTTTATTATTTTAGGGGAATTGCCGAAGTACCAGAAACATTATCTGAAAATTCCCATTCTGCAGATACAGTAATTGCAGGTGATATTTCCACAGCAAATATTTTGTCAGAAAATGAAAGTGAACCTGAATTGTACGTAGCTTGTTATGCATATCAATCGATTGAACAAGGAGATCTTAGTTTTAATGCTGGTAAGTTATTTATATAGGTACATTTTTTCATTATCTATCTATTTATATATATATAATATATATATATATATATATATATATATATATATATATATATATTTGTAGACATGCACAGAAATACATTTCTTAAATCAGTTTTAATAATGAAGGTTTCCAAATTAAAATTAAATATTATTATGAATTCATTTTTTTAGGCGATGTAATAACTGTTATAAAAAAAGAAGGTGATTGGTGGACTGGAAAAATTGGAGACAATATTGGAATATTTCCATCCAATTACGTACAGAAGTCTGAAGCAGTGAGTAGAAATAAAAATAATAAAACAAATATTGAGGGTGTATAATACTAATTTGAAGAATGATTAATTTGTAATATATGTTATTTGTATTGAAGTGTGTGTATGTTTGTATGTATATGTTTAATTTGTTTATAACATTCATTAAGAAGTGACTATTTATTCATTGTTCATGTTTACTAATAGTAATCAACACTTTTGTCATGATTAATATAATTGTATGTACTTTTTGTTATACACCATCACCATTATTGTAGAATGATACTGTAGCAAATGGGATTGATAGTACTAACAATCAGCCTGCTACTGTGGTAGAAATAAAACCAACTGAAGAAGTAAAACAAGATAATATACAATCATCTAATGATGCAGAAATATCTGCAATAACTGAAAAACAAAATTCTAAAGTCTTAGAAAAATCTCCAGATTTTACAGCTATGGCTTCTAATATACAGGTGTGTTATTTACTAAAAATATATGTGGAAATGTTTCTTATGTTATTTCAAATTCGGTAAAATTTAGATACACCATGATTGTTCATTTATATCTAAATTCAATGTCTTTTAAGACAATGAAGTCTTCGAAGAAACCAGAAATCGCATCTGTTATTGCACCATATCAGGCGACGAGTCCAGAACAGTTGACTTTAGCTCGTGGACAATTAATTATGATTCGCAAAAAATCAGAATCAGGATGGTGGGAAGGTGAACTGCAAGCCAAAGGTAGGCGAAGACAAGTTGGTTGGTTCCCTGCTACGTATGTTAAAATATTAGAGAGTAGTGGTCGGAATAGCGGTAGAAATACACCTGTTTCTGCGAGTAAAACTGACCAACAGGAAATGATATTAGGTAATCTTATATTATATATTGATGTCAAAGCAATTTTTATATAAACTTCATTATTATTATATAAAAAAAATATATTTTTAGATAAAGTTATAGCACTATTTCCATACACATCTCAAAATGCTGATGAATTAACATTTGTAAAAGATGATATTATTAGTGTAACGGGCCGTGATGAACAAGCATGGTGGCGTGGAGAATTAAATGGTGTTTCTGGTTTATTTCCTAGTAATTATGTAGGACCTTTACAGTGTAAGTAAATAAAAATATTGTCATAAGTAAGTATGTGTTCATATTTAATACTACAATTCTACTACAATTTATTTAATATTCAGAAATTTATATAAAACAAATATGTGTTAAATTCTAGTATTGTACATTTTTATATATATGCATGTGTGCGTGGGTGTGTGTGTGTATATGTATATAAGTTTTTGTGTGTAATGTAAAATAAAAAAAAATGATTTTCTTATAAAAACACTAATATTTAAATAAAACAAATGTCAAAAATATACAATTATTTTTCCTCCTACTCGCTACGCTCGCAGACCCACAGGAGGCCTTTGATTCCAGCTCGCTGGCACTCGCTCTCCCCTAACAAATAACAGAAATTAACAAATTATACACACAAATAATCTGTATAAAATGTAAGTCGTAATATTTTTATTGCAAATGTGTATAAAAATTAACAACAAAATATAATGGTAAAATGTATAACAATTCTTTAATTCTAAAACTTCAGTGAATACAATATTTTGGATAAATGTAATGTTTTATATTGAAATTGTTTACACCTCTTTCGTTGTATACCGTGAGAGAGCAATAGACATGTGACTGATGTCAACCGATCAGAATAGAGACCACACGATATCCATCAACCAGTCATTGATCAAGAATGGTTAACGTGCTACTTGTTAAGTGTATTGGGGGGAGCAGTGTTGCGAGGTGTTCTACACAAAAAATAAAAAAAATTGTACTGTGGAATTTTATGATAGAATTATTTTATATATATATATATAGACGTATGAAAATTATTTGTTTATAAATATTATTGATTTTTTAAAAAATAAATTATTTACCTTTCAATATAATGAAAAAAATTCAAATGAAAATGTTAAGATTAAAACCTTTTCATATGTGTAGGAATGGACTGGGACCCAATTCTCCAAACAGCACACCTCTGCATCTATCTCAGCTTTTCCACTAACTTTTCTCTCTTAAAAATATTAAAAAAATATAGATAATATTTTAGAAGCATTAATATTAAAAAAATACATTAAAGTTCATTTCAAATCTTGTGCTTCTATATTAAGTAAAGATTTTTTTTTATGTAAGTGAATTTTCAGTGTATGTGCTTCTTAAAGCAATAGCTATTTATGAGATGAAATGTTCGTATTTATATAGTTAACGAATCTGTATATCTAAAAATGTCTTTTATTCCTTGAATAACATAAATAGATAGACCAATAATTTTATTATATGTCTACTATTACACTTATCTCTATTAAGATCTTGTTATGGTGTAATTACATTTAAAATGTTTGTTATAAATTTATTAATATTGTTATCGTATCTGTAAACAAATACTGATTGAAGTGAATTGACATAGAGTTGAAATGTATGTTTGTATTTGTGTGTACTAATAATTATGTTATTTTTAGTGAATTTTCAATAATCTTTTGAAATTGATAATCTTTTATATTGTCATATGGTGAATAATTTTATATATATATATATTAATTTTTGCTCTTTGAATCTGTTATAAAATATATTTTAAGCAATATAGAAATATTACATATCGTTAGATATGTATAAATAAGATTAAAGAATCATCAAATGTATGTGCATGTGTATATAAATATATGTAAACGTGTGTGTGGTTGTGTTTGTATATATACGTATACATATATATATATATATGTGTGTATATATATATATATATATATATATATATATGTACACACACACACACACACATACAACATATATACACATACTCAAACAGATCTAACAAAAACATATTACTTATAGACAGCATTATATAAGTTTCATGTTAGATGATTTTATAAATTATTATTAATAATATTAGGCAATATCAATTTAATTAAAATATTTATTACATATGATAAAAATATGTGTTTTAACTTATTTTAAGAATTTTTCTATTATAATTTTATACTTCTTTTATAGATACTATGTGCATGTGGTTTGGAAAAGATGGGTCCCTGAAACCATGTTTTTGATGATAATGATTGTATATTTTTATTTTTTACATACACACACATTTATCTATATACATATATATATATATATACATATATATATATATATATATATATATATATATATATATATATATAAATACTTACATGTGTATGTGTGTGTGTTTATATATTATGTATATATACTTTTATTGTGTACATCTTCTAAATTCAAAATTCAATTTTATATTAAGTCGATATATCTTTCAAAGGAATATTTTCAGAACCCATCTTTTTGTTAACATTTTAAATATATAAAATTATATAATCATATGTATTCAAGTGTTGTGTAGATCATAGTATATCATATTGTAGTTATGTAACATAAAATGCATTAAAGAATATATCTCTGCTAATTTTATTTTTTTTATTGCTAACCTGATCATATGTATAAATACACACACACAATCATATAATCAATTTTGTAATTTAAGATTTTTTTTGAAAATTAAAATTATTCTTAATAAATAAAATATTTTAACAGCTGATGTAAAAAAGAGACAAGAATATATATTGGAACTTATATCATCTGAAAAGTCTTATATAGATGATATGACCATAGTACATGAAGTATTTGAAAAGCCATTATCAGAAAGTGGAGTATTAAGTAGAGAACTTGTCAAGAAGATATTTATTAATTGGGAGGATATACTTGAATGTAATTATAATTTTTTGAAAGATCTTATTTTAAGAAAAGCTGAAAGTAATCCTAATGTTGAAGTAATTGGTGATATTATTTGTAATCATGTAAGTACAATTATAATTAAAACTTGTATTAAAAGTAAGTCCTTGAGTTTGAATCAAATTGGTATATACTAGTATTGATAGGAAACATCAATGTGAAATATTTTTATTACTACATTATAAAATAAACAATTTCATTATCATAAATAATATCTGAAATTACAATAAAATATTTTCTATGATGTTTTCCACCTTAAAAATGAAGACAATATAAAAATTTACGATTGTTACATATTAAAAATTAATATTATATTTTATATTAGCTATATAATATGCTTTATATGCTGGTGGAATTATTGTCTAATGTTTATATTACATATGAATGATGAAATTTCTTCAACTGATTATTTACAGATTCCCCAAATGATTCCCTATATTCATTTTTGTATGAGTCAATTGGAGGCAGCAACTTTATTACAAAATCTTACAGAAACATCTCCCAATTTTTTAAATTTAGTAAAGAAATGTCAAAGTGATCCAAGAACTAAAGGAATGCCATTATCATCGTTTTTAATTAAACCTATGCAAAGAATCACAAAATATCCATTAATTATAAGTAAAATATTAGAAAATACAGATTCAAATAATGAAGGTATTTTTTTAGAACTAAGTACTTGAAATCCAAAGTAAAAATGATTTTTTCTATTAGATTATATTTATTTAAAAGAAGCATTGGATCTGTCAGAAAAATTTTGTAAACAAATTAATGAAGTTGTAAGGCAAACTGAAAACACTGAACGTTTAGAATGGCTTCAAAAACATGTTAACACAGAAGGTATATCTGTAATTTTCAATTCTGAAACAAATTCAGTAGGACCAAGAAAATTATTACATCATGGATTTTTGACAAAGGTTGTATAAAATACTATTTAAACACATAATATAATTAATAAATATTAATGTGAATACTGTTCAGAACATAGTTCTTAAGGTTTTATTTTCTTAAAATCAATATGGCCATATTATAATATTGTAAATTTTATTGAAAGTAATTCACTTGTTTATTATAATGTTATAAATTTTATTGAAAGTAATTCAATGTTTTCTGTATTTGTAGATGAGAAGTAATAAGGAATTACTGGGATTTTTATTGAATGATTTTCTTTTATTAACTCAACTTAATAAACCTCTTTCTTCTATGCAACAATTTAGTTTTGAAAAAACTTTTGATATAGAATTAAAATTATATAGACAGGTATTGAATAAATATTTAATTTATTATATACTTGTGTTACAAAAACATTAATTAATTACAGCCAATTTTTATAAATGATATAATGATATCAAAAACTACAAAGTCGTCAACAGAAAATATAGATTTGATTGATTCAAGTAGATCTCTAATATTAGTAACTCCATATAAAACATTTACATTTCTTACTTCAACAGCAAATGATTGCATATTATGGACAAAAAGAATTTCTGATGCAAAAGTGTTATTTGAAAAACAAAATAAAACACAACTTAAAAATAGTAAGTACTTCATTTTAAATATAATTTTAATGATACAAAACAAACAATTCAAGTACATTCAATTAAAAAGTAATATGATTATTAAGGTTTATTATATGATTATAAATTTAAAATTGTAGAATTACCAAATATATGCCAAGGACGACTTTTTGTAAATGTAATAAGAGGAGCTCATTTTCAGCGAGTTAGTGGTAATTAACTTACAATTAAATTGATACTGCAAAAGTATTATACAAAATTAATTATTATTTACTTTATTACATTTTAATTTTTCTAGGAAAAAATGTATGTGAAAATGTATTTTGTAAATTTATTCTAAGTGGTCAAGAACAGTTTACAAATACTACAAGTGCAACTCTCAATCAAATGTCAACTATGCAACAGACAGTTCTGAATAGCAGTCCTTTAGAATATGCTACATTTGATTGGAATACAACGATGCAATTTCATGTATACAGCATAAAAACTGATATTTTGAATTTAATTGTTTTTGAGAAATGCCCTTATTCTCCTAATCGTAAGTGTTTTTACATAAAAATGAACTGTAATTAAAAATGTACAGAAAAAACTATATTTTGTCAATTTAAATTTTTTGTTATTGTAGAATTTCTTGGATGTGCTGATATTAAAATATCTGATTTGTTAAATGAAACTAAAGCTTCACCTGGCCCTGTAACAAAAAAAATTAAGTTATCTAAGGTAGATTCTGGTGAAATATTGTTAAAATTGGATTTAAGTCTATTTGAAAGACTGTAATTGAGTACAAATTAAAAACATTTCTCTAACATTTTAATCTTTCAGCACTGCTTTTTAAAATATAAGTGTTATCAATTTGAATACATACATGCACAAACACACACACATATATATATATATATATATATATATATATATATATACACATACACACACACATATATATAATATATATACACACATACACACACACATACATATATATATATATACACACACACACAGCAAACCCTTGATAGCATGGTTAACTGGTTCCACAAAAATACTGTATTGTGTGAAACCTTGTTATACAAGGTTCGAAGTTCACATGAAATGTGTTATATCATTCCTATAGTACTATATTGTGTTATAGATGAAAAAAAATAACATTTAATTATGTACTTTACTTTTATTTAATATAGCAATAGAAGTTACAAAATGTACAATAAATTATTTTAATAATACTTACATATCTATACCTCAAACTCACAGTGAGATATTTTGAAAAGTAAGTTTTAAGATATTTAACTTTTAAAATTGTTTTATTATAAGAAATCATTATCATGTAATTTGAATGAAATAAATTTGGCAACTCAAAGATATTACATAGTGATTACTGACAGAATTTCAATGTTTTATTAAATAGAGCTTATTTTTAGATATAGCAATGCAAGACATGCATATAATTAAAACATATACAACATATGTACATCTTAATCGTGATTTTTATCTCATTTCATTCTTCTTACATATATAAACCCATGCTATAAACGTCGTGCTGTAAAAAATATTGTCACAATTCTTTGAACATGTTAAATCAAATCATTGTTATACAAGGATTTGCTGTATGTATATCTATTTAAGATGAATTTATTGCTTTTATTAAAAACATGCAATGTCTAATCAATATTGTATCTCACTACTGAACAGTTTAATTGTTCTATATCTTATTAATATATATTATTATTAGTTATTGCCTTTATATTTATGAAGCAAAAATGAAGATATATTTTCTTATATATTTTTTATAGGTTTAATGAATTTGTTTACATTTTTTTTCTATTTATTTCATTGTTTTTTGTACATATGTACAGATGATTTTCTCTTTCAGTAAAAAATAATTTGTTGTAGGTGAAGATTATATATTTTTAATAATTACACTTTCTTTTAGGTGAAGATTTTAAGGTAAATAATAATTATACTTAAAAAATAATGTATTTATGGAAAATAATATAGTTTAAAAATATATTGTGTTAGCACTTGTAATTTTCAACAAAATACTGGTTTGTTTTTAATTTGATACTCTTTTTACTAGATAATTTTATCCAGTATACAGTAACAAAGAAAAATAGGTTAATTATTTCAATACATACATACATATATATATATATATATATATATTTATAAATATAATATAATATGTAAACAATTAAAACTTTGGAGTTATGCAATCTTATTTTTACTTAAAAATATAGACTATTAATTCTTTATTTTTAAGAATATAATCAAGGAATAATAAAATATGTTAATTATTTGATTTCTTCAAAATCACATCAATAGCAACTAATAGCTCTTCTAATTCTCTTATATTGGTGTTGATACTTACAAAAATACAAGTTCTGCTTGAACTTATTTTTTTAGATCAAGGTTTTACTCACATTGGTGTGATTTTCAAAAATGGGATACTTCTTCACTTCTTGTCTGGGAATTGGTTAATTTTATTACAAAAAAATATATCAAATATATTAAAACATTTGATTTAAATTATATATAAATATATTGTATGTGTGCAAGAAAGAACGGGAAAAGAAAAATGGGATTTTTAGTTTAAGTAATAATACTATTGAATTTATATCAAAGGAAATATTTATTGATTTTTTAAATAAATACAAAAAAATGTTCATATATTCATCTATTTATATAAGTATACATATTTTGCTTGAATAGAAAACCTATTTGGTATTTATTTGGTGTATTTTGAAAATTTACTATTATCAAAAATCTATTGTTTTAATAATAAATTCCTATTCATATAATTGAAAACTAATATATATTACATTGAAAATATATGTCAATGATAATATTGATAAATAACATTAAATAGAAATAAATAAATGTTATTATTAGACTCGCGTTACCATTTTGACACTCGTGTACAAACACACGATACATACACACACGCACGCATAAATGTGTGCCAAAAATATAAATTGACAGAAAAAAATCATTCATTAGGTTTCTACAACGGTGGTTTAAAATATAATTATATCTATAAAGTCGATCTATTTTGATAAAATCTTGTCTTTCCGAATACTTTATTAAGTATTTTATCATTATATTATCATTTAATTAAAATAGTTTTTTTTTAAAAAAATGAAAAATAATTTATATAATTAATTATAAAAATATACATTTTATAACAGAAATGATTAATTATATTCTTTGAATTATGTTAATATTACACTATAGTCCACACCACATATTTTGCTTAAACAATGTATCCAAATAGCATATAAATTTCGTGTGGAAACAATATATAAACTAATTTTGTTCCAAACTCCAGTCGCGCGTTCATATCACTAGTGTTCTTGCATCTCTGTCAAAACAAGTGTGACAGGAATTTATACTGTAAATTTGTATATATAAATCAAAAAGTATTTTATTGTTTGTTGAATATGGTTACGATGTAAATATACAATGCCATTGGTTGGTAGGGGGGAGGGAGGTTGATGGTTTCGGTTTCTAAGCCATATAATTTTTCGTCCGGGAGTAAGAAAGGAGGGTGGATCTTGGTTTTTGGAATATGGTGTTTGATGAGTGGTTTTTAGATTCAGATGGGAAATAAAATACATTATAATTTTATTGTGATACAGTTTCAAAATATGTCTTCACATATTTGTAAAGTGAATAGAAGTTTTATATATACAGAATCTAAACTGTTCTGATCTGAATGTATACTTTTCGGACACATTGTTAGGGAATAACGTATCTAGTATCGACTAGACTTAAAATATGCAGTTTTATACATATATAGGATTTAAGTACTTTTTTCCCAACTCAATCACCAGACAATTATTTATCGAATAATAATACTATAAATAATGCACATGAGAATTCGTAAGTAAACAAATATTTTCTTATATACAAACATATATATATATATATATATATATATATATATATATATTTATATTTTAGTATAATGAGTTTCATGGTACTTATATTTGATTTACATTTATGAATACAAATGTAAGTATTCAAAGTAGACAAAAACCAATTATAATTATTTTTATAACGATTTAATGTTCAAGTCACCTTAAAATTTAAATATTGACACTGATTTTTTATATTTTATGTATTGTTGCGTTAGTTTTTTTCTTCAATTGTTTACATAAAAGTCGGTATTCGATCTTGTTTAATACAACATAATATTAAAATTCAGCCTTTAAAAAAAGTATCCTTTTTAAAAAAATATCACTTTTCAAATTAATATAAATCAACGGTTATTCTTCCCGATCGAGTGCCTCTTTAGGAGTCGTGTTATCATTGTCTGGAAAACTAAATATTGGCTTGAAACCGCCATAAAGTTCTGGTTTGAAATTTTCAATGTCAAACTCTTCCTTATTTTCAACAGATTCCTTATTTTCTTCACTAGAATTTTCTTCCAGTTTAGAAATGGTTACATCATTTGATTTGTTGTCATTTTTTTCCGATTTAATTACAGACCATCCTTCTAACGGTGAGTCAACGCTTAAACTTGCTTGAAATGGTGCTTGAAAATCTAATTTGATAGGTACGTGAGTTGTATCTACATCTGTTTCTAAATTTATTCTATGACTACTAATTTCGTTCCTTTCCGTATTTCTTAATATATTTACATTATTGATATCGCTATTCATACTTTGTGTTAATTGTGGATGCGTATGCATTGTGGCACTAACTGTAAATTCGGATTTTTTATTACTTATATCAGAATAATGCGAATCATAAACATTATATTTATTTATATTAATTGACGAATCAGTTGGAGTATATGCTATTGCAATAGGTTTCTCAGTTAAAGATTTTAACGTTGCTGATATAATGTTAGGATCCTGATATACATTTTTATTATAATTTACTATTCTTGATTGAATATCTTCATCAGCGTTTGTCCATTGATTATTAAGTTTAATCAATGAATTTTGTGTATTGTGTTTTTTATTTAATGCTTTTAATTCTATATTGTTTTTATTTTCCTTTTCTCTAAAATTAATATCTGATATTTCTGGACGCTCTAATGGATACGGAAAGTCTGATTTAATTGGAAAATTATTTGGTCGCGTTTGTGGCTTCAATATAGGTTTATCATCTCGTGTTCCAAATGTTAGTAAAATATCTTGATCACTTTTTTCGTGCTGTGTAATAGAATCATGTATTTTAGAAGGAGGTAATGGCTGTTCACCTCTTGTCCCAATGACAACGGTTTCTTGTTTATCTGTATCCAACACATCTAATTGCATTGGGGAACTATTAACAGGATAAACAACATAAAGCGAATTATTGACAGGATTTATTTTTGCAATGTTAATTGATGGATCCAATAATCTATTATCGATATCTGAATCTACATGTTTGGATTGTAACATCTGCAATGTAGCTACTTCTTGAACATCATTATCTCCGTTTCTTCGATTAGCAATTTGTCTTTGAGGTATTTTTGGCGGAGTTCGTAAAAATCCTAAATGTTCTTGAATTGTTTGCGACGTCGCTTTAGAGTCAATATTTTCAATCGGTTTGACTGGATATCTTGGTAAATGAGCATTTGATATACGTTTGTTTGATTCAATCGAATGTCTGTGAAGTTTCATTTCGGAATTTTTTCGAAGATGTTCAGTAATAATTTTTCTCGGAGGAGGAGGTGGCTGTAAATGTTCAAAAAAACCAACTGGTCGTTCATGGTGGTGATTTTGTTGCCTTAAATATATATTATGAGAAATAGTTCCGACATTATCGACATGATGTCCATAAGATACCTTTGCGTTAGGACGAAACTGAGGAAGAATGTTAGGAAGAGGCCTGTTTTGTAATCTTTTCAATGCATCCAGCGATTGTGAAGGTCGAGCATATTCTGGTCGACCGTTGAAAAAATGTCCTGGTCGTGGGTCCCATGGAGGTTTTGGATAGTTTCCTATTATGTTAGGTTGGCCAGTTTCTTCGGGAGGTGTTAAATCAGAGGGCAATTGGTGAAACATAGGTTTTGAATTTAAGCTTAATATTTCTCTGTCGGGCAAGTTTAAATTTGAATGGCTCAAATGACTAGCAGAATTTGAATTAATAATATTTTGTTCACTTTGTAAATGGAATGTTCCTACTGAATCTGTTGTAGGTACTCGATCAGCTTCATTGTTTGGAAATATTATTTTCGTTAGTGGTCCTTCTAGTTTCTCTATATTATCCTGATTTAATTCTATTTTTTCGTCAACTACTTGTCCTGGAATTGTTTTTATTCCATGAGGAGGAATTCCAATACCAACAGAAGCTTCTGAACCAATAATTGGTTTGATATGCAAAGAGACTGTTTCTGAATTCTTTATATTATTCGTCTGAGCGTAAATATTTGAATTATTTAAGTTAACTGTTTCTAGTATCAAAGGACTTGCATAATGTTTATTGGAAGACATAATAGTCGGCATGTGCGTTACAGAAGGCGAATTATTTTGTTCATTGTAGAAGTTATTAATATTATCTTGAGAACTGGCAAGTAAATTATTTTGTGCATACGAAAATGAGTTGTCGTATTGATTTCCGTTTTCGACACCTCCAATGAAATAACCTGAATTTATTGCATGTTGATTTCCAATTACAAATGATACCGTGTCTTGATTCGGCGCTATATGTATATTACTTTTACTTGGAATAATTCCACTTTGATCTCCTCTATTGTTGATATTCCCAAACAAATTTATATACGTTTCTGAAGGTTTTTTATATTCAGGAGTGAATTTCTCTGGTCTTGCTGTTGATGCAATAGTTGGCAGTGTAGATGGAAAGTGTGTAGTGTGCGCCAATGTAACGCGTTCATTATTCAATTGTTCTCTTAAATTGTGTGAAAAAGCTATGATGGGATTTTTACCAGGATGATTTATTCCTAATGGTAGCGATGTAGCTATTGGTATTGATGGTACTTCATTTTGAAAAACTACATGTGTTTTATTCAAATGTTCAACTGGTTTTACATCGTTATTGGTATTTAACTCGATAGTTTTGTATGCATACTTATCACCATATTTTTTATTATTAATATAATTTTTATTTAAATTATTTTCATAGATATTACTTTCCGTTTTATAATTATCAGTATTTTTATTTTCGTCTGGAAAAACTACTTTTGCACTCCATTCATTTGTATGATACTGATTGTATTCATTCTTAGGCGACTTTTGAACTTGGCTATCGTTATTAATATCCATATTTTCATCTTTAATGTTATATTCACTTTGTGAATTGTTATTTTGATTGTAATATTTTATATTGTATTTATTATTTATATTTTGTTTCAAGTATTCTGGTTCCTTATTTGCGGGCTTTAAAGTTGGCATAAAATTTTGATTTGCA
Source organism: Acanthacorydalis orientalis (assembly GCA_034766995.1). NCBI lineage: Eukaryota > Metazoa > Arthropoda > Insecta > Megaloptera > Corydalidae > Acanthacorydalis > Acanthacorydalis orientalis. Next base: position 17,837,596 of record CM068313.1, on the reverse strand, counting down.
TGCAGTTGATCACGGGAATTATTTTGTTTTTCATCGAAATAATTATCGATATATGGATTCCAATAATCTTCAGGTGAGGACTCGGCCTCATTTTTATTAATATAGCTACTACTTTCATTGTTTGTATCGTTATCTAAAGCAGTTGTGTCATATTCATAATCATTATATAAGTCTTCATCAGAATGTTCGCCCATATTTTCGATATTAAATTCTGTCGAGTGAGTATTGTTTAAAAGCGAATTATTAAAATCACGATTGGTAAAAGAATTCGAAGATTCGTTGTGTTGAAAATTGTCATCTGATAGTGTATCCATCGTCATACCATTGTTTACAAAACTACTGCTGTTGAAATTTAAATGTTTAGTATTTGTTTGAACATTATGATCTACAATATTCTGTTCTTTAGTGTTTTCAACTGAAACAGACTCATTTAGAACGGCAGACTTGTCAGTGTTAGCACTTGAATCGTCTGCAAAGCTATCAATATTGAATACGTCAAAGAGATCACTCAGTAAACTGCTAGTTTTTTCTGTAGAAGTTATAATTGCCTTTTCAGTCGTTTGCATAGTCTTCAGGCTACTTGTTGTAGTTGTGTATGGTTTAGAAGTGTAAGCGGCTGTAGATGAAAAATATGTCGGTGGTTTATATGTAGTAATCTTATAGTCTTTGTGATTGTATATATTGTTTTTATTGTTTCCTTGAATCTTCATATTTGCGTATGAACTGGATATTAAAGGATACGTATATTTTGTTGATGTGTATTTAACAGGTAAATTTAAGTAATCGTGAAAATTTGGTGATATTTTATTCATATCGTTTTTTGTGTAGCTTCCTATATTACTATCTTTTCTATCAATACTATCATTTTCTTTTGGCAAATTGCTGTCATTATTATAATCTGTCTCATCTGCCGAAGTTTTACTATTAAAATCGATTGCCCCCGTTAAGGGATCTTTATCGACATAAAATGGTTTTCCATCATTAAATAAATGATTGGGAAGACTATAACCCCTTAATAACAAGCTGGAACTGTCATTTTCCGTATTTTCAGAATCCTAAAATGTAAATCAATATTTTTAATTGTTAACATTTTAATGAATATATATATATATATATATATATATATATATATATATATATATAATATTTATTTTATATCTACAAATTTATTTTATATTTGCAAAAAATAGCCTTTTTATGCTAATGCGTTTTTTTATCACAATTTTACATGAAGAAGAAGTAAAAAATGCAAGATTTCTAGGATACTGTAAAGAATTAAAAACAATAGTAAACTGATGTATAGATACTTTACGATGAAAGGTGTATTCCACGATTGTTTTATTGTAGAGTACACAATACACACTCCACGATAAAACCAGTCATGCTATAATCCCATTTTCAAGAAACCCACATTCCACTTTAATAAGAAATACATGTAATAAATATTAAATTTTATTTGGAAATACCTTCAACTTGATCAAATTTGTATCTTCGTTATTTGTTTGTAAATTGACTATAGCTGTACGATTTATATTGTCAAAGTGTCCTCCCATAAGTGCTGCTCCTTGTACATTGTTCATTATTGATATAAGAATAATAGCGAATAGTATCATGTTAAAGCACTTCATTGTGAAGTAATATTTTTGTGCAGAATTTCTGAAAAGTAATTAAAATAATTAATGATGTATATATATATATATATATATATATATATATATATATATATATATATATATATATGAGATCTAAATCGAAAATAAAGAGATTTTTGTATTTTTTCCCGTATATTTAAAATCTGTCAAAAAATGTATATATTTAAAAAGTGAATTATTTTTTCTATACTTTTTTCGAAGTTTGAAATATGAATAAATTGTATAGAACTAAATAAAAAGGATAACATAAAAATCAGTATAATTTATATATATATATATATATATATATATATATATATATATATATATATATATATATTTGTATATAATACGTTATTCTTAAAACTTATGTATTATGTTAACTTTTGTTGTTATTTGTATTATTGATACCTGTTTTATTCTTAATTTAATATAATACAACTTAATAAATTTTAAATTAATTATGAAATTTGAGGCACGTGCGTTTGTTATTCAGAATCATATTTCATGTTTTCTTTATAAATAGGTCAGTTCTAACTTGTAGCCTTGAAAACATTCACCTGCGTAGGTAATGGCCTTGATATTGACCCCGAATAACCGTTATAATACAAATGGGAAGTACGTGTAGGTATTGCTTGCGCCTATGTTATTACAAGTTATTGTTGAATATAATAATTAAGTTATAAAAACTTAAGATATAAAAATAAATATAATAATGTTCCCTTGCCACACACACACACACACACACACACACACATATATATATATATATATATATATATATATATATATATATATATATATATATAAAATCATGGATCCGACCTTTATCCAGCAGTGGATTGACAGAGGCTGACGATAATGATGATGATATTTAACTTAATAAATTTTGTATTATATAAGCGAGGCAAATACAATTATTATGAACGATAAACATAATTTACTAACAAAATTAGGATAAGTTATTAACAAACAATGTCATTATTTTCATTAATATTAATATAACAATAAGTATATATATAACATTTATAAAACACATCTGTTCGATATCTGTCAATTTATATATATATATATATGTATGTATGTATGTATGTATGTATGTATACACGTATATATTATATATTTAAATTGAGTACTTTATTTTATCTAAAAAGCAAATAGCATGAATCTAGAATATGCGGACAAAACAATACAATGTACTAGTTAACAATAACGGAAACAAATAAATTTAAGAGTAAATACTTTCTATATTATTATTCATCTGCATTCTTGGAACAGCAGAGATTCTTGAAGAATTTGTTTCATGATTCATGTAGAATGCTATTGTCCCACATTTTGTATTCATTTTAAAATGGTGTTATTATATAAACCATTTTTTCTATACCGGCACTACACATGTATACACGCGAACACACACCCACTCACACACACACACACATATATATATATATATATATATATATATATAAATGTATGTGTTATATTAAGGATTTCTTCAGTATTAGAAATTTGTGTAAATGTAAATTATTTTCTAAAAGTGAAAGAATGATTCAAAATAGAAAAATGTTGACTTATGAAATTAAATACGGACGTGACTAAACTAATTATATATATATATATATATATATATATATATATATATATATATATATAAGTAAACATTTTAAACAAAACTGAAAACATAATTTATTGTACAATTTTATTAAAAATATAACTGATTGTATTAAAAAATATATCTATCAATGTTTTATTCGAATTAATTAATGACAATATGAAAAGCAACTCAACGTCATAAAAAAGATCAAAAGATCATTTATTGTGTGTATATAAAAATACAAACATTAAGATAAACTATACAATATGACTGCAATCGAGAGTAAGAAGTTAATTGTATTAATTAACACACGTGGTCAAGTGGTATCTTGTTTATATAAAAAAGTCGCTTTAAATTATGAATTATTTTGGGTATAAAGATTCTAATTCTTTGTAGAATAGTAGGACATTATTGTTATGGAGACTTGAATTAAGATAAGCTTGATTAACCAAATGAAACAGAACTAACCTAAGCGAATCGGAGTCACATTATTCTGGCATTAAGCGAATCCTCTAAAATATTCTGATCTTTTGGACATTTAAAAATGTGCCTATATTATATTCTAATACATACTTATGTGTGTGTGTGTGTATATATATATATATATATACTACTTTTGTTTTTATAAATAATTGAAACGTTGAAAAATAAACTTGTTTCTATTTTATCTATTCTAACACCACTATATTATTATAATTATATTTGATAGTATGATATGTAAAAAATATTTAAAGAAATACTGTTAAAACCTTTATCTCAAACAGAACTTTTAGGTTATTTTGAAATACTTTCTGCAAGAAAGTAATTATACTGATTTATTGTAAATGTTATTAATTACGGTATGTTCTCTTGTTATGTAAAATTAAATCTTAGAGTGTACACGCAAGCTTTTTGATATATTTTCTACGTGTAGGGTATTTTTTTATCCAGAGGTGTTTTTTAGAAATATATAATTTATTTTTTTACAAAATAACATGATTATTTTTACATTAATTAATTAATAACATGATTATTTTTACATTAATTAATGGTAAAATAAAAATCAAATTGAATCAAAAACATTAACATGTGTATTTGGTTTTATATATATTACAGTATATTAATAATTAAATTTAGTATATAAATAACGTTATTAAATATAATATGAATGAACAAGTTCAGTTTTTTAATCGTACAAATGTGTATATATATATATATATATATATATATATATATATATATATATATATATATATATATATATATATATATATATGTGTGTGTGTGTGTGTGTGTGTGTGTATACTTACTATGTATATGTAGAGCACAATTGTAAAAATTAACTAGCGCAAATGAGTTTTTATAGAACATTTTACAATTCTGTTTCTATTGTTATTTTAACTTAAATATCCTAAACAAAACGAGAAATACAAGAAATTGTACTGAATTTTTAAGCAATTATAACAATGTAATTATCGCTTTTACTTTATTTTACCACAGAATTAACATATTATACTGGTTATCATTTTATTTCGTTCTTTTTTATTTCCTTTTATAATCACACGAACATTCATATATATATATATATATATCAATAATGTCCCATACATATATAAAAAAGATATATTAACACAAACCGTAATTGAATTATAAAAAATAGAGGACTAGGTGAATGTACTCAAAGAGGAACATACTTTACTAAATAATTATATTTTTTATCCTTATATTTGTACTAGTTTTCATGACAAATAATGTTTTAAAATAACAAATAATATATTTTTTTTAATGCGTTGCTCAATATATTCCGTTATTAAAAAAGTATTAATATAAATATTTTTATGTTCTTTTTGTGAGATAATAATAAATTAATAATAAGTATTTGAATTTAATTATTATAATTTTGTATATTTTAGCTGAAGTTTAACTTAGGATATATAAGATCATAAAAATATTGTTGATTGTTTACCCAAAGCCTTATAAAATTAAAATTCTTAGTATCAAAATTCCGATTTTTTTGTTGTCACTGTTTCTTACTAAATAGAGTGAATTTTTATTAAATTTCATGATACACTGAATAAAAATAATAAAATTAAAATAATATTGATGGAACTTCTTTTGTTTTTTACAAGCATTGAATCATATAGGGGAACGAAGCATACTAAAAATGAAAATAATATAATTACATTATTTTTAAATTTCTATTGTTACGCTATTTAAAAATATATGCCTGTTTTGTATTTTACTTTGATTATTGTAATATTTTGTGCATGTGGATCGTGCGATGAAATATAATCAGTTTTATTAAACGCCATCAAACAACAATTGAGATATATACATAATTAAAACATATTTTGCAGAGAAACAGTCGTCAGTGAATTCGACCAAAGCTGAATTTTAACGGTATACCTTAAGTACTAAATGTGCACTATATTGTGATACTGACACACTGACAGGCATAGAACTAAAATTAGTTATGCTTCCATTTGCATTACCTTTTATATACCACACTATACCGTTGAAATATTAACCTTACTGGTTTTACAGTAATACGGCATGAAATGATTACCTAAATTTATTGTACGGATATAAATATACTGATACTATTATTTTCTATTTATTAAATTGAAGAGATAATTAAATTTGCAAGTTTTTACCTTGACACTGAAAAAAGCAAAAACTGTGTTAATATGACAAATACGCGAGGCTCGATTCAATCATAGAAAAATATTTAAGGAGTTCAATGTTTACATTTTCATTATTTTTTGTTGTATATCATTGATAATTTGTTTACTTGATTAGATCATTAATAAAAAAGATATTGTTTTGATGCTGTAATTATCCTATGAATTAATTATTAAGTACATAAATTTATGAAATACAATTAATTCATATACAATTAATTGTGTTTTTGAAAGAAATTATAACTCGTTTATTTTAAACACAGCAACAGTGTTAATTATAAAATTGTAATTACGCTTTTTAATTGGATTAGTTAAATATGTGTATATCTGTATATATATATATATATATATATATATATATATATATATATATACATATTTTAATTGATATATATATATATATATATATATATATATATATATATATATATAAATGCACGTATGTATGTATGTGTATTTGAATGCATTGCCATTTTTAAGTAGTTTTAATCGAAAAAATATATTTCATTATAATGATAATATATAACAAAATGTTATAGAAATATACGAAGAAAAACATTTCATACAAACCCTTCATATTTTTATTTAAATATTACTTAAATAACTTTAATTTTAAAGACAGATTTGTACTATAAAATTGTCTACATTAATAAATACAAAACAGTATTAACTGGCAAACACACGTGCATATATATATATATATATATATATATATATATATATATATATATATATATATATGACAGAAATAATTAAATATTATATAAAATTACTCACCTATACTGAACGGAGTGTATATATTTTTCACTTTTAATTAAAAGATAAACACATTTTGTAAAAATTTTTAATTAAAATTTTTTGACACTGGAAATCCATAGAAGCAAAAAATGCATTCAAATCGCACGTGATTTCAAAAGAAATGCTACTAGTACGCAATTACGTACAAATGACAGTAAATTGAAAAGAACAACTTAATTGTTCTACTAAATCACAACCACGAGTGATGTATTGCTGAGAGCGCGTGTTCAACTGACTGCTCAATCTAGATTCCTGGCAGTTGACTTATACCGCTGTTCTTAACATACACAAACTGAATTTCTTCTTTGAGTATTGAAGTGAGAATGAAAACTCGAGTTCGACAAAAAGATTCTGTAACTGGAAACTTGCCCCTGCCACTATAATCTGTTTCAAGAGTATACATTTATTCATAATAAGCTGGATTTGTCAGGGACGTATCTTAAAAAACAAATTCTTTTTTTTAATTTTAGATGAGTGAATGCTTATATTAGAGTTTTTTTAATATTTTTAAGCAATAATTTTCTTATCTGTTTCTTTAAAAACATTTTATGTTAAAATGTTTAAAATTAATTGTGATAATATTCTATTTTTTAATTACTTAATAATTTAGACTTCTAGAAATTATTATTTGTCAAAAGATTATGACATTTAATGATATAGTTTACCTTATAAAATAAATTCCATTTTAATAAAAGACAGATTTTATTAAAAACATATTTTTAATTGATTTGTACTACACATATACAGAAGAATATCAAAATATAAATATATAACAATAAAATAACATTAAAATAATGTTAAATCATGTTTTCTGTTTCGAAAATAGATTACACGATGTATATTTAATTCGATATTGTGGAACTCTGGTTAAGGATTCCACGATATATATATATATGCTTATAAAGTGTGTTCATGGAAATTTATTTTTTCCAATTGTTTTGAAGTACTAATATAAAAAGCCATAAGATTTCTTACCAAAGGAAATATACATAATAAATTTTAGTATTCATTTGTGAAGAATTTACATCGTTTTTGTGCTTAATATATTATCTATAAAAAAGTACTTTTCTAACATGTTTGTCTTTACTTGAGAATAATTGTTGAAAAAATATTACCGATGCTCTTGTTTTGGGAACCTGGTAGAAATATTTGCAAGAAAAATGAAAAATGTATAATAACAAATTAATGTTCATTTTGGACATGTTTACATGATAAAGGAATATAATAGGAATATAGAGCAGATCCTATATATATATATATATATATATATATATATATATATATATATATATATATATATATATACTTATTCAACTAATGACCATTATGCACATTTCTAAAAATGAAATATTCCATATTTTACTTATGGAATTATCAACAAGCTAGTCTAGGTGTTGCACTATTTATGTGTATATATATATATATATATATATATGAATGTACTTAATTCCCTATTAAAATTTATCCATCTACACACCTGATAAACGAGTACACTGTGTCATGAGTATGCATTCGTGAACGGTACTTTTTACTCAACGGATTACAGTTAGTTTTAATACAAGATAGCCATACACCTAAAAGGAACACCTTCTCTCATCGATAACCGCAGGTCTGCATTTAAGAATGCTGTACACATCCGATTACTGCTAATTATGTATTAAAGGTATATGAAATTGAACCTTCTCGTAAGGTTTGCTCGTAGTAAGCTTACGGCATTTGACAGTTCGAATTATTCGTTTTTTGTCACTGTCAAATTCCATAACAATAAGTAGGTCAAATTAATTAACGACACTTGAATTAATTTGTGCTGATTGCTTTTGAGATATATTGTTTTATTATCTATTTATACTGTTTATTATTGTAATGAACGAATATTTACGTAAGAAAATATTAACTGATAGAAAAGTGACAACAATAAAACCATATATATATATATATATATATATATATATATATATATATATATATATATATATATATATATGTGTGTGTGTGTGTGTGTATATGCATATAATGAGTTATCGATTGAAATTGCGAATATACGAAATTTAAGAAAGTTAAATATTTTATTGTAAATACATAACAAAAGAAAATTTCAAATCAAAAAATTGCAATTGTCTAAAACTAAAAATTCTCTATTTGACTGATGTAAATGAATGGAAATGTAATGTAACATTATTTACACGTTTTAAAAACAACAGATAATCGATATAAATATGCATGAGTATTCGTATATTTCTCTGATAACTTAACATATATATATATATATATATATATATATATATATATATATATATATATATATATATATATATATATATATATATATATATATATATATATATATATAGTTAAAGTATCGATACTGCTGATATTTGTTTATATTAAATCTTAATTATAATTGTTAAATATATGTCAACATTTTTAATGTCTTTAGGTATCAGAAGGACATTATACTCTGAAATATATTCTGATTATTATTTTTATAAATTAAACTATTGTAGGTTACATATGGAATCCTGCTAAGATATAAACACACACGTACTACTCACACTTTCTTCCACACACGTAATAAACATGTGTTCACACATACATTCAAATATATCAGCAACGGCAGCACCAGCATCTGTCATTCACTGCTGGATAAAGGCATCTTCCATAATTTTCCATTTTGTACGATTGGATGCCTCTCGTTTCCAACTGATTTATAATAAAATTTTTAATTTCCTTATACCACCTGTTCATTGGTCTCTTTCTTGGGCTTTTTATATTCCTTGGTACCCAGTTAATATTTTTTTGACAACAATCTGTTGTCTTCTCTCCTTGCAACATGCCCCACACATTTCCATTTCAGACTCTCTCTTCTTATTACATCTGTGAGTCCTATCTGTTTTCGTATCCATTCTATTATTGTCCTATCTTTTCTTATTATTCCTAGCATGCATCTTTCGATACTCTGTTGTTTGGACTCTGAATGATTTTGGCGTTAAGCACCCATCTTTCGCTGCCCTAGGCAAAAACTAATAGTATACTTACATTTATCAAACACTTTTTTCTTCAGAATGCGAATGTTTATTTAAATATCGAGGTATTTCGTCCAAATGAGGTCCATCCCATTTTTATTTTCCTGTTTATTTCTTCAATGAATGATCCATCTTTGTTGTTAAGTTGGATAGACTATTCCTTTTATTCCAATTTTCTTCGGGAACACAAACGCATTGAACAACACTTTTGTTTTTTCGTGGTTCATGTTTAGGTCAATTTGTTGATTGGAATCGTCGAATTTTTTTATTCTCTTTTGTAGCTCTTTCGGAGTACTTGCGAAGATAATGATATCATCAGCAAACCAGAGGTGATTTAATCTTTCGCCTTTCATTTCGATTCCTTTGTCCTCCCAGTCGAGCGATTTGAATACTTCTTTTAAAGCTGCAGTCAATAATTTCAGTAAAATTACATCTCCCTGTCTCATACCTTTCTCGATTTTTGTCTGTTTCTTTCTGTAACTTCACCGTCAAAGTTGCATTTTTGTAGATGTTATCTGGTGACTCGATGTATGTGTCCTCTATGCCCTGGTTTTTCAATGCAGATATGACCGATGATGTGGTAATAGAGTCGAAAGCCTTTTCATAATCTATAAATCCGAGACATATTGGTATTCATTTGGCTGGCTAATTACCACCCTCACTACCTGAATGTGATCCATTGTACTAGATCCGCTTTGAAATACTGCCTGTTCACTTGGCTGAGAGAAATGTAGCTGCGTTTGTAGACGTTTTGAAATTATTTTTGTAAAGATCTCATCATTTTTCATATTCTTTATTGCATATGATATCTATTCCGACAGTATCGGTGAGACACATTGGTTTGTATATACATCATGGAAGGTTTGGGATCATGACTCGCCCCGATGATCTTACTTGTGTATTGCCGAATACCTCTTTATTTTGGCCGGAAATAGCGTCCAAGTTTTCTCTACATGGTTAAAGCTACTGATATTCAAAGAATATCACAGTGCATCTCCTTTGAACCCCATTCACACCTTCCCACCGCCTTGAAGCAATGAATTAAGAATTTAAAGAGGGATATATATATATATATATATATATATATATATATATATATATATATATATATATATATATGCTAAAAACAAAATTTCAAATAATGGCGGCAGTAAAAAATAAAATCCCCATCTATTGTAGATTCAAGTGAATTGCATTACTTTAGTGTAATGGAATATGAACATTCTACAGTTGTCGACACTTGCTTTCATATTTAATTGCTGTTCTGTTTGTGATATAAAACAGCATTTGAGTAAATTGTTTCACATTTAAGTTGAAGTTCGAGTATACTTTATAGTCGTGATCATTTGTTGAGATTGACTAGTAAGTTTTTTTTAATTTCATGTTTCATTCATAAAATGTAATTTTGAAAAAAATTAAAAATGTTTTTTTAATGGAAGTTCGTTTTTCTTATTAGTAGTTTTATTGAATTTCTGTTAAAAATATAGTAATATATGCTAATACGTTCGCATAACGATATATGAAATTAATTTTGTATGTGTATGTATATATATATATATATTTTCTATGCATCATATATATATATATATATATATATATATGTATATGTATGTATGTATATATTTATATATACACACACCTACAAAACACATGCATATTAATTATACATGTGTTGCAGTTCAGTATTTTTTTTATAATGATCAAAAATTAATATAGACTTTAACCCTTTGAACCCTATACTCTCACAATTATTTATTCTTAAAAGCTGTCTTTCGGGTTGTGATATTACAAGAGTGGGACCAAAATATTGGTCTCAGAATTTCAATCCATCACATTTCGGTTTTTCGGGCTTAAAGAGTTTAGTTATGTTCATATATTTTCAGTTATAATGAGTGAAAATTGGGATACAGAAGAAGATAAGAACTTTGAAAGTTCAGGGTTAAGAAACTATAATCAAAAGCAAGAATGGTTTAATTCAAATCGTACACGAGGACGTGGAAGATATAATACTGGAGGCCGATACTCTTCTGAACCAAGTAATTTGAGTTTTAATAAATAAATATAAATTTTTAATTCTATTAACATTTTGTTTTGAATTAAAAGAATTGTACATTTTATGCGAAAAATATAAAATGTATATTTTTACTGTTTTATTGAAGTGCAGAAACTAAATTTAATTTGGATTAAAAATTTATAAAAATAATATGATGTACTTATTTATGATCATTTTTATAGCCTCATCTTAATATGACTAAATTTTTTTATTATATATAGTTCCTATAACTTCTTTTTTTTATGGAAACAAAATAATTATTTGCATTGTAGACTTTAGTAATTATCTAAGTTACCATTTTCCATTTTAGTTATAATAATTAGTTATAATTATTTTACATACACGCACACACACACACACATATATATATATGTATGTATTATATATATATATATGTATATATATACATATATATGTATATATATACATATATATGTATATATATATATATATGAGTGTATATATATATGTATATATATATATAATATATTTCATTTGTATTATAATTAAGTTTAAACAATGTTTTTATTTTAAATTGTTAGTGTTTATATTTAATCATTCCTGTTGTTAATGTTTACATATTTAAATAATGTTCAAATTTATTGCAGTATTAATACATTTTCATAAAATATGTTACTTAAATAGAATTTGTTTTCTTAAAATTAATATTAATTCAGTAGAATTAACTGTTTAACTTGTTAAATTTTTTCTTTCATAAATTTTTTTATTTTATTTTTTTTTGTATATATTTTTTTACTTTAGGAAATAAAACTGTAATTCAAGTACCTTCAAATAAAATTGGAAGAATAATTGGGAAAGGAGGATCCAAAATACGTGACTTGCAATCAAATAGTGGTGCCCAGGTTAATATTAAAAAAGAAACAGATATTGCAGTATCAGAACTTACTCAGATAGAATTAAGTGGTACAGAAGATAGTGTAAATAAAGTTAAGTTAATGATAGAAAATTTAATCGTTGATAGAAATACAGTTGAAGGAATAAAAAATTTTCGAAAATCACACTTTTCTACTGCGAATAATTTGGACTCATTTGAAAATAATGAATTGATTAAAGATGGTTGGGCAGACTCAGTTGATGAAATTAAACATTGGTCTGACAATAAACAATATAATAAAAGAAACTATCAGAATAAAGAAAGTGAACAGTATAGTTCATTCTCAGATGGTAAACAATTTTCTAATTGTTGGTCTAACGATAATGGCCAAAAAAAAGATGATTCATTTGTACAAATTGACTGGAAACAGGTAAATGAAAAGTGTCAAGCTGACACAGAAGCTTTTTGGGCAACATTACCTGCTATTGTAAAAAACTTTTATAATGAAGATATTAATATTGCTAGAATGTCTCCACAAGAACTGAATATTATTCGAGAGCAAAATAATAACACAACTATATCATATGTATTTGGTTATGATGAACATGAACTTCCATTACCAAATCCTGTTATCACCTTTGAGCAAGCATTCCAGTGTTTTCCAGAGATATTGAACAATATTAAAAAGATGGGCTTTGAAAAACCAACACCAATTCAAGCACAATCTTGGCCAGTTTTATTAAGAGGTCAAGATTTGATAGGCATTGCACAAACTGGTACTGGAAAAACATTAGCATTTATCCTTCCAGCTTTAATTCATATTGAAGGACAGACTACTCCTAGAAGTGAACGATTAGGCCCAACAGTGTTGGTTTTGGCACCAACAAGAGAACTAGCTCAACAAATTGAAAAAGAAGTTGTAAAATATAATTATAAAGATATAAAAGCAATTTGTTTATATGGAGGTGGAAGTCGTAAGGAGCAGGTTAAGTTATGTAAAGGTGTTGAAATTGTTATTGCAACTCCAGGCCGATTAAGTGATCTTACTGTTAATGGTTAGTAACAAGTAAATGATATTTTATATGAATAACACATTAAAGTCTGTACTAATTTATATATATATACACGCACACATGCATATAAATATATGCACGCATATAAATACACACATACACATGTATATATATATAAATCACACCTAGATATATTTGTTTTTAATACTTATATGTTTTTACACAGGATACATTGATATGAAATCTGTTAGTTATGTAGTGTTGGATGAAGCTGATAGAATGTTAGATCTTGGTTTTGAGCCACAAATTCGAAAAATTATGTTAGATATCAGACCTAATCGGCAAACTGTGATGACTAGGTATTGCTTTATTTAAATATTTTTATGATTAGGATTCTTAATTCCACGTTTTTAGTGCTACGTGGCCTAGTGCAGTACGCTCGTTAGCAGATTCTTATATGAAAAAACCCATTCAAGTGTGTATAGGGACTTTAGATCTTGCTGCAGTCCATACTGTAACTCAAACCATAAAAATACTTGAAGATAATGATGAAGTAAAATATCAAGAAGTAAGTGAATTAAAAAGTATAGGCATTTATTTATTTGTATTAAATATTAGTTCGGATTTTTAAGTGTTTCTTGTAATAAGTTGTTCAGAATTTTGGATATTAATATTTGATGTGTAATTGTTACAAATTTTACATAAGTGTTTATTTTTGCTACAAATACCATTCAAATACTTTAAAAATTTTTAATTATATCCACATATTTAGTATGTGTGTACTTTAACTAAATATGTAAAATCACAACTTATAAGATAGCTATTTGAATATCTTAAGGTGTAATAAATATGTTAATGTAATGTGTGTTAAGACCAGTAAAAGTACATTTTTAAGTTATGATATGTGATTATATAGTTGTTAATTTTTATAAATACATTTTTTGTAATTGTACAAGTTTATTCAAAGTAACATATTTGCTAAGTGATTTATATTAGGAAGATAATAATTAATAACAATATATGATGCATAATTTTTCAGATATCTAAAAAATGTATGCATGACTACGGACATTATCTTCTACGTAAGAAAAAATTTAAAATAATGCATAATCCAGTAGTGGCCAACCATATTCATTTTGTCGTCAATTTAATTTTCATGAATGCTTCACGTGCTACACTAGCTGAAGCAGGTAGGACAAGTAAAGCATAAAAATGTATTATAAGAAAATAAATTGTGTTGTATACATTTTAAGTTTAATCTAATGTTAAGCTTATTTTCGTGTTTTCAGTTGGTCACCACTGGTATGAGTTTTATAATTGAATTTTATTTAATAGTTAAAAATAGAGTAAAATGTAAAAAATAACAATGTGAGTGAATTATGCCTTATTATTATGTAAGTTATACCATGAAATATTCAGTTAATGCAATCAAAAATAACCAAGGTTTTTTTTACTTTGTTGTTTGTGTTTCTTACTCTATAAAAGTGTTTTTATGACTAATGAATGTGATGTAATATATATATGTATATATATATAGAGGTAATTTTTTTAAATACCAAGGAGCTCTGGCCCTATTCACTACGCTGCTCATTGACTAGCAGGAAGCTCCGCCCCTGTTCGCTTCCCTCTTATTGCAGATATTTGATCAGTATTGTAATATATATGTACAATATATATATATTTATGCATATGTCTATTAGTATGTCTATATAATCATTCCTGCTGTTGAATGCTAGTGAGTGTGTTCCTCTCACAGATATATTGCAATGTGGCTGTTTTATCAAGTTGCACATTTCATTACAATTATTATAATATCAATATCATAATTCTTCATGAAAATTTCCTGTAACATCTGGTGTCATCGTTATTAATTTAATACAAAATCTACACATTTTTTTTAGTGGAATTTTATGAAACTTTTTTTATATGTAGATAGATACAGTAAAAATATGTTGAGATATATATGTATACATATTTTATATATATATATATATAAACTAATTTATTTATTTTATATACAATATGTAAAGATATACAATTCACTGTACTTACGACTGTTTGATCTAAATTAATATTTTAGTTACTGAATTTTATTCATAATATGGAAGACAATGTTAAAGTAATTGTTTTTTGTGGAAAAAAAGCAAAAGTAAATCATGTTGCTAGTGAACTTGCATTAGCAGGTATTAATAATCAAGCTATGCATGGAAACCTTGAACAGTGTGATCGAGAACAAGCTTTGGAAGATATTGCTACTGGTCAGGTGAAGATACTTGTAGCAACTGATGTTGCTGCACGTGGAATTGATATTAGTGACATTACGTAAGATAAAATTAATTCAATAAAAAGTATTCATTTATTTATATAGTTTTTAAATTTTGTAGCCATGTCATTAATTATGATTTTCCTCGTAATATCGAGGAGTATGTTCATCGTGTTGGTCGTACTGGACGTGCAGGAAAAACTGGTGAAGCAATTAGTTTTGTTACAACTGCTGATTGGGCTAATGCTAAAGAATTAATTTCTATTCTGAAGGAAGCAAATCAAGTAATAAAAATTTATATTATATTTGAAAAATGTGTTTAATTATATTTGGTTATATTATTGTTCAACTAGATATATTTTCTTATTTGTAAAAGAAAACTTGAAATAATATTTTGTTTCATTTACAGCTTGTACCGGATGAATTATATAACATGAGTAATCGTTTTGAATCATATAAGGAAAGGAATTTTAGGAGAAATGATGGTAAAAAAGATTTTGGAAATCGGCGATCAAGAGGATTTGGAGGAAGAAATCAATTTAGTAAATATTGAACATTGATGAGTATCAAATCTGATTGCAGGAATTTATGTAGTAAATATTGAATTAATTAATTTAAAATGTTTCTCATAATAACCATCCTAAATATTTATAATCATTATAAGTAAATTGTACTTTAGTATGTTTATGTATACTTATGTGTGCATGGATTTGTTTTAGACATTTTATTTAAATTATGATCATTTGTAATGAAAAGTACAATTTTTTAAGAATGATTATATTGTTAAGAAAAAAAATTGTTTTTTACATATAGGTACATTACCAGTATTTGTAAACAATACAAAAAATAAAATTTATTTTATATAAAAACATTTATTTGTTTTAAAGTTTTTCTCTAATAGTATGTATGATAAATAATATTACGTACATTAATGATGTATCTATAATTTGTCTGATAATACATACATGTGAGTGTGTTTGTGTATGTATATATATATACATATATATATATAATGTATATATATGCATATATATGTATGTACGTATACGTATGTATATATATATAATGTATATATATATATAATGTATATATATATATATAATGTATATATATATATATATATAATGTATATATATATATATATGTATATATATATATATATATATATGTATGTACATTTCTGTATGAATGAATGATTGTATATATGGTAAATTGTGAATGTTTTTTCGTCTTCAGTAACAAAATATGAATTTTTTATTAAGATATTTAATAATTCATGACATAAATATTTCTGATATCAGTGTTAATAAAATGATTTAATGTTTATTGAAAATTAGAATTAACTAAAAAATATACACACATGTATGTGTGTGTGTGTGTGTGTATATATATATATATATATATATATATATATATATATATATATATAATGAATGTATGTGGTAAATTGTAAATGTGTTTCACAATTTTTTGTAACAAGATATAGAATATATTTAATAATTCATAACTATATATGATCTTTCAAATAGTGTTAATAAAATTATTTAATATTGATTGAAAATTAGAATTATCCAGAAAGTACACACGTGTGTATAGATGTATGTATATATGTATATATATATATATATATGTATAATATGTATATATATATATATATATATACATAGTGTAGTTTGATTGTAAGAGATTTATGTATAAATATACAAGTATTTTCAAATATTCATGATTAGTTTACTACATGAATATAATTTGTATTAAGCATTTATCAAATATGTAAAATTTATGAATGTATAATAATAGTTCAGCAAAAAATATAGTTCATGTATTTGTAATTGTAAAGAAATAAAATAATCAAAAACAAACTTGCAATTTTTGTAATACCAACCTAATAACATAATTTTGTAATTTATAATGTAAATTCTAAAATTATTATAGATACATATTTCTTGTTTTAATTTTTATGTCAATTATTGAATAAGAAATATATAAGTTACATAAATAAAATGTATTCAAATAAATAAATAAATAAAGGTATTCTTGAACACATCTAAAATAAACATGGCGGCACGTACACAAAATTGTTTTTCAAAACTTTTATTTTATTTTGTTTTCTTTTTTGTCAGTAAATTGTAATAATAGTTAATTATTTTATTTGTGAGTTTAATTATTAGTACGTCAATAATACTGTTACTTTTTTGCCCAGTTATAATTATATTTGGTGATTATTAGTAAAATAAATGTTTAAGAAATGATTTGATAGTTACTAAAATTATTGTGTTCGAACGAAGTTTATTATATAAACGATTATTTAATACGGTAAGTTATATTTTTTTGTTTTATATTGTTTTGTTATAAATAGTAGTCTCTATAAGTTTCATGTTCAGGCAACCTTACATGGTAATGCTATTTTGGTTTATTATACATATACGTGTATTCCCATACATACGTATATATAATATATATATATATATATATATATATATACACTCATAAATCTGTGTATTATACAAATATTAGAGCTATATTCAAGTGTTAGAGAAAGGTTACGTCGAAATAAATGCGTTATTATACTGCAAAAATATAGTTTTGAAAGTTTGATGAAAGTTTTTCACATGTATTAAGATGTATTTAATTGTCACTCATCAGACATGCGCATTTTGTCTAATTGAAATGTTTACATTTGGATTTATGTTTAATTTATAGAGCTTCTTTATTTTCATTTTCATATAATATCAAGATTTCAATGATATCAATAATAAAGCAGTTATATTTTATTTACTTTATTTTTTAACTAGTATATAATCCATCAAAATTGACGTGCAAATAGAAAGAAACATAGAAAGAAGAAACTATTTATTGGTTTTTACAATATAATGTATTTAAACATAAAAAATACCTAAGAACGAAACTTAATGAATTAAACTTGAGACCTATGAGCTGACAAAACAAATGTTTTTCGTCACTATAGATAAATATTTCTAGTCAGTATAGACTTTATCCTGCGGACAAAGTGAAGAGAAATGTGGGTTTTTATTATATAGAAGAATTACAATAACAGTTCAAGAAATTATCCGTAAAAATTAGTAGATCGTTTTGTACAAATCATTTTAATTTTCAACAATCATCTATATTTTAATAATAATAATTATGCAACTATATTTTATTTACTTTCAGAAACTATTGATAAAAAATAAGTAGATAGTTTGTAAATATTGAAAATCCGCTTTGCACCGAAATTAATATTAGTTATAAATACTAAAAATATACATATAAATACTGCCATAAATTAATTTATTGTACACATGCAATGTTGAATGTTTTTAAAGTTTTTTATTCGTATTTGTATTTATTAATATTTAATACTCCATAAGTGTATTAAAAAGAAACTTACGATTAATTAAAATAAAACTATGTAAGTAGAAAAGTCAGTAATTTCATTGAATTTTTTTTGGGTAGTTTAAATTAATTAAAGTTAGAAAATAAAGTTCGAAGATGAAGTTGGCGAATATTTCAAAATTGTTTTTCAGATAATTTACCGTACATGATGATTTATTTTTTTGTAAGTTCATGAAAGAAAAGTAAATATTCCGATCATAGATCTTAATATAATTAAAAAAAAGTATATGTGAAGTAAAAATTTTTAACATAAAAGATTATAATTTGATTAAGAATATTTTAGACTGACAGTTATCTAACAAAATATTGAATATTAATTTATATAAATACATTTTTCAAATATTAATTTAATAGGCATATAATCGTATGTACAATGCTTTTTCACAAGCTCGTGTTTAACATCATGTTTATTCGTAGTTTTTAATTTATTTTATAAGACTGCAATAGTCCACTTTAATATTTTATTAAACTTCAATTGAATAGAATTTACTGGAAATGCTGCATAATCTGTTCATATTTCTATAAAAGATAGAATCTAATTGTGTAAATATACTATATTTATAGTTTTTTTTTATATTACTAATTAATGAATAATAAAAATGTTCAAATAAACATGAACATTTTTTTAAGTATATATTTTAAGCAGTGTATGTGTAGTATTCTAAATAAAAATAATTTTTGCTATTTAAATACAATAAATGTACTTTCTGTCTGCCTGAAATCGTTTTTTAATAAATTTAATGAATTTAAGATTATTTAAAAGTTATCAGCATCCTCATACTTATTTGAAGTAAATTTTTGTGAAATGCCTTCATAAAATTTGTTGTATTCATTTATTTGTTAGTTATTACTTACTTTTTGAATAACACTTAAATATTAGATGCAGGTTATAAATAGTGAATAATTTTTAAATTTTATAAAAGATAAATATTTCTGCATATATTTTTGTATTAAATTCGATAAAGAAGACTTTTTGTTTGTCTAAATTGTACAATAAAAAATGTTTTTTTTTAATATTTTGCATTTTTTTGTAATGTTGTTCGCTTTCGTTAAATTTAAATTTATTTTTGACCGCTAAAACATTTTAATAAAACAACTGTTCTGCTGTCGAATGGTCATTGTACAATAACCACAAGGTCCACGGCCACGACCTGGCCGGTGTGCGTCTTGACTGGGTCACGCTTGACAGACGTTGATTTTCGAAGCCACTACACTTGATTGAGTTGAAACAAAGCACGTTTAGCAAAATCATGAAATAATGACAAATCAATTCATCTTTGTGACGACTAACGATTATCATCATAATTGTCAGTTGTAAGTAAACTAATGTTAATAGTTTTCAAAAAGTTTCAACTAAAAATCTAGTACTAAATCATTCTAACACAGAATGTAGACGGTGATAGAATGCTAAATTTAGTAAAACGTTTATAAATTATCAGAAGTCATCGACTATAGAAGTATATATATATATATATATATATATATATATATATATATATGTGTGTGTGTGTGTATATACATATATATATATATATATATATATATATATATATATATAATCTTAATAATCTTGACGACAAAGTTACTTAAATATCAATTCTGAAATTAATATTTTTTTATGTTTTATGGCTAACATTTATTGTTAAAAAAACGTAAATAAATATTTAAAAATAAGACGAAAATATGTTTAAAGTAGCTTTTTAGGTTGAAATAAACAATCTTTTTAGTATGCAAAAAGTATACAAAATCGAATGCGACCTTGTTATTGAATATTAAAAATATTATTATTGTATGTTTTGAATACAATGCAATAAAGCTGAAAAAGTAATATTTGATGTAGAAATTATTTAAAAAATCATCTATAAGTTTGTTGATAATACGATTGTACTTTATTAAAAACAACTAATAGGTAACAAATTATTCGAAAACATTTTGTTGTGATAATTGTGATCATTAACATACATATTACATTTTTAGCTTATAAAGATACACACACATACAAACTCATAGACACAGACTTAACTATGTATATATATATATATATATATATATATATATATATATATATATATGTGTGTGTGCGTGTGCGTGTGTGTGTTAGGTGTACAAATTAATTCAGTACCTTTTTTTTATAGAAAATGAATGTTTACGGAAAAACGGAATACATTTCAATCCTCAGAATATTCCCTATTATTTTCTATAACTTTGCTCCATATCTATCGGGTAATTGACGAATTGCTTGTCAAAAAAAGATGACTGATTTGAGTCGATGAAGTCGCAATGCATTTTCAGACCTCTGCTATTGTTTTAGTATTTTTTGCATGTTTTATGCGTCCTAACACGTTCCCTTAAGGATGAAAAAATCATTATCGTAACTTCGGAAGCATTTTTTCAATTGGAATGAGAAAAGTATGCAAAATAGAATAGAAAATGGATACTTGAATATAAAGAAAACGAATTTTTTTAATATTATTCATGATTTGTAAATGTTTCAATATAAAATATCAAAACATCTTAAAACAATTGCAGTGAAACAAGGGTTTCATTTGTTTCAAACAATTAATGAGTATATTTTGCGAAATTAATTTCCAAATTCAGAATATATTTATAAAATAATAATTTAAAAGTAAATACAAAATATATAAATAACATTAAATACTAATTATGTATTTGAAATATTAAATAATAATAGTACTGTTTAGAAAATGTTAACAATTGAATATCTACAATTTTTTCTTCGCAATAACATTGCTAACGTGTCATCTGTAAAAAGTGAGTCTGTGTAAATATTCTGTCAATAAATAATTTTATATTCTGTCAATAATTAATAATAATTTTATTCTGAATAAAATTTATTTTAATATTGGCTTTTTTGTTAATTTATGGAGAAATTATTTTTTTACTTAAGTTTTATTTTTTTTTTCGTTTAAAAATATTATCTTGGATAATGTTGAAATAGATGTTATTTTATTTGATTATTTATTAAAATTATGAATAAGATTCACCCAAAAATATAATTTCTTATATTCATTTATGAAATCATTTTTTAATTAACGTTGTTTTCAATTTCATGACATTCTTTTCAATTTCATGTTATAAAATTTAAATTTATTATTAATTGATATTTTTTTTATTGTTTCTTTTTTTACTGTTAATAACCCTTTTAATGTGTACTTGGAAGTTTTTGTTAATCATGCTATAAAAAAAATACGAAAAATGTTATGTTAGTAATAAGTTTCCTATACTTTATATATATATATATATATATATATATATATATATATATATATATATATATATATATATAGGTACAATTATATCAAAGCATTTGTGTGATTTGTATAACAGCTGCACGTTAATTGAAGTACTTGAAGCAAATCAGCAGGCACGGATCAAGGAACTAGCGACTGCTAGATATTGTAGCTAAACTGATGGTATGACTTGAATAAAACATAGAGTCTTGATTTAAAGGATTGCAATGTGGCACGCGACTGAATTACCGTACCATGAAACCGCACGTTTTTCTAAAAATACTTTAGAATTCGATTTTAGTGAATCATTTATTACATTAGAAATTCCACAAAAATAATCTTCTTTAAACAGAATACTACTTGCAAAAAATGAAATTTATTTATACTTTTTTAATTAACTTTATATTTATATATCAATATATATGTATATATATATATATATATATATATATATATATATATATATATATATATACATACATAATACATACATACATATATGTTCATACATATTGTATTTTTTATTCATCTTTTATATTGTCAGCAAACAATATAAATAATTTAGAAAAAAACATGTGCTGAATGTCGTTTATATTCGTCAATAAAATTGTCTGAATTGTTAATCTGGCTTTAACACACTTATTTTGTATGCACTGTCAAGGCTACTGCCGATTATTTGTAATTTAAATTATTTTTAATATAAGTTTATAATTTATTGCCTTAGTATATATACGAGGATAGCACCAAATGTTCTCGGCTTGGATAGAAAGGAATTAAGTAAAAAAGAACAAGATTTTACTATTATTTTTGTAATTACCTTTAACTTCAATATTTTTTTTACAATGCTTAATTAGCAATTCTATACACTTATAAAAATAATCTTCCGTTTTTGCTTTAAAGTAGTTAGTTGCCTTTGTAACAGCTGTTTTCAGCTCATTGTCATCATTAAAACACTATCCATATAAATATTTTTTCAAATTACCAAAAAGGTAAATAATCACTAAAGCTCATATCTGGACATTTTTGCTGAGCTCTCTAAGGACATGAATCTACCATACTGCACAGATTCACCATGCGTGGGCATGCGCAAACAAGTTAGGCCTATTATATTTGGCGCTACCCTCGTATGTATAAATGTTCTTTGGATAAAGGCGTCCTTTATTTTTTCCATTTTAAAAGATTGAACGATTTCCTTGTTATGTATATCTATTTTTCTAGAGCCTTCTTTCATATCTATTTTTTCGTTTTTTCCAAACTTTTCATATTGATTCTATCAATAATTGTTGTTCACTTGTTCCCATTTTTTTGATATATTTAACCTAATTTCAAATCAAACTTTTTAATGTTCTTGTTATATCTAGAATTTCGTTTTTCTATTCATTCTTTTATTTTTTTGTATTATTGCAATTAAGTCAGTATTTCAGTTCCTAGTATTTTTTAGCGTTTCTGGAATAAAAGTAAGGTATAAAAATTATACAAACATTATTTTTTAAATATTCAATTTAATTACATTTAAATAAATATATATATATATATATATATATATATATATATAAATTATATAGAATTATTTATTTGATTTTAGAATAAATAAATGGTTTGTAAGTCACGTATCTATTACCATATATATTGATTTATTCGCATAATTCAACCATAATATTTGCACACAAGCAGAACTTCCTGAAACATTAAATAAAGCTTTTGCCAGCCTTGACCTAGTCTCCTTCATTTGCCATATCGTGTTAAAAAGGTGTATTTTCCAGGTGGAGTTTTTAATAGAATAATTTATAAGAATAATAATAGGTGTAATTAGATTTTAAAATACTTGATACATTTGTAAGAGTAAACGTATTAAATTTAAAACGTATATTATGAAAAAAATAAGAGTGTTGTATGCTATACATGTATGTATAATTGTTTTTTTTGTTATATTTACTCATTTTTGTTCTTTATTTTTATTATTTTTGTTTCGAGTGATATATTGTTATTGTTTTTTTTTTTAAAAAAATACTAACGGTTTCATGTATATAGTTGAGAAGGCAACACATCAAGCTTTATTATTTAATTT
>CM068313.1:17708011-17808011 GCA_034766995.1 Acanthacorydalis orientalis | reverse complement strand
ACGAAATATCAGCCATTTGCACTAAAATTTTGAAAATTTGTGAATTTACAAATAGAAATGTTAGTATAAGTTTCATGGCCAAATATCAATATTAGTTTTGTAGCCTACTTCTCAAGAATATTAAGGTTAAACTTGAAAATAAATCAATAAACATCTTATGACCGTAAATTATTATATGGCGCATGAATACTAGACATGTTTTTTTATACGAACCGATTAGAAATATCCAATAAGGTTCTTGTAAAAGTGGCATGCTGTATTATATTTGAATTTCTATTGGATGTCATGCAGGCATGCGACATTTTAACTGTCGTGAAATATTTGTTTATATTAATTCACCAATGTGAGCTTTTACTATGAAAAATAATAACTTTTTTACACTGTTTTAATACATTATCAATGCGAGTTCTTTTTTTTTATTGTACGTATCAAAAGATGCTACAAAATTGAAACTGTTAGATTTTCGAATTTAAGTGAGATATAATATTTCACTTTTATTTAAAGTCTAATCATTCAGTTTGAAATATGCAGCAAATACTTTTCAGAAATATTTTTGTAATACATACATACATATATAATATATATATATATATATATATATATATATATATATATATATATATATATATATATATTACAAAAAGATTTAAACGTTTAATGCAGATGAAAGATTGTGTGTTCAGGAAAGGATAAAAGTTTAAAGAAGAATTACTTTTTGATGCAAGATATTTAAGTAACAATGTTTTAAAAAACTAATGGTGATATTCGTCAATTCGTTATCTGTACATAAAAAAAAAACAAATCAAGTGAAAATTTCTAATAATATTCATCAAAGGCGTCTTGATCAATATTTATAATAGAAAATAAAACATATATTTATAATATATGTAAGCTCAGAAAATTATATAATTAATATTGTCAAAACATGCTTTAAAAAAATTAATATATTGGCTATTCTGAATCATCTAAAAAGTCTTAAAAACATTTTATGTATTGAATATAAGTAAACAAATTAAAAATGATCTGCTTTAATTAAATATGGTGCATTAAATAAACATGTTGAATTCTAAGTAGAAATATTTTTACCAAAATAGAGAAAAAGTATGTATATATGTATAAAAGTATATATATATATATATATATATATATATGTGTGTGTGTGTATGTGTACATGTATGATAATTCTTTATTTTGAATAAAAAAATAAATTTTATCTAGTCCAGTTACTTATGCGCATTTTTAAAGTTCAATTTTATAAATTTTTAGTATAATTATTCATTATTTTTTCAGATCCGAATTAAAAATGATAGTTCGGCATGTTTGCAGAAGTATATATCAGGTGAGTGTCTATTTAATGCGTTTATAAAGAAATATAATTTGTTTTACTTTTTTACCTTTTATAAAATGCACATTTCGGTAAATTATACTCCTTTTTATTATCTATATTTTCAATATGTAACTAAGTATATAGATTTAAAACTAACATATGATACAAGAGTTTCAAATTATACAAAATAATGTTGGATTATGTATATATATATATATATATATATATATAAATTTTACAAAAATTGTTAATACGATTCAAAAGTAATTTATATAATTTTTGTAATCTTTAATTTTAATAACTTTCACTGCGTTATTTTATTTCATTGATGAGAAAACGTTTTCAAAATAGAGTATTAGTAATATTTTTCAATTTTTTTTATTCAGTCTTATATGTATTAATGCTTGTATATTAGTATTTTTATATTTTATTTTCTTCGTACATCATACATTTTATTTTACTTAGTACATTTTATTTAGGCCTTAGTTTAGTTCGCGGTATTAAGAAATAAAACTAGTATATTGCAGCCTTCTATTTTGGAGTGTGTGTATATGTATGTGTATATATATATATATATGTGTGTGTGTGTGTGTGTGTATGTGTGTGTATTTAACAGAAAAAATATGAATGTCGATGTACAGAAGGCACAGGAATAGACAACCGGAATGGCTGGCTATGCCGGACGAAATGCGATATGAATGTTAAAATCTCAAGTCTGGCAAACCTCCTGTTTGATGAGTATATATATATATATATATATATATGTATATATATATATATATATATATATATATATATATATATATATGTTAACACTCGGATATGTGTACGATTGTGCCGTCCCCGTACTCACTGAATTTGCTCTCTGATGTTGCCATTCATTCTTTCATTCATTCATATAATTCATTTATTCATTCATTAATATATTCGCATTTATTTAAACCATTCGTATATATCATTTACAACATATATGGCGAAGGCAGAATAATTTTTGTTATAGTATGTCATCGGTCTGGTCTATGTCCGTTTGTCATTAATATAGCGTTTTATTGGATACTTTTTTTAGGTTTTCATATAATTGCACATTGCAATTGAGTCTATTATAACTTTTGTGATCATTTTGTTTTATCAAAATGAACAGCAAACTGTGATTTAATTTGATGGTTGTGCCAGCGTGAAGCGCGCTACGGGTTCAAGTGCGAGGTACAAGGACCATTAACTGTGATTTTATTTTATATATATATATATATATTTATTTATTTATTAATTTATTCATTCTGGTTTCCGTATTTTCAGTTTATATTGGAAGAAAATGTAAATCTTACTTCAAAGTATAATAATACCGTCGATATCAAAATGCTCTTTAAGGCGATCAAAACGAACATTTTAATGAGACATTTTTATGGGGCTTAGGGCAGTAATTCATTTTTGAAAATTTTTCAGCTATAATAAATTTTTGATTTGATTATTTGAAGTTTGATAACGATTAATGATTTATGTAAACACATCATGCGACTGGAGAAATATAACTGGCTTAATCCATTGTGTTACTTTTAGCAGCTAATGTTTGTTTAGAAATACATTCTTAATGTAAAATAATATTAAATTATTTTGATTATGCTTTTACAAAATTACCATAAAGATGAATGTGTGTGTGTGTGTATATATATATATATATATATATATATATATATATATATATATATATATATATATATATATATATATATTCTGTTTTTAAGATTTCAATACAAGTATTGTTTCAATATATATATATATATATATATATATATATATATATATATATATATATGTATATATACTTATACTTTCTATAACTTTTACAATTTACCTCAGTTGTCTTATTTCAGCCATGATAACTGTACTGAAATTATTGTAAATAGACAACCAATACTTCAGTGCAATTTGATGTTTATATACATACGTATATTCCATTCGTACAATACTAGCGTATGTGCCCATAAACCGTTGCACATGGTGTTTATAAACTGCATGTCACAGTTTCTCAAATATATCTTTTATATATCGTCTATTTCATGTCGTGCTTTACCGCACTCGTACCCTGAAGCTTCGCTTGTCTTCTATTTCAGAGCATAGAAGCAGACAAACACTTTCAGACTAGTATGTAAGTAACAAAGACAATGTTTTACCCCTGGGTGTTGCTGTAAGAGACATACTTCCGGAACAGGTGGTGAGATCCGGTATCGTACCCAAAGATAAACATTGTATATGTATATATATATATTCTTATACATAATCATATGTTCACATTTAGACCTACATATATATTGTCTGGATGCAAATAAGAGCATATGATCACATTTATGCATATACATTCAAATATTTAATAGGCACGATTTGGCAAATAAATATACTACTAAATAATAAATATATTACTTAATTAGAGTTATGTTTGTGTGCTATGTATTAGTGAGGTTTAATTAACAATGTAGGTTTGTGCAACGTATGTTTATGTTTTGATTAGCGTATTTAAAAATATATATGTAACAGTGACTTCAATATTTTTTATGATTGCGTGTGTGTGGTATTATTTTAATTAGATTCTCAATAAGTATCTGTTATGTAATTGATTAATTCAGTTTTATTATATGCATTTTATTTAAATTCAGTTCATTTTTTTTGTTCTCATTCAAAGTTGTTTTTCTTATTTCTGTCGTTATACTTGCTTATATGGTATATATATATATATATATATATATATATATATATATATATATATATATATATGCATGTATGTATGTTTATATGTATTGTGTATGTATGTATATTGTCGTCTGAAAATATTTTTGATTATGATAACATGCATAGATAATGTTACCCGTTTGTATTAGAATGTGATGTAGTACACTGTTATATTGTCTAGAGGAAACCTTCTTTTGGAGAGTTAGTCGGTGACTCATACACTACGCAGTATACAATACCCATAAAGAAAACCACAAAGAAAATGTAAATCGTCCCGCGCGTAGCGTATCTACACCCCCAAAACAAGAATCGGTTGCTTGTTGAGTATTTTGTTGGCATACAACGCAGTAGTATAAAATAGTTTTTTGTTTGCAGTTTGAGATGAAACACTTTTCTGAGCTGTAATGTATAGAATTAGTTGAACCAAATTTAAAATAAAATTGGTTATAATTTTATTATTAATCTTTTTTATTATACATACGTATTAGTAAGAGTATCTTATTAATAGATTATTTGAAGTCTATTTTATAAGCCTGTCAAAATGTTCGTTTTAAATCAATGTACAATTAAATATTTTTGTACAAATTTGTAAAATGTCTGTATTTTTTAATTCGTATTAAAGACGATCGTTATAATAATTTAAGTTCTCTTGTGTTTTATGTACTCACAAAAAGTTTATGGTCAAAAAAAGATCGCGGGATTATAATTACACGTTAGTGGAAGTGACCCTAATTCCTAAACTACTTTATGTTTTTATTTGAAATTGATTTTCGTGTAATAAACTAATCTCGATGATTGACACAACTAAGATATTTTTGAAAATACTTTATCTGTAGCACTCATCATTCTAAAATTAGTACTCATATAACTTACGGTTGTCATACGTACTAGGGATATCGTTAAGACATCCAATTAGGTTTTTATTTTTCGAAAACTAACCAGTTTTCGATTCCTTATGACTTAATTTTATTGTTCTAACACAAATCTATAACTTAAATTAGAACTCTGTCGTGGTAAAAAAAAAAGCTTTGTTTTAATTTCTTTTTTTTACAATTAGGGTAGTTCATACGAGGTGCTGTGTAACCGGGGTATTATTGGGTAACTTTTCTTATTTAATCCGTCATATTCAATTAATGTCATTATTACTCAATCATCATTATTCAATGTTATAAAATATAACGATACTGAAGCTATCTGCCTCTATTTAGTATTTTTATTATACGGTTCTTACTATTTAAGGGAGCCCATCCAAGATAAGTTGCTCTGTATCTAGAAATAATGAATCATAAAGTGTTAAATGGCGTCGAGTTGCGTCGTTCAGGCACGTAACGTTACCTATCTCGATTATTACAGACTATCGAACCGATAATTTTACGTGAGCTTCGTGCTACCAACAGTCTGTAAAAAATAATTCTGCACGTCTTAACTATAATATATTAATAGAAAGAAGAACATTAATAAAACAAAAAAAATACAAGCAATAAACATCCTGTTTTGATTTGTAACGTTAAAAATAAAATTGAATTTATATCTATTTTTCGCCTTGGAAAAAATTAAATATTTCTTTTTAATATTAATTATTTTTGCGTTTTTACACTGATATTAACATGTATGTCAATAATTTGTTGCTTATTGCTAAAAAAATGGTTTAAGAGAATATATGTTTTATTCATATATATTAGTAATATTAAAATGAACCGAAAATATGAAATTTATTTGACACACCGATCGATATAATCTTAATTTCAATAGAAAATGAATAAATGGTGACGATTTTCTTAATAAATTAAAGAAATATGTTGCTGGAAATTATTGTTGTGTTTATCGATTACTTAAGTAAATATCGTTTTATAACACAAACTATGATAAAGTAATATGAATCAGATGAAAAATTTAGAATTTTTACAGAATTATGAGGTGAAAATAGAGCTCGTAAAAGTATTACTAAAATAATAAAGTTTAAGCTCATAAGTGTAAGAGTTAAAATAACATTTTTACTTCCATTAATAGCAAAATTAGTTTTATTAAAACTAATTATTGTATGTTTTATATTGAAAGTAAAGACCATTTTAGCAAATATTAAATGTATGTGTGTGTGTATCTATATATATATATATACATACATACATAATTTTTACATTTATCAGTATTGGTATTTTTACTTATAATTAATTAAAAAGTCATATGAATCTATTTTAGATTAAAATATACTTTGTACTAATAGTATCAATATTACTCATTTTTTACGACATTTTCTAAACTTACAACGATAGTAATAATGTCCTTATGTATTAGTCGGCTAGAATAATATACTCAAACAGAAAACAACGGATGTTCCAGCTCGCACGATCTATACGCCAATAGCATATTAAATGAATGTCATTTGTAAATTTCTAATTAAATGCTCTTCGTTTATATTGACATGTTTTGTTCGTGAATACGAATTTTTTTGAACACATGCCGCATGTATGTTCGGTTTTGTAAAGCTTGCAATATTAATAAAATTATATATCTTTAAAAATATATTGATTTTTACTACTTGTAAAAGTAAGTTAGTACATTAAATAGATTATTATGTTATTACGTTTTTATTTGTTATGTATTTCTTGTTATTGCAATTACTTGTAATTTTTAAGAATATTACTGTATTCTAAACATAATAGTGTAGATACTGTATATATATATATATATATATATATATATATATATATATATATATATATATATATATTTAACACATTTTATAATATTAGTGTTATATAAATGGTCCAGAACTAAAAACATTGTTCTGAAAATTGATGAGATTTATTTTTTTTGGAATGATTTTCAATAATTATGTAAATATTTTTGTGGATATTAAAATAAAACTGTACATGTCAGATGTATTAGTGCTATTAAAAATCAATTATAGTTTCTGTTTTTGTTAAAAAGAATTAGAATTGCAATAATTATTTTAATTGGCGATGCTTAGCTTAAAAAATTAGCATAATTTCACGTTTTTTTAAGTTATATATATATATATATATGTTGTTAAAATTTTAAAAGAATAATTTAACTCGCCGTTAATAAATTTAAGTATATTAAATGTTATCTGTATAAATTTACACCTGCAGTAATTACTTCATTGCTATACTTTCTATAAGTTTTATAAATCAGATATATAAATGTACAATAATAATACAATATATATATATATATGTGTGTGTGTGTGTGTACAAGAATAGTATTACAACGCCCGTTTTTTGGAATTAATTTTATTCATTTTTATCTTTAATTTATCTTCAGTATTTTGTTTTAATACATATTCGTTAAATGTTTGAATAAATGAAAATGATTTCTTACAGTCGAAAGTATGTATAATTCCTTATATATATTCTAATATTTTATATTAGATAGTGTTTATCGTTAACTATATTTAAGTAATTTAAGTATATCGTAAGGTAAAATTTACTTCTTTGAGTTTAGTTTTTCTAGAGCATTATTTGTTTTATTAGATCTTGTTATAGTATATAATGGCTAATTTTTAAATTGTCAAATATATGTAGTTTTCAGTTTGGTACTATGCCTACATTTACATTCTTTCCCTGGTTTAAAGATTAACGCCGTAATGTTGGAAATATACGTCAGCATATCAAAAGAAACAACAATCATTGTTGTAAATTTGAAAAAAGTAAATAATTTTGTGGTACGTGGATTTTTAATTCATTTGTGAAAATGAGAATATTTTTATGGCAAATATAATAGATAATTGATCTAGTTATGTCACTGTTTCTAAGGTACTGTCTCAGTCGAGAATGCTGAATAGGTTAAATATTTATATATTTGATTTTGTCTCAATTCTTTTATTTAAAGCTTCTTGTATTTTTAATGTTTTTTTTAATTATATTAATTGAAACCTGTTTGAAAACTTTGTGTCGAGAAAGTAAAGAAATAATATAGCATTTTTTTTTTCACTAATGAAGTGTTTTTAGAACTGGAATTAACATGAAACACTGTAATCAACAAATTACCGCTAGTACTTTGAATGAAACTAAACGGTGATCCATATATTTAATATAATAAATGTATTATATAAATATATATATAAATATATATATATATATATATATATATATATATATATATATATATATATATTCTTAGAAATTGTAAAAGAATGTGCAATATGTAATTTCTAGACTTGAAAAGTAAATCGCTAAATCGTGATAAAAGTTTATAGCTCTTAAAATATATACGTAGGTATTTAAATATGAATTGTTTCTCATAGAATCTAAAAACATCATAATTTTATTAGATATTTTACATCCCGAGATATCAAGGAAACTTACTGAATTTCGTGCACATACGAAATAATCATTGTCATAAATTATTGAAAAGATCAATGAACGAAAACGAAATAAAGGGGAAAATAACAATCAAATAATATAGCAAATTTGACCGATACTTATGCTTGATAAGAAAAATTCAAATATGAATAATATAAGATGCGTATCATTGTGCGGTCAGCAAACCCGTGTTAGTAGTTATATTTTTTTATTTTCATAATATTTTTATATAAATATCTACCTCTCTCTCTCTCTATATATATATATATTTATATATAAAGGTTTTCTCATAGAGACGCATTTTAAGAAGTTTTATTTCACATAATGTCAAACTGATAGCTGTATTTTTTTTGACATTGGTTGAGTTTTGACATTGTCATTTCTAATGATGGCTTCGTATACAATAAAACAACGCATTGATATAATACAATTGTATTATAAAACTGGTCGTTTTATAAAAAATACATTTCATAAATTACGTGATATTTATTCTCGACATACTTATCCATCTTAATTCACAATTCTTCGATTAGTGAGTAAATTTGAGGAGACTGGATTGGTTCAAGATAAACGCCAACACGTGTTCGTAGTGCTCGTTCTGAAGAAAACATTGACTTGGTTCGTGAAAGTGTATCGGTAGAACCAGGAATGTTAATTTCACGACGTTCACACCGGTTGGGTCTTTCACAGACCGCATGACGTATTCTGCATGAGGGTTTATTGTTGAAGGCTTATAAAATTAAATTAACACAAGAATTGAAACCAGCAGTCTATTCATTGCGTCGGAGATTTGTTAATTGGATACTGGAGAAACAACGTGTTTTTTCTGAAAATGTCATCTTAAGCAATGAAGATCATTTCGAACTCTCTAGTTACGTTAACAAGCAGAACTCCCGAATCTGGGGCGAAGAAAATCAAAACGTAGTCGTTAAGAAGTCACTGCATACAGAAAGAGTGATTGTTTGGTTTGCACTTTGGTCCGATGAAGTCATTGGTCCTTACTTTTTTTTGAGAATCAGACTGGTAAGCGATTACTGTGAATGAAGAAAGATATCTAAACAAAATAGCCAATGTTTTGTGGATAAAATTGGATGATATGATATATGTATATAATCTGGAGGACATGTGGTTACAGCAGGACTGTGCAACAAGCCACACAGCTGGTGAAACAATTGATTTATTGAGGACAAATGAGGGAGGAAATTGAACAAACATTTTTTATTCGCATTATTTAAAATGTATACATAGATAAACAAAAGTTTATAGAACTTAGTTTTCTTAAAAATTTCTATTATTGTTGTTGTTTTTATTTATAATATGAATTATTTTTATTATGTATTTATGTTCGTTGTTAGTGGTATAATATGCAAGTTGGAATTAAATACCTAATAATGAAAGCTGTTAAACTTTAGTACATTTTATATAAAATTAAAAATATCATTTATAAAATTTTATTACTTATATATATATATATATATATATATATATATATATATATATATATATAATGGACAATTATGTTATTGTATTATAAATAGGACTCAAATTATATTTGTCAATAAGCGGTATAACATTTGTGCATGAAAAAAGAAATAAAATGAAATATTGTACCATGTGCGTAGTCGAATTACTTTGAAAAAAATAAGTTTACTAAATTTAGAAACTGCTTGTGTGAAATATATTTTATCCTATTATATTTTGACTCCTCTATACCACAATAAGCACACATCTGGAACGAAATAGCAACGGGGTGCGCATGTATTGATGAAGGCGAGTAAATCTATGAAAGCCATTTTGTTGTATTTATAATCTTCATGAATACGTTGAGCATCCGGTATCTTTTTGTAAATCACGTATCATTTTATGGAAACAAGCAGGTGAGAAATTTAATAACGGACAGAATTATATTTTCTATTGACACTCGAAAATGAATTTTCATTTATATCTAACGTAAGTACTTGTGTATAGTCAAACTAGTGTGTCTGTATGAGTACTCATTTATATATATATATATATATATATATATATATATATATATATATATATATATATATAATACATCTACATTGTTTTAAAAAAATCTTAATGTATTATTTTGTTCATTTGAATATTGTGTATAAAATATGCAAAATATTATACATAAATTCAATTAAATGCAATGAATTTTGTGCCGTAAACTTTCCAGAATCACTAACGATCTATCTCGTTATATAATGAACGTAATGTTTTAAAAGCGTATACAACCATTTCTACCGTCCGTTCAGGGCAGGTGATAT
Source organism: Acanthacorydalis orientalis (assembly GCA_034766995.1). Classification (NCBI taxonomy): domain Eukaryota; kingdom Metazoa; phylum Arthropoda; class Insecta; order Megaloptera; family Corydalidae; genus Acanthacorydalis; species Acanthacorydalis orientalis. The sequence continues at coordinate 17,797,359 of CM068313.1, read as the reverse complement.
ATGCACCACTAACAAAAATTACCCCAATAGAAACCTATTATACAGGTTTTTGCAGACGAATGTTGTACGAATGAGACGAAATTCAAAACGCTAAAACTATAAACGTTTCGACAAGGTACAAACATTTTTTTCAACTTTGAATATGCGGGGTTTGAATCTTTTGATCGAATTTTGCGACGCCTCTTCCGGTGTTCGTCTCTTATATGATGCAAATAATTCAAATATAATTTTATAGTTGAACAAATATGTATTTGATGTGTGTATATTGATACAATTGTTATGGTTATTATGGTTTAGTGTAATGAATAGGCCTCGTGCAAGATGTTTGATGAAATATTGTATAGACATAAACGCACACACACACATACACACATATGTGTGTGTTTATATATATATATATATATATATATATATATATATATTATATTTGCAATTAGTATGGTTAACCTTTCCTATAAATATGAATAGCTTTAGTAAATTCATATAAAATATTTTTATAAAAAATACCAAGTAATTGAAAACGTTTAGGACGTACTGTCTATTAATTTTATTTATATGCATTTTGGTTGTTCCTGAAATTAATGCTGAACGATGCTTTTTTGTCAGACAGTTTACATTACAAGATAACATTTAAAATGTTACAAATAAATTACTTCGATATCAGTAATTTGTCAAAAGAAATCCTCTTACATTAATATCCATCTTTTTTTCACATTCTTAAATTACTAAGAATTTTACAACAAGTGTGTTTATGCATACCTTTTTGTCACAGGGTTTGTTTTGATTTATTCAGTACATTCGGCATTACCTTTCGATTTTTTATATATCTTGAACAATTTATCATAGCGTTCAAAAATGTTTTGTAGGATTAGTGTTCACATTTGTCTGTTTGATGCATGTGGATATTTGCGAGTTTTTTATATGAGCCAACTTCTCTCATCTCTGAGTTTAGTATAATAATAAAAATATTTAAAATACATTTTGTGCCCTTTTTAAATGTTTATTGTGGAATCAGTTTTCAATTTTCTATTTAATTGAAATTGTAATTCAGTTTTGTAATCATTATTTCATACAACACATATATTTCATGAAAATTCGTTTGATGCTGAGATTTTCATCGAAAAGTATTTTTTTTATAATTTTTCTTGTATTAGCGAAAACCATTTTTAATTATATTTTTAAATAAAATAATGTTATTAATAGATAGTTGTTCTTTCAAATAAATATGTAATATAAAGTGAGATAAACGAGTATGTTTAGAATTCCTTGGTTTAATTTTTTATGTTTTCCATATTTTAGATTTACCTTGAAATAAAATTTACGACTGTATTTCCATATACAATTTTTACTCAGATTTGCAATGTCGAATTTACATATTTAACATACTTTTTTATAGAAATCAATTTTTCTGCAATTAATAAATAATTATAAAAATCATTTAATTGTTCATTTTCACTTTTCACCGCTTGTCAAATTTAATATGAGTTTAGTATATGTTTTGAAAATTAAGTGTACGAAATGCGTATGTGTTTTAAAGATTTGAAATTGTTAGTAGGTATTTTATTTAATGAAAACCCTGAAAGCTTGAAAGCTTTATTAAAGAAATGTAAATATTTAGACATGTATATAAATGTTTTGCTTTGTTTTTCTCAAACCTTAAACCTTTCTTATTTTACTACTTTAAGTTTACTTTATCCCTTTTTTAATGTATTATATATAACTTGGAGGGAGAGGGTAAAATATAATATTTTTTATCATTTTATTGTGCTTTTAACTCTAAATTTTTTCTCGGCATTAATATGCAAATTGACTTTTTGTTTAACTAAATTTACAAGGTGCCTTCTGAATTTTTCTGTGCTTTTACCACAAAGGATTTTCAAAATTGTTAATATTTCAAATTTTAGAAATCACATTCATCGCTTAAAAAATATTGCAATGTTAGGATTTATAGTTTCAAGGAGTATGCGAGTCGAGTTATTAAGCTTGCTCAAAATTTCTTGACAAATTACACTCGAGGGGTGGGATCTCTACATATGGTGTCTTTAGAGTGAACTATACTTTTTTGGTCGTGTGGCACATGTACGGGTGAGTGTAGATATATGTCTACCTCGCACAGCTTCCGCTAGAAGCCGCTATACGTCTGACTGCTGTATGACGTGCAAACACAGAAGTATCGTATTTCACACACTTACAAGATGTGATGTATGCCACTGGAGTATGCAGCCGGCTCCACTGTCACTGTTTATTGTTTTAGTGGCGTTGCGAAAACAGACAGTTCAGTGGCAGAACAATTATCAAATAAATATAATTTTACTTTTTTGTACCCTTGAGGGTTATGTAATAATTTGACTATATATGTATACATATATATATATATATATATATATATATATATATATATATATATATATATATATATATCATCAGATGTTAAAAAATTATCAATTCCAGCAATAAAACCTGTTTTATTGTTATGAAAATTTATTATGCTTATACGTGAAGTAATAAATATATAATATGTGAATAATTTTTGAAAGGTAATTTTGAATATTGACATAACAGCATTGTTGGCTTCTAAAACATTTTTGCTAAAATACTCACGTTTATGTCATGTACATTGCTTCTAAGCACTATTCAGTATAACATTTCCTTTAATAGAATGTACAAGGTAAGAACAGTATACATTTATTTGATACTTTATACTGCTCCAATGTAAAACAACATGCTTTCACGGAAGAATGTTCTAAAATATAATTGTACTGTTTCAAACATACATTAAAATGTACTTTATTTTTTTGCAAACTAATATATATATATATATATATATATATATATATATATATATATATATATATATATATATATATATATACTTCTATTATCCATCAGTACATTTGTCAAATGAAATTTGTGTATTAAAAGAAACATTTGTTTAAGTAGTAAAAATTTAAAAGATATATACGATATTAGAAGCATGGATAATAATATCGTTTCCTAAAAATAAAACTTTTATAGAGAATAATTACTTTCGGTAATTTAAAGAGACTGGTACAGATTTTAAGCTTGGTAGACATATGGTTAGTTAAAATAGGATATCTGAGTATATTTGTGTTTTTGCATGCGTTTTGCTAATGTATGTGTGCGTGTGTGTCAGAGGGTGCGTTGTTATGCAGCCGGCATCTTTCGAGGTCACCAGGTCAAATCGCCTAAGAGGGTTGTTGGAAATGCCTGTCTAATGAGACCATTTTACATTAAAAATTAAGTGTAATATTTTATGAACTTTCTTTAATTTATATATTAATTATAATAATAATATAGTATATAATTATATATATATATATATATATATATATATATATATATATAATAAAAATGTATCTGAATTCTTTTTAGAGAGAAAAAATAATTGTATTTGATAGTATAAATGCTTTAATAAATAAAAGTAATGTTTTTGACCTTTAAACTATTTTTTAACCGATAATGTGATTTTATCGTATTTCAATTTAATATTGAATTATTTCATATTATTGTTCATTACCCTTTGACCTTATTTGAATATTTTATGACTGTACATATATATATATATATGCATATATGTGTGTATATTGGTAAATGCGTTGCTATTAATTTTTTTCATGGTCATGCCATTTAAATATATCGCTGTTTAATAATACTTATTTATCATGAAATTATTTAAAAGAACATACTTTGAATTAATATATATTTTATTATGATTGTTGCGTATGATTAATGTTGTACAATATTTTGTTTTTATATTGTTGATAAAACGGTAATAACTTTTTTATAATATAATAAATTTATTAAAAATATTGAGCTATGCCTAAATTTGCAGCAAAATTAATGTTTAACTTCAACTAATTCGCCTATGTTTGTTAATTCAGTAATTAGTTTCAGTAGGTGTTCTCCAAAAGAAAGTCATTAATTTTAAACAAAAATTTATTTATGATTATGATTTGAATGTTAGTTACTTCAAAAAATCTGATGTGTTTTATTATTAATCAGATATATACATTTCTTATTAAGTAAAGTTTGTGTGTTTGTATCACTCTATTTGAAACAATTACTTTTACAAAAATATCTAGCAACAAACTAAAGTTTATAATTTATGTTTAATTGGAAATTAATGCTGCGTTCATCTTTTATAATATCTTAATTTCAATGAATGCTTTTACGTACGCTAATATATATATATATATATATATATATATATATATATATATATATATATATATATATATATATGTGTGTGTATAACATAATGATTTGTTAATGGGACGTTAAATAATTATCATAACTAAAGTTTACGTTAAATCTGATATGATTTACATCGCTTAATAAATTAATATCTTACTATCTTTATTACTGAAATGAAAATTATTATTATTTGGAATTATGAACATATGTTTTATAGAATATGTTTTATAGTCTTTTTGATGTCTTTTTTACACGTCTCTTTTTTGTATTTTATTATTATCGTATACAATACATCTCTATAATCATGTTTATTGACGAAATTTGTACTGTAACTATATATAAGAATTTACTAGATTTTTTTTGTATAAAGTTGTTTAGAATCATAAAAATATATATTGTTTTTTCCTGTTATTGTCATTCGGTACATTGAGAACTCATTTAGATTTACAAATCCTGTATTATCGATTATAAAGGAAATTCATATATACATACTTCCTATTAGTTTTAATATTTTCATTAAATATATATAATTATATGTAGATATTTTATTAGATATATTTGTGATTTTTATGTCATATTATATATATATATAATATATATATATATGTATATATATATATATATGTATATATATATATATGTATATATGTGTGTGTGTGTTTGTGTGTGTATAAATTATATTTATCTGTACCATGTATGCATTTTTAAGATCATCTGTTGGTAATTTATGAAATTATTTTGCGACTGCATGTGTAGTAGATAAACTTTAGTTCAAATTTGTATAGATGAGTGGACATCCGTACATCAAAGAGAATTCTATTTGACGAGTTTTTACTGCAAACAACTCTATTTACTCTTTAAGTTCTATACAACATTTGTATATTTTGTATGTATCAGAGAAGTTGGAAAATTGTTTACCTTTATACTTGTTATTTGATTCGTATGGCAATGATTCTTTGTGTTTTCAATGTATTAGAAATAAGATATTTGTATATGATTGTGTGTATGAAATAAAATTAAAAATAATTATATATATATATATATATATATATATACATATAATACAATTTACACATTTTTTTTAAAGAATGAAGTCATGTTCATATTTTGTTTTGATTTATGTGTGTACTATTTTTGTATAATATTATTCAGTTTAGAAAGAGATATATTTATATATAAAAACAGGTGTATAAATTAATTCGGTACTTTTTCTGATAGAAAATAAATGTTTATTTATGGAAAAATTGGAATTCATTTTAATCGTCAAAATATTTCCCATTATTTTGTATAACTTTGCTCCAAATTTCGGGTAACTGACGAATTTCTTATGAAAAAAATATGGTGGCATATAATTTGTACACCTAATATATATATATATATATATAATTTTCCTGAAAACACACATTTCAGAATTAATAGTTGTTTTATTTCGATGTCAATATAGACAAATTAATTTAAGTGATGTTTTTTTTTTTTGTTAACATTGTTCTTATTTTTTTTATATTTGAAATGTATTTTAGAAGAATTTATTGTTAAATTGAATATTACAGTTTACTGTTTTTACTTTGATTGTGCGATTTAAATTACACCTCTTACCGGTATTTATACAAGTGTAGTTAGTAATGTACAGAAATACAACTAAGAAATTAAAAACAAAGAATGGACTAGTGAAAATAATTTTAATGACAATCTATTTTGTTAAGGTTATTGAACTGAAGAACTCTCTTGCGTAATTATCTGTTCTTTTTTGAATTTTCCATTCTTATGTAGTGTAGACTTAAGAATTATGTTATGTAGATAATATTAAATAAACTAGGGATTTTGTTAAGCGTTTTTTATATTTTTGTGTATATTTATATGTACATATATTTTCTAATATATATATATATATATACATATAAAATATTATTTGTTTGCTGTCGATTTAAAATAAGCTTAATACATTTTTTGATATAGTTCTTTAAAAAAAAAGAACATTAATTGCTTCTAAGATAGGAATATACGTTTGAAACAAGTGAACCATTTTTCAGAGGATCGCACCAGTACTTGTGAAATTTTATATCATAGATAAAGACTGGAAGTTTTAGACATGCTTTTTATATCTAAAAAAAATAAAACATTGAATAGGGTGTTCTTTTCTAGGCATCGATACATGTGTGCGAGAGTTGACGAATCATTAATTGATATTAACGTGATTTTAAAGGGTTAATTGTTTAAGACGTTTGTTTTTTGTTTCTTGATTTGTATTTAAAATTAATTAAAAAATCGGTTATATTTAAACATTCGGGTAACAAAATTTTAGACGATAATAATACAAGGGTAACACAATTTGAATATATAAAATAATTGAAATAAAAAGTCTTTGGTTTTTGCGCAAATTTTTGGAAAAAAGTATTTTTTAGTAAAAATTTTTAGGATAACTTTTCGAATAAAACTGATCGAAATTGATTGATTAGTCCATCATGTTGTTTTTGTGAATTCTAATGTTTACAAAGCTGAACATTGATGTTACATGAACCCCCGTTAAATTAAAAACAAATGATAGTATTAGAAATGCAGACAGCGCTAGTGTCGCATGCGGTGGTCACCCATCAAAGCGGTGTCGTTAATATAGTCTTTTTATCGATTTTAAACTGTTTGACATTTTACCTCATGCTTCATGAAATAAATTGACGTTTATTGACGGATAATAAATTGTACACTTGTCATCACATTGTAATTTAATTATTAATGAACGTACATATATGATCTCTCTCTCTCTCTCTCTCTTTATATGTATATATATATATATATATATATATATATATATATATATATATGTGCTTAATTATTTTGTTTTCGCTTTTAGAATTGTTTAATAGTAAATGAACAACTTCGTTTTTAAGGTATAACGTATATGTATCTATATTTATTTAACACACTCATGTATGTGTGTATTTGTGTATGTGCGTTCATATATATATATATATATATATATATTGTGGACGTCAATAAAATACATTTTTTATTTATCTGTTTATTTATGTGTGTATTTGTTTGTCCTAGTGTACCAGTTTTTTTATTCAAAGAATCTCCTCGCACATATAAAACTTTTGTAAATATAATAATGCTTATTAATTAATAATGCTTATTATAATGCTTATTTTTTGTCGTTCAGAATATGATTAAAAGCGTGTATATTGAGTCCTTTGCACGCTTATGTAAAGTTCGGTATTCATACAACAACTTCTGTAAGGGGTGATTAAATATATTCTAATATTTTTGTCTGTCTATTCAAAACTAAAACGTATCGTCACAAGTGATCTTGTTACAGAGCAAGTAATCTCAAATTCCCTAAATTTTTTTTGATTTTTATCCTTCTGTCTCAAACACGAAATATTCAATACAAATTATAATACATGTGATTTAGCATGTGCATTTTGTAATTTATGTGCGTTTCGTACTCATTATGCACGTTATCTCGAATTAAATCAATCAATAGCTCCGAATGTATTTTTTAATAGCGTGTTTGAGCGTTTGAGGCCTGACTGAATGAATGAATTGCTTTTTGTTTAGTACATTTAACACGCAGTTCTCATTTTATTCGTGAAGAAAAGTTGACACGCGAATGATATACCTATATAGATTTTCCATTTAATTCATGAATGTTTAAAGTTCAATGTCCCATTTCCGAAACCTTTGCACGCACAATACAAATGTGTGCTGAAAAGTAGTGTACTTGAGATATTAGCATAGACATCAATAAATATTTTAATTTGTCTATTTGTAATCTAATATGTATAAAAGTAATTGCCGCACAAATATTTATCTTGTAGAAAAGTTTAGGCATTCTGTCATGAGGATTCTTTGTATACATATTTATATACTTTTATAAAGAGGGGAAAGGTATGTGAGAGAAATGTATATTTAATTTTTTTCATACTGAAAATTTCGTCCACAGTAAAAACAGATTCTCAAATGTGATACATATTTTGTTATTAATTTGTTGTCTTTTATCGAATAATTCTTTCATTTGCCATGTTGTTTATGTAATATATTTTTTCTGCAATAGAACCGGCGCATTCTTTTTAATTATTTAATTTAATACAATGAACTACTTGAAATTAAAATAGCATTTCAATTGAATATGCTATTCTAACGTCTGTATATTCTATAGCGTTTGATGGAGAAGGAAAAATCATCCACTGAATGTGTATAACACTGAAAAGAAAAATTAAATAAGGAGCGATTATTATTAATTGTTATAAATTAAAAATCACGATATTTTATTAATAGGAATGTTAAAAATCACGTGTTGTCGACAATTGCGTGCAAGTAAAAATACCTTTATCAATAATAGTAAATACACAGAACAGCTTAAAGATAAAATTTTGTAAAATCTATTAAATGTTGTATTAGCGAATGTACAGGTGAATAAACGATTTATATGCGTGCCACTGGTAATATTTTAGTGTGACGTTGAGACGTGCATGGAACGATAAATGTGGATTTCGAGCTACGACTGACCACACCTGATTTAGAATTCACACAAAACTTTGTCTAATCGTAAAAATATATCTATAGTCAGCACGCATTATTTTTACCTTCGTGTTTTATGGCAAGTATTCGTGAATGTCTTATACAGTATCTCATCTTATCTAGCGCTCTGCTATCACTGCAATGAGATCGAAATGAAAGATTAATTTTATATTCATAAATTTATTTTTGAATAACTTTACTACAATAAAGTTAATGTATATATATATATATATTTAAAAAATAATATCAACACCATTATAAATGGTTGTATGTATTTTAATATGCACAAAACTTGATGTTGAAACAATGCAACTATTGCGTCTCATGTAATTAATTTTATTATGTAATATTCGAGTAAATGTTCTTTAGTAGGTATAAAATAATTTAAATGTTTGAATATTTATGAAATAATAATGCAGTATTTGACTTTTTAAATAAACTTAATAAATAAAAATAAATGTTATTGTAAAAGCGTAAATTAATGTTTATGATACTCGCACATATTATTAATTATGTGTTTTGGATATGTTTAAAATTTTTAAACTATATTAATATAAAAATCTGTATTCATCACTTGTAATAAACCAGTATTTTTTCTTCAAATTTTATTTTAGAATAAAAAAATGGTTATATCGCTAATTAATTGGGAAATATTTGAAACATTAAAAAATGTAATTATTTTAGACTTTAAATTGTATTTTTAGATTAAAATTAAGATAGAAAAAATAAATAGTTTTAAATATAAATATACTAATGTTCATTTATATATTCTTTATTATTTTTAGCACAGTTGTAAGAAGTATTATAATTGAATTTTCTTTAAAAAAATATTAGAAATTATTTTTAACATAAAAGTAGAAAAGTCAACATTCAAAATGTTTTGGAAAACTCAGAAATAGTTGTGTTCGTTTGTTATTCCTTTTTCTCATTAACTTACTTTTCATAATCATTGTAAGAAATATTGTAGTTTATGTAATTTAATTTTTCTTTTTAGAAATTAACTTTAAAGAAAGTGTTCCGTTTAAAATTGTCCATATTGAACGTTTCGGTTATTGATATTAATTTTGTGATTTAAAAATAAACAGTATATAATAAAAATAAAAAAATACAATTTTGGTGAAATATAAAAAAAATGAATTGTTTTCGAGGATTTCTAAAAATATCTAAACAACGGTTACGCTTTAAAAAACGAAACAACTTGAGTTTTGAAAAATCTAAAATGATTCTTTTAAGTTAAAAAAATCGTTTATAATAAATTCAGTATAATCGTAAATTCAAGTTGAACTAAAGTACATTATATATATATATACATGTATATAATCTTATATTTCGTATAGCTCAAGTTTTTTGTTTATGTAAAAGACTGACAAAAAAGATTTAAATACCATATTTTCGCATTTTTATCAGTTCATTAAATAATCGTATTATTTTCTATTACATTTGAAAATTTCTACACGAATGTATATTTTATATTCGTATGACTTATTAGTTTCAGATAATCTTGCATATCACCTACTAAAGAAATAATACAGTTCTGTAGTAATAATATTTAAAAAATATATATACACACCCGTAAAGTTATGAATATTTCATAAGTCATTCATAAGGTGGTGCACTTGTCAAATATGTATAATCACATCAAGCCACTCTACTTTTTTTATTAGAATATAGTTTAAATCACGAAATTGTACAATCTTATATTTGTAAAAAGAGAATTTAGTGATAATATCTGTCTGACGTGCTTATGAATACTTGTGAGACTTTATTACATTAAGTGACCAAAATTTGTTTGGAAATATTTCAAAATAAGTAGATAATTTAAATATGTAAATGCGTTTACGGTATAAAGTAAATTCCATACTTTAATTACTTAGATAGAATTCTTTGAGTAGTATGGTCTTTATATATTTTTAAATATTATTTTCTTTTTTTTTCCTCTTAACATCAACGTTAATTTGTCAAACAATATTGAACTTTTTATTATAATAGGCCTTTTTAAGAATATTTTACTCGATATTTTTATAATAAATAATGGTTTAAAAATAATTTATAACGCGACTCAACCCATTACCAGTTACGTTAAATGAATTTATTTAATGTCAATACATCACCTCCCACACAGCTGCGTTTGATAGAACTCGAACGAATTCGTTATCAACGTAAAATAATACTTCAACTTAAAAAAATAATTTCTCTAATTTGTTTGCCTAACAAAGTTTGAAAAGTAAGAGAATGCGATGCAATACATCTATTCAATAATTTAGTTAAACGTATTGTCAAGCTGAAGAATTTTACTCAATAAAATATATTAATATAGAAAAGAATATACGGTTTAATTGTTTGTAAATTTAAAATTTAATATGACAGAGGTAATTGAGTGTATATGTATGTATAAGTGTGTGTAAAATAAAGATAATCATATAAACAATTGTACTTGATTTTTTTAATCATTATTATCTGTAACATATTGAACCGTTTAATTTTTCGTATTGTTTATTTATAAGAAATGTCACTTTTTATAAATAATTTATCTTTGGACAGGTGAATAGAAAAACGATTAAAGTATTTTTGAAATAAATCCTACATGATATTTTTTTCATATTCTTGAAGAAAAATTAATTTGTATTGAACCTTCAATATTTTTAATAGAATATATTAAGGCATTCAGTAAAGTCGCGTTTGTGACTACATTTTCAAATATTATATTGTATATATATATATATATATATATATATATATGTGTGTGTGTGTGTGTATGTGTGCATGTGTATGCATATGCACTTATATTTAAATATTACTATTGCATATATTGTGTACATCTACTATATTGAATATTTTTGAAAATATAGTATAAAATATGAGACAAATTACACATGCCATTGTTGGCGATAAAATGGTGATATATTTTACAATGTGTAGCCATCGGAATCATTATTTATATATACACTTTGTTGCCCTACGTGAACAATAGAAAAGGGTGCGACAAAATCATTTTACAATAAAAAGTTAGGGAGTCACTGTGGAAATCTTAGGATTAGATCTAGTATTATATTACAAGGTTTCTTTGATTATTCTAATTTTGTGACTGTATGCTAATAGACTTATTTAATGCTTTTGTGAACACATGATATATATATATATATATATATATATATATATATATATATATACGTGTATATTAATATTTATTACAGTTATCGGCATTACGGTAAAAAATGAATTATTAAATTAATAATTAATGAAGAGCAGCATATAAGTTCGTATTTCTATATATATATATATATTTATAAAGTTTTTTAAAGTTGCTAATTCAATCACGAAATGTAAAAAATAAATTCAAAGAAAATTATGTTTTCATAATTGAAGTTATCATTAATAGTAACTAAGAATTACATTTGTTGAAAAATTACAAAAGCAAACTAAGTAATAAATATACATACATATATGTATGCACCTAAATATATATATATATATATATATATATATATATATATATATATATATAATGTGTGTGTGTATAAATAATTTATCTTTTAGTTACAAAGCTACAAATTAATAGTTAATAGATGTTAAGCGGATTATTACTTTTTATAAATAACATAGTTATTTTAAATTTTGTAATATTATAAATATATTAATTTGTTTGCGTTTTAGCGATATCATGTGAAAGGTTATGATATAAATCTTTATATTACAATATTTGTTTGTTTACTGATGGAGTAGTATTTCTTATAAATTTGTTAAATTTTTCAGAATTTACCAAATCAAAGTAGAAAAAAAGTAATCTTGTTTAATATAAGTAATTTTAATATAACAGCTTTTAACAGCTATTCTGTGAATTATTTTTCTTTATAAAATATCGAGAATAAATTCTTAAATCTAGGGTTTACTTGTACGAACGTAATATTTTCAATCGTGATATGAATATTTGCACAGCGTTTCGTCTTGGCTTCATATTTAGGGGTTGCTTGCTTGATGGCGGGGTATGTCGCCAGCCATGCTAGTGGAAGTACCGTTGGTCGGGGCCTGAGGCAGATGTGTCTACCACAGCTGTCCGCACTTGGTCCGTGTAATTCACCGCAAGATTTGGTTAGGTGCCACTGATACAGGACTGTATTTTAATCTCTAAATTAATAAAAAGGCACATACTGTTGTTGTACATTCCATCAAAGAATGAATGTCACTACTCCGTATATTGCTTGTCTTACAGAAAATATTAGTATACTTATTTATTAAATAAAAATACTTTTTATTTAGGGTTCGATTTAAAAAGATTTAAACCATATAATGTTTTAAATTGTAGTGAAGATAAATCGTATGATATTATTTTTTATACCAAATAGAAATAAAATTTTGATAAACTGGAAATTTGACTAAAGGTGTAATTATTTAATCGTTTAATTTATCTAACAAAATTTTATATTGTATGGTTTGTGTCTTATTTCAGATATTTTAAAAAGTGTTTCAGTAGTGTTAAAATATCGTGTAGAAATGTTTAAATCTAACTTTAAAAAATAAATTGAACGTATTTTTCAGTATTTGAAATTACTGTATACAATTGTAATCAATAAGTAAACAAAATAATGGTATTTATCGTTAATTTCATTCTTGAAAAAAGTGTACCGTGTAAATTAATTTAAATAAATTACTTGCTTCTATCGCTGTTACAATATAGTTATTTAAGCACTTTTTTCATGAAAAATAGAATATTATGATTTGTAATAAAATGATTAATCTTTTTTTACATAGCAATTCAGATTTGTAATAAAAATTCCACTGTTATTAGTTATTGTTATTAGACCGGTAATTAAACAAAACATCTGTATTGATTTTCGATTAATTTGAAATGTTTTTAATATTTAAAATACCGGAATGTTTTTCTTATCGACCAAAATTCTGTTCAGCAATTAACAAAATCAATGCATACGAAAAATGAAGAGTACGGTTCTGTTCTATGTAAGTGTTTTTAGGTACATGGAACCGGAAGCCGATGTATCGCAGCCGTTGTTCCCAGTTCTGGCACGAGTCCTCTATAACCTCTCCTCATCCTCAGAGATCGTGCAGATTTTACGTACCCTCTTTTCCCTTCACGACCAAGTGGCACGTTCTTGCTACCCCCCATGAGACACTTATCGGAACGGTTGATACAGGATACGTTTGTTGATAATCACTTCAATCTGTTTTAGAAAAAGCACGACATTACAATATTATCCGTAACCAGAGTATTATAATGTAACGTGTTGGAATTGATCCACATGTAAAATTGATATTTTTAATCAGTTTGTTCACATTGTATATATATATATATATATATATATATATATATATATATATATATACGAGTATATATATAAGGCAGAAAATACAAAGTAATATAATTTAATGTAGATTTATTTCAATATTGTGTATTTTATTGCCAAAAGATATATAGAAAAATGTTTCTTTTTATGACATCTATTTTACTTTAGAGAGAGAAAGGTGGGAAACGTTATGACTCACTTTATGTAATTTTTATTGATAAAATTAAAGCAGTATTCCTAGTTTCGTTTCACATTATTAATTTAATGTAATTTGTGACACGTTATTTAATAATTGGTAGCGTAGATTGTGATTAGCTTCTAAGTAGAAAGACACTTTTTATTTGTACTGAAGTTTTTACATTCATTCACTTTATTAATGAGACGTGTGAGATTAGTAGAAAGTAAAAGTATATGTTTTAAGAATTATTGTGATGAAAGTTAAGTTATTCATTATTTTTTGAAAGAATTCGATAGTTCACAATATGTTTCCTTATTACTACTTATATCCTCTTTCTTAGCAAAATGTTGGTTGCATTGTATTTTAAACACTATTTTAATAACTTGTTTAGTACCAGTTGAAATCAATTTCTAGAATGTTAATTAAGTATCAACTCTTGTTGGATATTAATGCAGAGAATAATTATAAAAAGTGTGTGTGTGTATATATATATATATATATATATATATATATATATATATATATATATATATATATATAAAGTTAATTGTTTATACAATTTGTTTATAAAATGTTTGTTTTTCAATTATAGTATATTTATAAACTATTAATCTATAGATACTTTGCCCTGTTTTTATAAAAATTAAATTCCTTATATATAAAAAAATCAATACAGTTGTTATTTTTTTCAAAAAAATGTTTCTATTTTAAGCCGAATACATTTTTCATATTATAGTTTAGTCTAAATGTTTTTATTATTTCATTTCTTCTTAAATGTGACTGAACTTTATGCATTTACTATAGTCATTAGAAGTGTTACGTTTACTTTGTGTTTAAATATTATTATTTTCTTTAGAAACAATGGACAATTTAACCGTGTATTCGTGATTTTAGTTTTGTGTGCATTTCTGTAAATATCAAAGTTTCTTTTATGACGCGATATGTAACTGATGAATACATACAAATGAGATGGCATGAAAACGAGCAAGATTTTTTTGAAGAGACGACCCATTGTCACTCAAGCTAAATTTCCTTTTTAACAGTGCTTATCTTCTTCTAACATCAAAAGTGTTATTTTGAAGTGATTATATTCATTATGCTAAGTGTACACAAAAAGAGAGTAATCATAGATCATATACAGATTAGTATATTTTTTTCTGGAAATATTAATAATTATTATTGTTTATTAAAATAGCAAAAAAATGTTTGATTATTTGTTGGTTAAATGTTTGGTTGTATTTTCTAATGTCTCGATAATTTTAGTCAAGTAATTTTTTTTAAAAATATTAAGGTATTTCATACAAATTATTTCCTTTCCTTTTTTGTTTTCTTGGTAACTTTTTCAATTAATGCTGTATAGTAATGAATGGGCTCAAGTAAACCTACCGTTATTTCCATAATTATCTTAATATCGTTTAAGCAAAAAGATCACTAACCATTACTTTTGTTTTCTTGTCGTTTATACTCGTATTAATGTATGTTTTATCATATAGTTTCGTTATCACATTTTTAAGTTTTCTTGTTCTCTCAAAATACTTATTCTAAAATTAAGATATTTATTTATGAAATTATTTTTTTGGTATTACATTATTTATATATATATATATATATATATATATATATATATATATATATATATATATATGAGGAAGGGGGTATTTTAATGATATGATATCATGATAGTGCCAGTGAAACTTTACTGCATAACAGAAGTTCATATTTATGTCATTATTTAGGTAATATCAATTATTGATATTTATAATTGTATTTTAGTTAAGAACCCTTTCTGTTTATTTTATGAGATATTTAACATTTTTAGTTCCAATAATTTTTATTATTTAAATAATGTAATTTAATAAATACTTTCTTATTTAATGTATTTTTAATATATATATATATATATATATATATATATATATATATATAAAATATCGTGTGTGTTAAACATATATATATATAATATTATGTGTGTTAAACGGAAAAAATAATTTGATAGTTTTAAATTATCTGTTAATCAATTTGATATCGCATGAATAGTACTTAAAGAACGTATAATACTGAGCGGAGAAACGTATTATAATTTGTGCTGAGTATGGGTGTGATAATATTGTCACATCCTTGTAAGATATTAATCATTGTATGAATATTTGACCGCCTGTATTTTATTGAATTATTTCACTAATATGGTAATAAGTAATGTAAATATTTTCTCGGTAACATTTAATGGAAGTGTCACTGTATTCATTCGACAGTCATCAACCTACAATATAATTTAATTGAATCGAACAATTGCAACATGTAATATAAAATGAAGACATAAACACATCTGTAAACCGATTATAACGTTTAAACATAAGTGAGCTAATCCGATTTACCGTCATGAATCATCAATAAATGTTAGTACCAGGATGCGGCAACGTAGGCGATGTGTCAGGAACCATATTCCGCCTTATATCTCTTAACAAGGATGCTTATCATTTTTATCTATGTGGTGTTCGTTTACGACGTGCAATCATAGTAGCACGAAAACAGAAAAACAAGTCCTATATTATTGTGCACGTACATTGTTTGAAAATAATCCAAAAAGTACACAACACGGTACGCACACATCTACTCCCATCGTTCATTCAACAGAAACGTATATTAGTAAAAAAAAATCGCTTATACCTAGAATATAATACCTGTCACTAATTTAGCAATTTCATTTTTATCGTTTAATTTCGTTCGATTTGTATTGAAAATTGTGAATTTTTGATTGGTTCTATAATATTATTTATATAAAAAGGTATTTATTCTGCAAAAAAAGGAAGGGAATATCCATTACAAATTCCAGTTAATGTCTTACTCTTTGTGTTTTAGTAATAAGAAAATTCAATGACTACACTATTAAGTCATTTCATTAAAATAAGATACAAGTTACACATTTCATAAACAATGACGTCTACTCATTGCTTATAGAACTAACATTTTATTAAATAATTCTATATTATATTTCAATTGTTAATATGCATTTTGATAGAATTGGGGACATTTTATTATGAATTAGTACTTTATTAGTGTTGCATCAAAATTAGAAAAAAATGTTTTATTAAAAAATGTACCTCTTCTAAAAAAAATCAATATATATATATATATATATTAGGTGTATAAATTAATTCAGTCATTTCTTATAGAAAATTAATGTTTACGGAAAAATAGAATACATTTCAATCTTCAAAATGTCCCGCATTATTTTATATAACATTATTGCTCCAACTGTAACTGACGAATCTTTGGCCGAAAAAAGATGGCGGCTTTGAGTTGATGAAGTCAATGCATTTTCGGATCTTTTCCACCGATTTATCATTTCTTGCATGTTTTATGCGTCTCAAAACCTTCCCCCAAAGCTGAACAAATCATTCCCTCGGATTCGGCAGCATTTTTTTCAGCTGGAATGCGAAAAGTATGGATTGCTTATTATGCTGCTTTTCGGACTCATCATGTTTATTACTGTTTTGTGAGGTTATGACAACTGTTGGTCAATATATATATATATATATATATATATATATATAATGTTTTTACATATTAAGGTTGGCACTTCAAAATCTGAAAATGACAAGAAAATATTTTCATTTAAAACAGAATTATGATTGATTCAATTTAAAGGCATTAAATTTTTTTCTACATATATATATATATACATACATATATATATATATATATATATATATATATATATATATAATATAATATTCCTGTGGAGTTTTTATTACTACTGTTCAAATTCTTAAATACTTTTTTTAGTTGTTAATAATTTGTAGATACAGATATTTTTATAAAATTGTTATATAATCATTTTTTTATAGTAGACAGAATTATATTATTTGCTGATATTCAGTGTTATTTAAATTTTACTTTATGTTTGGTCTCTTGGTTAAGATAAAATGCATATTATATGTTTTAGTATTTAAAAGCTTATAAAAAAATAATACAGGGTTGTTATTTATTGGTATTTGTTTTCAATTCAGTAAGCACAACACATGTTTTGGTATATTTTTATTACCGTTTTATTCTTACATATATATCTTAACACCTGCGAGTTTACTGTAAATAGTATTCTTAATTATAACTCTTCAAACTAATTCCGTGGTTATAACGGGTTCAGCCAGTCGTGTAAACATATGTCGTTAAAATTAATTATGCCAATAAATAGAAGAATTATCTTTCCAGATAAACACACCAGAAATTTTATAATTTAGCGCTGAGATAATTTTTATATGATATTGTTCAGAGTTGAAAATGGTAAGTTGTTCACGTTCATTATTTTTTTTCTTTTATACCGCATGAGTTTAATATTTTTTCGTGTTCTCACACATGTGTCGGTGATAAAAGAGTGTGTCGTATTACATTCACTTCATACTTTTATGTTATATGCATTTATATGAATTATTTTGATTTTTTTTAAAATTATTTTACGACTTATTATATATAAACAATTGTTCATTTTTTGGAAGATATTTTCAATTAATAACTGACTTACTTTTTATATTAAATTAATTCGTGAATTAATTTCTCATTTAATTATTTGTATATTCTGTATTTCACGTACATATTTTATAATTTATACTCTTAACTAAATAATTGTAGTTAAACATTTTTAAACATTGAGTTTGAATTCGTGTTTATAAAATGTTGACATTGTCTAAGAAAAATGGTTATTGAAGCTGAACATTTTATTAACAAATGCAATAATATAATATTAATCATTGAATTACAAGTGTAATTGTGTCCATCGAAAACTCTTGTTATTTAGCATATACGATATATTATTAGATTGTGAAGTTCTAGAAAAATTCAAAATCTTGAATAGATGATGTTGAATCCATATAAAATCTATAAGAAAAACTTATGGAATTATAATGATGCATTCACAATATATATATATATATATATATATATATATATATATATATATATATATATATATATATATATATATATATATATATATATATATATATATATATATATATATATATATATATATATCGTGTATTATAGAAACAGTTATGTGGAAATAGCTGGGAAAGACAAACAAGCAATATCAAAAAACAACTCGTACTTGTTCCAAAAGAAACTGCAGCTTAAAATATTCAACTTGATTTGTACTAATTGTAAAAAAAGTGTAAAAAAAACTCTTTTTTGTTAAATAAATCATACACATTTTAATTGGATTTACCATATTCAGAACAACTAGTTGTTTCTAAATGTAGTTTATTTTGATTGTGTGAATATTGAACATATTAAAATTGAAAATATTTGCAGTTAATATGAAAAATAAAGATATGTAGTTAAGAATCTGACTAACGTTATTTACGTATAATTATTTAAATGATATGTTTGTTGTATTGTTCAGTACTCCACAGGAAGCATAGGTAAATCGTTTGTAAATATCCTTCATAAATCGTATTTTTCACAATTATCTCTTTATTCATAAGAAACATGAAGTCCGATCGTACTTGAAACTGAGAAGATATTGTCCATACTTAATTTATAAATTCGGTCACGCCCGTCAATTCAATGTAACAAAGAAATCATCCTGCATACAATTATATAATCGCACGTTTGATAATTAAGTTGGCGTGCGTGCGTGCGGTATTGATTGGTGCGCGTGCGCACACAATACTTCAACCCACTAAACATATAACGCCGCCCTCGTCCATATATGTGTATCAACAACATGAGTCCATACTAATCAGCTATTGTTTGTCATGTCTACATTGCATGTGTCCTGTGTGACTGTTATTTTAATATTTCGTAGAATAACATTTGTTTGGATGACTGTTGTAGAAATTCAGTTAAGATTTATTTCAAAAGAAATAGTATTATATTTCTTAGAAACTGTTCATTGTAATGACCAGTGAAAATTTTTTGATCATCGAGAAATACCCACCAAAATGTTTGAAAGATTTCCAATTTAGTCATTCTTAAAAAGAAAAATAGAAGTAATTATATTTTTTCATTTTACTCCTCATTGTGTACCATTCAAACATTTTCATAGAAATTAAAAAAAGCATTAGACCTATTATAATAACGATTTAGATTACAATTTATAATAAAATTAAAAACCTCATAGAAAATAAGTTATTCTGCATAATTAAATTTATCAATCAATTCACCTATACTTTTGTAATATGAATGTCTCATTTAAATTTTGTTTGTTTTTGAAAACCTAAGATCAGAATTTTTCTTATAAATTTAGTTATTGCTCTTAAGATTTGATTTTTATGAGTCAGTATATACATATTAAAATAATTATAATAAATATATATATATATATATATATATATATATATATATATATGTATGTATATGTATATAACTTTCTTCGAGTGCTAATGACCTTAGTTGTCGACGCGCCCTTAATTCCCAAATAAGTAATTAACTGTATACCTTTTCAAGAGTAGTAAATAAGAGTTCGTTTATAAATAATATAAGTATGTGATAAAAATTTATAATTTATAATTTGATAGTATCATTTTTTTTAATAAATATTTTTATAATAATTTTACAATGTGCTATATAATATTCATTTTTAACTAAGTACATTTTTTAAATGTCAGTTTTACAATGAGCTGATTTGTTTATATGTACGCGTGCATATATATATATATATATATATATATATATATATATATATATATGTATCTGTATATATATATATATACAAATATATATGCATATATACACCTGATTTATATTCCATCGATAAAATCTTTTTTTGAAGCTATAAAACCCGTATAAGCTAGTAATGTATTATTAAAGGTGCCGAAAACGAAAACCAAACTATACAGAATATTTTGATCAATAATTTTAGTTTAAAT
Organism: Acanthacorydalis orientalis; assembly: GCA_034766995.1. Lineage (NCBI taxonomy): Eukaryota > Metazoa > Arthropoda > Insecta > Megaloptera > Corydalidae > Acanthacorydalis > Acanthacorydalis orientalis. The sequence goes on along the minus strand of CM068313.1, from coordinate 17,776,282 downwards.
TTAAAAATATGTATAACCTTCTAGAATAACATCACAATACAGTGACACTGATATGAAAAATGTACGATTTATCATTGAGTCATGTATAATGAGTAAGATTTTAAGGATTTTATATATATATATATATATATATATTAATTTATTTTTGCCCAAAAGGTGTAATTTAACAATTACTGGTCTTAATTTAATCCGAAAAATCATATATTTACTTGTAAATTAAAAGTAAATATTTATTACTAAAATAATATTCATCAATTGAATCCATTGAATAATATATATATATATATATATATATATATATATATATATATATATATGTATATATATATATATATAAATGCATACATACAATGAAAAACAAATTAGCACCGAATGTGTCAGCCATTATTCGCAAAAAGTAATAGAAACGCGGTCAATGTCATGCAATCGCCTTGGGAGTGTCGTTGCCCACGATGTTCTATCTGAATGTGGGATGTGAGAAACCGTAAATGGATCCCTAGTCATTCCTTATGTATAATACAGGATGTAGAAATGTTTTTCCATTAATGGAACAGAATTTCTCATATCATAGCAGTATTTTTGATTGACGCATTAGCAAAATTTCTGTTATAAATACCAATTATGATTATTATAAGTACACGAATTTAAACTTTAAATAAACTTAATTCATTTTAAATATATTTACAAAATATCAATTAACAAGCAAAGATTTTAAACAAAACAACGAACACCATCGAATATTATACATGGTATATTATAATCCATTTATATAATAAATGTGATTGAAACTTTTCTGTTGTATCCGTTTTCTGCTTTTATAACGTATATGATTCATTGAAGCGTATCAACAGTCTAATCTTTCACAGAAATTCGATTAAATAAATACATGTACATAAATCTAATCTATAATCAGTAATATTTACAAAGATGCCGCTTTTTGTAAAAAAATGTGTTATAATTGTATGAATTTCAGAGGGTTTTTTGTGTGATAATTGACAATTCAACTTTGAAAAATGATGTGATGGGTTTTCTAAACTCATATTATTATAGGCTTCTCTCTCTCTCTCTCTCTCTCTCTATATATATATATATATATATATATATATATATATATATATATATATATATAATTTTATTAATAGATGAAGGCATTGACATACATACATATAGACTAACTAATCAAAAATGAAAAGAATTTTAATTCTAAAGAAAATAATTGATGTACAAGGATGTCAAAAAGTAATGAATTTTTTGTAGAAAAGTATATTTATTTTAACGAGCATATTCTTTGTCGTCAAACACCTTAACAAATGTGTCAGACAGTGACAATTATGCGGAAAATCAAGAAGTTCATATAAATAAAAATCAAATATGAAAAATTTTTATGATTTATCTGCATACATACATATATACATATATATATATATATATATATATATATATATATATATATATATATATATATATATATATACATACATACATACATACATACATACATACATACATACATACATACATACATACATACATACATACATACATGTTTATAGTTTGCAACGTAAATATTTTTAAATTTGTCATTTCAGAAAGACGACTGATTATTATTTATGAAATAAACAAAGTAAGTCTGAGATTCTCCAATAACTATAAAATTAAGTACAATATTCTTGTTTCGTTAAAACAAAATCAAATTGTATTGTCATGCAAAATAAGTCATGATATAAAATAATATATTTTAATCTAAATGAGATGTTTAATTTAATAAAAGAGTTTATCTCTTATCATATATGAAGTACACATAATGTTAAAAGGAAACGAGTATTATATATATATATATATATATATATATATATATATATTTATACAAATACTCATACGTGGTTATGTCTGTATGATATGCCAATGTACATGTGGTTTTTAAAACTACGTTTTAACAACAACTTGGAAACATTAAATATTGTTTAAGTTTTAATGCAATATCCAATATTAACAGTAATTCGTGCTTTTTTTACTTGCTCTAAAATTTGGAAAAAAATCATATTTTTGACAAAAAGTGTCACTGATATGTACGCACACTTTATACATACATATATATATATATATATATATATATATATATATATATATATATATATATATATATATATATATATATATATATATATATATATATATATATATATATATATATATGTAAATGTATATGTATATACCTAATGGCATGTGTAATCTGAAGAAAGTGTAACAGATAAAACAGTAAATAGCAAACATCAAAATGAAAAAAATGTTTACACTACTTCATATGAACGTAAATTATGTAGTAGTGCATTCTAATTTATACCAGATGGTTTACCTGATTACAGAAATACGAATATGAATAAAGAGACCTTGGAAATAATAATAAAAAAAAAAACATATCAGATTCATCAATTCAAAAAAATGCGTGATGGTATTCGTTTAACGATGTTTGTTTCGTTAAATCGTAATAAATTTCGTATTTAGATTTTTAGATGAGGGTAAAATATTTAGATTATATGTTGAATAACGGTATACTAAAACGTTGGAGTAATGGTTGAATATGATTAAGATGTTTTTTGATTCAAATTTATGTTTGAATGAGATTGATTTTTTGTGATTTTTAAGCCAGTTGTGTTGCTTTAGGCGTAGTCTGTTCGTATGTCTGAAGGTTACATGATACGAATTATGAATTTTAACTATGTATATATTCACATTTTTGTTCAAAAAGAATTAATCTTTTTTTCAAAATTTTAATTTCATTTGTAAATGAAAATATAATGTAATAAAAGTGTTTATTTGTCAACCAAATTGTAATTTGATTCATACATTTATAAGTTTTTTGTATTTTCCGCTGCATAAATTACTATTAAGTGTGTTTTAAATCCATTCTTAAACATTATTTAAAAAAAATGTATGAAAAACGTTACTGCCTTTTAAAATCTTTATTATAAATGTATATACTATAATTTTCTGTGACATACATGCAGTATTGATGTAAAATTGCCCCTTGTGTTCAAAAATAGAAGGTAAATAGAAGAGAGAATCATTGTCGCCGAAAGGGAAGTTACGTCAGCGCCGACATACGCATAAACATGTTTGTGTGCACAAACACAATCGTTTGTTGTTCGTAGAATCGTGCTTATGTGCGCGAATTACGTTTTTTTTGCACAATCGTGAATGAAAAGGCTAAAGTTTTGCCGTCGTTCCGATCCCTTCTTCGTAGTTTTATATTTATGTGTTTGTTTTCCTCGCGAGATGACTATATGTGACTTTTTCAGTGATAATTTTTTATAAAAATGAACACTTTACATATATAATATATATTCTATTTAAATATATTAATACTATTTTACAGACACATTCACATACATACATACACACACATATAAATATATATATATATATATATATATATATATATATATATACATATATATTTGTATGTAATTATATGAATGCAAAAAAAGTAAGTATTTTCAGTATTTCAACATTTAAATTATTGAACTGAAACATTTTTTGTACAAAAAATACTTCTTTTTTTACTGTTTTTCATGAACTTTATAGACGTCTCTTTGAATTATGTTTACTGTTAGTTTTTAGTCGAGAATGGCTTGTTTCTGTTCAAAATTGGAATCAGTATTGCACTTTATTCAGCATTTTTTATGAATCCTCTTCATAATTCTACATAAAAAGATGTCTATTTTTTCTTCATCGTATTACTTTGACATATTATAAAAAATAAATGTTTGAAATTTAACCTGAGTTTTAAAATTGGACATTTGAATTTCTTATTCATGAGGGTAAATAGAGAGAATGATCATATGGATATCTTTAAAATGTAATATAAAATTTAGGACATGTTCTTTTATGGAAGACAGGTAATATAGTATTATAATGTGGATTTAAAGTGTCAGCATCATATATATATATATATATATATATATATATATATATATATATATATACAATTCCTTAATATTCCAAACATTACTGCCAAACTAAAGCTTGCAGGGTCATTTTCGGCCTCTTGATATCATTATGGAATTAAAATGATCTGTAATATTTCGGTACATTTTAGCATTTTATATGGACCACCGAGCTTATAATATCTATTCAAAACAAAACACGGAACTTTTCTTTGAGAATTCTGAGATTTATAGATATTGTTTAAATTCCACACATCACAGGAATATTCCAATAAGAGGGTCAATAGTGTTACACTGACTTTTTATATTTAATTACACTTTTTAATTGTTCTCATTGCAAACTTTAAGTCTGCAAATTTTACAAAACACTACCACTTCTAAAAAAAGTACATAATTATGAATTTTATTGCAATGTATAAGCCTATTATTTGTCAAGTTTTTATATATATATATATATATATATATATATATATATATATATATATATATAATCAGTAGCAGCAGCAGCCTCTATCAGTCCACTGCTGGATAAAGGCCTCTCTTCTATGTTTTTCCATTTTGTACGATTGAATGCCTCTCTTTTCCATTAATTCCCAATAAATTCATTTTTAATTTCCTTATCCCACTATTCATTGGTCTCTTTTCTTTATATTTTTGTATGTATGTGTAAGTAGGGTATGAATGTGTATGCACATGTATTTATAAACTTGATTTAAAAAACTATATAATTTCGTACTATTGATACTTCATGCTTTTCATACTTTGTGTGTGTGTGTGTGTCATGTTTTAAAAAGGAATCCGGTTTTTTCAAGTTTTTAAGATTAATAATTCACATAAATGCATAGGTGCATGTAAACATTTGAATATTAATAATTCACATAATTGCAAAAGTGTTTAAAGTAGGTGCTTGTGTAAAGTTTTAGTAAAGGTAATCGATTGTTTTTGTAATGTAAAAGGTTTTTATATGTTTATTGTTGTAAGATAACATTACTTAAAATTTATGTTTATATTCAGGAAATTTAAATTTCTTTCATTGTGTAGTAAAATGATCATTTTATTCGTTCAAATAACTAATTTTTTATATATAATGAAATAATTAAAAATGTGATTTTCCAATTTTATAAGTTCTAGTTTGGTATTGTGGCTAAATTTGTTTTATAAGTTAATTAACATCCGCACACCACGTAATGTTCTTTTTTAAATTGTTTAATATATTATTATTATCTATATCGCTACTGAAAATGTGACCATTGCCATCACATTATGCATTAATGTACCGAAATAGATAATTATTAAATTTGAATATTTTAATAAAAGAGAAATTTGTAGGGTTTTAATTCATTTGAGAAAAAATTTATAATATAGTCATTATTATTTGTACATATATGATATAAATGGGAGAAAATAATTTGATCAAGTGGTAAAGTGTAGAGAATGCAAGTCTTCCTGGTTTAGGTATTCCTTGAAAATTTGAGTAATATAGAAAATTCGTAATGGAAGTTAAAAGTATAAAATATTAGTAAATAAAAACACTTTGACTGATAAAATATTCATTAAATTATACACATTTTGATATAAATATTAGATTATTAAAAGAATATTTATTTTACTTTAACTATGAATTGAAATAAGTTCGTGTTCAACATCAATTTAAATACAGTCAGGATGAACAAAGGCAGATATTTTATCAGTATACAGCGGAAAACATACAAATGTATTAAAAATATGAAATATAATTAATGTGGTTAATAAAAAAAGGCATTATTCTTAAAATAAACGCATCGTATGTTATTAAATTATATAGTTTTGTATCAAATTATTAATAAAACAAATATAGTTTGTATGTATGGTGAGTAGGTGCTTTTTTTTGCTTAATTTAAAGATTTTATTGACGTATGCATTTAAATACTTTAAACACAGAGTGTTGTATCTATATAAACACTGTTGTTGCTTTACATACTGTTTTCTTGCGGTGCGGTACATTACCAAATGGCTCGGATCAGTGCTCCCGACCAGCGAACAAATACACCTGCTCAAATATCTATGGTTGACTCGTGTTGCAACCATGGTGTAGCTATTGTCTACCACATCCCGTAGGCTTTTAGGGTGCCTTATGGCGCGCCACTTGATTGCTCATGTACACAGATGCGCATGTTTGCATCTGAAATATTATATATATATATATATATATATATATATATATATATATATATATATATATATATATATATATAATTGATAGATAGATAGATAGATGAATTGCTCGATTAAGAGAAAAGGGATGTAATTATAAAAAATACACTTTATTTTATTAATCGTCATTCATTATTTTCAAATGCTTTTATTTTTGTGTTGTGTGAATATTTTTTTCCTATTAATGAAAATATATATAGTCTCTAGTTTTATATATGGTTAAAATGTTCAGAAACTACATCAAGAATGTTTTTGTTGTAATATAAGATGTATTTGTACAAAGAAGTAGAACGTGGATAAAGATGATTGATTGTTAAAAAATACTTTATATTATTTGAATACTATATTAGAAGCATATCTAATATTCGTTTATGAACTACAAAAATAGTTCAATAAATATAATTAAAAAAAAACCAATAGATGTTTATTAAGGTTAATAGTTGTAACCTATAACCTTAACAATAAAGAGTATTATAATTTTAAAAAATCTATTTGATTATTTAATATATCGTGTATGTGAATTTATAGAAAATATTTCAATCTTCAGCAAGTAAATCCATTTTTATTTGGGTTGCTACGAGTTGATCGTTAGAAAAACTATTATATATATTTTTTATGAACTTGTAATTTCATTTTATTGTTGTAATATTGTCAATCACTAAATTTAAGTTCAAATGATTTCAATTACGGTGAAACAACTTCACGCTATTTTTATTCTAGCAACACTTCATTAAAATGTCAACTCATTTTATTGTTCTCCGATTGTTTCATCTATTTATTTTTGCGTTTGTCTTCGTCCCACATATCTTATCGAAACAATAAGGAGTAAGCGAAGCATTAAAATCGCAATATACGTCACACCTGTTACATGATGTGCGAGAACGTTGTACAGACCACAAATATAAAGATGTTTTATACAGAAAAACCACTTATTTTACAAGATACAGACGAACAGACCCGGATTGGATGAAAATAAAATATTGACGAGCGTTTTCAATCCAAAAATAATTAAAGCAAGAAGGAGATTATCATTTGACAAACATTTATTTATCAGGTATTCGTACAGCCTAATTACAATTAAACTGTTCATTATAAAAACGCTATTTTTATATTGAAATTGAAATTTTAGTTTATTAAAACGATAAGATTCTCAACCTTTAGGAAAAAAATATTTCAAAGCGCATTTTCTACCTATTTTTAATAATTTTGTATGAAGAATGTAATATAATAATGGCGAAATACTGACTAGCTCTTTGAATGTATTAAACAGTCGGTTTTTAACTAATTTTCTTTACAAATAATAAACTTGTTTACAGATTTAAATTATCATTAGTTGAAAAAGGATACTTCACTTATATCATGTTTAAAAATAGAAAAATGCAACTTTAATTTGTTCATTCTATTAATAACAGTAGAATCAAATGAAAATTCTGTATCATCGTAAATAATTATAACTGATATCTTACTACCAATTCAGCGCAAGGCAATATTCTAATTAAATAAATGGTTTTATTTAAAATGTGATATGAAAATTGTGTTCTTAATTTAAATTGCAAATAGGACTGATTTTTTTTATTAAAAGTGAACACCGCGCCACCCATTAGTAGACCATAATTATTTCTAAAATTCGATTATACAACCGTGTATGTATATATATATATATATATATATATATATATATATATATATATATATATATATATATTAGTATATTTTTTAAGATTTACGAATAAACAATTTTACTTTGTTATGATATTAGAGAATATGAATTATTACTTACTAAATTAGAGGCAATTCATTCAAATAATACCTATTTTTTTATAAAGAAAAAAATTAGATAAACATTTGAACGTAATACAGTAAACAAAATGGAACTGAATCTCGTTTTTGATGTTAAATAAATATGTACAAATGAAAAAAATACTTTTTTAAATAAAAAAAATGCATAAAAATATATTTGTAAGCAAATACTCGTATATTAATTGTGTGTTAATTGAAAAGAAACGGCACATTAATATTATTTATTGTTATATACTATACAAAATGTCCGGATCTTTATTGACTTATTATTTTATAAAAAATATTATTTTATACAAATTAAAATAACACTTTACTTTTCATATCGGTTCTTCTTATGAACACCATCTACTAGAATCAACGTGTTTTTGAATTATATTTCCATAAGCGGTATTCTGGATATGATAATTGCAGAAATTGTTTTCAGTATCTTTGTATCCTTTTCCTTAAACCTATAATGTTTAATGTAAACGTATGATCTATTCATCCAAGTACATCGATTCTTAAATTATTTGGTGTACCTGTCATATATTCTAGGTATTTTTTTTCAAATAAAACTTATTTTAAATGCGCCATTAAAATTTACCTTTTTAGAGTGTGCAAATAACCTAAATAGTAATTTATTGAAAATCTAATGATTTTTTTATAATTTTATCATAAGTGTATATATATATATATATATATATTTATATTTATATATAAATATATAAATAATTACTACATGAAAAAACGATCATGTTAAGTTTGAATTTTAGTGCAATAAAAGACATTATAATACAGTGTTTTCCAAACTTACAATAATCGCTTGTCCCTTTCAATAGTTTATAGTCTTTCAGACGTGCTATTTCCTGTGAAAAATAATTTGAATATTGTCGACTTTGAGGAGTGAAACATTATGAAAAAAAATAAACAGTATTATTCTTTGTTTCGTAGAAACATCATACCAGAAGAATATTGACGCTATTTATTTGCTTTATATTTATTCATTATAGTTTTCAATGGATGTGTTGTATTTCTAGAATACACCGTTCTTTTATATCAAATTATGTTTTTTTTTGTTTTTGTTTTTTTTTTTTCAAAAAATATAATAAAGTGAAATAAAAACACTATTTATAAATCTAATAAACACAAAAAAAAACGCTTTCATTTAACACCTATGAGTATGTATACCTCACTTTTGGAAGCATTGGCCTAATGAAACTAGTATCATTAGTGTTCTTTTAATGCAATCGCCGTTATGTTTTATTTCGTTATATTTTCATACTTTTTTGTACATTATGTATTTATGAAATGAATAAACCACATATCAGTTAAAATCGTTCGAGTACACTTAAATACTGCATCAATAATACGGCTCACGGTATGGTCGATGATGATCATTCATGCGTCCACTCTTTGTGTGGCCTTCTTCTACTTTAGTTGAATTGCACTTGTTTTTCTTTATGTCTCATTATCGGCCCTGAGTTATGTGCATTTGGATTCTGCTTTCTTTGCATACATTGGTAATCGAGCATCGGATCGGTTTCTTCACGCCCACTACCTGTCTCATAATACGATGCCCGCTTGTCGCATGTTCTACTGCTCTGGTAACATGCTGCTGCCACGCGACTGGTGTCAATTTGACACTTTAGTTTTTTAAAACGATGTCTTAAGTATCTTTTTAAAAGCAGTGCCGGATTTAGATATGGTCTGTTCTATAAAAAAAATAACTATTAATCTAATAATTATGTATTTAATACATTTTGCTGTTCTTAATTATTAGTAGGTAATTTATTTCAGAAACATTTCAGATCAATTTAGGTGTTTTTTTTTCTTTTTGCTGCTTACATTCGTATAATTATTGAAAAATAATAATACATAAATAAAATTGAAAGTATTAATTACTGAAAAAAGAACCAAATTATTTAATTGAAAATAAAAAAAATTTTAAATTATTCGCTGATTTTAAATGTTTGTTTATATAATAATTATATAATTTGTTTTAACTTTCTGCTTTTTAAAAAGCAGAAAGTTGAAAAAGAATATTTTTTTTCAAACAGACAAAAAGAAAATTGCGTAGATGTGTAATTCGAATAAATTAAATATTTCATAAAAATGTTTTCATAGAATGTTTAAGTTATTTATTCAACGGTTTCTAACTTTAGCATTTATTTAAATGGGTCGTTTATCTTTGGTTATTACTCAACGGCTATGAAAAGCGACTATTTTTAAGATAGTGATGTTTTTGGTGAAATAAAGAAGTGTTGGCAAGATTATGATTTTTCTTTCAGTTTTGTCGAGGAGGCCGAAGCGAGTTACACATCCAATATTCATTTCACTTACTTTTGAATCACCTTTTTTTAATTTCAGTGTTCTGAATATATTTATTTATGTTTTTTTTTATTTGTTTATTTTTGTTATTAGTAAAAATATTTATATTTCACGAAACTTGAACACTAAAAACAAAAATAATTTTCAAATAATCCGAGTTGGGTCTCATTTGTGTTATTATTATTACTGTTTGTAGTATTTATCAATTGAAATTTTTAATAAATAGTAATATTTCATACTGAAATTAATTCATTGTTTCAACAATAGGATTTCAACTACCTGAAAAACATATATATATGAAGTTGTTAATGCGATTTTAAATTTTAGTGTGTATTCTTTTATATATTCTCTATTATTTTATATATTGCCCAGTATATTTTCTGTTGTAAGTTTATCTAAAATTGCTAGGTAACACTGTAAATGCATAAAGACACCTTTTGTTCTAAACAATAGATATACAGTATGCACACGTAGTGCGGCGATTTGACAATCATTTCCTTTGGCGCATGCTGTGCCGGATACCGTGCACTCACTTGTTTATTGCATGGCTTTAACGTTGTTATTTAAACATTTTGTTTAAATATGAAGTTATATATATATATATATATATATATATATATATATATATATAATTTGTGTGCATTTGTATGTGTAAACACCCACACATCCTTTTATATATGTACATGTGATTAAAACCAATACAACATAATTCTATAAATATAAAATATTACGTGTTTTTCATATCACTTAAATTACGTCCTTGAATAACGTTACATGTTCTCAATCCCAGGATGTGTGTATATGTATTGATGAAAAACTGTCACTAAATGTAAATGAGTTATTAAAATAAACATGAAAAACTTAAATAGTTAAGTTAGTAAAACAATTGCAATGAGAACAGCATGAATTCCCTGACATGGTTCCGTTTGATTTATGTATATTCTTTAAATTTATGTATTATATGCAACTTTGGAAACGATATCGTGATTTTAAAAGATTTATTTGTAGTTAATTTTTTATAACCATAGTTGTTGTTTTTAGTTTTAAATTAGGTCAATGAATAAAAGAATTTAAAATACATTCGTCTCCCTGAAGTCCTTATAAATATTTATATTCAAATCATCCAATACATAGTCATAATTTAACTCTATTCATATATATATATATATATATATATATATATATATATATATATATATATATATATAATATTATAAATTTTAAATATATTGTACTTTTACAAATAAGCACAATACTTGTTATATTTAATTAAAATTTTATTTTTATATATATATATATATATATATATATATATATATATATATAGACACACATACATATTACTTCGTATTTTTAATTGTTTAATATTGTACGCAATCCAAGTAAGTAATTAGGAAAAAAGTATTATAAATGTACTGTAAAAATGTTGTACACGTTCAAGTAATTTAAAAATTTCGTGTATGTAAGATGCTTTTATTTTTGACCTAATTAAACTCCGTGTGCATGAATATTTTGTTTCGTAGTAGAAGTAGCCCCTATTCATTTAATAATGTAATTTTTTGCACCACTAGTACATATATATATATATATATATATATATATATATATATATATATATATGCATGGATGTAATAATGTCACGTCTGTTAACTTTTCAAACAGTATTTGAACCATACATTTTATTTGAAAATAAAAGGAAAGTATTGATTATATTAATTAAAGAATATGCTTTACTGCAGCAAAGGTAGCACACAGCCATATGCTTTGAAGTCTTTTGTAAATAATTTATTCTTTTTAATTATGTGTACAAATCATGTTTATCAAGTTAACAAACAAATTATTAATAGGCATATAACAATTTTCATACTAAATAATGTGTTCATGCAACTGTATAAGACCAGTAATAACACATTTGAAAACAGTCCTTTGAAAGTTAATATTAATATAAGAGCAACGTTTATTTTGTATCAGTTAATAAAATTTTAAGTAAGTAGCATGTCAAACATGCATATGAAATAACAGTTATGTGAAATATTAGTATTTTTAAGTGCATTAACTAATAAAATATAGAAATCTTGTTTCTAAAGTGATAATATTTAATTTTATACAGTTAACATGATAGTAAGGAAAATATAGTTGAAAATGTTATACATAACTTAATAATGTTTTTTTTTTAAAAATCTAACTATATTTTTTAATAACCATACAAAATACATGTTTTTATTTTTATCCATAAAAATACATTTACACTCTATTATATATTATCTTTTTTAATATCACCAGGTCGCCATTAATTGCACAGAATTTATTTATTAAGACATTAGAACAAGTTCAGTGTATATGTATGTATATTGTGTGTATATATATATATATATATATATATATATATATATATATCACATTCGAGGATTAATCATATACATCGCGGTACGGCGGTCTATTTTTGAATACCGCATGACCTTTGAGCTCCAGTCGCTAGGGACGTTTTATTTGGGCTTAGTGGATTGACATACATAGTGCTCATTATTCCGCGTCTAATGCCTACAGCAATGATTGTGGCGGCAGTGTGCAAGTTGTTGCCGTGCCATTGATGATTTTCAGCAAGAACAACATTATGTTGTTCATACTGTGTTAGGGGTGATGTAAGTGCTTTAGAAACACTTAAAGGAAAGTGTTTGAAGAGTACTGCTGTATTCAGTGGCATAATGATTTAAACTCATAAACGATTCAGTTTCCATACTGCCAACATTGTGGAGACTGTGATTAAAAAAACTAGTAGAGATCTTGACACATTCTACATATTCCCCTAACCTGACATCTTATGATTTCTTTTTGTTTCCACGGCTCAAAAAAATCTGAAGAGGAATCGTTTTGGATCTATTAAAGAGCTTCTCAAAGCCATAACGGAATCTCTATACAAAATGGCAATTGACGAGTTCCGGGAAGCTTAAGACGCATGGATAAGATGGTGGCCAAAGCGCATACACTTCAAAAATTAAATTAAAATTTAAATGACCACCTCTCGTTTATATATATATATATAATATATATATATATATATATATATATATATATATATAAATATAAGACAATTATTATTTATTCATAAAGGAAACGCATTAAGTTATTTTTATTTGTTATATATTTTATACTGTGTTTAAAAAATATGTTTACTTAAGTAACAGTTATCGAATTATTTGTATCTATATGAATATTCTGAACATTATTGTTGTGAATTAGATTAAACGATATTAAATCACACAGTATGTAAAATATCTTTACGAAGACACCTTTATAAATAACTTGCTGCTTTATTTTTTTACTTTACTTAGTTTAATGATAATTTTATGAAAATAAGTTTTTCTTTGTCAGGCCTTTTAACCCATGTAGTATGAAGGGTATATATGTTTGTAAGTAAATGCCTGTAATGTTCATCCACTCGCATGCACCGTTTTTATAAAATTATGCAGTTATGATCATTTGATAGATCCGTTGCAAGTGTGCGTGTTTTATATGTACAAAATTACAATATACATACTTAAGAAATTTAATCAATGCATCCATGCATATTTATTTTGTGTGATAGTCCTAGAAATGCTTGCGTTTCTTTATGTTTTTTATGCGTGGTTGGTTTTATGCACTTATTTATTCATGTTTAGTAGTTTTTTTGTTATTATTATATCTTTTTAATTATATCTAATAATAAATAATGCACACTTTTTAAAATCCATTTCTTGAATTTAACTCCATATTTTATTTTAAATAGTAAATTCTAAAATTGTTGAAAATACAATTAAAACAAATCAATAAGTATCTAAGAAAAGAAGAGTAATTTTTAAAAAAAACATTGTCAGTATTGTATAGATTTGGTATAATAATATTGTTTTATTGTAAGAATTGAATGTATTGTGTTATGACTTGAATAACTACTTTTAACTTTTGCAATTTATTTATATAAATAATGTGTAGTTTTGCTCACTTTGAAAGATAATAAAAATACACCCTTTCGTCACATGTTAAATGCTTATACAATACACTGAAATTAAATAGAGTATATTTTAAATTGAAATAATGCTTTTTAAGTATCGGACTTTGATATTCAATAATGAGCTATCAAATTTTCTAATAAACTTTAATTTTTTTTAAAAAAAAGTATTCAATTGAAGCTTACTTATATCAGATTTGTATATAATTGATCTCGTTCTTAAATCAAAAATCCACGTTTAAAAATATAATCTTTAGTCATAAAATAATCATTTATAGTATTCATTTGGCATTAGTATGGCCAGTTTTTTTTATTTTTACTTGATATTTGAAACCAGTAAATCCTTATTGTAGGTATATAACAAATAAATTATAATTACGTTAGAAATAGGAATCCTCAGAGGAAGCTGTAAAGGACTATTCTCATTAAAATAATTATACACAAAATTATATTATACATTCATTATTTTTAATATAAAGTATGGCGTTACAATAATTTTATGTAAAATCACTATAATTATTTTGTAATCCATATGGTTGTTCGGTTTATGATTTTTTGCTCTGCTTAGCACGAGCCACTTTCGTTTGGTTATTGACTTAAATAGTTCTGAGTTATAGATTGTGAATTAATTACTTATTTATACATACACAAATATATATATATATATACGCACATACAAGCATACACATTTAGTTGCACAATACTTTAAAATGTTGCTTTTATAAATATGCATTAGTTTCGTAAAAATGTCACCGACTATTTGTTATTCGTGTTAACGTTGCACTGAATGAACAAAAATTTAATACTTATCCAAATGAATTCTTATTATTGCGTGCATATTTTTGCACTATTGTGTTTCATGAATGCTAATAAAACACTAATCTTATTTCATATATATATATATATATATATATATATATATATATATATATATATATATATATATATATATATATTCCACGACATAAGATATTCACTCATTTCTGAATAATTGTTTTATACACGACTATATTTCTTTTCTTATATTTGTCATAAATATTATACTTGCATAACATATTTAATCCGGTACTATTTTATAATCCACACAGAGACTCTTTAATCACATTGTTAGTAAATATGAGGAAATAAAAATAAATATATAATATTTAACTGGATATATTATAAAAAGAATTAATGTTTTTTTTTTATTAATTCTAAACAGTAGTTTTTACATAAGTAATGTAAAACTATTTACATAATCTATATATATATATATATATATATATATATATATATATATATATATATATATATATATATATATATAAGATAAATATGATAATAGCCATTTCAAAATACTGAGAATTCGTATCTCGTACAGTTAACAAGTTTAAAACTCACTTGTCGTTGTGTAAGCGTATTCTTACCGTATTGTGGAATTCGAAAGGACCCATACTTTAATATTGGCATGGCAGCGAAAAAAGTAGTGAGTAGTGAGCATTATTGTACCTTTGTAACAAAAAACTTAAATTGGCTATCCGTATCTGCTATCATTGTCGCAAACAGTAATTTTTAAGTTAAACTATCCCCGTTAGAATATAGAAGATACAATCCTTGTGAGCAAAACTTAAATTTTCAACTTTAAAAGATCCGGTGAGAGGTGTATGCTGATTAAATGTTTAAAAAAGTATATCGAAATGTATGACGATTGTAAATCTATTAAAAAACAAATTTAAATAAATTAGTACTTTATTAATCTTTAGTTTTTGCATTTAGCGTTATACCATTGTATGCATATATATATATATATATATATATATATATATATATATATATATATATATATATATATATATATATATATATATATATATACTATTGAATATTGACAATGAGTATAAATTAATAATCTAGATAGGTATAATATTTTAATAATTTTATGCATACAGTTGAGTACACTTTCATCATTTAATGGTGTCATAATAGAAGTTTAACCATTATAATAAATGTATTTTAATCTTTGCGTGCGTTTAAAGCTTCTAATGTCAGTTTTGTTCGCTCTTTGCTGTTTCATGATTAATTATTTTTCCAAATTTACAAAGGTGTTATCCACCTTCAAGTATTATATTTTAGATTTAAATAATTCTTTTAAAGTTACATTTATTGCATTAATAAACACTACGATTTTTTTTAAAAATGAACGTCAAGTAACAATGTTAAAACTATTCTATTTAAATGAAATGTTAGTACATTGAAACGGTCTACATCATCTGTATGTTACATTATCATTCTACATACATTTAACAGAAATGAATCTCAGTACATAGAGTTTTTATTATACAAGTATTTTTACTTTTTTAATAATTATAATTAGTATACTCTGTTTTCAAATTTTAATCCTATGAAATATCGTGTTATGAAAATAGTGGTCTATTTTAATTGCAAAGTTTGTATGTAGTAGATTGAATTTTATAAATTTTTAAAATCATAAAACTATGCAATGAATCTCTGAACTTGAATTTTAGCATTAAGGTATTTATAAAACTATTATATATTATTTTGAAAGTTTCATTTTTGTTAATTCATTATCTTTTAACACTGTGATATACCTTTTCTGTTTAATGCTCTATCATATTCGATTTCAGTTCATATACAAAACCGTAATTATTTTCCTACCAACCTAATAAAAAGTCTAATCCTTCTAAAATAAATTATGTAGTTACAAGTTGACACGATAATATTTCATATATATTTTATGCATTATGAATAATTTTGTTTAGAATATTTATTAATTACGAGTGCGGTTTGAGAGTAACTTGGTTCATGTACTCGCTGAGGGGGAGGGGCCGGCTGTATATGTTTTCACATAGTTCCATTCCTTTTAGTAATGTATATGAAGTTGAAAGGCATTCCGCCATTAATTCTTCGTTTGACAGTTGCTTCAACACAAGCGTTTCGTGCAAATTTGCAAATAATGTTCTTTTTTTCTGAAAGGGAAAACAGTGAAGGAAATCTATGTGAGGATATTTCCTACACTGGGTAAATCTTGTTCTTCCTACAAAACCGTTAGACTTTGGGTGAATGAATTTAAACATGACAGAACGAGCATCGAAGAGGCCCCACGCTCAAGAGGCCCGAGAATTGTCACGCCATAAATAATCGATAAAGTCCACGATATGGTTTTGTCCGACCGGCGAGTGAAAGTGAACGAGATAGCAGAGGTCATAGACATCTCAATTGAGCGAATGCATCTCATTTTGCATAATGAATTGCAAAATGAGATGCAAAACTTACCGAAAGATGGGTGCCGCGTTTGCTCACTTCAGAACAAAAATGAGTTCTAACGTAAACATCAGTCGACTACGTGAAACTGTTTTAGAAGAATCCAACGGATTTCATGGTGCGTTTTGTGACTACGGATGAAACTTGGGCTCACTTTTATAAACCAGAATCGAAAACGTAATCAAAACAATGGACTGAACGCTGTGAAACAGCTCAGAAGAAGACAAAGACAGTTCACTCGGCTGGAAAGGTGATGGTGTTAGTTTTCTGCGATGCGAAAGTAATTGTCTCTATCTTCAGAACGGAAACAGTTATTGGCCAATATTACGCAGCAGTTTTAGAGAAGTTGAAGGCAGCGATCGCGGAAAGAAATCTCAGAATGGCCAAGAAAAAAGTGTCGTTTCACCATGATGATGCATCGGTTCATTTAAGCGTTGTCGCTCAGCAAACATTGGCCAAATTGAAGTATGAAATCCTTGCGCATTCACCGTATTCGCCTGATTTGGATCCCTTGGACTTCCATCTGTTCCTGAAACTCACAATTTTCCTGATTGTAAAGTGATTTTGGTCGAATGAAGAGGTTATTTTGAGGACCTCGAACCGATTTTTGATATGGAATCGCGAAGCTAGGGGAACATTGGGGAAGTGCGTCGAGCTTCGAGGGGATTATGTCGAAAAATAAAATACACTTTTAAACTGAAACTTTTGTTTAAACCACCCACGTACTTTAAAGCTAAACATTTATCAAAAACAATGTGTATTTTTCGCTTGAAAACTATATGTACTGTTATTTAATGTACATGTTTTTTTTAATTAATAAATATACTAGTTGTTACCGTCTTATGTCGAAGTTAACGATGTTTCGAGTATTTTATCTTTTTATGTTTCTGATATATTTGAAATGAGTGATTTAGATTTTTCAGTGAATGCGTGGAAAAAATTCCAATATATAAAATCGTTGCAGTAGTCAGTCATTGCACATACCATAAACACTGTGAAATGGCTTGTATGTGAACACATGTAATTCAATCATTAGCACAACTAGCATGAACAATTGCATGCCTTCTTGATTATACTTATTCATTAGTAGCGTTATAATTCAAGTACATAGGACTGCACGAAATGGGAACACGACATAACATTTACATCATATCTCACGGTAAAAACGAGTGTTACTGAGTGGTACGAAGTGAAGATGATCACAGGGGTGCACATAAAATGTAAATTTCATTCTCTCATTGTCTGATGATTAATTGAATAACAACTACTTTTTTTTAAGTTGTAGATGGAACGAAGAGCAAATAGTAGAAGTGAGATTATTAATTTTAAAACAATTTCTTATGTAATAATTATATATATATATATATATATATATATATATATATATATATATATATGCATAGGTTATATTTTAAAATACTCCAAAACATTGATCGATTATTTTTTTCAGCTAATTTTATGAACAATTCAAGCCGTAAAAATATAAATATGTAAATAAAATAATTTGAGCTAAAATGTATAGGGAAACAATTATAATTTATAATTATATACATAACCACATATGTAGATGTGTATAAAACATGTTTGAAAGGTTTTATACTCACATTAAATCTAATAGTTTAAATTTATCAACAAATACTTCACTTATAAAAACAATCGTATGTTTCGAATCATTTTTGTGCAATTTTCTATTCTTTCTCTTAAAAATAATTCAAACGAAGTAAAGTGTATATATATATATATATATATATATATATATATATAGCGAGAGAGAGAGAGGGAAGTATATGAAGAAGAAGTATAACGACTAACATTATTTATTTTCCTTGAAACGCATATCTTTTATAAGATACTTGTATTATTTTCAATAAGTATATTTATAAAAAGATAATTGTATAATCTAAAGTCAATATTAGTTCCTACAAATCATTTGAACTATGATTAATTTTCGTTAGATTGATTGAAAGATTATTCATTAGTTTTGTATAATTTCCTAATCGTTTTTAATAATTATTAGATATATTTTTATTATATTAAATTTGATTCATATTTATTATGTCATTTTTGTTTAGAAGAAAAAATATATTCATATTAAAATATTTGACATAATTTCAATTATGATTATTAAATTTTTTTATAATAATTATAATTGAAAAATGAATCATAGCAAAACTTATTAACACTGAAACAAACTGTTTCAAATAGTATCAGGTTTTATTTACTAATGAAAGACATTCTTATTATCTAAAATGATAATAGAAGGAAATATTATGTGAATCATTAAATGTTCGTTATAACGGAAACAATTACAATTTTCCAGACTTTCTATTATAAAGCAGCAAAAATGAAATTAGTGTGTCATCTATTAATTTATAAGGATATATTGATTTTCTAAGATTTGTATATAAATTTACATCATGTTTATTAAATATAATATCTGTATAATCAGATATATGCAGATATGTTTATTTATTTTGCTCTTGAAATTAATCTTAATACAGTTTGGGAATATACTTAATATAAGTATTGCAATTTGAGAAGACAATGAATAAAATATTACAAATATATCATTCTCAATTTTATCTAATCCATAATTATTGATAAGATATATTAATATTGTTTTTAGCACAAAAAATTATATGATTATTTACTTATATTATCGTATTATTTACTTATCTCTATTATTTATCTTGTAAGCGAAGTGATTAAATAAATTACAGATAATTTTATTGAGTATTATTATTAATTATAAATAATTCATTTTGGTGCCTACTTCTTATAAGAAAATAATTTATTAATAATAGCAAAAAATGCATGTGTTAGTTTTGCCGAGTTAATATTTTTTATATCAAAACATATTTATAAATGAGTGAAATGTATGTAAACGATGGAAGTAAAACCGACCAACATTCTCGACCTCACACTAACATGACGGTAATATTTGTCGCTGCTGTACAATAGGTCGTTCGGCGCTCTCCTTTGAGTTCCAATGCCTTTTATTTACTAAATAAACTATCCGGGGCATGAGCACGTCCTGCCTGTTATAATCGCATTGACAAAATTCCGTTGTATACCTCGCCTGAACGTTGCCTTCGTAGTTGTATAGATGGTGAGCAGTTTAGGGGGTCGTGTGAATGAAAAACGTATAACCATTTAAAAAAGTTCAGTAAAGTAGGGATGTGAAAACAATATATCTAAAAAAAATGATAGCACTAAAGTGGATTTTTGAACTGTCTACATATATATATATATATATATATATATATATATATATATATATATATATATATATATATATTTTTATTAAAGGCTGTTTACTGAAAATGCCAAAAAAATATTTCAGTGTGTAAAATGTTTAAAGAATTATTCAAGTTTTCCCAATTATAAAACTCAATGTTAAAGCACTTACATATACATAAAGTTACCTTAGTTAACGTCTATTAAAGAAATTTGAAACTAATCAATATTGACTATAAGATTACATACTTTGAATGTTTATGTATTTTTTCAAATTTTGAAAATGTAAGATGATCACTGTTTTTAATGTACACGTATCGAATGTTTAATTTGTGTAAACAGTAATGTACATTGTAATTTTAATATGAAGTGTCCCTTTTATATCATCAGTTATTTTTGTATTTAAATAAACGTGTATGTTATAATAAAAATACAAAAATAATTATTTCGTCAGTTCTGTAAGTTTTGCGATGACGTCAAAAATAGTCTATGACTACTATATTTGTCAAATGAGACGTAAATTTTTCATGTTTTATGCTAGTAATATCAGTAAAGAGTTATATTCCTGTTCAACATTAACCCACATAAAATTATATATACGGATTTTAATAGTTTTCTTTGTGATGCGGCATACATACATACATATGTGTATATATATATATATATATATATATATATATGTATGTATCTGTTTTGTTATAGTTAATACTTATATATAAATTTTATGTAATTGTGGATAATTTTCTAACAATGTTGTATTAATCTAAGTAAAAACCATTTGCAAGACTTTACCTGGCAAAAATTCCACATAAGATTTCACTCTAAAAATATTTATAAGTAGGTGACAATGAATGAATTGTGTCGTATACCTGACAGTAAAGCAGACAAGTCATTGTGACTAACAAGTCTTATGGTTTTCATTATTGAAAAATACTCTATCTCAGTTAAATACAAATAATACACGTTTCGCATTCTTATTCATAGTGGGGTTTAATTATCAAAGTTGTTGCAATTATGGAAACCAGATTTTCAACTCGAACACGACTTTTCATCGAAAGAAAGAGATGTCTATGCTCGATGGTATTTTCAGTACATTATCTTTGTTCAGTAATAAATACGAAATAGTTGAATACTTCTTGAGGATTGTATATGGCGTTTTGTACGTGATACAGAATATGTGTTGTGTATTATCACTGTTTGTACCATCACAATTCATACTTGCTTTTGAAGGTTACTTCATAATAATTTATAGTAAGTTTATGATAGTAAGTGTATTGACTGTCAAATAGTTATTTTTCTACGGTTGTCTATATACTGTCTTTTGAAAATTATTATACTCCAAGTCATTGAACATGGTATTCTATAATAGTAATAACATATATAATAAACATGCATTTTTACTTAATTTTTAAAGGTAAAAATTAAATGTCATGTACGATGACACTGACTCTGGGTATAAAATCAAATAAAATTATTTCAACAACAAAATTTCATTTAACATTAGGAAGGTTTATTTTTTCATTATTTTTTTCGAAAAAAATTAATAATGAAAGTAATCACCATAATAGTAAATTATGTATAGGTACATTCTTTTGATATAAGATTTAATTGCATTAAATTTGAAAACATAATAATTTACCTTAAATTAAGTTATATAAAATGTACTTCATAATTATTTGAAGTGCTTTTTGAATCGAAGTAAAAATATCTTGAATCTAAAATAATTTAAATCAGAAATGATTGTCATTAATATGTGGTAAACGAAGAATGAGAATATATCATATAATATGTTATAAACAAACACTTTAATAGTTTTTTTGGTTATTTTAGAAAACGCTTCCATTAAAATTATATATGTATATGTATATATATATATATATATATATATATATATATATATATATATATGATTCAAGTTAGGATTTTATATGTAAGTATTAAAAAAAATCGCAAAAATGAAAAATAACATATTTTTTTTAATTTTTGACGGTTTTTTAATACTTTCATTTGGAAGCCTAAATTGAATTATCGTATATAGTATGTATATATATATATATATATATATATATATATATATATATATATATATATATATATATATAATTTTCATTTATATCAGTTATATCACATTTGAGGTAATAAATCTTTCTGGAAAATTAAAAAGTTTAAATAATTGTTTTAATTAGTTGTTAGGCGTGGTACAATTATAAAAAATATTAATTTTTGTTTTCATTTAGTATGTTTTCAAAATAAATGTTAACGGTAAATAATGTGTACTTGACATTAATTTCAAGTACAAATAAAAAGCTCATATATATTTCATAAAACAGTGAAAATATTTGTTGGATGCAAAACGACATTTGAAAATGTCCACATTTTCATAGCATGCATGATATATGACCATTAATATATTAGATTATAACTATCATTTATGGCCTTCATCATTATATTTGACAAATTGTCAGAACGTCACGGTGTCAACTGACATTGTAACAAGTATAAATTCGATTCATCAATTGACCGAAAGAAATGGACTGGCATATTTCATCATCACGTTTACACGTTGAGTACAGATCGACAGAATGTATAACGGTCACGACTAAGTGATATACGACATAGTAGCACAGGCAATTATGTCATTCAATTAGCTTATCAGTGAGATAGTATGATAGGACCGACTCCGACAATCTGGCGCCTCTGCATCACATCCTACTCAGGTTGATTTACAATTTGTTCCCAAAAAGTATTTAGCAAACTTAAACCTACTAGTATTTTCTTAAAACGTTTTAATTTATTTTACTAAAATATCTGCAAATAACATCGATTACCAAAAATGTTAAATATATATTTGTTCATAAGATACATAAATATCGACTAAAACTTATTTTTATCAATTCATTTCTATTACTTTATTGAAATATATATATATATATATATATATATATATATATATATATATATATATATATATATATACACGTTACTCTCATAAATGTAGAATAAAATAATTATAGTGGTTAACACATCAAATATAATACGATATTCAATGATTATTTTAAATTTAGGTATTATATTAAATTTTTTTAAAGTATTATATTTTAATTACATGTTTTTATCAGTAACTCCTTACTTTCATTTTTTTTTTGTTCTGTTCTAATACTAAATAAGATTTTCGTTTATAATGTTTTAAAGCACCGATTTCAAATGAAAAACTAAATAATTGTGTGTGGTGTTAGTGTAACAGAATAATGTTTGTTATAATCAATGAATTTTTACTTAATTAAATAGTTGTTTCGTTTCATGATATTTATGTCCATAAACTCGGGTTGACTGAAAATTTACAAGTTATGTTAATTTTTTATCAAATTTAATTTATGTTTTAAACAATAATTTACATATTATCATCATTAAAATAAAAATTAAATAAAGTGATGTGTATGTATTCATATATATATATATATATATATATATATATATATATATATATATATATATATATATATATATATATATATATATATATATTAGATGTACAAATTAATTTGATGCTTTCTTATAGAAAATGAATGTTTATTTACAAAAAAATAGAATACATTTCAATTCTCAAAATATCTCCCATTATTTTGTATACTATTGCTCCATTTGTTGGATACCTGACGAATCCCTTGTCGAAAAAAAGATGGCGACTTTAAGTCGATGTAGTCGTCAATGCATTTTCAGACCTCTCCCACTATTTTAAAATGGGCATCAGTCAGGTGATGTTGAAGCGACTGGAACAGGTGATAATCTGATGGGGCTGGGGACGGTGAATATGCCGCATGAGCGAGAACTTTCCAGCTCAACGAACAAATAACGTCTTTGGTACCTTTCGCTACGTGCGGCCGAGCTTTGTCGTGTTGCAATGCAAAATGACTTGCCTCGTTCCCTCACCAGGGAATGGTCTCTTTCTCTCTAATTCATCACTCAAACGGATGAGCTGTTGTTGGCAATGCTCTGAATTTACAGTCTGACCAGGTTCGAGCAACTTATAGTACACCATACAATGAATGTCCCACGAAATACACAATAACACTTTTTGCGTGAATATTCGGTTTCGGAGACGATGTAGATAGTTCATTGGGCGTAACCCATGATTTTCGGCGTTTAGGATTGTCGTACAAAACCTATTTTTAATTCCCGGTTATGATTTTATACAAAAATCTCTTCTTTTGAACCTTGTAAGCGAGGACATAGCCGTATCACATCCTCTTTCTGAGTTGAACTCTTGTGGAATTCATCGCTCTAGCTTTTGAATTTTTTCCAACCGATGTAGACAAAGGAAATTGCTTGCTGAGTAACTCCGAGTTGTTGAGCGAGTTGCTGTTTAGACTGAGCGAAGTTTTTTTTTCATTTAACAAATGCTCAAACTCCTCATCTTTAATTTTGTTCAGATGTTTTCTATCGGAAAGATCAAAATCGCCACTCTGAAAGTTTTGGAACTATTTTTTGCATGTTTTATGCGTCACAACGCCTTCCCTCAAAGCTGAACAACAACTTTGGTAGCATTTTTTTCCATTGGAGTACGAACAGTTTGCAATGCCTCATATGCTGCATTTCGGGCGCCATTGTGTTCATGACTGTTTATGAGCTTATGCCAAATGATTGGCTAAGTGTTTTGAAATGTTAAGGTTGGCACTTTAAAATCCTAAAATGACGAGAAAATATTTTAATTTGAAACAGAGTTATGACTGATTCAGTTTAAAAGTACCGAATTAATGTGTACAGCTAATGTATACAGAGGGACCCAAAAAAATATATTCATACTTTAATAGAGGTTCTCTATGAACTTTCTTCATTGCTGAATCGAATTACGGCGGCAATGTTTAATATGATGTTTTCTCAAAAGATGTCGTTAATCACATAAATGCTACAGCCACATGCGACCGACAGATAGTCAAAAGGGCAAAGGCGCGATTGTCGTTCGAGCAACGCGAGACCGTTTTGGAATGGTACTTTCAATTTGAGAATGTGTGCGAAGTACACTGACAATGGCGGCGTGAGTTTGCAATAGTACCTCCAACACGATTGACAATTGCACGCATTCGTGATAAATTTGAAACCAATAGTACCGTGTGTGACGTACGCGGACAAAGATCCGAGAGGTCTCGCGCAGCTACAAATTCTGCTTTCTCGGCTGTAGTATTAGAATAGTTTCCACGCTCGCCACAGATGTTTGCCAAACAATATGTACGTGAGACAGGAGTTAGTAGATAAAACATACAACGCATTATTAAGAGAGCAAAATGGAAAGTTTACATCCCAAGATTGTTACATGCCATAAATGAAGACGATCTTGATCGAAAAATGCAGTATTATGACTAGTTGAGGGTTAAGGAAAATTGAAATGTTGTGCGCCATAACCACAGTGAGTATTTTGGCCAACGTTGCTCGTACAAGTAGTTCGCCGAGAGCAGAGGTGTCTGGACGCTAATAGTGACCACTGTGAGCACCTATTATGATTGTTGAAGTCAAAAATGACTCATAAGCATCCCTTGATATATGTACAACTTTAACAATAAAGCTTTTACGGATATATTTTGTACGTTGAAGCGTGTATACATTTTTTGGACCCTTTTGAATGTGTGTGTGTGTGTATACATATATATATATATATATATATATATATATATATATATATATATATATATATATATATATGTATACGCCTATTGACATAAATAATGTTTGCATACCGCAACTATCTTATCGGTCTTTTTAATATAATTATCAATTATATTGTAGATTATTAGGTCATGCTTTTCTTTTAAACTGTTTGTAATTTATATATGTACGCATATTGTGCATTTATTGTTGAACACAACGATACGTCTATCTATTTTCTAATAAATGATTTTTCACAAAGACAATTAATTTGCTTCGATATGTAAATTAATATAATACAAAGAATGTATATTAAAAATGTTTTGATTAGTTGCATTTTTTCAATTAATAAGAAAAATCAAATCTTCATTCTCTAGAACAGCAGCACATCTTTTTCAAAATTTCCAGAAAAATCACAGATTATAAATTTGGTAAATTGAAAAATGTTAAAATTTCGATCACATGTAAGAAAAGGATGGAAAAGTAGGTAAAATACAAGTAAAATCCCATTGAGCAAAGCAATAAATTTAACTGAGTTGTGTGTTATGAAATTACATTACAGAAGATACAAAAATTCACAAAAGCTACATATTTAAAATCTTATAAATTGGTAATTTTTTTTAAGATTTGTTACCTCAACTTTTAATATAAAAATCAATCGATTCTTAGAAAGTATTATTAATTATACAGTTTATCTGTATTAAAATGCATGTATTAAATAAAAATATTTAATACTAAAAATCTGAAAACTTGAAGTAATGTAAATGTATTCATCATTTTATTTTATCATTTGACGAATGAAGTAGAATTGTATATATATATATATATATATATATATACATTTTTTACTTGGCAATTAAAAAAAATCAGTCGAAAATCCTATAAAATTCCACTAGATTTTAGAGCGATAAGTATTAGTTATTGTTTTTTTTTGTTAATTATTATTGCTTGAAAACACAGGTATGTGTACATAAAAAATAAAATTCATGATATTAATTTTAAAGTAACATGAAATATTGAAAAATAATTTTAAAAACTTGATACAGGTTGTTGATACAGATGTTGTAGAGCCATAGATACAATTAATTTTTAATAGAATGTTGATTAGTAAAATTTAATCTTGACTTTGAAGTTAATAATTTAAAATTATAATTGCTCATATACTATACTTATTTATTATAGTATTCTCAATATGCGTTACAATTCTAAAATATATTTTCCATATATTGTCACGCAATTTAAAGTACAAGTTGCCACAATCAGTGGGCGTAACTGATATACAATAGGCTACCTATTTCATCCTCTTAAAAAAATCTTTAAAATTTTACATTTATTTCTTTAATATTATATATATATATATATATATATATATATATATATATATATATATATACACAAAAGGAAATCAATAATTTTTCATTAAAAATCAAAACTAAATAATAGATATCATTTAGTTACGTTAATAATTTCATAATTAACATAAATCATAATAAAAATTAAATATTTTTATCAAGGTGCAATAAAGTCATGTCACGTCATATAAGTAATGAAATAGTAATTGTCTTATTAAGTTTTTATTTTTATATTACATTAAAACAGTTTAAATTATTTTTTTTTTTATTATTTCTTGTAGTTTTTATCGGAAACTTTACGAAGGAATTATTTTTTATATACAAAAAGATTATTATAAGGACATATTTACGAATGTAGTTCTACAGAATAAGATCAGTTTAGTTACACTTTCTTATTCTATCATTTATAGGCCGTGATCTGGCGAAAAGTATCCTATTTTAATATATAGTAAATGGGTAATTAAAAAACAATGTAGTTTAGCTATGCTTTTCATTTTTGATGCAAGTAATTATTATCTTACAAAACCTGGCAGTATAATGTATAAATAACTTTTACTGTTAAAATACCTTTGGGGTTTAAAATAATCAACTACTTAAAATAAATTAAAGTTGAATGTTGTGTATTTACAATATAACTGCCATTTAAAACAGAATGAAATAAAAGAACAATATTATAAACTTTTATTTTTCATGAGTCGCTCTCTCTCTCTCCATCTATATATCTGTCTATTCATATATATATATATATATATATATATATATATATATATATATATATATATATATATATATATGCAAATTTGAATTAATATCGTTAAAAACATAAAAAAATTGTTTATATATTCCGTACTTTATTTAATTAAATGTTTTAAAATTGCTTACGTCAAATTTATTTTTTTTTTAAAGAAAAATGTTCTAATTTGTAAATTATTACAAGCATATCACATGTCGTGTAAAATTATATTCTTCGATACTAAATGTGTTTATCTCTAATTATTGTCGTCTTTCTTTGTGGATAAAACAGTATATCAGTATGTCGATTACGTACGTCCGTTTCGCAAAAAATCTATTTCGTATAGTCTGAAGAATCAATGGGTAATTACATTCTACGCAAAAAATCGACGCCGTAAACTCTTTCTTTGGTCGATGGTGAAATTGGTTCAACCGACGGCCCAATAACAAATAGAGACGTGTTTAATGTGTATATTACACACCTGAAAGTGTTGCAAGTCCATTGCACCTTATTATTTTTTTGGTCGACTGTAACGCGTTCGTGTACGTTCGACAATGTTCGTTACTCCTATGTCGCACGCACGGCAGTAGAGTTGAAGAAGTAGTATGTAGCAGATGCTTACTGATATTAGGTTGAGTTGGACGTGTGTATTCGTATGTCGTGTTTTGCGCCGCGTCTAGAGTACATGTGATTACAATTTTGTAAAAAATTGATCGATCGTAGTATAATTTCTAATCGGGAAGCATTAACTGTACAACTGAACGTATTAAAATTGCAATAGGCATGTGAAAGTGTTTAT
The DNA here is from genome assembly GCA_034766995.1 of Acanthacorydalis orientalis. Taxonomy (NCBI): domain Eukaryota; kingdom Metazoa; phylum Arthropoda; class Insecta; order Megaloptera; family Corydalidae; genus Acanthacorydalis; species Acanthacorydalis orientalis. Next base: position 17,747,028 of record CM068313.1, on the reverse strand, counting down.
AAGAAGTAAATAAAATATATTTCTCTTCATTTTTCCCGTTTCACATTTTTCTACCTGGTTTGTGAAGCGTAAGAGAATATAATTAAAGAATTAATTATTCTCAAGTTCATCAAACAGAAAAGGTTAATAAACTGGTGAAATGTAGCGCCGGTTCTACATGCATTCATTCATGAACAATATGTGTATTTTAAAAATTTGACGAAGTTACGAAAACGAAAAAAATGTCTTAATCTGTTTCTTTTAATACGAACGACTAAGTTACCTCCAGTGATTTCAAACATCTGGCAACAATCATTTCTTAATCAAATCTTTCAGCGGTATATTAAAGGTAGATTAATATGTTCCACATTTATTTTACACATGAAGTTAATATAATTTTGTGATATTAGCATTAAAATAACGTTAATATTAAATTCATATTAATTTCTCGCTCTTCGAAATATCACGATTATTTTTCCATGCAATTACATCATATGACGAAAATGATTCATGATTTCAGTACTCCTACTATTTCCCAAAACGGTTAATGGCACACTTAACATTCAAACTCAAATAATTCGATCATCATTTTTAATATGAAATATGTAAATGCATCTCGCCTAGTTCGCTTTTATAAAAACTTCTCTGAATAAAAACGATTATAATATTACCGAAATGTGCATAAGAACTTATCGAAACTATTTTTATAATAGACAATATTCGTGAAATTATAAACTCTAAGGTTCCGGGATATTTGGTTGTGTTATGTGTCAAGTTTGTGTTTTCACTCCTTAAAGTGTTCCGTTTGGAGGCCATGATGAACACGGATGTGTGTAATGGTTTAACGGTGCCGGAAGTAGCACCGTGGACATCATCATCGTCATCATCTATGACTGCAACATGTTTAGATGATGATTTTCGGTGTAAATCCGGTATACACGTCCTGGAAGAGGATCGGGTGCGGGTCGCCCGAACATCTGAAAATATAGTTGCCGATACTTCTGTTACTGGAACCCGGTGCCTTTGTGCGGCAGATTCAATAGCCACGCAATTCTACAGGTTTCTAGCAAGATTTTCTGGTAAGTATTTCTCATAGTCTAATTTCAAATAGCGATAAATACCACTTTTATATAACGCTTGTACACTCGACATAAGAATATTTCATCTGTTGGTTTAGTCAACTCATTTTTAATGTTTTCAATAGACGAAATTTATTATTTAAGCACAGAAAATATAGTTTTTTTCATATTAATAAACACAGAAAATTAAAATAATAAGTAATAATGTATGCAATTTCTAAATTGCACAATTTACTGTAAATATAATGTGGGTGAATACAATAATCTAAGAAAAATAAAAAGTGAAAGTGTTTTTTTTTCAATTGTAATGAATAAAGCACATTTTTAGCATGAATCTAAAATTGTATATATATATATATATATATATATATATATATATATATATATATAATATGATAAAACACAAAGTAGACTAATTAATTTTGAAACCTTTTTACAAAATTCAATTCTTATTGCTAATTCGTATTTCTTCATTTTCATCTCTTAACATTTTATTTACAAAAACACTAAACGTATTTTATTATAAGAAACACTTAACTATAGTTTTTATCTTCTTTTGCTAAACGAAATATGTTAATTATATTGTTGCAATGACACTTTTTGCATTTTCCTTAATGATAACAATGTATTTATTTGTTGGCTATTGAACATTTTGTTTCCAAATCCATTGAATTGGATATTTTCGAAATATTTTTCCATGAGAAATAACTCTAAGGTCAAATATTGAAGTTAATTTATTTTTAGAATGGTAAAAGTCATAAAAATACGAGTATATGGGAATATAATTGTTCTAGAATAAAAGAACAATATCGGTTCCGTTTTATTGTTGCCATTATTAAATTGAATGTATTTTTTTGTACATCGATTGATAATTAGTAACAATTCGGAAACATGAAATTATTGATGTAATTTAGGTAACCGATTCAGTAAATACTTTTGTCAGCGTTTTTACAAATGTTAGTAATATTTTTTTCTACTTTGCATATGTATTTTTTTTTTAAAAAATATTGTACAAAGAAAAAATATTTTGTTAAAATACCTTTTTATTCATAAGATTTAATATTAAGTACAATATAGCTTTAAACATATAAATTTCATTAATAAAACAGAAAAAAACTTATTTTGAATATATTAATATCATTATATAGACTTTTGAAAACGCATTAAGAAAATGTTACAAAAATACTTCAAAAATTTTAAACAAAAATATTTATATGACGATTAAAAAGCACTAATATTATCGATTTTAACTATATTGTTGACTGCACTATTATACTGTTTAAAATTTTATATATATATATATATATATTCTATTTTATTTGATTTTAATTCTATAAATGTAATAAAGAGGTATTATGTGTGACATAAAAAATGTTAAAAAGAATTTTCATACTGAAACAGTTATAACACACTATTATTATATTAAAGTATTGTATTTTTTCATTTAGCCGTGTGCAAACAGTTGTATAGTAAATATGTCACCAATGTGATTTCTTTCTATATATTTAAATTTATGAACCTTGAATTTTAAACATCCTGAATTAGTTTCGTTAAATTTGTACAATTTTTTTAAAAAATTATATCTAATATTTGAAATGTTAATAACATTTAAGTAGCGTAGGCTTTCAGAGGGAGAGAATATTGATTTAAATAAAATAAATGTAATAACATATATATATATATATATATATATATATATATATATATATAATTTATATTTTTTTAAGTATTCCAAGTTTTAACTAAAACATTCGAATGTGTTTAAAAATCGAAACTTGCTAATCTATCCTTAATCTAATTGGTTTTAAACAAATTATAAAGTTTTCTTAATACTAATATCTGAAGAACAATAAATCAAAAATATGTAAAAATATTCATTAAAAATAAATATCTATAATAAATATAAACAGCATCAACCTGACTTATTATGACATTATTTATTCTGTTCTGCCGAATATAAAGCTACTGCTGCTGTAACTGAAGAATGTATCGATTTGTAATTGTGCAACTATCGAAACCTCACAACTGTTTCATATTGCATTATAAATGACAGGTAATGGTTGCTAGCGCACATGTGGTAGTTTCGTGTTGAAAGCAAGTTCATTGTAAAACATAATAATCGATGTATTAATGAACATAGTTTATATAACATTAGCCGTTTCACAGACAGTCATAATTGTCTAAGAAACTGTTATTAATTTAATGTTAACTCAAGACCTCGTAGTTAGTTTTGTATTAGATCAATAAAATGTAACTACAAATTATGTCAAGTTGATATGAAAACATTTTATACGATCAACAGAGTAACTAGTAATTATTTTTATCTCTATGTCAGTAATCGTTTCCAGACTTCTTTATTATTATTATTATTTTTTTTTTTACTTTTTTTGTTATTAACATTTATAAGTGAGAAGTTATGTAGAAATGTACATAGAACTATTAGAATAATTATATTTTTCGTACTAATCGAATATCTTGGTCTCAGATTCAGTTATGTGATATTTTACGGGATTATAACTTTAAAAAAATACATAACGAACTTTATTCTGATATATTCGCTATCACAAACGAATTGGCGTTTATCAAAACGTCTAATAATAGATTTTATGTCTCAGCACTTTCAATATAACGGCATTACAATCGAAATATGTGTTAGTACATTAAACCGTACAATAGTCAATTATTAGTCATTTTGATAAAGGAATCTTTGTGATAATTTAGGTGTAAATCATTGTTGAAGTAATTAATACTTCATTAGAATATACGATTTAATGGAAGGTGATATAAATACACCATTTACATATTGGAATATAATTTCTAGACATATAGAAAAGTCTGTCCTGTACAATTCAATAATTTTGTTAAGTATAGAAATGTGCAGTCAGTCAGTTCTACATGTATATATATATATATATATATATATATATATAGACCCATACACACGCATACGTACATACACACATTTATACACACCACACACACTAATTTATATCATATTCTGTTATTTAAAGCCACGTATTCTCAGATTGCCATTAATTAGAACGCATCTAAAACGAATGACCTAATACATGAAAAATTAAGCAACTATTTTCATATTTAATAAAATTTTATTTAATGGGAATTGATTATTATTTTCTTTTATCATTTTTACTATTTTATAATATATAGAATATTTGAAATTAATATTTATATTTATATATATATATATATATATATATATATATATATATATATATATAATCAAAATTTTACACCAAAAATTCGATTACATGAAATGTCGAGGTTTCCATGGTACCCAAATATGTTTATTTCGCATATAAAATAACACGTTGCAATCGGTCTGCGATAATGATTATATATATATATATATTTGTGTGTATATATATATATATATATATATATATATATATTTATGTGTATATATATATTTATGTATATATATATATATATATATATATATATATATATATAAATATATATAACAACACGTCGCAATATATCTGCGGAATGATTATATATACACATACATAAGTTTTAAAAAATATGTTTGTTTCATATGGTTATATGACATACTTATAATTAACAAGTGGGCGAGCGTAGCGAGCCCGGTGGCTGGTAAAAGCAGTGAGTAGGGAGCGTAACCCCCTAGTATATAAATATATATATATATATATATATATTCTTTTTAATTTTTTCAAAAATCTCTTAATTTCACTTATTTTTTGGTAAATTGTTGTTAATAAAATTAAACTTTTTGTAATCTTTTTCAGGTAGGTAATAGTATACTTTTTTAGAATGTCATAGGTTTCAATAGTACATTTTAATGTGTATAGTATTTTTTTTTTTTGAAATAGCACAAAATCGTGATTTACAGGTACCCTCCCGTAATAATTTCATTTAAAGTATTTCTCCCCGAAACATATATATTCTTGTGTAACGCTATCTTAGATTTTTACGCAATGACAATAAGTTGTAATGACGACAGTGATAATTGAAAAATTTAATAAGCGAAACAATGAATACATAGGACATAGAAAGTAATTGCATGAACATGCAGCGTTAATAATGAATGAAAAGATCTTAGATAATTGCAGGCGTTTATGTTTTTCTTCGTAACTATTTATTTTATACTTTGACCTCGATATGAATGCTTACTTACACAAGCTAAGTTACTTGTATATATTAGTGCATTTTATTTATATCTACATTCGTGCATATATACGTATAAGAGTATGTACTTGTTATCAACGGATGGTAAATTCGTCTGTGTGTGTCGTGTTGTCCGTCCACTAAAATAGAGACGGCGGATAGAGGAAATAACCAATTTGTGGTTTCATTTCAGTTAAGTATGTAAGCGTAGGTGTGCATTGTGGCAATACGCCTATTTTGTGGTAGAAACATTTTTTTTTTGTATCTGTGGTATTCATTGCGTTTTTATTTTGCATAAATCTAGTATTATAAAACATGTCGTTTTCTTATTTTGTACTCACCAAAACAATTTTGTTTGCTTATATTATTAGTATTAATATGTGCTACGAAATGTAGGAAGGTAATTATTGACATCATACCTAGTGTTTCTCTCTTGATGCTCGCTTATTTGAATAAACATATTTTTTTACATGAAAAATGTATTATAAAATTATTTTTAATGACTAAATATACAACTAAGGTTTTATTCAATATTAAACATTGCTTTATTGAAAATGAATGTTAATCTTCAAAAACATAATATGAGTGTTAAAATTGACATTTTTTTTTAATTGATCAGTATGTATGTATGTGTGTGTATGTGTATATGTGAGTAGCGGAGAGAGTAAGTATTGTAATCCTAAATTTAAATGATCGCAGTAGTGAATTAAAAAAAATGAAAGAACTTCAAAAGACATGTTAAATATGACAATTACGAGAAAGTCTTTCCCCATTGTACTGAGTTTTTTTTTTACAAATTATATTTTATAATTACAACAATATATTTTACTTTCGGTTATGTACGTATTTTCCTCCACACATGATCTTGTGAATACTTGTACATTTTTATTCTTGATAGTAAGAATAAAACAGTACACAGAATTATTTGTATTGTTAGTTGTGTATTTCTGAACGATAATATTCTAATACCACAAAAATAAATATATTTACGTTATATATGTGTGTGTGTATATATATATATATATACGTACATACACTTTTTTTTAAAATTGCAATTTTTGTAAATTGTTTCTACAGGGATTAAATTATGTTTTGAATAGAACAACATATTTAAGTAATTTCTATCATTTCATAAATGATTAGTTAATAATTTTTTTAAATAATTATCAACTTTCAAGTCAAGAGACAACGGAGATACACATCTGTATAGCACTTCAGTGTATTATCTTACACCGTCATTCACTGTACATAGATATATCTGACGCACTTACATAAATAGTAAAACAAGTGGACCTAGCATTGAGCGCCATCCTACGTTGTTGAATAAATAAACCCGAAACATTACTCGACTTTAATGCCTCTTAGAAAAAGTAAGGAATATTATTAATTATACATATCGAAACATCTATTCTTTACTATTTTGTATCTACTAGCATTGTAGAATAATAGTCTGACATTTTTTTTATATTGGGCCTGATATAGGTGAAGTCTTATCCCACTGTTGCTTCTCACGCTTTTGTGAATGGTAGGATTGTGTGCTTTCTATTGAATATTTATTTGCTGACTCTTTTTTATTAACAGATGTCAAATTTTGTTTGATACAATCTCAATTGACTAATAAATTGAATATAATTTTCTTATAAACATATCTCTACATATAATACACACACACATACATACATATGAACGTGTGCATGTGTGTATATATATATATGTATGTATGTCTATATATATATATATATATATATATATATATATATATATATATATATATATATATATAAACGCATATGCATATATTTAAAACCACAAAACCAATATTTGCTTTTAATACTCACTACATTCTAATGTTAATTACCAAAGTAATTGCTGCTACCTTTACTTCACATACATTCACAAAACAATATTTGCTGACTAATGTATAGTTTTTAAATGTGTAATTTATTCTTAAATTTTAATTATGTGAACCATAATATATATTTACATTTAACGGCGTTTTTCATATTTCACAAACGACTTCATTATTTTTGCTATATATTGGTATACAATTATTAATTAATGAAATTAATCAAATATGTCTTATTAAGTCTAATGCACGTTTCAAAATTAGACTGTTTTTGTATAATTTTTAAGATGTAGTCTTTAGATTATAATAACATTTTTCTTTCATGTTTGATCTAATCATTATAATTTTTTCTTCAAAACATGATAAATATTAATTTCTAACCATATATGACTTGTATTACTAAACAGTATAAACAAAGTTATTTGTTATCAGTTTTGAATGTTTATTTGTTCATAAAATAAAAATGAACGATAACATTATTATAAAAGGTTATTTGCTATATTTTATCATGACCTTTCATTGATATATGATACAGAATATATTTCTCTGAATTAATTTAAATAACCTTAATCAAATGTATTTAATAAATGTTTCGTGTATTCAATATGTTTTGTACTTGATCAAGGTAACTATTATCATCCTTAGTCCGGAATCTCTACGCACAATATCTTCTTGTCATTATATATGAACAGAAATAAAATCTGACTCATACTTTTTACCTTTACAGAGATCATTTACTTCCACCAACGACATGAATAATATTTTATTTATCTATTTTCCTTTCGCATTGCGCAACTTTCCGACATTTTTAGCATAGCAAATAGCGAACTTATGACGACATGAAAATAATTATGGTAATTTTATTGTTTACTGTATAGTCTAATATCTTTATATTTACTAACAGTTTTCTACGAAACAATCTTAACACTTACATTAATACATTTTTTTGCCGTTGGAATGAAAATTCGATTGTCATATTTAAATTTTTTTTTCGCACATATATATATATATATATATATATATATATATATATATATATATATATAATTCAATAGTGCAGTTATACATTTAAAAATAATATTCTGTAAACTAAACTTAAATGTATTTTTATTATAACTATAAACACAGAATATTGATTCAAAGAATAGGTCTTTATGTGTGAGGAATGAAGTTATTTTTTGTGTTGGTAATAAAAGAAATAATTGAAAATACTGATAAAATTGAAATATCAAACATTTATTTAGTGTATAGTATTTCCTGTTAAAAGATAATAGTTTTAAATGAAATTTTAATTTACACAAATTTCTTATGAACGACTGAAATAATTCATAATGTAAATATTTTTATTTGAAAAAAAAAAAACGAAAAGAAAAATATATTGAATACATATTTCAAAAATTAAACTTTTTTTTGTTCTCTGATATTATTATTCATCAATTTTAATTTGTTATTATTAAATCCATTTGGTTTAGTCACTGTTATTGTGTTAATGAATTGTTATAACAAACCGTATATGAAGTTTTTTCTTAAAAAATAAGTATATATGTATAAAAAAATGTGCAGTATTAAATTAGGGATTAAAGTTTTTTCGATTGGCGTTCTGGTTTTTTTTTATTTCATTCCAATTTGTATTTAGAATAATTGAAGCAATAAAAACATTTTCAAATTCGGGTTGTTGTTAAATCTCTTTCACTAATGATACAATAATGAAAAGTATTTAAAATAATCTTCCAAGTTAAAAATGTCGAGTCGGTGTTTAAACGGAATACCGAGACACAGCAGTCGAATAACTCGTCACACGGTTGCTATAAAATATTTGGTCAGCGAAGACCACCAGAGTGACAATTCAATCATTGGTGTGTGGCACGGTACAGTATTACTAACCCGTTTTCTAATGATGCGATCAGCTGGGTTCGGCTACACTAAGGCTGGACATCCGACGTATCGTGGGTGTCGTTTTGAACGTACATTCGTTCCTCTCACACCTATCATGGACGCAAAGTATACGTCAAGGACACTGTTGCTGATCTTTTTTTATTGCAAGGTCGCGATGTCTGGTTTTCATTAAACTACTCACCGCTGATTGTCACAAGCGTATAGCGTTTTGGCGATATGGCCTATTTACGTCGGATATTATTACTTTTAATGCATTAATTTATAATATATTATTCGATTTTATAATAAATGCATAAAGGAAAATGTCTTCACACCTCACGTCATACTTTTTTGCTACATTATGTATATTTCTAACAAGATTAATTTTTGTAATGCATTTTCATAACGAAATAAATGTATACAAACGTTTATTTAAAATTATTCATTTATGTATTAGTATATGTACCACCTGTAATTTTGAATAATGTGTTTATATTAAACTATTATAGTAATTTCTAATTATTTTGCAATATATATTATATAATTAAATTAACAATTTAAAATAAGGAACTGTTTTTATTGACATGATTTTAAATTATAAATAATTTATTTTTATATATTTGTTAGTATTATAAGTGTTGTACAGTCATTTCTTTAACATGGTAAAATGTTTATATAACTGTAGTGTTTTATTTTAATTCTTGATAGTATCTGTAAAAAAATTTTTTTTTAACCCGAATTCAAATATTAGACACAAAATGTTAAAAATAGTTGGTATGGAAATTAAAATTATATGTAATAAATGAATTATATTGAATAAAAATATACAATTAAAACAGAATGCTGAATGAAACTATCGTTGTTCAAGAGTAAATTTCAATCAGTTTAACTTAGATATGGTTCGATATTGAAATATTTCACTTGGAAATCATTAATTGTTTGCATAAATTATTAGGTGTACAAATTAAGTATGTTCCTTTTTATAGAAAAAGAATGTTTACGGGAAAATGGAATACATTTCAATCCTCCAATTTTCCCTCATTATATAACTGCACCATCTGCCTTGTGATTGATAGACGGCTTTGAGTCGATGAAGTCGTTAATTGATTTTCGGGCCTCTTATATAGTATTTTTAAATGTTAAGATTGGTGCTTCAAAATCATAAAACGATTAGAAAATATTTTAATTTAAAACATAGTCCATGATTAATTCATCAATTGAAATGTACAAAATTAATTTTAGACCTAATATTTATAAGCTATTATTAATAAAATGCATTTAAAATTAAAAACATATCTTAGAACATTTAATATAACCTGATAACAGTAAAAATAACTTATTAATAAATACATGTCTTAGTATAAGAAAACAAATGTTTTTTTATAAATATTTTCAAGTTATAAAACATCTCTGCTGTAAAATATTTTCATAGCGTTATTTAAAATTAATGTTTTTAGATATTCATTTTAAGCGTTCTTTTTTGATTAACACATCAGCCGTTCAATTACTTAAAACTGATATATTTGTTTAATGTTTCATTAAAAATATTTAAATAAAAACTTGCACTTATTATATATATATATATATATATATATATATATATATATATATATGTGTGTGTGTGTGTGTATGTGTATATAGATTACAAATATTTTCCAATTTCACTACTAGCAAATGTCAGTTTTACGATTATGATCATGTAATATGGATTATTGTTCAATAAATAATAATTGAAATTAATGTTTCAATATGTAAATATTCGATTTTTCTGTTTCTTTAATGTAAATTATGTAAAAAAAACAGCCACGCGTCTTTTGTATTTGTTATCTTTTATATCATAGTAAAAAATTCTTTAAAATGCAAAACGTTTGTACTTAATTCGCATAAAGAGTTGAAATTTAATTAATCGTTGTTATGAGTTTACAGTGTAAACAGTTATGTACGAAACGCCTTCACTTCCGTCCACCTAAAATTTAATTCATCAAAGAAGATAGCTAATTTGCAGTGCTGTTTTTATTTCTTCAAATTTAACACCGACATTTAATATTTAAATATATGCAAAACAGACACAAAAATTAAATGTTCCTGAAAGCAAATTATCTTCACTATGTATGTTTAATTGATGACAGCACACTTTATAGCTTGATTAACAACAAATGTTTTAAATTATATTTTTTTATAGTTTATTTCATTATTGTATTGTTATTTTGTCGAAAATTCTCTCTCTCTCTCTACATATATATATATATATATATATATATATATATATATATATATATATATATATATATATATATATGTTTTTTTGTACATTTTTTGTATTATAGAACGATTTGTAGGTATAGAATTTTCTAGTCATAAATTTAGTTTTATTATATAAAGTTACTAAATTCACAGTGAAAATATCATTAATTTTATTTTGAAATTTTAGTACATTTTTTTATTGAATTATGTTCTAATTCAGTTAATTTATAGCCAGATAAACTTCAAATATTGTATAAATCATGGAGGACAATTAAAATCATTTTGAAGAATTCAAAGTAAACAAAAGATATTTTTAAATTAAGACATAAAATATATAATCAGTATAATAAATTATAAATGTTCATGTACAGAATACACGAACACATTATTTTTGTATTATTAGTTTTATGTGAAAAAATGGATGTAAAATGACGTAATAAAAATGGAAGAATTATAATCATTGAATAAAATGAAATAGTATGACGCGAACGTTAAGGTCACAATTATATTGAAACTAATGAATTCAGGTAACAAAATAATGTTTAGGATTTTATTTACATTTATGAATACCTATCTAGCGAACCATGGATAACATAAATGCATTGCAACTAAATCGTCATCATTAAGTGCATATAAAGCATGTTAAACTTACATTTTATAAATAGGAATGTTTATTTTATCTCTCTCTGTGATTTGTATGTATGTATTATATATATATATATATATATATATATATATATATATATTATATATATATTATATATATATATATATATATATATATATATATATAATACATTATTATAACCAATAATGCCATTTATTATTTGTAAAAATGTTTAATTTACTGTTAGTTTTAATTTCAAAAGTACATCATAAAAATTCTAAAAACGTTGTTAATTACTTTGCTATGTAATGCAAAAGAAGAAATATTAACAAAAAAATCGACGCCCAAATAAACTTACAACTCATCCACCTACTATTCTATATTGCAAAATTTATTTAAATTTTTTCTTGTGCACATAAAAGGTATTTGAAATATAATTTTTGTTAGATCATTTCTGTTTATATTTCTTTTATGTACTATAATAATTATTTTGCATTTAACATTGGCCATTACTTTTTATAATACCAATAATATTATTTATATATATATATATATATATATATATATATATATATGTAGACAGAGAAATAAATTTTAATATTGTTTCCATCTTAGTTTTTTGTTTTAGAAAACATTGTTAGGTATTCAGATACTTTCATGTCTAATAAAACTGCCACAGTTTTATATGTATTCGCAGTATGGAAACGTATAGCGAATTGAAATTCTATGTGCAAATCTAAATTTATAATGTAGTGTTTGTTGAACTCAAGAAATGTAAGTAACTATTATTTAAATACTATTTTAGTACAGTATATTAAGAAGTAGAAAAATCGTCTCTCTGTTTATATTTTTCGGGTACGGCATTTTTTCAATAAATAAATGTTTACAATGAATTAATTTATTCAAAGAAGTATCGCTATAATTACATCTGATAGTATTATAGTAGAAAGAAAAAAGGGTAATGGTTAATTCGAGATTTAATAATACGATTTGTCTTAATTTAATTTAATTCTAATTACATTATAAACAGCGTACAATGGGATTAGTTATGTTGTGTGCGTGCTTTTTTATTTTTATGTGGCCATTTCCTTTACAATAAAATTAATGTACTATAAAATTTGCATGTTTACGACTCATTTTTTTAGGAAACTATTCATTATCATATTTCAATACACATTCAATTCGTACATTTTATATTATGTAGAAAACTTGAAAACGTTCAAAGATATCTGTGTCTCAAGAACTAATGATTTCTCATATATGTATATGTACATATATAAGTAAAAACGAATTAATTTCTATACGATATCTTAACAGTACTTGTTTGCCTAATAGTACAGAATTATGTAAAGTAAATTGTAACGTATCATTTTCATTCAAAACATTATATTCAATTATGCATACATATATATATATATATATATATATATATATCAGTTTTAAAATTACTACTGTATCAAATTGTTCGTATATTTAGTAATTTTATACTCTCAATTAATTAATAAAACTATTTTTGTATTAATAAAATAACATATTTGATAATTCTTTGTTTTAACTTAACACTTTTTTACTTTTTATATAATTATTGATAAATAATATTTAAATTTGATATAGAAACTATAGAAGGTTGATATTATTTTCTTTACCTATTTGAAAAAATCTCCATTATGTGAAAGCATTCTTCATAAAAAAGCATATGTATTCAGAAATAGAGTGTATTAATATTCTTGCACATAAATGATAGATGTAATGTTATAATTACATGTATATTTGCCACTTTCAATCTTTTAAACCATACAGTGAATAGATGTTTATACGGATAGTCTAATAGAAAGTGAAGTATCAATAGCGAACTCGTATATTTCGTTTACTTCCGGAAATTGTTTTTACATCCTATGTATACTTTTATCATTACAAAAAATTCAATTGCCGTAAACCGACTCAATTTACATATAAAAATTCGAAATGTTCACATATGAATATTTCTTTAATAACGTAGTATTTGATTTCCACTTTCATGAAGTCGATTTTTTATATTTTATTTATGATTTTTAATATTAATGCAAATCTTTGATAATTATATTATTATTATAAAAATAACAACAATTGCAAAATAACACTTATCTATATATATATATATATATATATATATATATATATATATATATATATCGATAGCGATTACTGAATGTATGTTGAATCAATAATTTGATCACATTTTTCATTTTTTTTGTAATAGGGAATAATTGCATCTATAGTTTAAAATTGAATAGTATTAGAATTGAAATCATTTATATTATCCCATTGTATAAAATGTTAGTAATTTTTGGAAAAAAATAATATAAAATTGTAAGTATAAATTATATTTAAATTATATGAATGCAAATAAACGTAAATTAGAGAATACTATCTAAAGTTATTTATTATATTAAGTAATTAACGCTAAGTAAGACAATATTTCAATGTTTCACCAGTAAAATTGCTTATTTTGTATAATATTTATGGAAACTATTCATTGAGTTAAACTTATTCATGTGTAATATTTTACATTTGATTTTATATGAATGCAAATTTATTATTATATTGTATAAAACCTATATTGTATTGTATAAAATTAATGAGATAGTTGATCAACTATTTGATGTGCTAATAACTAAATTGTATTATACACTCACGCATGTTTATATGTACACTTATAATAAACTATATATATATATATATATATATATATATATATATATATATATATATGCAGATTATTTATTTGTAGTCTACTCTAAATATGTAGATATTACATATTGTGGTTAATAACCTAAAGCACAGAGCGTATACAGGCTAGGAAGGTTGCTAATGATTCCTAATTGCACAATAGCGCATGCTATACTTACAACCATTTGCATATCATAACGTTTCCAATTAAAACATCAACTAGTTCAGTGACCAGAAGGAAACACTGAAAAAGACATTACAGAACAGTGTATTTCAAAACGTATAAACCTCTGTGAAACAAAACAATAATAATAGTAATAATATAATTTACTTAAAAACTTCATCTTTATGTTAGTATATTGTGAATTCAAATAGTACACAAATGCAAATAGGTGTGTATGTGTACATATATATATATATATATATATATATATATATATATATATATATATATATATATATATATATATATATATATAGTTTTGAAATAAAATTTTGAATTTTTCCATTTATACATTTCTTAATGTTAGTTAAAAATTGTAGAAATCTAAAAAATGCTTAATAAAATCGTTCTCCTTCTCCATTTTAAATATCTCTTACTTTGGTAAGTCTTATTAGTCATCTAGATGGTATGTTTCTTATATTTCTTATTTTAGCAAAGAGTTACTCTATTTTTTATATTAATTTCTCTTCTAAAATTAATAAAAGTAAATGCCATATTCGATCTTCTTCGTTTATCTTCTTTTTATAATGTGGTATGTCTATTTTATTATTCTTAGTGACAGATATTGATTCATATAAGATTTTTTTGTTAAATTAATTTATTTTACACACACACACACACATATATATATATATATATATATATATATAATATATTGTACATAGTCAATCTGTTAATTAAAATTAATTCTGCATAGACATTTTAATTATTTTAATATATTGAAGATTTTATTAGATAAGTATTCATTAAAATTATTTTGTAACTATTTAATTATCTCTTAATTTAGATTCTGATTATTTAAATCAAATGTAATAGTGTGTGTGTGTGTATATATATATATATATATATATATATATATATATATATATATATATATATATATATATATATATATATATATATACACACACACATACATACATATGAACATTGAATATACAAAATATATATTCTTAAATGATCCAATTACAACGTGAATATACCCCACACAAGACATAAAAATTCCACATAGAATGCACCGAGGTATATCTGTTTTATTGTGAGCATATGTGAATTTTATGCATATTGGATGCACTACATACCAGCCGAATAACTGAGTGAATTGCTTCCTGTGACAAAGTAAATGTCGTATCGAATTTTACACACACATGCAATTATGTGTTCATAAAAAAAATTATATTTGATAAAAATGGATTCTCATTATTTTGTAATTAATATATTATATATTAGAAAATATATAATAAGTATTCGAAACCGTAAGTCTCTCTTCATAAATTAACTTTGTTGTCTAAAATATATTAGTACCAATAAAGTAAGTTAACATTCCTATTGATAATTATATCTTCATTAGAATATTGATGTTTATAAAAATAATGTTTTTTTTTTCAGTTCGTATTAGAAAAAATACCAAATTTTAAAAAGGAATTCCAAAGTATAATCATAGAATACTGAAATCTTCTATCATATAACTTTTTTTAATAGTATGTGGAATTATATATGAAAGAGGAATATTCCGTTTGTTTTTTAACAGAAACTTTGTTAAAATATATGCTAAAACTTAGATAAGTCAAAAGTTAAATATAATAATTCTAACAGAAATATATCATAAAAAGAAAAACATATTAATTGCAAATAAATTATGTTATAAAAATAAATAAAGAAACAAGAAAATAAAGTCAACCCTTCTAGTGTATTTGACGGCTGAACAAAGACAGTAGTTTTCTGAGTTAGTTGTATTATTCTTTATTCAGTTAATTTTATGATTTTATTGATAATTCGTATTTAAAATATTTTATTTAAAGAATTAAAATCCATCAATTTTCAGTATATTTTAGTGTCAGTGTATATCAGTGTATCTACTACTTTTAAAATATAATAACGAAGGATTATTATGTGAATATCCTTAATACTGGCAAGTGTTGGACAGAATTTGACTGTTTTATGAATTTCTGGTTCGAAATAATGTAGGACTAACCAGGTTATGAAATATTGTTGCTATTAAATTAGGTATTTATATACACATTCAGTTTATATATAGAAATGTTTGCGTGATATTTTCTATTATCACACGAGGAAGAAAATAGCATACTTAGATGTATGATATAACTTCAATATCTACATATAAATCGTATTGACCTTGTTAATTAAAAAAAAATACAGTATTTTATTTATATTCAATATTTTTCCTAGCATGTCTGTTGCAAATATAATAGAAACGATTTTCTTACAAATTACATGCTTCAATGTATGTAATATGTGCTTAATCGTATTTGCTTTTAAAATGGTCGAGTTTCTTTCAGAATTAAACAATTTAACAGAGATTACATGCTATAAAATATTAATTTCCATGCATACTAGTAAACTTCAGAAAATGAAATAAAAACATTTTGGATCAATATGCTTTTATAAAAATTTAAATCAGTTCAAATATTTTTTAGTCGTTTTTTTGGGAGAGACGTTAACTTATAGAGGTCTGTGAAAGCATGTCCCAAAAGACAGTAAGCAGAAAATTGAAATTCAGATGAATAACAACTGGAAACCAGTTACATATTTCAATTTAATTAAAAATTTGATTACTGATATATTGATAATTATATATATATATATAGAGAGAGAGAGAGAGAGACTGTTGTTATTTGTGATAATTTAAAAAGGAACATTTAATGAAAATACAAAATTAATAGCACTCTGATAACGTAAGTGTAATGAAATTATTTTTAAATAAAATATTTGAGTTGCTTATTTGTAAATACGATGGGTACATATTTTTTTTTAATTAAAAAAAACTTTATGAACTGTAAAGGAAGCATATTTATTTTTAATGTACTATTGGTAAAATGTATTTAAAGTATAATTTATTTCATTTTTTGTTGATATTTTACGTCGTATAGAATTGTTTGTTCAATAAGTGTACTAAGAAATATAAAATAAATATTAATTTAAGTTTGTATTTTACTTCATATTTTCAATAAATTAATTGTTGAAATATGAAACAACGAATCTATTCAGTTTTAAAAACTAATTTACATTTCAGTAACAATTCTTTATTTAAATTTTATTGTCTTGTAACTATATATGTAGGAATTGATAGTTGATTATTTCTACTTTTTTAAGATATATATATATATATAATTTTGTACAAAATTTTAGATTCATTTTAAAAAAGTGTGTGATTTCAAGTAGTTATTAGAATCAAAAACATATTTAATTGAAAAGAGAGAGGGAGAAATAAGTAGATTAATAGATAAACAGATATAGAAAAAGAGAGAAAATCTCTGAAAACTTTGTACGTGATTCAGTAATCAACCGTAACAATATTTTAATGTTAATCAGATTTTGTCAGAATACTATTCATACTAAGAATCCGAATCATATTTAAGCTAGTAACAGCAATTCGTAAGTGAATTCATATCAGTCATATAAGTATTTCGTTAATACGTTGTTAAATTTGTAATATATTTGTTTAATTAAAAAAAATGTTACGCCTTTGTAGTGTAATCCAATTAAATTATATGTACCTAGTATGTGTATTTGATATATTTTAACTTGTAAAATTAACAGTATTCTCTCGATTCACTCTAGTTCACATTGCTTTCGAATTGAGGTGGTTGTCCGAATTAACAGTATTTTTATAAGATGTTCAGTTTGTTCTATTTTTTACAATTCGTTTTTAATTATATTTTGATTATTTTGAGGTGTTATAGTGAATTTATTACTAATTTTTCAAAATCAGTAAGAATTCTAAATTACTTCATATTTACAGTTTGTTTCATTATTATCCAATTTGAAGTTCGGTGTACAGTTTACGATATCATTATCCAACTCATTTATTTAATTCTTACTTAGCTCGAAGTTAATAATGTCACACAAATATTGTTGTATATAATTACGCTTCAAGCTCTTTAGTCTTAATATTATTATATCAGTAAATCGTATTTGTTTTTGGACCCACTCTATTAATCTTTTATATTTTCTTGTTGTTTATAACATAAAATATTTACATGCATTTATAAGTTGTTTCAAATCGTTTAACATTCACGCCGTATGTTTCATTTCCGTATATATATATATATATATATATATATAACAAAATGTATATACTTTTATTAGGACCAATTATCAATTCAGTTACATACCTATTTATATTATACTATCAGCAGTCATCAGTTATATTAAATAATATATATATATATATATATATACACACACACACATATATACGCATGTATATAATTTTCTGCTTTTATTTATATATTTATTTAACGAATGCGATAAATATTTCCATATAATAATTGTAAATATGGATGCACGTGCATCGACTGCATATTATACGATTCATATCTGTGTTAAACATTCCAAAAAGAATTTCGTTACTGAAAGTGAATCCTGTATCACATACTTCAAGAAACACAAATAAAAGTGCATAGATTTCATACATCCTCTTTCAGCTGTAATCATATATAGTCACAAGTATTATGTAACTATCTTTCTCGGTTCGATTCCTGTCAGCATTATTTTACAATGCGTGTACGCTGGACGCACTCCTCTGTGTCTGCCCAACACCTGTCGTCTAATATAAACTCACTAAAGTGTATTGTATTTCCCTTCCCCTGCACAGACCACTTACGCTAGTTTCTTCTTCCTGCACTTCGCTTACGGTTCTTTCTGTGACCATGAAATATTTATGTACTTTAAAGGCACTGTCATATATATCTTATATGTACATTACTTATAATTACAATTATTTATATATATATATATATATAAACAGAATCATGACGTAGTCAGTAAAATCGTGGTTTAAAATAATAAGTAGTTTTATTTATATATTGAAAATAGTCATAATTATTTGAAATGTATAAAGTTGGCATTTATTAAATTCCAGTAAACGGTTATACATATTAAAGAATATTTTTATTTTTTAGATTTTCTTCAACCAATGAGTTCTTTTTTATGCCACAAACCACACCCAAAGTTTTCCGATCAAAAATATTCAATAAATTTTTGATAATTTCCAATTGTCACTTACGCGCATTTCAATGGCAACGCTATTATCCTTAGAGCGCCGAGTACAGAAAAATCTATTATGTTTTGTTTTAATAAATACTAACATTTTTTAATACATTAATGTTTTTAAAGACAAATTATACTTGTCAATCAATTAATGTACTTTGGTTTATGTGTATCTATATATATATATACACACACACACATATGCATACAATTTTGATTAAGCGGACATGTTCAAACTAAAGTGAAAAAATGTATATAATAATGCAACTCATTTAATTTTTTTGTTTTTAATTTGAAATATTGCAAATCAAAAAGATCAAACACATTTTGTTGTGAAGCAAATCTTTTAAAATGCATTATCATACGTGCTTGTGTATATATATATATATATATATATATATATATATATATATATATATATATATATATATATAACGGATGTTAACATTACTTCAATAATTTAGAAAACTATACCTTATATTACGATTGGTCTTCTATCACTACATTCACTCTATTCTTTATAAAAAAACAAAAACAAGTTCACTCATTCGAAAGAAATAATTCCCAGGTTATAATTTAAAAAAAAAACTTTGCAGGTGAGTTATTATTTTAATTGCGTGTAGCAAGGTGTGTAGCATTGACACTTTGACAGTTGTATCAATTAGTAAACCCAACACTATGATAACGATTTTGCGTTATTGTGCAAAAATGTGTTGACAGTATTGACTTTTGCTCAACATTTAAATATTTAATTTGCACCGTATATCTATCTAGTTACTATTTTATTTATGTCTCTTATAATGTATTACGTTACTATTAATTAAGCATTTTGGAACATACTTTGGATTAAACACAAACAGGCTGAACTTTGTGAAAAATAATTTTTAAATTGTTTTATGTATACGTTTCAACAGGAACTTGATTTCAGCATAAATTAGTTTACTTGTTATTTTACCTGTAAAATATAGTGTAATAAATAATTACTTCTGAATATTTCCTTTATAAAAGTATCATATGAAAAGTATTTCGTACAAAGTGTAGCCTTTTTCTTATTTTGCATTTGCATATTTTTTTTGTGGTACAGTGATATTCGTTCAAGTGTTTGAATATATAGTATACTATATATTTTGTTCTAGTGTGTGGTACATAGAACTTTCCCTCAGTTATTTCACATCTTTTGTAAGAATATTATGAATGCAAGACTGTGTAATGCAGAATATATATATATATATATATATATATATATATATATATATATATACACACTCATATGCATACATACGTGCACGCATATATACATACAAATATTTTCAATAGTATGCTATTTGTTTTCACCAAGCATATATATTTTAATTATATTAATATTTTACATATTTTAAAAGACTTTAAAGTTGTAAATATTTGAAGACATTAACATTAAAAAGTCTTATTTTTTTTTTTAAAAAAAACTAAAATAAAAGAATAGTATATTTACAACTTTTAACAGTTTTCACTTATGTTAATATCTTGTAATTTAAATTTGCTTATTACATTCTAGTTTGATATTTTAATTTTTGATATATTGCGAATTCGTGAGATATTACAGTGTTGATTTTAATATTTTATAATTAAAACAAATATACTCATATGATGCATAACAAGAACGTTATCCTTGTTCTCACCAATTTATCTTTATATTCATAACAAACATCATGCAGGCAGACATTCATAACTATATACGCTCTGTTGATTCACATTATACGTTTTTGTGTGAACTTGCCATAAAGTTATTTTTCGCTTATAAGTCCAGTTCCAGCGCACTTGTAAACATAATTATGACTTTGTGAACACACGAAACTGCAGTATGCTTCTAACCAGAAAAAATCGCGTACTCAGATAAAATATTTACATCGGATCTTTGCAGCATGTATTCCTTAAAAACAACCATACGTTTGTTTAGTAATAAAAATGTGTGCAACGCCAATTGCATTTAAATTATAGATTCTGCAATGCAAACACTCGCGGAAATAAGTGTATTGTATTCCATGTGATAGTTGTTATTTCCGTTAATAAGGTAATGAAATGTTTCGTTGTTACTGACGGTAAATTTTTTAAAGCATAATCTCTTATTAATTTCGCTTGATTTAAATTCTTATGGTGTCTTTTTACAATATAATAAATATAATTTTCATATGTACAAATACATTACTTGAAATTTACTTAATTTTATATTAAAATTATTAAATTAAAAAAATATTTCTATAATAACATATATATATATATATATATATATATATATACATATGTGTGTGTGTGTATACATATGTGTGTGTGTGAGAGAGAATATAGTATGTATGTATATGTTAAAATGTTGTTTTTAATTTAATTATTGTTTGATTTTGTAAAATCAGTATATTTTTCCAAATAAGTACAACTATGTATCAATTGTAATCAAAATACAAATTATGCACATATAGTTTCAATTAAAATGTATTAATATAGATATAACATAACTTTGTCACATTTATTTCATTTCTGCCAAATTTTATTTAAACATTATGTACAGCAGAAAGTTTAGTATGAGATATAGATAGTTACAAGTATAGAGACGTTGAACGATAATGAACGTTTTTTTTCTATTAAAATGTATTTTTTAGTAAATCTATATCAATATTTACCATATTATTTAACAATATATTCATGTAAATAACTGCAAATACATTTTTGGTGTGCTCCTCTTTCTGAAAATTAATTAAGCAATTATTCTACACTTTTCAGCTTCTCAGAGAAAACTGTTAAATTGCTGTAAAAAGTGATTTATTAGTCAAAAAATAAATATCCTCACACTCCTTTCAAACTTCCCAAAATAAACTGCCATATAAACTTATCTTAAACTATAATCATTTCAACTCTGCACGCCTTCACAAGCCATTTTTATACAATGTTATTCACACTAACGCAAATGTTTGTATCTTTTTCTGTTAATTTATATCCGAGATCTTCATCTAACATTTTATACAGATAGCTTGTACAGGATTTAAACATTAGCCTATTGTTCTGACAAACAGAACGACATAAAATTAGCAAATTGACACACGAAAATTATTTGTTCTTGAGTGCAGCACATTCATGGCACCATCACTCTCAATGCTCACGTCGTACAGAATGATAATAAAATGTAATATTTTCATTATTTATATAATTAATCGTAGATGAATGCAATTTGAAATAATTATTTATTACTGATTTTATTATTTTTAACATTAGCATGTTTAGACATAAAATTATTTTGTTTATATGTAAACACGTTGTACTGATAGCTGCTTCACAATAATTAGGGTTTTTCATATAATTAACGCATTTTTACGATTGTTCATTAAAATCATAATTTTATTTTCTAAAATCGAGTATTATTTTTATCGGATATATTTTAGATTATATACACTATATATATATATATATATATATATATTAATTTAAGACAATTTTTTTCATTTTTTTCTATTTCTAACAGTGGTTTCGTTCCATTTTTATCACAATAAGTTTTATTATAATGAATTCATGAATGCATCACTATTAATAGAAAGAAAACAGAATTAACGGCACCTATCGTACATAAGTTATGAAACTATTGTTATTTATATTCTGGGAAATGTCTGTGATTGGATATAATATATTCGACAAGTCTTCTGTACTTTTCATTCAATTGGAATTCTCTAGTTGAATATTCCATTCATGCCCTGTTCTACTTACATTTGTCCTCAGGTAGTAAATACTTTATGAACAAATATAAGAAATGGTTAAACTAACTTGTACCATTTCTGATGTTATCTCTTTTCTGTTTCACATAACGTTGCATACAAATAATGTGTACATATATAGATACATGCATACATACACTCATACATGCATATATATATATATATATATATATATACATATATATATATACATATATATACATATATATATATATATATATATATATATATATATATATATGCATATATATGTATATATATATATACACACACACATATGATTACACACTCACACCCATACACACAGCACATACACATATACTCATACACATGCATATATACATTAGTAAACAGTTTAACATTAAATAATTTATTTTTGTGTTTGTTTTTTGAACTTAGGTCGTACTAAATATCTTCATTTTATTTATATGATGAAAAAAATTATACGTACATACATACATTCATAACAGAAACTTATACATTTACAGGCAGTATCGACATAATTGTGTGCATTTTGTGTATAGCATCTTGAAGTTCCCCTCATATTCTTTTACGTAAACAACAACCCATACACATATATCATTTCACCCCCGTTCATGTGCAAAATATAAATTATGTATTTTAAGAGAGAATACTATTTTACGATTATTTCGTAGAAAGATAAAAAAAGATTAAGTATTCGTTTTAAAGTAAAGAATATAGGAATGCATTTACTAAATTACTTTCAGTTCATTCAGACACTAGTCAGCGCTTGAGAAGAATATTTATCGTAGAAAGTTGTCTTGTTTTTAATTCAATTCCACACATATTATTTAATATTTGTTAAGAAAATCAATCTTGCTTAACAAAATTTTTATGAATTAAATTTGATGAAATTAAACGTTTACAACTTCGTCAGGCTATCTTGTTTCAAATTAATTATTTTTAATGTCATATTAAACAATAATAATTTAGATTGCCAACGCATTATATTTGATATATAGTTCATATATTTTTTTCAATAAAAAAATTTAATCAAAAAATAAAATTAATAAGCCACTCAGTAGATTAGCGCAATCAAAGCCGTCATTTATTTATAACATTTTTTTTTTGTTTTGTTAATTTAAAATATTTTTCAATTCTTGTGCTGGTATCATTACTGTTATTAGGTCGATTTTCTCATTTAGTTTAATTTTATTTTTCTTAAGATCAATAAATTGTGATATCTCCGTAGTATACATCTACAAGACAACAAATCGATTTTAAACGTGTTTACTGTTCTAATTTTATATGTAGTTTCGCATAATTTATATACTGGATTCACAATTACTATCAAGTATCCGTTATGAAAGTAAGATAAGGTATAAAAACGTACATGAATCTTTGAATAATTTTTAAAATTTATTCAAATTTAAATGCTGTTAGTATTATCTATGTTTTTTTTATAACTGATGGACGTGTTGAATTATATGTTTAAATATGTGTGTATATATATATATATATAAATAAAATTTAAATCGAGTATTTCACTTTCAAAAATTGATATTATGCATTAAAATTATAAAAGTAATTTATTTCTCAGTTATCTAATTATATTGTTTAAATTTTAATTTGTTTCTATATAAAAAAAATAATCCCATTGTAAAATTTCCATAAAACATTTTTTTTATTTTTCGTGTAGACCACCTCCTCGCAACGCCGCTCCCCCCGATACATTCTACAAGTAGCACGTTAACCATTTCCATTCCCGATCATCAATGATTTGTTGATGGGATATCGCGTGGTCTCTGTTCTGATTGGTTGACATCAATCACATGTATGTATCTCTCTCATGGTGTACAACTAAAGAGGTATATACGATTACAGTGTAAAACTGATGACATTTATTGAAAATATTGTATTGATTGAAGCTTTAGAGTAAAAAAATGTTATACGTTTTAACATTGTATTTTGTTGTTAATTTTTGTAAACTTTTCGAATAAAAATTTTACGACTCACATTTTACACAGATTATTTGTGCGTGTAATTTGTTAATTTCGGTTATTTGTTAGGGGAGAGCGAGCGTCAGCGAGTGGGACGCGAAATCCTCTCGGGGGTCGACTAGCGTAGCGATTAGGGAACAGAACCCTCTGGTTCTATAAATTAAAAAAGTCCATATCAAATTTTGTAATTATACGATTATAAACGAATGACTATAGCAAAATAAAAATGAATTGAACGTTAAATGGTCGAATTATAAATTATAATTTGTCTCTTGGTGTATAAATCACAATAATTTGTACTATTTATACATAATTTTGAATGTATTCTAATTTCATATTATATTTTTCTGTGCATAAATAAAAAGAAATTGTATTTGTTTATTATATCATTAATTATTTGTTTAATAATTAAATGGTCTCCGTTTAAACATCATAAACTTGAAGTATATTATTTCATTATTGTCATAGGTTATACGTTTGTTTTTTTTTTTTCAGGCAGAAGACGGAGAAGAGTTAATTGGCATCTTTTACACATCCCCCTCCTGCACACATGGTTTTGGCTCGCACTATTTATTTCTACGCTTTTTCCAATAGCTGGTGAGTTCTGTGTTTAATAAAAAAAATCGATAATTTAAGATAGCGTTATTTTTTACAAAAAGAATGGATATGTATTTCAATTAGCATACGTAAAAATTTGCAATTTCATATCTTTTTTTTTTAAGTTTGTGTATAAAACTTTTATATAAAGCAACTCGGAGTTTTCTCTAGAAGTTGTATTTTTTTTTTTGAACAGGATTTATTATTTTATAAAAAAAACTGATCTATTATAATTATTGTAATATTTACAATTATACAGCTGTAAATATTTTGTGAATTAATATTTCATACGAAAGACAGAATTATTTTGTAACGTGTAGGCACGTGCACAGTAAGTTAATTATTCAGAATTATAAATTTTGAACGGACATTATTAGAGGTAAATATGGCGCACTTTTATCAAAGAAATATTTAACGATTGCCAACTGTGCGAAGAAGTAATATTGATAATGTTTTATTCGTGTTATTGATCGTAATAAATAATTCTAGTATATTATTAGGCGTAATAGTATGTGTTGATCAATTGCTAAATGATGAATCATTGTATGTCAGCAACAATACATAATTTTTTATGATAAATCAATAATTATAAGGAAAAAGTGCAATAAATAATTATTTTTAGAATATAAGTAACTGCAGACGTCGCATTTTATCAGCCATGAAACAACACTGTCATTGGATTTTGAAAGGTAAACGTATTAAATAAACACAATTAAAAGCTAACATTGAATTCATTTAATGAG
Organism: Acanthacorydalis orientalis; assembly: GCA_034766995.1. Lineage (NCBI taxonomy): Eukaryota > Metazoa > Arthropoda > Insecta > Megaloptera > Corydalidae > Acanthacorydalis > Acanthacorydalis orientalis. The sequence continues at coordinate 17,720,263 of CM068313.1, read as the reverse complement.
AAATGTTAGAAAATAATTTTAACGATGTGTATTAATTGTTTATACCTGATAAAAATTTCTTAAATACGTTTTGTATTTATTTTGATTCCTGATGAAAATCGCGTAGCATATACTCTTCTAAATAAATTATTTATTCATTAGTAATTCCTGAAGTATCAATAATACGTTGCACAGTTCGAAATTTTCAAACTATTCTAGAATAAATATTCGAAAAATCCAATTTAAAATACACGAAAAACTTCATTAAAATAAATTCTTAAAATTCATTGCATTTTCAAAATTCCGTGCTAAAATCTTAAAGGGAATGTAATTACATTTTTACTAACATACACTGTAGATCTGCTTTGACAGCATTGCTTTATTAGTAACAGTATTACATTAGCAACGTCCGCCAGACATTTTGGCAATTGACCAACAGAACGTGTCTGGGATAGGCGGCGGCTCCCGCGGGATCAGAGCACGGTATCCGACGGGTGATTCGTTTGTTACCACCATCACGAGGTATTCTCGTGCAGACGATTGCTTAAATGTTGCTGCGAGATTACATACAAAAGTAGTTAATTTTATGGTCGACAACCAGAGAAAAAAATTTATTTATTTCGTTATAAAACGAAATGAACCAGTTTACTAACAAGGCGCACTAATGAAATTATTGAAATAAACAATTATTACATAGATTTTTTTATTTGCTTTAAATTTTGAATTAAACAGTATAACACAAATAAATAAGTACATTATTGTTACGTATTTAATAATATGCCTTTAATATATAGATAAACATACTTTTAATTATAATTAATGCAGTATTTGTTAATATACTTTATATATTTATTGTTTGTTATTTCAAATATACACAAACTGTATATATATATATATATATATATATATATATATATAAATGTAAGGCAAATAATATGTCTGCATACATTTTAAAATTAAAAATACATTTCAGCAGTACAAAAATGTCCACAACAGACAATTCATGTAAACATTTTAATAGCAGTGCGTTTTAATGAATCAACCTATGAACATAATAATAGAATTGACCTGAGCACGTTTAAATAATAAATCGTGAAAACGCAAATATATAAATGTGCACTTTACATACCAGTGAATTCAATGAAAATACTAAAGAAAATAAATTGAAAACATAATATTTCAAACCAAGCTAAAAATTACAAATTTTTGGGAATAATTTTTTTCTCTACAGAGCATGTATATATATATATATATATATGTATGTATATATACACACACACACATACGTACATACATAAAGGTGCTTTTATTATATGCTGTTTGGTATTTGCATCTGGTGGTATCTTTAAATACATTATATAATAATTTTTGGCAATAAATGATGTTAAGAAATGAATTTAATTTAAAAATTAATAATATATCAAAATTATGTAAATTTTTAAATAAGAAACTATTTAATTAGAAAGTTATATTTTTAATTCTTTTCATATCTGTTCACAAAATTAATTATTTGCCTGAAATAGAAAAAGCTATATTATTTTTGTATAATTAACATATAATTGAAGCAATTGTGTATGTATTAAAACTCTCTAATTGCGTTCAAATTCACGAAGTTCGCAAAATAATAGCGTACAATGTTTATACGTTTCTAAATAGTTTCTGTTCATTTTGACTTCACACATATTTGTAATACACAATATTAAGAGAAGTTTTCGGTCTAGAACTGTCAAAAAATTGTTTTTTTTTTATTAATTTTATTGATTTTTCTATCCTTTAATACTTCAAAAATGTACACTTTCAAGGAAATTTTAAAATTCAAGAAATTACGTAAGTTGTAGTCATTTAAGCAGTGGCCAGCAAATGCAAAACTTTAGTTTTTCTCGAAATGTCATTTTTGAAACTGATAGGACAAATATCTCAAAAACTAATTGATCGAAGCACGCGTATCTATTTTTAAATTGAAGAAGAAAACTTTTTGTTGGCAGTGAACCTTTAATACTTTCAAATATTTAAAAGTTCCAATTTTTTGAGAGATTGAACAGAGAAAAATGGCAAAAATATGCATTTTGACTTTGAAATGTCATAACTTTGTAAAGATTGTTTGTCGTGCTAAGAGGTTCACTGGCTCTGAATTTTTTACTATTCAAAAATATAGTTAGTTTTTATGTTTCAAATCAACACTTAAGACGTCTCACCGTCAAAGATTTCTGAGAGGTTCACTGCGAAAACCATCCTGGCGCCATTCTGTTCTTAAAAAAATTGAAAACCAAAAATGATTGTGTAATCTCAAATACATGTTCAATAAAATGCAGAAATCGAACTAAAATTATCTTTTCTTAAGAATTTTTTTAAAAAAAGTTATCCTTTTTCAAGCGGCTAGACCGGAAACTCTCCTAAAATATCAATATGCAATGTATAACTTTATAATTCTATGAGTAATACAAATAGTTTTAAAGATATAGTGTCGTAAAATAATTTCTTATCATCAAATAATTTCATTTTGTGGATAAAATATTCTTATGTATCTCTGTTTCATTTTATAATATATTTGCGGATTTATGTTTAAAAATCATGTCAATAAATTCTAATTATATGATTGTCTTACAAAAATCGAAGACTACAAATATATTCTACATATATACAGACATATATATATATGTGTGTGTGTGTGTTTTTATAAAATTCCATTTTCTAGATCATGTCATTTAGTGGCATCCTCTTTAGCAAAGAATATTTCAGTACTAAGGCCGCTCGGTTCATTCCACAGACCAGTAACTCGGAGGCGAAGAATGCTCAATGCGTGTCTATTTTTGCGTTTCCGACTCTCATTTCTCTCTTCCTGCCTTTACAAAACTAAGTTTTTCTTTCACAATTTATATATTTTTTATATTTTTTGTTAGTTCACTTCGTGCTTATTGTAGTTTTTTTGTTCTACGATACCCCAGTTTTTTATGATACTACTCCATCAGAAACTTAGTTTTTTTTTAATCTTCTTTTATTCACGACATAATAGCGTGTTAGACTTCGTAACATCGCGTGTGAATTTTATTTGAATTTATTTGTTTTGTATTTAAAGATTACTACGCACTTATTTTCAGAAACTTTTAAGTTGATATATCAAATTGTATTTATATATATATATATATGTGTATATATATATATATATATATATATATATATATATATATATGTAACTTTATTTATATATGTATCTGCCTTTATGCATTTGTCTAAGAATTCTAAATATATTCAGCTTATGGATTATTTTGCTACTAATTTAACTTATCCTACGATTGCCTTTAATCGATAGTAAGTCTGAAATGTTGTTTTATAAGTAATAACTTATTGAAATACTATGTACATATTTAATGTATAAAATTATTAAAGTACTTTTTAATATTAAATAATAAAATTGTGAACTTTTTAATCCAGCATATTCTTTGATGTTTAAAGTACTTGATTTTATTGAAACATTTACATTAGCTTTGTTAGAATTATGCATACAAAAGCACTTTTTCCTATCTTCATCAACGAAAGACATATTAAAAATTTTATAAATGAATTTTTTACTAATGAAAAATAGATAGTATGTGTATGTAAATTCGTTGATATATCAACTTTTTTAGTGAATTTTTTTGCCAAATGTAGAGATCATTTATTGAAATTAGTAAAATTATATTAAAATTATTTTACGTTACGTAATTAAATACGGATAGTGTTATTTAAATGAAGCATAGAATTCTCGTAAAATATGGATTATTTAATTTTTTCAAGATTTTTTTTCTTCATCCGTTCGCATATATCACTGAACTGCAATCATTCTAATTGTGCATGTTAATAAAAAGTCTGAGTTATGTAAATGAAACTGTTTATAATTATTATAATAAGTTCACTATTATCAGACACGGATCTTTTTTAAAAAGAAAACATGATTGTATTATGGACCGTACAATATTCTTTCTTAATCGTTATATATGTCGATAATAACAATAATTGAAAATTGATATATTTCTATTCGGGTTACATATATATGTACACCTTAAAAATTAGATCTAAACATATGGTTCTCACTTTTAATTAATTACATTATTCAATGAAAAATTTTAAAGAATATTATGTATATATAAATACATACACACACACACACACACACACATATATATATATATATATATATATATATATATATATATATATATATATATGAAATGATATATAATTAAATATGTCCATTGAATGTGTTAATTTAAAAAGGTATCGTTTCATTTTAATGGCGACAAGTTTTATTATATTCATGTTATAAGGATTCAAAAGACTAAGTTCAGATTTCTACGTGATTATACATGGAATGTGATATATATATATATATATATATATACACGCATTTATATAAATACAAGAAAGTATACATAAGTATAAGAGCATGTTATAAAATAGCAAGAAACATAAAAACATCAAGCTTTTTGTATTATATTATTCTTGTCTAGCTCATAAAATGTGTTACTGAACCCTTCTTCTTGACCATATAAGAAAAGTATGAGTATATTTTGAAGGGTTACTCGTGTTGTTTGTTTCTATTGATTTTCTTATTTCTGCCAAGAAAAAGAGGGTGCTCTATTGAGAACGTGGAGGGGTATCTTGCGTGATTTACAACCATATTTTGAAAACAAGAAACTTTGCTGATTTGAATAAATACGTATTTTTGTTCAATCGTATCTGAAAAATCAACCGATAGAATTTCTGAAGTAAATAAAAAGTATATAAAATACATAGTTGGGTTGATATAGTTTTACTTCATGTTTTCAGGAGTTCATTTTCTCTTATATTTATATTATTTTTACATTATTATTTATACATTTATGAAATATTTATTTTATGTATAATTTTTTTTGTTATTAAATATTTATTTTATGTATAATTATAGCTTAACATTCAAAAAAACGTACACACACACACGCATATATATAATATTCAAAATGTACCTATTAATTCATGGAATTATAACATATTTATACTTATTAAACAAAATAGAATATTAAGAAATGTATGGTAAATTAATATTTTTACTTTTAATCGAAAAAATAGATATAATTAAAAAATTGAATTTTAATAACATTGTTTTTATGATTTTTTTTTATTAAATTCATCGAGTTGTTCAAAACTAGAAAATATATTATCCGAGTTTATTTTACAATTAACTATTAATATCTTCAATAAAACATTCTAATATTTTTTTATATTATAGTAAAAAGTTGATTTTTTAATATATGCAATGTCTTTTGTGAATTTTATTTTAAATTATTCTGAAGAAAGTGTCACTCGTACTTTTTAATATCTGTTGATTTCAAATAATACTCAGTTTTGTAAAATGTATTTTTAAAAAGAATATCTTATCATTTTAATGAATTTACGACTTAAAATGATAATAATTTATGGCCTTAACATCGAACTTAATGATTAATGTCAATATAAGGATTAATATATTTATCGAGAATTTATTAATATATCAAAAATAAACATTGTTACATACATACATACGTATATATATATATATATATATATATATATATATGTATATATATATATATATATATATTTGTGTGTGTGTGTGCGTGTGTAATGTATTTGCTCTTGCTAGGTTTTATTTATTAAATTTGAAGAATTTTTATTTTAACTTTTTATTATTTATATTCAGTAATTATAAAATTAATCGCATCTTTTTTGAATCTTGACTCAAATTGATAGAATACACTTTTTTCTGAATTTTGGTATCTTTTTGTTGCTTGTTTTATTCGAATTTTTCATACTTTGTTTAATGTAATAATAGACTCGTATTATTTGATGATTGAATCGAAAGATTAAATATGCATACGTAATTTGAAGTGCAACCTACGCAATAATTTACGATTAATCTTTACTAAGTAAAACGCACACTTAAAAATTACAAGCCATGTCGGAGGTGCATGCTCAAAACCACGTGTTTTTGTATGTAAGACGCTTCTAAACATGCGCATAAATGCATAAATAATACAACACTGAAACACAACACGTTACGTTGGGGGTAATTGAAAATGAGTATACTGGAAAAAAAGCAAAATAATGTCTAGCGATAAAGATTAAAATAAGAAGTTAATTGAAATTGTCTACATACAGATCTGATTGTTAAATACACGAGAGCTTTTAATAATTATAGTATTATTACTATTTATCAATGCGTAAATAATATATTCACACTTTTACATATGGGAATAATCTATCGAAGGAATCATTTATGAAATTACATATTTTTCTAAGTGACGTATACGTTAACTTATTAAACGTAAAAGAACTTTAACATGTCTCGTAATGTATTGTGTAAGTTTAAATATTAGAATATGTGTTATCTCTTATTTAAATTTTGAACAACGATATTTCATAATCTCATTATTTGCATTAAAAGTTAGGAAACTTTGCTGTCACAATAAATTTCATCGCGTAATTATTGGACTGGTAGAAAAATAATTGCAGTTTATGACCTTCGAGTTCATATACATTTTTCTCTAATTTTTCTCTTTTAATTACATGTTTATTTATTCCGGTGGTGTAAAATTCCGAAGTTCTGGAGTTGATAAAATCTCGAAATGCACTTTCGGCAGCAGCTTGGTTGTTAAAGACCTTCCCCTGTAAGAAGTTGTCGAAATGCTTAAACAAGTGATGATCTGTTGATGAGATGTCTGGTGAGTATGGTGGATGAGACAGCGTTTCATAGCCCAATTCATTCAACTTTTGGAGAGTCAATCGTGCGACGTATTTATTTTGCAAGCTTTCCAATTATTGTGCGTGGTTCTGATTCAACTAACGCCTTCAGATGGTCGTTATGAACTGAAGAAGGACGCCCGCTACCTTCCTCATCTTCACAGCTCTCGTCTCTAGTTCGAAATTTTTGGAACCACCATTACACCGTATGTTCCTTAACAAAATACCCACACCAAAAGCATCGTTCAGTTTACGAGCAGTTTCTGCTGCTTTACCACCCGTTTTGGACTCATACAAACAAATGTTCTTATTTGCTTCTTTTCCATCTTTAATTCAATAGCCGAATTTGAAGCGAAAATTAACACTAAAACCAAAGTCGATGTTATCAAAATACAGACCGAAACATGCATTTTAAAATGATGTTAACATGAACCCAATGAAATGACACTTTCATTGAAAAAAATAAGGTTAGAATTCAAAGCAAAAACCACAATTATTTTCCTACCAACCTAATATATAGTGTAAAAACATCTTTATTTATAAATAAATTTAGGACTTATTATATATATATATATATATATATATATATATATATATATATATATATATATTAGTGATATTCATTAAACACAGAATAATACACTTTTATTAATAAATTAATATCCAGTTTAAACATTATAAGAAAGATTTAATTTAAATGATAAATACCTACTCAGATTTGAACCTGTAGTCACACTCAAATTGTATCGTTTGTATTTTTTTAAGCCCATTATTACTTAACATATAATTCAGCTTGAACTTTTCAAAACTCAGTTTACTGTTAGAAAAAGTGCGTGTAAGTAACTTTCTTTATTTGCAATTAGTTAGGTTAAATAAATAGGCGTTAAATATGAATGATGAACGCACTAGATTCAGTGGCGTATGGACCTTTTACTTCAGTTCAATTATTTTTTAACCACTTTTTGTCAGTAATTGATTTTTTTTATAGTTATTAGATTCATTTATTAATTTCTCTCGTGAATGTCTATGTTTGTAAATGTGAGTGTGTTGCATACGCTTAAAAAATAACAAAAATTAAATTTGTCAAAAGTTCATGTAACTTTTTTAAATATGTATATATATATATAGCAAAATGTCGGTAAAGTAATTCAGTATTTATATTTTAAATTACTTGTTAATTAAAAATATTAAACATGCCTAGATATGATATTGTAGAGCTTACGTGCATATACTTCTTTGTATACACGCATATTTATGTAGATCCGTATACCTTTCTTTTAATATAATTTAGAAGGAATTACAATATTAATAGATTTTAGTAATTTGAATATTTTAAAAAGTGTCTATTTTATGATATAAATCAGTTACATTTCCTAAAAAATTAAGAATAATTAGTCACGATTTCAGAAAATACATACTTATATATATATATATATATATATATATATATGTATGTATATGTGTGTGTGTGTATATGTATATATATATATATATATATATATATATAGAAATTATCATCGCAAGCGTGCGAGTAAAAAATTACTGCTTTCTATCTTCCGCTGTTCGTTCGGTCACGTTAGTCCATCAGTATATATCGCCGGACGTGTCGGCTCTTGTAGAGACGCTGACGGCGACCATGGCGTCTATTTCTGGGTGCGACGCCGGCAAGGTCGCCCCCCCGTCTAGACGCCCAACGGCAGCGCTGCTGACCCAGCACGTTGTGCGAATGCCATCGACGTAAATGTCGAAATGATGCACTCGCGCTGCATCGCATCGCGTGGCGGTACCATATTTTGAGTACATTGCACCCATATGTCTGTTAGTTAAATTCAAAGTATCGTTTCACAGATAAATGAACGAGTTAAAACATGTTTTGCTAATTTATTTTTTTTTATAATAATAACCAATAAATGTTTTATGGCAGTTGAAAATTAAATCTGTATTATTACTGAGTTTGAACAACGTATGTATATGTATGTGAGTATACATATATATATATATATATATATATATATATATATATATATATGTAAGTAATTGGAGGTTGCAATGAGAGTAGATGACTCTAGGTGCATATGCTATGGTCAGTGACATGTCTTTATGTCCATTTGAAGTGTGAACATTCCCACTAAAATTTAATCATCAGAGGCCATCCTTTGTTTACACGAGTGCTTTTCTATAACCAAATTAAAATAGAACGCGATAAGTTGTGTTTCTGATCTGTACTTCTACACTATTTTGATTTGAAGAAAGTACAGCTGAAGCTCATCGATGGCTTGTGAAAACTTATGGTGAATCTGCTCCATCGGAGACAGTATGTAGAGATTGATTTCGACGATTCAAAAGTAGTGATTGTGACGTTCGCAACAAACAACGGTCAGGTTATTCAAAAAAGTCGATGATGAACAACTGGAAGAAAACCCTGGTCAAACATTCAAAGAATCTGCTCAAAAGCTCGAAGTCAATAAATCGACCATTTTAGGACGTTTACAAGCCATGGGAAAGATCCAGAAAGAAGGGAGATGGCTGCCACATGAATTAACCGAAAATGCCATTGCTAATCGTTTAAACATCTCGATTTCTTTTCTTGCAAGGAATGAAAAGAAAAGTTTCTTGTGACGTGTCGTGGACCGGCGATGAAAAATTGATCTATTTCGACCCGAAACGCAAGAAACCATGGGTTGATCTTGGCCAACCATCAACGTCGACACCAAAGCGAAACGTGCACGGTAACAAAGCAATGCTCTCTATTTGGTGGGGTATGACGGGTTTCGTGTATTATGAGCTATTGAAACTGAAGGAAATAATCACCGCCAAACGTTATCGACAACAATTGGAGCGTTTGAATGATAATTTGATGTAAAAAAGACCATCAATTGCATCAACTCGCCGAAAAGCGATTATTCTCCATGATAACGCTCGGCTCCATGTTGCTATAGCCGTGAAACGAACACTGATGGAGCTCGAATGGGAGGTTCTCCCGCACCCAGCGTATTCTCCGGACTTGACCCCAAGCGATTACCATCTGTTCCAATGAGGTAACACGCTTTGGAAGATACACATTTCCATAACTACGGAGAAATCGAAAATTGGGTTGCTGAATGGATTGGCTCAAAAGACAGATCATTCTTTCGTCGCGGAATTCAACATCTGCTAGAAAAGTGGGAAAAAGTCATAGCTTCCGAGGGCAAATACTTTGATTAATGTATTCTTCACACATTTTTTATTGAAATAAATGCTCAAAAAACAGCTGCTTTCAATGCAACCTCCTTATATATATATATATATATATATATATATATATATATATATATATATATATATATATGTGTGTGTGTGTGTGTATACATACAACAGACACACACATGCGTACGTGCATACATGCACACACGCATGCATACATACATTCAATTTTTAAAAGTACAATAACGTTAAAGTAAGTAAAACACAACTTGCCAGTTCTGGCGGAAGTCGCATAGTTAAATCTGAACACCCACAGAAAATGATGAAAATACGTATGTGATATCGTGCCAAAATAGAAAAATAAAACAATAGAAACATTTTTGATAACGTAGGGAATCTTTAGATTAAAGACTTTTGAACCAGTCAATTAAAATTTAAAAGTAATCAATTCTCGATCACTTAAAAACTGTGTAAATTGAAAGTACTGTTGTTATACTCATATACTCGGATTTATAAAATCCGATTTTCATAATAACATTTATTAGTTAATATTTTTTTTTTGTCAAATTATTGTATTTATTTATAATATTCTTGCGGATTAATAATTTTAATCTATTTAATTTTTTGTATATATTAAACATTTCCTATTCGTTCACATACGATTATTATTATTTTAAAATCACAACGAACATTTTACAGAAGTTAAAAAAAATCATCTTAGTTTGCATTGAAGTAGTAAGTTAACATGTAATACAATTTTATTATTTTTACATTCATTCTAGAATGCAAATCATTTTGAAATTATTTTACATATTCATTCAGTTTGAAATAATTTATTTGAAATTTGTATTAAAAAAGTGTGTTTTAGAATTTAAAAGATATTCGTATTTGCATAGGGAACGCTAGAATGTTAACACACGTTATAATGTCTCATTCACAAGCTAGATCTTAATATAGAACATGATTTCGTAATGAAAATGGACTATTTTAAATGCATGTTGCACGAGATGCATTTCTATTCGACAGTGATATTATGAATGATAATTTATCAACTTGAAATATTGAAAGCTAAAAATACTGTGTTTTTTTCTAAGAAAGCGAGCAGGTATTTTTGTTATTTTTGACTAAAACTATAATTTCTAAAGCGCATATATATATATATATATATATATATATATATATATATATATATATATATATATATTAAACAACCAATCTAAAGGGTTAATGCCCTGTATCTTAAATGACTTGATTGTCATCGGTATAACTGTTATTTATTAAAGTTGTATTAGTACATGCAGTATTATTTCGAGAAAAGTAAATACAATGCGTCTCCAAGTAATTTTTTTTTTATTTTAGTTTCGTCAGTGTTTTGTGTTTTTAATTTTTTGAAAATCGGAATTTTTAAATGTATTGCTTATGAATATTAAATTAATACACGACACTCTTATTTTTTCCAAAAATTGTATTTTTTTATAATATTAAATCTTCAGACTGTAAAAAATAAGAAACATTTTTTTATGTATAATATAACCATTCTTATAAAGTTTAAGAGTACAAATACGAAAGATATTCAGAATGGAAGATAAATCAGTTTTAATTTTTATTATCTTCTAATTATATTATACTCAGTTGAAATGATGCTATTTATTTAATTATTTTTTTAATTTATTTATCTTTTTTATAAACCAAATCATGTATATCAAAGCTCAAAACTATATTTTTTCCAAAAAGTTTATAATTTATTTTAACTAACACATAGTTTATATTTAATTTACTGTTTTGCATTTTAAACTTTTTTCAGAGTATACAAATACAGATCCGTAACTATTTCAAAACCAACATTTTAATAATTTTATTATTATTGGATTTTGATTTTTACTAACTGATTTTTCATTTTAATAAATTTGATGTTTTCAGAATAATTAAGTGTATGTATTATCATAAAAAAATTTTAGTCAACATCAAAAATTTCAGTTTACATCATTATTCCCATCGATTTTTATTTTTTTAAATTTAAGATGAATTATATTTAATTCAAAATTGTAAAAACATTTGACTGTATTTGTCAAATTTTTTCATAATAGTTTCATATTTGAATTTCATATTTTAATAATAAATATAAGCTATTATTGATAAATTATTTCACAATAAATTTTATAATAAATAACACAATCATTTACTTATTATTATTATTGTATTATTACTATTATCGTTTATTATTATTATTATATGGTATTCATGATATATATTATTTAATTTCTTAATTTCTATACAGTTTAATAGACACGTCCTAAAACCCCAAATAACATCAACATATACAGTTTAATATATCCCAACATTATATATATATAT
>CM068313.1:17665511-17705511 GCA_034766995.1 Acanthacorydalis orientalis | reverse complement strand
TGTTGTTTTAAATGACAAGTGAGAGTCTGTTGTGAATTGCAACCGAAAACCCTGAAATCATTCCTTTCTTTTCTACATTCATGCAGAAAGTATGTGATAGATGATACGTTTGTTCTCTAGAAAACGCCACATGATCCGATATATCTTAATCAGACATATTATAATTAACACGTATTATACTTATTTGTTATTGGTGTGATAACCATAATACAAATTCCAATGAAGTTCGATGTTTAAATCGTAGTATAATCAACATTTATCATTGGTTTGTTCATTAATTTAAAGAAACGAGCATTAATCAATCATAATTTTTAAAATACATTCCTCATGAACATTCTTAAAAATGCTTGACCTAATTACACAAATTCAAATATGCACTATTTTTAAATCATATCATCAAACCAAATACTACAAACAAAATCACTTGCAACCAAGTCAAAACGTGTGATCTTCGTTATGCATTTGTGTGTTTTATAAATGTATATATATAGACGCGTAGGTGTGTACGGTGTCACACCCTTGTGTCTGGATATAGTTTATATGGAAAGTGATAGCTATATATACAAACTTAAAAAGAACAAAACGTAACATATACGAATGTTTACATTTAAGAAAAAATATGTCTATCCTTTTCTTAATGTTAATATATAAAAATAGAGATCGACGTAGATGAGAGGGCACTCACACTTGTAGGAAGATCGAAACATATGACATTTATAATTTACTAAACGTGATATATTCATTGTTTGGAATATTTTAAAATATTTACACATATACGCATATCATTTACAATATCAATTAATAAATGAATGAGAAGAGTAACCAGTGTGTGTACTGTAAATAAGATATGAAACAGGTAATACGATATATATATATATATATATATATATATATATATATATATATATATATATATATATATATATACGTACATAGTGACTTAAGACAACGCAGAGAAATATGTATGAATAATAAGAAGAGATAAGAAAAGAATAGGGATGAATACGAAAACAAACTGGAGTTATAGACATAATAAGAAAAGTGAAGAGTTTGAAATGGAAATGGACAAGACATATTGCAAAAAGAGAAAACAATCGATGGACAAGTGAAATTATTGATTAGAAACCAAGAAATTTAAAAAGATCCAGGAAACGCTATTGGGCAGATGGGATAAGGATATAAGAAAATTTATTAGAAATTTATGAAAACGAGTGATTTTGAATCGTTTGAACTGGAAAGTTTTGAAAGAGACCTTCATCCAACAGTGGATCGAAAGAGAGGTTGCTGCTGCTTATGATAATGATGTTATATATATATTAGAGAGAGAAAGATGCATACATACATAGCACGTTTTTGGATTTATGACATTTTTCTAAACATTTTTAGATTTATGCACAATATATTGTGTATTATATTTTTTTATAATTTTTTTTCACATAGGAGTGTACATTTAATTATTGTTTAAATGCGTTTGTGTGTGGTATTTTCGTTCGATCGAACTACTAGAAGTAAATAACCCATTATTAATTATCTTATGGTTTTACCGATATTTTGCCATTCTACGAAACGTACCACCAGTCTGGCACTGACCAACAATCTCGAAATAGCGCAACTATGTTTATTCGGACACACCGAACAGCTGATTACACATTCTTGTGCCAATGGTTCACAATCATATGGCAGTTGTATGTGTTTCGTTACAATACTTAATCATTCTGAAGGACACTTTACAATAAATATTGGGTTAAATATTGAACACAGTTATGAAATATTTAATATAAAAAAGGGCATATTGCACTAAAGGGGATGATGTGTTTTAATTATTACGCGTGTGTTTATATGTACATGCTAAACATACACCATGCATAGATGTACAGATGAGTATAATACATTCATACTGTTGCACGCACACACATTAACAATTGTTGATAAGCCAGGTAGTATATCTGTTTTACTTTAAGTTGTATTATGGTCTTAAGCAAATGTGTGTATGTGTATATATATATATCTTACTTTATAACTGTGCTGTTCTATGATTATTACTAACAATTAATTATTTACAGTATCTTACAAGTATGTTATTTTTAAAATTATTTTTGTTTAAACTTATTGAATAGGTAGTTTCGTGTAATTTTCTTAATGCATGTACTTTTGTTTATATCTTGTATGTATGTATATGTGTGTGTGTGTGTTGATATATGCATATATGAATGCGAGTGTGCGTGCATGTATATATGTACGTGTATGCGTGTGTGTGTGTTTTCCCACATTTTCCACGAATAAAGTCCGCATACAGATGAATAAACATACATATAATGATAAAAGCTGGTATAAGGGTTGTTAACCCCAAGGAACAGTTTATAATACTATGACATACACAACACTATACATGATTCACACACACATAAAATTCATTTGTAGATATATATATATATATATATATATATATATATATATATATATATATATGTATATTTGTGTTTGTGGGCAGATGTCCACTTGGACAGAATTTTTGATCAAATAGTGTTATATTAAAAAAAAAATTCTAAATAGTAAATTTTGTAATTATCATAAAAATAAAACATTTAATTTAACTACGAAATATAACTTTTACACCCCATTACGTATGGATATGTAAATTTATGCTGGGCGTAAAAGTAAAACATTACAGAAAAAATTCTAGTTTCATTAAATATAATAGCGATGTTTCATAAATTATATTTCTTTCATATTAAAAGTTTATCATACAGTATTGTTATCATTAAATTATTTAGGTAATTAAAGATATACAACATTTATTAAATATTTAAATATATTTGAATGAATTTTATTTCCGTTATAATTAACTAATAGTAGTTTCCAGTGTCCATAATGTATATATATATATATATATATATATATATATATATATATGCACACACACATACATACATATTCTTTTTTTACTAAACCACCAGATGTTATAAAAATATTTTTTTACCGCACTAAACACAGTATATGTGTATTCGCACATTTCATTACAGTATTTTTGAATGATTCATTCATTATTTTACATCCGGTTGTCCAGCATCATTCATAATTTATTGTCATTTCTCCTTTTCTATTTAAGTTCGGTACAACTTGCAAAAATATATTGTTTATTTATATAATAATAAGTATATAAAATCAATTGACATTATATATGCATGTGTTTCTTTTTTTTTACTTTACACGGCCACAGAATAGTGAAAGAGATTCGATTAATTCATTCATTTCAAACAGCAGTTTCAATGAATGTTCTGAAATATTCAAGTTTGACTTGTTTCGACAGGTTAACTCTATTTATCGACAGTATGGGACTAGGTCGAATGTGGTCGAATTGCAAGGTCGTTACAGCATATGTAGTACTTATTCTCATCTGATATTTTATGCAAATAGTTCACACATATATACACGTCACGTGTTTGTGTATGTGAATATATATGTATATATATATATTTATATGTATGTGTGTGTGTATATATATATAGATATGTATGTATGTATGTATGTATATATATATATATATATATATATATATATAGAGAGAGAGAGAGAGAGAGAGAGAGAGAGAGAGAGAGAGAGAGAGAGAGAGATGGATGGATGAATGGATGAATAGATAAATGGATAGATAGATAGATAAAGTGTGATACTTCTAAAAATTACAATCATGTTTCCATTGCTATACTTAAATAGTACATAATTAGTAATTATCGTTTTATTTTAAAGTACACTATATCATTGATAATTTGTAATTGTTGCTTATGTGCATTTCAAGGACACTGAAGAAATTGGCATCGAAGTGCGCATAAGCAATAATCATAAAGGATCAGTAATGATTTATTGAACATTTCTAACCAAAAAAATGTTTGCGCGTTGTAGAATGAAAAATAATTAACTTGTGACAGTGTACCTAACTGCAGTATCAGAACGATATTGTTGCTTCAATGTAGTTTAAAGATTTTTTTATACGTCTATATTTCAAAAATTTTATTTGTTTTGTCAATTTTTTTGTTATAATATTATACGTAAATTACAATTGGAAGTAGTTTAATGAATATATATTAATATAAAACATTCAACTTGGTGTGTTTTCATTTAATTAGCGTATGGGTAGAAATATATGAAAAATTACTGAAAAATAATATATTTTTTTCCAACGCGATCGGCAGATTTAATATCTTACGAAATAATAAAGATAACTACAATTAAATATATAAGATTTATTAATGCTTTATGTTGTTTTAGTATGCTTTATGTATTAAGTTATGTTTTTAAGTATGATTTATGTTTTAATTATAACGAAATTATCTAATCATAACTGTTCACGCACTAGCGAGACGCACATGTGAAGTAATATGATTTTAGTTTTTATAAAACAATCTGATCACATTTTAAAATCTAAACCTGTCAGCGGAAGCGATTTTGGAATGACATACCTAATTGCATATAAAACGAAGTTAGGAGCTAAAGACTAAATATTTATTATCCGTCTTGTAAATCCATTTTTTGTATATTTATTTCAGACACGGTGTCATATAAAATATTTTATTATAATCTGGTATCTATATGTATATTAAGTAAAGAAGTTTTATATATATATATATATATATATATATATATATATATATAGTGTGTAGCCAAGGGAGGTGTTTGGGTGTGTACACACCACCTAATTAAAAGAAAAGTTGAAAGTTCATAAGAGGTGTCCTAAAAATCATATCGATGATGATTGTGGTTTCACTAGCATATATATATAACAATGTATATGCATTTATAATTTTTATTGTAAATGAAAAATTATCACATTTTTAAATGTTGTTAAAATAAAACACACCCCTCAAAAAAATTCTCTATACGCCAGTATGTATATATATATATATATATATATATGTATGTATATATATATATATATATATATATTAGGGGTACAAATTAATTCGGTGTCTTTTTGTAGAAAATTAATGTTTATTAACGGAAAAATAGAATACATTTCAATCCTCAGAATATCTCCCATTATTCTGTATAATTTTGCTCAATGTTACGGGGCTAGGTCCTGTGAATACACCACATGAAGGAGAACTTTTCAGCTCAACGAGCAAATAACGTCTTTGATCCCTTTCGCAATATGCGACCGATCATTATCGTGCTGCAAAGCAAAATGACTTTCCTCGTTTCCTCGCCAGTGAATGGTCTCTCTCTCTCTCTCTCTAATTAGTCTCTCAAACGAATAAACTGTTTTTGGTAACGCTCTGAATTTACAATCCGACCAGGTTCGAGCAACTAATAATGTATTTAATTGCCCATTAAATACACAATTACACTTTTTAGCGTTAATGTTTGGTTTAGAAGTCGGTGTCGATGGTTTACCGGGCGTAATCCATAATTTTCGGTGCTTAAGATTGTCATAGAAAACCAATTTTCATCCCCGATTTTGATTTTATACAAAATTTCCTTCATTTTGAACTTCATGAACGAAGACATACAGCCATATCTTATCTTATTTCTGTTTTCCAGGCTGAGCTCAATCGGCCAAGCGTTTGAATTTTTCCCAACCGATGTAGACGATATGAAATTACTTGCTGGGTAACTCCGAGTTGTTGAGCGAGTTTCTGTTCAGTCTAAAAAAAATCAATCACAATTTTAATGCACACAATATAATGATTTGTTAACAAACTATTCATTTAATATTTTACAATTAAATAGAAACACTTTTTTTTTGTTTCTATCATACAAAACTATTGTTATCCATAAATATATATAATGTACGACATATACTATATTACATATAACAAACCCATTATTTATAAAGTAAGAATTTAATGCATCAACTCATCCCCATTTCTTATTACTCACTCATACGGTCTACCTCGTCTCCACAAGCAAGCAGGTGATAGATTCTGTTATTCAATATAACAAAAAAAATTCGCTATCCAAGCGCCTGTATCTAATGTGCCATACGGTTTGCGGGACTTTTTAGTTCTTTATATTTTTTTTATTCGATTTCAAAACAGTATTAGTTTTAAGTGCCCCACGCACTGACGATTATGTATACACAGTGTGTGTATTTATAATTTTTTGCGCTTGTATTTCAGACGTTCGATTGCTAAACAAATCGAATTACCTTTTTTTGTCTAATTTATTACAGCTGTTACTTTTTTCTTTATACTAAAGCGAAAAAAATACGTTAATTACTTCGTTAATATTAAAATTTATAATTTATGAGATTAAAACACTTAAAAATCATTTTAATTTCCCCTCATTACACTGCAAATTGTTGTTTTTATTTCTTTATTCTTTATGGACATTTGTAAACAAAATAAAAAAATACACAAATACTTTTAAATTATTCATATGTATATAAATTGATATATATATATATATATATATATATATATATATATATATATATATATATATATATATATATACACATACATACAAATTGTATCTTTATAAAAAAAAATGGAAGGCTTTTATATAATTGTTTATAAAATTATTTCTTCGCTTAGTACAGTTCCATAATAAAATTTTAAAAATGTAATTTTATAATTAATTTTTTGACAAATATATTTACATAAATTCATAAATGTACGTTATAAGTCTAGGCAATTGTTATAAGTGATGTTAACATTACACATTTACAATATCCGCTTACTATTTAATTGTTAAACTATGTGAAGAAGCTTCAGTGAAGTTGATACAAGCCATGATGGTGGTGGGTATGATGATACAAACTGCACGTATAATAGAGGCCACCCAATTTGACTGCACGCGTTCTGATATTGTCGCCATCGGACACGTTAGGATCGAATAACAATACACCCTAATAAGTAAAGAATGATTATTATTAACACACGTTTTAGAACTATTATATACATTTAAGTGTGTTTTATCAAAGTAACATATCATATTAGTAACGGTAATAAACATACTAGTATAGCAATAGCGAAGATAATAAAAATATAAACCAAATAAAAAAATGTTTGTTTCATTGCTAATTTGCAGCGTTAAAACTAAATACATTGTAAGTATATTTTCATTACACTGTAATAATATTTTCAATTACGACATATATTTCAAAAGTCAGCTAACAATGTTCCTTATAAAACGACAAGTAAAACATCTCGACCTTTATACTATAAAAATATAGGCTTAAAAATTTACTTGTTAACATCAACAAAAGTTATTAATTAAACAATACAAACATTGACTTATTTAATTATATGCTATACGTCATTATAATAGTCATTTATAGGAATATTTTTTTCTCGTATAAAAACTATAATCAAACATTCTATATCTAAATGTATTATACTAATTATATTCGCAATGAAATAAAAAATATATAGCAAAATATATTCTTTTTTATATATTGTACAATATAGTTAAAAATAAACATCTTTCTTCATTTATCAGATGTGTTGATATTTAAAGTAAAACGAATATTTAGTTTCATTGTCAGAAAAATCATTATTTATAACCTTGAAACTCCAAATATATGAAATTTCAATTTAATTTCGAACGAGTATTCAAACCTATTTAAAAATTGGCGATTTTTTAGTTTATTAATAAACCTTTCGGTTTGAAAATGTGAAGTGTCGTAATTTATTAGGAATAATCATGTGTATGTGTGTATTTGTTTATATATATATATATATAAGCAAATACACGCACACACATTCTTCAATTTCTTATGTTAAACTTTGTTTTATAAAATAAATAAAGTTATTTTCATTAACACTTTTTCTATTAATATACTAAAAACTTAAAATCAAGTATACAATATTAAAACAAAGACGCACGTATTTTTACTATATGTAATGTCAATTCTCGTTCGAGCATTATTACAATTTTGTGTAGACACATCTTATTTCTTAAGAGAATAAGCTCAAAGGAATAACCGCACGAGGTGTGGGCTCATTAGTTCTGAACAGTCTAGTTAATCTTTTTTTCAATTGCACCCGTGTCTCAGACCGACAACGGACTCCAATCATAAGACAGGTAAATCTTTAATTTCTTGCCGCTTATCGTTTGAGCGTACCTAATCTAGGTCTAAACCCAAATCACATGAAACACGTAATATTGTCTTTTATTTGGGTGGCATGCGGTTCCTTAATTATAATACTTACCACCAATATCATTATTTACTACTCAACTTGCACACAGAAGAAATTCATTTTAAATAAATAACAAAGAGAGTCGGTGGTCCAATCAACACGTGATATTTTTTGTAACTTTAATATTGTCTTATAAAAAAATCCGGCCTTTAATTATACATATAATATCAAAAAAGCAGGTAAATAGTAATCGTTTAGTACGTATTTCTATTTCAGAATTAAAGATTTATAATTTTGAAGTAACAATGTCTGCGTTATTCTCAAATGACGACTATGATCCGCATCCGATCCTTGAAATAATTTTGGTAGTCAGTTACTAAATACAATTTTTATTCATAACCTTAAAATGAATTATCATGTGTTTGGAAATTAATTGAGATTTAAAAACGCGCAGCTAGTTGAAACATACTACCTTAATACAAAATTTAATTTAGCGAAAATGAAATGAAATTATTTATTTATTTCTCGCAAAGAACTTTTTGATGAAATGGTGTAACTAGATACAAATGTTAATTTATACCAAACTTAGACACTCTTATGGAAAGTTTTATCGATATTTTGTAGTTGGATGCACTTAAACAAATTATATTACTCAATATTCTGGTAACTAACGATGTTAAAAAACATTAGCAAAATAAGAGTAATACGAGCTTTTGGCAGATATATTTATTTAATGTAAAACATAAACTTGAATAGATTTATTCAAACTTCTATGACGAGGAAAATATCCAAATCCAGATTATTTATGAGTAATTTCTTTGTATAGTAGTAGATGTATCTGTAAACTAGAAAATTCTAATGTAATATGTATCAAATTAAAATACAGGAGTTGTGTTAACAACATTATATCCAAACAAATTACCTTCAATCTTAACAAATATTGATATGTACATAATTTTTTGTTTCGATTTTTTTTCTTAAAAAGCATTATACGTGTATTTTGTATGTAGTACGAAGGTAGAGTGATAATTACGTATGTTTGACAAGAGATTGCACCACTGATATCAAATTGCAACATCTTTTAACAGCATTATCTTTCAAATCACTACTGTCAGAGTTTGAGCACAATAGGTTACGAAAGAGCACTCAAAACAATGAACTCTTAGTGAACGTGCTCCAAAGAGAGAAAAAGTCGTTGCATCAGCTGGAAAGGTTATGGCGATTACTTTCATGGAATATTGCTAATCTACTATTTTGAAAAAGGGAAAACAATAACAGGAGCCTTATTAAACTCTCGAATCCGTCCCTTAATTTAAAAGTGCAATTATATAAATTCCTATGGAACGTACTTAACTATGCTTCTCCCATGAGGAAAAATAGGTGAAACAAGCTTTTAAATATATTTTTTAAAATAATTTAAAAATATAATTTTTTAAATGTCTGCATCTATTAAACTTATTTTTTCATATTTTCCTTGTAAAGAAAATATGGTGTAAAAAGATGTCCTTAAAAGAAAAAGCAAAATAAATATAAAGTTTACTTGCGTTTTTTTTTGCAGGATTGATGCTTGTATGCATTTATCTTACGCTAAGATAGAGAAAAAGTCTTTCTGTATTAAGATACAGAAAAACTATTTAATAGGCCGCCTTAAAAATTTTTTTAAGGCGGGCCCACACATGCTGCTATTCGCCGAGTGCTGTTCGCCTAGTGTGGTTCGCCGATGTGTTGCGGCGATCACACTCACGCACGCATATGCGTATTTAACTGGGCATCGATTCGTTATGGGAACGACGAGTATTCACGCCGAATGCTCCAAAACGTAGCGGCGAAAGAGTGGTTAGGTTACTTTGTCAATTATTAAAAAGTTGGCTTGTTTATTTCATCTGCCCCTGCTCCATTTCGTGTGCTCTTCTTTACTTTGGCGCAGCAAGTTCTTAATAACGCCATCAATGAATCCTTTTTTTCAATTCTGTCATAGAATACTTCCTACCAAACTTAATTTCTAGTCTTTTCCAGACGTCGAAAACTTCGTTACGGTTTTTGTAATTAGAAAAAGATTCATTTCAAATCATTGATTCTTGTTCATAACCTTTCAAAAACTCCAAAACACTGATTACTCCACTTCATTTTAAAATTAATCAATTAATTAAATAATAATTACAAAGTTTATTTGAAAATTTATTTTTTTGGCTGTGAATACAATATAGTTTGCAAGGATGAATATTTGGAGACTATTTACTAAGCGCATAGTGTGGCGATTTATATTTCGTCTAGGGAAGCATTAATAATTACAATTCCAGCTATTAACATATTTTAAATTTCTGTTGATATAATACAAAGGTTCAAAACTATTAGTGTACAACAATACTACTGGAATTTCCAAGTTAGTAACGAGATTTCAAAAATAAATAAATATAAATTCAGTAATTAAGATTTCATAATAAACGATCTATATGTGCATATCTGCATTGAATAAATACCCCAAATGTGTAGATAACGTGCTTCTTGCACAATATGTAGATGCTCACTCCCTTTGATTCGTGACAAAGTACAGACACCAGATGGGAACTGCGAATACCGAGCATTCGCTTAAGCATTCTCGTATTCGCAGATCCATCCATACATTCGGCGTTCAGCTAAATTTTCTTGGTGTTCGACGAATAGCCGTATGTGTGGCCCCGCCTTTACACTTTGAAAACAATTGTTATTTATCACACTGTTTTAAATAATAGGAATCAATTACAATTTACAAATCTTTTCAGATAATCTTTCAAGATGATCTGCTGTATATCTTTTTTTATTAATTGTATCAAAAACAGAGTATGGTAAAAGTTTTGCTTTGTCAGAATACACAAAACGAACAAAATCATGTGCACCTGCAACTGGTATCGAAAACTTAACGTTCGATGCACCGTTCTATAAGCAAACTTAGTAAGATTTCAGGAACAGGTCAAAAATCGGATATATGTACGATTTAACAAACAAATAGTAATACAAATGAAAACACATTTCACAACTCAGCAGTGTAAAAGATGAGACTATAGAAGTGATCAAAAAAAATTTCAAATTGTTCTCTTTTTGTGATTGCCAGAAAAAATATGGATATAATTTTCACGACTAATTTAAATATCCTCAGTTTAAATTCGGTTTAAGTTCAGAATTTTCTTTTACAGATAAATTTTTCTCTCATCCAACAAACAAAAAAAAAATGTTTCTGATCAAAAATGAGTAAATGATTGTTGATCATTTTTAATTGTTACTTATACGCATTTATCATACGCTAAGATAAAGAGAAAGTCTTTCTGTATCGTACGATTTGAAGATGATTGTTATTTATGGACGTGTTTTAAATAATAGGAATCAATTACAAAATATTCGCATTGAAATAAATCGGCTTTTCATTATTAAAAAAATATTTTTCTTTGGTTATTTTTTGAAATCAAAAATAATAATACATCATATACAAATACTTAAAAAAAATTATAAAGTTTTATAATATTCATTAGGCGATTTTTAATCTGTATGTAATGTATTCCATGTTATTGTTATACATATTTATATCTTAAAATATTTTTTATTAATGTGTTAATTATTTAATGTTAGTAATTATTTAATATTAGTTATAAAATCAAAAAAACTTTTTTTCCAGATACATGTTCAAGCCGTGCGACTCCTAAACCTCGACCACCAGCTCCAACACCACGACCTAATATAACATTCCACACTTACACGTGTCCTCCTGCATATGCGGCTTGGTATTGTTTAAACGGAGCAACGTGCTTCACTGTTAAAATTGAAAATTCCTTACTTTACAATTGCGAGTAAGTATATTTGTACGTGTATAAAATGTTGTGGCGTTTATGACACAGTTGAAAAGTTGAAACAGAAGGGCGTTTATTTTCATTCGATACTTATCGGATATTGGATTTGTACAGTTCTAAAATATATAATTTAAAATATAGAATAAGTAATGTAATATTCCATTCATCTGGTATAGAGTTCTTTTTTGAAAACATGATATAAACATTCTGGTGAGAACGTTTTCCATATTGTCTTTTATTTAAAAATGTCTTCTACTATTCCATCATTTCCTGCTGCTCTTCCATTTTTCATACTCTTAATTGCATATGCTACTTCTTATCATAATACAGGCTGCACATCTTTAAAAATTATTTCATTTTTATTGACTTCGTTACAAATTTGTTTATATAATTGAGTCATACACATACATACATATATATATATATATATATATATGTTAAAAAATTGTGATAAATATTAAATAAATTTAAATTTTTTTTAAAACCGATTTTAAACAAATTTTATATTGTTTTAGATGTGCAAATGGTTATATAGGACCACGATGTGAATATAAAGATTTAGATGGGTCATATTTACGTAAGTGTAAAATAAATTATATAAAAAGATTACATACTATTAAATTTTTTTATTACACTTATAGCATCACAGCGGCGTTTTATGTTAGAAACAGCAAGCATAGCTGGAGGAGCAACTATTGCTGTATTCTTAGTATTTATTGTATGTATCGCAACATATATCAAAATGCAAAGACGAGCAAAAATAAGAGCAGCAATGGCAACATCTTCAAATGATTGTGTTGATGGTCAAGCTTCTAACTTTTCTACTAATAAGCGAGTATTCGGAAATCCTTGGAGAGATCAGATTCCGAAAAATGTAAATATACTTACTATGCCTTTGGACAACATCCCAACAGTTACTATGCCTGTAACTGACCATTCTAATCAGGTGAGTTAAATTAAAATCTATGTTAAATAACATATTTTCACTAAAAAAGAGATCGATTAATCACACAGTGTAATAAAATAATAAATTTTTGTTAAGTAAAAATGCATAAAATATAAAAATTATGAAGTGTGATATTATTTTTTTTCTATTTGCTTCAGGAATGTGCAACCACTCAACCAGATGTTCATTGGACGAGACATCAAATAACTGGCTCTGATCGAGTCCAGTCTTGTGTGCCACCATAAATTCAATCATTAGCATGTTTCGACAGTAGTAGCTAATGTATAATGTTTGTTATATTGATTTTTTAAATTCACCTTGCTTATATTTATAATTTATATTACTATGATATGACTGTCGTCATGCTTCTCATGAACAAGTGATGATGTATGGAATGAAGTGAATTCCAATTTTTGACTGTTCTCATCTTGAGATGTCAGTTATTAGAAATGTATATTATACGTTTAATCTGATTTTCTGAATGAAATGGTTTGTGTCCAAAGACACAATGTTATGTGTTCCAGTGCATTATCTATGATACATATTATTTATGTGTGTTTATATGTACATACATATATATATATATATATATATATATATATATATATATATATATATAATATGTGTGTCTATCTGTCTGTGTGTAATAACATTGTATATATGCACAATTTATACATACTCATGTATGCATCATATATACACACACAATTTAAACCACCTTAAAGTCTGATAAACTCAAGTCTGAAGTAATAATGAACAGTCCACTAGTGGTAAATGAAGTATTAAATTGATTAACTGAAAGTAATGTTCTGAGCAAGTTTTGTGTTCTAAAATGTGTTTTGTTAAGATTTAATTTAAAATTTATGTTGTTTATATATTTTAAATAGTGTAAAAATTTAAAGTATTAAATTAGAGTAGATGTTTTTATATATTAGCATCAAAGAAGAATTAATTCATGGTGATAAGTTTTAAAGTTTATCAATTTGAAAGTTTTCATTTTGATTGAGCTGTTGTATTTTTTTATTCGAAATTCTCAATTTTACCTCACTTATATAGATTGAAACTTATTTTACATTCCCTGTACAGCAAACATATTTTGAAAATAGCTAACATTATTTATCTTTAAATTACAAATTATACAGCAATAATGAAAGCGTATATTACATCTGACAATTGAAAATTGTCCAAATAAAAAAAATATTTGTTATAAATTGTAATACTAATTTTCACAGTAACAAAAATAAATGCAGAATACCTACTTAACTCAGGTTAGAATAATTTTTTTATTAAATATTTTAAAATTTAAATAATGTCATGGAATACATTGTTTTTTTTTGTAAAAAATGTAAATAAGTCATTTAAATTAAATAATAATGTAAAAGATAATAAAAGTTTCCATTTTTTATTTTCAATATAAATAATGTGTTAAATTTAAAATCGTTACATATTAAAAAAACAAAATTTCAACTCGTATTTTTTCAATTGCTTTCTTATGTTATTAGAAGTGATTATCTAAATAATGATAAATATGAGTTAATTTATTGGAATATAATTATAAAAATATGATTTAAATGAAAATATAATGTAATATCTTGGTTCCTAACTTATTAATAATAATTATAAGATGTATATTTTTTTGTATTTCTAATTGTATTGTTTACAAAATCTGAATTTGTAAAATTATCCAGTGTTACTTTATGAATCTAAATATTCAGAAACGTATTAATTACTTACTGCCTGCAGTATTTTGTTATATATAATATATATTTATTTATTTAAATCAATTCAACTGATTATAGTTTGTTAGTAGATTGCTTTGATACGTTTCAGAATATTAATGTAGTTAATTGTAATAATGGACAATAAGCATATACTATGTAAATTAAAGTATTTATAAACCTTTACACATACTTTATGCATATTGTTCAACTGTCTTAATTTCACCACTCCAAACATGATTCTTTTCTTTGTGAACGTTTGGGGAACAATTTTATTTTTTTTTATTAGTCTGAAAATAAAAAATTTTAGTTTGTGCAAAATTTTAAAATTAAGCTAATGCTTATGAAATAGAAAATAGAAATCATGTTTTGAAAGGTGATTTATTTATTTATATAAAGAAACCAAAGGTCTTTTAGTTTAAAATGCATACACACCAAATAATAGAGAGCACAATTTGTTTTACTTCTGCATCAAGTTCTAGTTAAATTAATTGGCTCAAAATAAATAATGAAATACACAACCAAATTACTTGTGAACATTCAATTGTGTATGTATATGAAAATTAAAGTATTAAAACAGTTATTTCTTTATTTACATTGTGTAACATTTTCCTTATTTTATATTTCTCCTTAATACATCTTATTTCATTTTAAGTTTATTAATACTTTTTATAACAGGTTAGTGATCTTAAAATTTTAGCAGAAAAAAGATTAACTTTTATTATAGTACTGCATAAATATATCACAAAAATGATGTGCCAACAAGATAATATAATTTACAGCTATAAATTAAGTATAATATAAATTTTGTAGCAAAAATATATTGAAATGTATGTAGTTTTGAATATTACATTGAAATGACTATGTTTTAAGTTATAGATGTATGATGAAAGTCTTAGTACAGCCATTTATTTAAACCCGAGCTAAGCTCATGAGTACCTTAACCCGATTTTTTCTTAATATAAATCAAATATATATATATTAAATGGAACAACTATTCATAATTTCAAATAAAAAAAGGTAATGAAAGAATTTAATTCCAGAGACAATTAAGTACATATTTATAAATTCATTTGTTAGTAGTACAAGAAGACTATAATAAAGAAATGTTTAAATATTAGTCCAAAAAAAATATGAAACTTGCAAACAGAGTCAAAGATAAAATGGAACATATAAATACTGATGTATATTTTAAATAACTAGCTAATTTTTCTTAATCAAATGATTAGGGGAATCCAAATAAGTATTTTGATCCATTTGTTTAGCAGTGGTAAAAACAAAAAAATAGCAATGTGTAGCCTAGATGTATGCAAACTTCAGTTGCGATCAGAAAAGCCATAATTTACTATTCTGAAAGTGATAAAATTGTGTGCAAAATAGCAACAATTGTAAATTGGGCGCCCATAAAGTAATATATCTACAATCATAAAACCTTACAAAAACACCAGTAGATTATCAAAATAAGCCTAAACCAAGTGCGTGTAAAATTTTCAGATTTCGGATGAACGTTGATTAATACGTTACATAAAACAAAATTTCCATCCTAGCGCTCAAAATCATGATCGTGTATACCTTACCATAAAGGCCGAGAAACATCTCGGCAAAAAACAATGTGTTTTATTTTTTTTTAAATATTAACTAATAAAGCTTTCAAAAACAAACTTGAAAATTTAATTTTAATACATGTATGAGTTACTATTCTTCAATTGGAATTTCTTTTTAATTTGTTCTATTTTAACTTAAGAGCCACTGTATGTATGTATGGGGATTAGCCGCCAGGCGACCAGCTCCCTGTCTATTACTAGGACGAGGACGATGATCGTGGGGGTGCAAGGCACTCAAAAATGAATAGTTATAGGAATCGGTATTGAAAATGCTTTATTCACCCCAAACACAAACTCCCTTGACCACACGTGTGGCGAGTCCCTGGAGTAACAATAGCCGAGACTGAGGCGCATGCTGCTCGTTAAACGTGCTAACCGGAATTCGACTCAACTGAACGCTCATCCTACCACGTAGATAGCGTGCGGCACGAGCGTCTCTTTGCGCCGCACTCTAGCAACGCTCGCTGGTGGTGGCCAAGCCCTCACATATGTATGCATGTGTGTGTATTCAAATTCAAAAATATTTTATTATTCACAATTTAAATACATGGCCTTGTGGGACCGGTTTAATATTTAAAACTATAGCGGTGCCTTTACCGTTGCCGGTAGTTTTCCGCAGTTTCTTAATTGCTCGTTGTATGATGCGGTATTTAAAATTTTTTGATTGCTTTAAATGTCTGCAATGCCCAGGAAAAATTTTCAAAAAAGCGAGAGATGTGTGTGTATACATATGTATGCATGGATGTGTGTGGTATGTGTGCATGGATGTATGTATGAATGCTGCATGTGTTTATGTGCATATGTGGGTGTGTACGTATGTGGGCGGGTATGTGTATTGGTATGTATGTTTATGTAAATGGGTGTGTGTATGGATGTGTGCATATGTGTACGTAAATGTGTATGCAATATATATATATATATATATATATATATATATATATATATATATATATATATATATATATATATATATATATATATATATATATATATATATATATATATATATATATATATATATATATATGTATATATTTATATTTATATATATATATATATATATATATATATAAATTTTTTGATAATTTGAATATTTGTTGAACGACGTTTGATTAGTTAATTTTACGTTGTACCAAACTTATCTACAGTGGCAGCTGTAGATAGCACAGAACAGGTAAATCGACACTTTGTCTATGGATTATTCCAATTGACAGCTCATTTTATGTATACTGACAGCTTTGCTTTTTAACATTGGTATTACTGTCAATTGAAATGAACGTGTAAATAAAATAGGTTATATTTTGTATTCTATTTCTTACTATATATTTATGCTCATTAAATTATTCTATTCTAATGTGTGTAGTAATAAAATCGTAAAAATAATAATAGAGATGTAAATTTATATTCATTATATATATATAAATATATATTATAATGCGTGATATTAAATGTGAGATGTTTAATTTCGATAATACATTGTATAATATAAGTGAAAAGATAATAAAAACAGAGTAAGTTTCAAAATAATATTAGATACATTTAAAAAATACTTTTATTTATATTTTGTTTACACTTACATATTACATTTAATATGAATTTAACTTCATTCATAAATGTCATTCTTTAGTAAATATATATCAAAATCATAGTACATTTATGCAATTAATTCATTCATGTTTTGATAGTCCTTTTATTAATTACTTTCAAGTGATATTCTAGTAACATTATTTATGTAGGATGATAATTATTTTTTGTTCTAAATAGTTTTATTCTTCATTCTGTTAAAATTTAAATGTAAAAAATATTTCAAAGTTAATTCCATAAATCATTAGTTTTTAAAAATTAAATTTAAAAAAATTGATAATCATATCACTTTTACTGTGTGTGTAAATTTTTTAAAGTATTTAATTGTAAAATTTTGGCTTTATGATAGAATAAATATTAAGAATCTAATTTTATAATTAAAAAATATATAAAAATATTAAAAAAACGTTTGTGATATATATATATATATATATATATATATATATATATATATATATATATATATATATATATATATATATATATATATATATATATATATATATATATATATATATATATATATATATATATATATATAAAATAACTTTCATTTTGAATAATATTAAGAAAAAACATTTTATTCACATTTTGAAAGTGTCATTTTCACTATTTAACAAGTTAATGAATATATCTAATGTAAAAAATGTTTATAATTTATTATAATTAGCTGGAATATAATTAACAGTTTTTGCAGTAAATGTTATAAATTAACAAATTGATATCATTAATTATAAATATATTTAATAGTCTTTACTAAAAAAATTTTTTTTTCATATTTTTACAATATACTTAAGCATATACTTAAATACACAATATATTTACACTTTAATATTTAATTTACATAACAACATAGTGATATTTATATTTTATTTTAGTGAAGTTCTTTCATTGTTATTGAAGAAAAAAAAAGAATTGAAATTTTTGACTCGTAAATACAATATTAAAGTTAAAGAAGTAGAAACATTTCGTGACAGTTGTGAGCAACTTCAAAAAAATCTTTTTAATTGTCTTGAAAAATATACACCAATAGAAAAGGTAATCGAATTTAAAAAATATATAAATAAATAGCTAGTTTAACAATTAAGATATAACTGGATAAAGGTTACATATTTATTTTCAATGTTATTTTTCAAATGTTTTTTTTTTATTTCTTGGCAGGAATGGAAGATATTAAAGGATGATAAAAAGAGAATCGATAAAATGTGTACTGATGCCGAAATTAAAATTCAAGAAGCAGTAAAATCTCAAATAATTGCTGAAAATAAAAGTGAACAGTTACTGAAAGAAATTAATGATTTGAAAGAAGTAAAATTACTTTTATTGATTTTTAATCATAATCTTGTAAATGAATTAAGGAATAGGATATAAAATAAATTTACATTTTCTTCTTTAATAATTTATCTTTATTATAGTAATAAAATTATACATTAAATCTTAATTTGTTATGTACATACATATTATTTATATGTACGTATATAATATTTATTACTATAAATCTTTCCAGAAAGAAAACTTCCTAATTAAAGAAAAAAATGATATAGAACTTTTCTTAAAAAATAATGAAAATGATTATAAAAGTACAAAAACTTTAAATAAACAATTATTAGATCTTTTTAAAAAATATGTAATTCCAAAACAGACATATAGTAACTTAACATCCAATGAAAATGATACAGATGTGACAAAAATATTGACTTCTCTGTTGAAAATAGATTTATCATCATTTGAGTTAACTAAAAATCAAAATATAATTCAACAGTCAGATAATGAATTGAATGCCAGACATCTTAGAAATGGAAAAATGATTAATAATAATTCAAAAAAAGCAGAAATTTCTGAAGCATTTACTTCTGATTTATCTTACAAAGATTTGATAATATTAGAACAATTGGAAGAAAAAATATCACAAGTTGATGAATGTAAACCAAATTTAATGGATGATTGTAAAATAACTAGTAATATTTTATTACAAACTAATTCACTGTTAAATATAAAACAAAAAAATGAAAAGTCGCTCGATCAAATAAATTCAGCTTTTATAAATGATGTGAGTAAACAATGTAATTATTCACAAAAAGTAACTGATATCAAAATTTCAAAAGTAAAAAAAAGTGTGGATCATCAAAGAAAAATGAAAAGTAAGAAAATTATTCAAAGAAGATGGGTACTGCTTAAAATGTTAATTTGTAAATGTCATCAAATTTACTCTCTACTAAAAGGTAATAAACATATAAAATTAAATATGATTAGAAAGCAGTTTTATTGTCAATCTGTACTTGAAACAAGGTTTTTAAAAGAAAAGAGTAAATTGAAAAGAAATTCTGTTTTTATAACTGATAAGGTAAGATATATTATTGAATTCAATTTGTTGAATAAGTGAAGTAATAATGCTATTTAAATGTATATTATATATATATATATATATATAAAAAAATTTATTATAAAAGGAGAAGAAATCCTATATGTATGGTATCCATAAGTTACCTTGTAGATAGTAAAATACCACTCTTCAGATTACTACAAATATTAAATAATGTTATATTCAAATAAAAACAAAACATGATTTTTTTAAAAAAAGGAATGAAGTTTGTGAACACAATATATATATATATATATATATATATATATATATATATATATATATATATATATATATATATATATGTATATATATATACATATATATATATATATATATAGAGAGAGAGAGAGAGAAAGAAACACTACATATATGGAACATCAAATATATAAAACAAACATTAAGTGTTTTTTTCTTTGATATGTATTTTAATTTAGACTGAATGTATGTATTTTTAATATTAAATAATTACGTATTTTATTAAATTGCTTAATTGAAAATATACTTTTTTTAAGAAAAGTAATTTTATGTTCCGTATATATATATATATAATTTATTACCAATTTCAGTTGCTACATGATTTGAAAGTAAAACTGTATTTGATAGACAAACATGTCAAAAAGTCTAGTATTTTAATAGTTAAAAAAGTGCCTAATATTAAGTCCATTTCTGAGCAAAAATTACAGGATAAACAAGGTGAGATAAGTTTGTTTACATAATATTGTAAAGGTATTAATTTAAATTCATATTTTAGAAATAAAAATATTTAAGGAAGATAAACTTGAAAATTTTTTACCATACAATGAAATGAAAATTCTTGATCATATTGACTATGCATCTGAGATAGATTTAAACTATTCACTTTCTATAAATTTAAATGATGTAATTAATGTAGTTCCGTTACTTTCACCACTCTCAACGACATCATCAAACATGTCTGGTAAGGTATTTTCAACATTACTGTATATTGGGTTTTTACAAAGTATTCATTAATGTTAAAAATTTAATCATGTGAAACATAATTTTTAGAAAATGATTTCGAGTCTAAATATAAGTGTGATGTTGCTGTTGGAATAGATGAAGGAATACCAAATTTTATTGAATCATTTACCCAAACAAACGAAATAAATCAGATATCTTGCTCTGTGCAAGTTCATCCAACTTATGTGAATATGGAGACACAAACCAGTTTTAATATTGAATTAATTAGTAAAAATTTTGAAAAAAACATAAAACAAAATACGTGCAGCTGCAAAAATAAATATTTAATCGAAAAAGAAAGTACAGATGTCAAATTAGTAAATAATGTAATAAATTCATTAAATCTAAAAGAAAGAACAGAGTATGAATCTGACCATAATTCACTTTCTGCTTTTAATGATCTTGATGAGCCTATTTATAATAAATCATTAAGAAGTAAAATAATTAATAAATCAGTATTAACATCTAACAGTGGAATATTTTTAGTTTCTGATATAGAAAACAAATTAGCACGTAATATACGAAACCTAAAAGTTCGAAAACGATGTTTAAAATGCAAATTTCATCAGTGTCGTTGTCATAAAAAATTAAAAAGTTTGGTTTTTTCTATTGAAAGTCGTTTAACTGAGCTATCCAATGATTATAGAAAACTTAAATCTCAGGTTTATAATCATAAAATTAACAAAAAGAAAATAATTTCTAATAAACACTGTGAAAATGCAAGTAATTTGAAGAATAAAGAAACATCTTTTAAATCCCAAATGAAATCTAAACTTCATAAACATAAAAACACAATAATTGACAGTAACTTAAATTTGAAAAATGCATTAGTACGTACTAGAAGTGTAAGTAGATATTTATTACCCACAGCTGAAAAAGAAGTTGAAATAATAACTCAAAGTATTAATAAAAAAAATAGTTTCAGTCCTGTGAATAATATAAATTCAAAACCATTAAAAAATTGTGACAATTTAGATTCTAATGTTTTCAATGCCTCGAAACACCAGTGCAGTAATTATTCATCTGATATAAATATATTAGATAAAAATAATCAAAACATTACATGTAATTGTGTTTCGGAACAATTAACGAACAATTATTCATTGTTAAATATTGAGTTTGTAAATAACAAACAAGTAGAAAGTGAAAGGCATTTAGAATTAACTGAAAAATGTCCCAAATATGATGAAATTATAGAAACTGAGAATTCGTGTAAAAATTCAGCTTATAGAAACAAAGAATTATCCAAAGTTATTAACAAAGTTGAAGACACATTTATTTCTGAACATCTTAAAAATAATCAAATGTCAGATTCATCAAAAGATTCTGAGTCAGAATCATTAATCATAAATAATAAAAGTAGCAATTCTAATTGTATTTCTGAATCATTAAAAATTATAGATAATATTATTCCTCAAAAACTAAGCACTAGTAAAAAATCAGTTGTTGATACAAATTTTATATATTATGACAAAAATAAGTCATGTTTTACAAAAAGTAGTTCAGGTAAATCAGAAATGGGTATATTATTTGATGAAATGACTTCAGATGTTTCCAAAGAGGTTAGTGTTAATAAAATAAAGTATTCAAATAATGATTCTATGATATCTGATATAGTATGCACAGACAGTGTTTCAAAATTTCCTACAAATAGTTTATGTTCTGAATCAAATAAAAATCAAAAATATAAAACTGATTATTGCATAGAAAAAAATAGAAATAAGAAAAAAAGGAATAATAAATATCTTGAAAATCAGTGTAAAAAAATTAAACAGAACCACAAAGTTAATGATACATTTTTTGAAATAAATAATTTATTTGAAGAAAATGCTAGAGTTTCTAATATGATCAAACATTCAGCTGAAAGTAGTAAAGATATATGTGAAAACAATATTAAAAATAAATGTGTGGAAAATGGTGTTAAAACTTCTATAGTTTCTATTTCTGAAGATAAAAACAAATACCTAAGTAAGGAAGCAATTGAAACAAGAAGTCGAGCACAGCTAATACTGAAAATGAAACCAACTAAGAAACAAAGTAAACTCAAAACAAAAACTGAATTTAAGTCATCTTTAAGCTTAAGAAATAGAAGTATAAATTTAGATCCTCAGCAAAATATTTGTGAAGTAAGTAAAGAACTCCATAATACAATTGATTCAGAGAAAAACACTGTGGATACAGAACCCAATAAAATGCTGATGAAAACATTAAAAATGACTAATAATAATAAAAACAATGACGAAAAAATAGCAGAGATAGCATCCTTAGGTAAATCTATTTAAAAAATAACAATACTTATATAATCTACAGAAACAGATATTCTTATTTTTTAAAAAAATTATAATTACAAAATGTTTTAGATGAAAGTATTTTACAAATAAATAAATTATTAGAAAATTGGTCTGATATACATTTACAAGAAGTTTCTGATAAAATTAAAAACTTAAAACCAACTGTATTAGCACAGTAAGTACCAAAATAAATTCAAAAATGTATTATTATTGTACTGACGTGTTCATTCATTTTAGTTTAATAATAAATACAATTTCATCAGATGTAAATGTTGAATTGGACAAAACATTTACACCACCAGCTCCACCTCTTACTAGCACACAGCAAAAAATATTAATTTTAATATCTGATTTAGAGTCAAGGTGTCATATTTCCACTTTACAAACAATTATGCTCTCACAATTACAAACAAGAATTTTATTACCCACCAATAATTTATGGACGCTTGGAAATTTGACACGGATATTTATTGCTATTTGTCGTTTGAAGTAAGTATAAATCATATTTAAATGGAGTAAATTGTTTGCAATTAATGAATTTTATTTAGATTTGATGTTGAATGTGCACGGGTATTATGTTGTGATGCATTATATAAACTCAAAGATAAAGCAGTTCCAGTCATTTTTATTATATTAACAAGCTGGCCTGAGGTACTTCCTTGTAAGGGATCTAGTAATGGTAAATATAAACTTTTTACATATAGAACATTTTACCATGTAAGTATATGTAATACAACTTTTTTAAAAAAGTTAAACAGTTTGTGTATATTGTATATTTCATTTTTTCATTAGTTTAAATTGAACTTATTGTTAGTTTCATTTGTAATATTCTAATCAAATAATTTTCAGATAATGTATTAGTGGAGGTAATCGTTCAAGTAATTTTTTTAAAAAAAAGTCTAGTTCCAGGATATAACTTAAGACCTCTGCATGAATTACTTACACAATTTTATAACTATAAACGTGGAGAAGTTCTACCAAGCCAGCTATGTAGTAATCTAATAGAAC
This sequence comes from Acanthacorydalis orientalis, assembly GCA_034766995.1. NCBI lineage: Eukaryota > Metazoa > Arthropoda > Insecta > Megaloptera > Corydalidae > Acanthacorydalis > Acanthacorydalis orientalis. The sequence goes on along the minus strand of CM068313.1, from coordinate 17,681,118 downwards.
AATTTAAAAGTAATTATGAACTGATTTTATATGCTTATTTTGTATACATGTGTTAATTGAATTTACTAATGAAAGTGCAAGACACATTTGATCTATTAATTGATTCTTATATAAATGTGTTCTTTAAAAATGTTATAAAAATATACATATCTAATTAAGGTATAATTGTTTGTTTTTAGAACAAATGTCAAAAAACGTATTTTATGCTATATTGCTATTAGCAAGAAATCAAGATAGTAATTTTACACACCAACAAATATTAAAGCAACATTTATTACCATTTTTGGAATTATCTTTTGATAATATCAAACTTTTATCAAAAAGTGCAAGAACGATAGAATGTAAAAGTGTTGAGGAAAGAATAAAAATAACTTTAGATTTAATAGGAAAATTGTCAATAGTATTTGAAGTTCCTAATGATAATAAATTAATAAAAAGTATACAATTGCAGTTGATACAATTACAAAAAGACAACAGTAAGTACCATTAATTCTATATATATATACATATATATATATATATATATATATATATATATATATACATATATATATATATACATATATATATATATATATATATATATATATATATATATATATATATATATATACATATATATATATATATATATATATATATATATATATATATATATATATACATATATATATATATGCAAATAATTTGGGTCTGTGCTAAATATTAAATTATTAATTAGACTGCATGTATTGTATCAATTAAAAAAAAATGTATACTTGTTGACCAAAATTATATCTAAAAATGTTTTAATCAATTTGTTTTAGGTTTTTTATCAGAAGATGTTACAAAGGAATTAATAAAAGTTTCAAATTATTTTCAATAAATGTTTTTCAGTAAATCAGCAAATGTTTATTTTAACAACCTATTTCAAAAATAAAACATTAACAAAAGTAAGTGTAAACACACACACACACACACAAATAATGTGCTTAAAAATGAAAAGAAGGTTACAAATTCATAATACACATATAAATTATTCTTACTATTATATTAAAAAAAAAAACCAAAGATTACACTTGCCCATCTATATGTATATACACATTTACTCAATTTGTTTCTGTATAGCTATTGTATTTGAATATATAAATTTATTATACATTGATTAGTAATAATACGAGTTGCTTTATTTCTATTCTAATAAAGATAGATTGAGTTCATTTCATATATACAGTAAGCAATTTTGCCTCTTTGAAAAGCTCTTAAAGAATTCATTACCTAATTAATTTTTAAACAAGTAGAAGTATAACTCTCCTGTCCATCCCCAAACACATCTTTTTTTACTCAAAATTAAATTAACATCTTTGCTAGATTGTATTTACACATGTACAGAGAAGATGGAATTGATTGCCAATAATTTAATCTAATTTAAATCGTTATGGTAAAAAATATAATTACTTATGTAAAAAATTCATTAAAATATTTTTTATTTAGTTGATTTATTGTTTTATTATATATTTACACATTAATTTAAAAATAAATTACAATTTCTGTATATATATGTAAGAATATATATTTGCGTGTGTGTGTATGTATGCATATATATACACACACACATGTACAAATGAATCACTACAATACTTAAAAATGTTTATATATAAATTTTTATTTTCCAATACCCACTAAAGCTTCATCCATAAGTTCATCATCAGTAATACATGGAGATGCAGAGTGTGGTGATGGTATAACAAGAGGTGATGTTACTGGAGATTTTACTATATGTATGGAAACAGATGGTGATGATGGCATTGGCGGTGTACTTCTATGACTAGATGGTAGCATAGTAACTGTACGTTCAGCAATATTAGAAATTTTAGACAAATGTTCTGAAATAGATGATTTAGGTGAAGAAAAATCTAATAACGTTTCTACAGAATCTTGTGATGAACTAGAACTCATAACTTTTATTGCGACTTCATTGAGAATTTTTTTATCATCTGTTAACTTTGACTGACTAACAATGAATTTTCCATTAGCACAGCTGTCATGCGATTTGATTGATAAATTTATAGATTCATTAGATGTGTTACATGAAGAAAATGATACTGATGTAGTTAAGGGATATATAGTTGGTTTACAATTACTTGTATTAGCGTCATCTTTACCAATGACGCTATTAGATATGTTTTGTTCATTTTTTGTACGTTTTTCTAATTCCAAATTTTCATTCGATACACGATTAGGAGATGGTGATGAATGAGAAAAATTAGAAGATTGTAAATTATCTGTTAAGTTTGATAATTTTGGACTGTTTGCTACATTAATTCCAATTGAATTTGTCATGGAATTACTTGTTACTGATAAATTAGATCTTATACTTTTTTCCTCTAAATTATTTTCATTTACTTTAGAAGCAATCAGTGATAATGGAAACTTAGAAGATATATCATTTTTTGAAATTGTATCGTTTATTTTACTGGACAATTCTGCAGATCTCTCAGCCTCATTATCCGAGATAACAGAATTTAATTTTAGACTAGGCGATGATTTTTTGTTGTCATTATCTGATGTCATGCTTCTTGCAGATAATTTAGGAATTTGAAATTTTGTATCAAGAGTTTGCTTAATTAATCCTTCAACTCTTAAATGTGCAGGAAAAGAAGAATCTGTTTTTGTGTTTTGTGTAAAAAATTTTAATTTAAAATCACGTTCGTTATCACTCTCATCTCGAGATAATGTTGTGGGACTAGATCTTCTTGAATCTGATTTGGAAGAACTAAATAAAGATTTATCAGCCTTACTAATTAAACGAGATCTACCGTCTCGTATACGATCATTACCACTCATAGTTTTTTGCAAAGACTTTGAAGTGCTTAAAACTAAATTTGAACTTCCTTTATTTATGGATGAAATTTTGTGTCCTCCATTTCCAGAACTACTAGTATTTTTTACATTTCCATATACTGTGGAATTTGATACTGAACTTGAAGTTCCACTGGCTACTTTTTGTGCTAACTGCTGTGGTTTTTTTGAAGCTGGCCCACTGTTCACTCCTGGTTTTAATCCCGTATGTGTCTTTGGAGAGCTACTTCCAATTGTCATAGACACTTTATTATTACTAGTTCCGATATTTGGATTACTTGAAATAGATGACTTTGATGAATCTTTAGTTCTAGTTTTGTTAATGGTTATTTTCATTCCATCTGAACTTGGTTTTACCATATATTCAGAATTTTTAGTTTCACCTGATTTGCCAAGGCTTTTAGAATCAACTTTTGTAGATATTGAACAAATTCGATTTTCACGATTACTACTACTTATTTTTGTACTTGTTCCTATATCAAGTTCAGGACCACAGTGTTGAGCTGATTTCAATTTATCTATGACAGCTGATAATGATCCTTTTCTATTTCGTACTTGACTTTGATTACCTGATTTACTTAAATCAAGTCCAGTAGGTGATGATAAATTTTCCGAGCCAATTGCTCCTTGACTTTCTACATGAGATGTCAAATCTAAATGTTTTAATTTCACACTAGAAGATTTCACTTTATTTGAATTGATATTTGAATTTACATTAAATAAATTTACAGAAGATAGAGACACAGATGCTTTTCTTTCTTTATCTCTATTGGAAGAATCTTTATTTAGTGACCTTACTTTCATAGAATCAGTCGATTTATTTGATGGTGAATCAGTAGCTGATTTAAGTGCTGACATACTTGGTTTTCCTGTACCACTGGTTGTCTGATGTTTTGGAGATGCAATATGACGTTTAGGGCTAGCAACACCTTGTGAAATATGTTTAGGAGTACCAGAATGTTTAGCATTATGATGAGCAGAACTACTACTTTTACCACTGGATTGCTTTCCGGAATTGTTTGGACCACACTGTTTACCACTTGACAAATTTCTACTGTGAGTTGGTGATGAAGTAAATTTTCGCACATTTGATGGAGATGTTGCGGATGTAGTTGATGGTGATAATTCAGCAGGCTTAATACTTACAGAAACCGGTTTTAACAAAGGATCTTGTTTAACAGGTAATTTTTCAGGAGGCCGCATAGATTCATCTTCTCTTTTTCTTTTTCGTTTCTTTTCTAATTTATTTTTTTCTTCTGAACGACTTTTACCACTTTTACGATCTTTGCGCTCATCAGTAAAAGATTTATTTTGCGATGTTGTTATTGGTGTTATTGTAATTGAACTTGGAAGAGTTGTATTACCTGCAGATGCAATAGGAATTATTTCAATTCCAGGTCTTCTTTCAAGACCCATTCCAGTAAGCACTGAATTAAAATTTTGAGACGGAGTTGTAGTAGATGTTACAGGTGTAATACTCACAGATGGAGGCACAAGATTTTCATCAAGATCTAATACAACTGAAGGAGATCTTTGATTCTCTCTAGATTTTCTTAATTTTGTTTCAGATCGTAATTCATTTACCAATGAATCATCTAAATCATCTCCACCAGATCCTTCATATTCAGAGTTTGGTTTATCTGCATCTACAAGTTCAGTTGTATCTAAACCTGATGATTCAAGGTCTGATTGAAACCCCAACACAGATGTTGGTGTTGTTATTCCAAGATCAGATGTTGCTTCATGTGAGGGTGTGTCTAATGAGTTTGAATCACTGCTTGAACTTTCTAATAATATTTCACCATCTTCACTAGGTTTTCGTTTTGGACTTTTCCATGATTCTTCATTTATTTTTCTTTTATGTTTTTTGGCAGATTTTTCTACAGTTGAATTCACTAGTAAATTATTTAGTTCAAGATTATTTATTGATGAACCTTCAGAATTGGTAAAAGATGAAAACCCTACTAGTGATTCATTTAAAAAATTTCCTGAATGAGAATGTTCTGTTACTGATTGCACAGAATCAGAAACATGACCATTTCCATTATGTTCTCGTTTAATTTTAGTTTCTGATCCTGTAAAATCTGGTAATGAATTACCATTTGAACCGTTTCGACCCCCCGGATCCTCAGATCCGAGGGGTAAACTAAAATTTTCATTTCCATTTGAGTATTTTTTACAATGACTAGCTTCTTCCCAAGATTTTATAACTGCCCGCATTGTAATCGGTATGGAAAGACACCTTTGAAAAACTTTAGTTGCCAATTCTGAAGTCACTTCACATGGTTCAGAAGCATTTCGAGAACTAGAAATTTTACATGTTACATTTGCAATATCTGTTAAATCGATTTCAGCTGTAGCCATATTTTCTTCTAATGGATGTTCAAGTGAAATTGAAAGATGTTGCCAAGAAAGTGCACTTACTTCAAACATAATCATATTTTCCAAATCTAAAAAAAAAATAAACATTAACTAAATTAACACAATTTGTTTTCTTAACTGTATTAAATTTTTATGAAATATACATTTATATTCAATATATTAAATAACCTTGTTTACTGTTAGGTCGAATACAACTTGAAAGAACTGTATTAAATAAGGCTTGCTGTCGTAATAGATTTAATATAGATGGAACATGACCTGGATGAGTGAATGGTACACCATTTACTATAACACCTTGTAAACCTTTTCCTTCAGTTAAAAAATAACAATGTTGTTGATCAGGTAAAGTCTAAAATTGAAATAATTTAAATACCTAATATAAATCTACTTTACTTAAAATTATTTACCACAAATAATCCTCGATTATTAGCACAATCTAATCGACCTTCAGAGGCATGTTGAGTAATTAAGCTCAACAAAGGATATGTAGCACTGGAATCTCCACATTCTAACTGTGTAAAACCTTGGATTCGTTTTGTTAAGGTTGTACAGATTGGCATTGGTTGAGACAAACGTAAAAAGAAACAAGCAGGTATCACAGCACTATTTTGAGGAGTTAGATTTCCATATGATGGAGTGCTTTTAGAAAAAGCAAGTGATAAGTAAAATGAACACTATATTTTAATAAAATAAACTTACTTATTATTCATGTTACGATTAATAGAAATAATAGGAGTAATTGGTAACTTATGTGCTGTTGATCCTTCTATACAAATAGTAACACTAAATCCTAAATTTCTTGTAATCACTCTTTCTATTGTTAAAGATTCTGCTTTACCACGTATAGTGTCAATTAGTTCATAGGGAGATACTAAATATGTTAATTTCATTGGATGTCCTGTAAAAATTTTACCTTTCATGTAATATATAAATTTATAAGATATACAAACACATACCACCACGTCGTTTTTCTAAGATTCCAATTGGCGATTTATGAAGAAGATTAAATGGTTCCTTCATAAATGTCTGCAGCTGTGCTAAAGTATTTAAATCTGTTTCAAGAGATTGTAAAGCACTGAAAGCTTTACATTTTATTTTCTTTTCTGCATTTAACTGATAAATCGATGCTAAACCTATAAAAACATATACATTTGTATAAATACATATGTATGATATTCAAGTCACAAAAAATATTACTGAATTTGGGTACAACCTTCAAGTTGTGTTGTAAAATCCGTAAAGTCTTGTCGAGATAAACAATCAACAAGTTCTGCACAGCTTTGTTGCTCAACTTTACCTTCATGATGTACCTTGACATCACGAACACCACAACCTCTTTCTCCACCTTCAAGAACAACTTCCAAATAAAACATATCAGAAGATATGAACAACTCCACACCTGATGGTCCTACCATGAATTTTAATCTACATAAAAATAAAATTATTTATATTATAATTTGTATGTTTTAACTACATAAACAATTTAATATCAATGTCTTTTGAAGAAAAAATTTACATCAATAAATTAATGAAATTATATATTATATACTTACATTATAAACACATGTTAAATTATGTGTGAAGTGAGGTGTGTACATGTGTGTAAGTCACGGTCTTACATACAGATCTGGCAACGACAATATTGAAAATGGTATCGTTTGTTGGTCGAACTTTTTAATAATAATCTCCGTCAACACATAAATCCATCCGTAAAGGAATACACTCCCTCCTTTACCTTTCACAGTATAGCATGAATTTTAAATATGTAGTTACAAACAAAATTGTTAAATGTGTGTGTGTGACATTTATCATCTTTTAATACCCTTATGACTTTATCTTTTAATACTCAATTTCCACGAAAATTCAATTAAAAGAACACGCTATTATTAGACTTATACGGCTATTATGAGAGCGATGACAAGTAACATAGGGTTAGATAGAAGTGTATCTCCCTATGGGTGGTGCCATGTAATGGCGGAAATTATTATTAAAAATTCGATCAACAAGCGATACTTTTTTCGCTACTGAAATTGGTATACAAGACCGTGGTATATGTAATAAAATATGTAAATGATAAACAAGACCTTAAATAAAAATTAAAAATACTAAACCTACCCTAACTGACGAGTAAGACTTTCTAATCGCTCTATCATACTCTGTAAAGAAGTAACTTTTATACAGTGCTGTAGTGTGTCTAAACATTTCTGATGCTGACTTTTTTCAACGCTATCTAATGAATATCGTTTATCCTAAAATCAAATAATATTAAACATATGTAATAAACATTTAATTAGTATAGTAAATACAATATTTTGACTAAATACAATTTAAAATTTTCATATAAAATATTAATTACAACAAAAACATGGCTATTATCAGAAACATGCCTTATTTCTATTTTAGAAAAATACACCACGAAATTCATTTGTTATCATACAACTTTCTACTTACCAACATTGTCATTCGAACAGACTTTGATGTTTCTTGAAAGGATTTAAACTGGCTAGACTTTGACCTTAACTTTTCCATTAACAATTCCATTTGCCATTCTTTAGATTTATCGATATTTCCAGCAATAGTAGAAGCTGCTCATATATAAATTATTGATTGAAGAACATTAATTTTTATTTATTTAAATATTTACTTCTTCCTCATACAACAATTTATTTAAAGTACTACGTAAAACAAAATTGTAAATAATACAAATCATAATTACTTTTATTCTTATTATACAGGAGAGTGTGTATGCGTGTGTGTGTATATATATATATATGCAATTAAACAGTATTTTCAAACTCAGCTCAGGCTTCAATAATTGGCTGTTCTGAGATTTCTTTGCCACATGCCGATAATACAAAATGTACTTATCTACACATAATGTTTCACACTATTTATACATTTCAACTTTTTTATTGCCACAGTTTTATTATACTAATTTATGGTTATCAATTTTACCTTATCGAAAAACGATTTTCATAGGGTGTTTATATCGTACTATAAACAAAACTGTTTTATTCTATCAACATTTTAAAATCATTACCCGTTTAAGGATATGTATAAATGTATATATAATGTATACATATATTGATATGGGAAATAAAACAAATCAAGAAAATTTACAGATCCATTCCATCTGTTAAAACTATTTGTATTATTTATTATTATATTAAATATTATATGTATGTACTTACAACTGGAGACTGTACTAATAAGCGCAGCCATGAATACGTTTAAAGTAAATATACAATAAGAATGTTTATAATTTGATAGCCATGTCTTTTCTTGACAGGAACGCAAAATCTGCTTTCATAATCATGAACGTAGATAAAGACCAGGAACTATTGCCATCAAGATGATGAAGACTAAATTACACTATAAAAAAAGCAACGCAATTGTACATTTTAACGTGATTTTATCTTTGCATTTTGAGTTTTTTTTTCTAGGGAATTTACTTAACTTCAGTTTTAAATTATAATTCGACAACGTTATGATTTCAAACTTTATTCACTGATCGGATGCATGTATTTTGTAGATTTGATTAGGTAAAATTGGATAAAATCAGTGGTATGCGAGTAACTATTGGTGAATATTTTTATTTATAAGACGTATTATACAAATTTATTTTAAATACTGTTTAAGTTATTATAATTGTCTCGTTTTGAAATGTATGAAAAGTGTAATTTGTACATGCTTTTATTTAAATTAATATTTACTGTTTAGCAGACAATAACAAAATATGAGATGGATCTTGCAGAAACAATACCTTCCAAAGAAATGCCAATGGCATTGCCAGTGTGGAAAATGTTTTATAATCCTATTATGGCATTATTTGAAAATCTTTCAAATTCAGCCACTGACATGGAAATTTTAATTTCATCTATTTTAAATAGTACATCAGAATTTTCAGACATTTTTGTACCACGTTTGGACCTAAATATTAGTAATGAATTTAATGAAACTCTAGAAAAAAAGTACTATATTTTTACATTATGGCTACAGGGAAGATTGTTTTATCTTTTGGGTTACGACAAGCTTTCCAGGTATTTTTTCCATTAAATTGGGTATTATATATACACACACACAAATATACATATAAATGTATATACTTATATATATATATATATATATACATATACATGTTTTAGGATACATAATATGAGCATTGAAGCACAACTTAAAGTTCTCGAAGTTTTGAAAATGTTTCAGCCACATAACTATAAGAAAATTTGTAAAGAATATGTCAATGCATTAAAATATATCTTGAGTAATGTTTGTAAATCTACTAGTACAGATTTGTTGAATACTGAAACAACTTTTAATATAGAAACATCAAAGATAATTTTGAAACAATTCTTTTGTGAAGAAAATGTAGGAGAAAATTTAGATTTACATTCTGTACACATTACTATTAGTTCATTGGATACATGTAAATCACTAATTATTTATTTAATAAGAATTTGTTCACAAATAATGTTGAATGAACTTGATATGAATTTGGAAAATATTATGTTACACCAAATATGTTGTTGTTTTATAACTATTCTTCAAAATTTTGAAATGAAGCTTAAATTAGCTGTTATTTCAGCGTATTCAGAATATTTACAAAATACTGGATTAGATTATATAAATAATATGAATAATAATCATTTTCAGTTGAAACATTTTTATTCATACTTACAATTATTAGTTAGCCAGTTTAAAAATGTATCTAATACTTACCAAGAAGTACATTCCTTAAATTGTGTTTTAACTGAGCATTTTAATATTATTTGTAATTTTAATGGGCTAAATAACTATAGTTTAAGTGCAAATTTAATAAAAATTTGTCAGATCATTATATTTGAACGTGAAGAATTTGTACAATCAGTTCCACCAATATCTGAATCGATAAACATTTTTTCTGAAGATTTAAAAAAAAAATGCTGTTTTTTAATAAAAATAACTCTAGAAAAGTATCCAGAAACAATAAAATTAATGGAATGTTATATAACTGATATTGATGAATATAAATGTTCCTCGAGTTTATTGAAAATAATTGAGTACATGGTGAAAAATGAAGTGCTTAAATATATTAATCATACAAAACAATTATCAGATAATAAAGATTTAATTATTAGTGATGTTAGCCCTACATATAAAAAAATGTATAAAAAGATTGAAATATGTTTAAATATTGATGCAATGGAATTAAACATTATTGATAAAGAACTGCAGTTAATTAAACATATATCAAATAGTATTTATTTAATAAATGAAGAAATTAAAAGTTGGTTAAATCATGCAGAAAAAAAAATGGATGCTTCATTAAAATATTATCATTCATTAGAAAAAATTATATTTCATATATTGAAGAGATTTAAACATTGTAGTATTAACAGTGTTGAAAATAATATCATTCTATCTACTGTAAATATTTTACATAATCTATTGTCAGTTGAAGATTTTTCAAAAAATACAGAATATTTAGAAGCAATAATTGCAATACCAATGATTCCATTCAGTAGATTTTTCAAAAATTCCTGTTGCGGTATAGACAAGAATTTCATGAACAAATTGTTTTGTTTCCAATTTGTTGAAAAAGATTTTGATGTTACTATTCAAATAAGATGTTTAAATGTATTATTACTAGCAGTTTCTCATTGCTCTTCTTCATTAGAGTGTCATAAACAAATTAAGGAATTTGTATATTGTATTTTTAAAAATATTATTGCTTTATCAAATAACCAATTAAAAAGTGAAGTATTGCTTTCTTTGCCTATATTAATAATTTATGAATTAAATACTCCTTATAATATAATTACTGAATTATTACATCCAATGTTCAATGATGGAAATCCTGTTTTACTTAAAACTATAGCTAAAATACTGGGTAAAATAGCATGCGTCTTAGGTGGACACTATATTATTAACAATATTCACAATAATGTAAATACTTATTTAGAATATCATTCGGATATAATATGTTACAGTTGTGATACTGTTTTTGCTAATAATAATAATAAAACTAAATTTAAATATAAAAATTTTAAAATAAATCGTACTAGTTTCATTAAAAAAAGTAATTATTTTGAAATAATGGAAGATATTTTAATACCTTTTATGAAATTATTCCAAAGTACAGATGCACATATAAAAACAGAAATGATTTCATCATTGCCAAAATTATCTATGCATATGGTTCGTTTTCATTCACTAGATATAACTCAACACTGGATACAATATATAAACGATAAAGAATATATTGTAAGAAAAGAAATGTCACTAGTTATGAACTGCATGTTAAAAAATCTTCAGGTTTGTTATTATATTTATATCATTTAAAAAAAGTTTTAAACTTTTATTTCTTTTTAGGCAAAAACTGATATTGATCCTCTTTTAAAGAATCATATTTATCAGTTAATCATTAAAGAAGTGATTACTGTTGCCCAAGAATCTTTAGAAAAACAAAACTGGAAATTACAAGATACCATATTAGAAACTGTGAGCGTAATTGGGCTTTCAAATATTCAAAATTCTGTTTTAGTCAGTTTTAAACTTTTGGTATATTTTTTAATGAACGTTAATTCAAGTGTGGCTCGAATAGCAAATATATATTTGAATAAAGTAGCAAGTTCATTATCAATGACTGAAAATGAATTGTATACAGAATATAAAAAAGATATTTGTAAAGCTATAATTGAAGTAGCTGTAATTAATTTTATAGCATTCAAATTTGAGTTTACTTCTTCATTACAATTGATTTCGAAAGCTATTGGATTTAGTGGATCTAAAGAGTTTTTAAACAATGATTGTCATCATTTACTGCCTTATCTTATACCATGGTTAATTAAAGTTCCAAAAACAATATCGTTATTAAATGATGTATCTGTACTAATGGGTATTGAAATTCCTGATTTATTAAGCAAACAATTTTCAAATATATATCCATATGTAAGATTATACGAAAAAAAAGATATATCGGATAAAGTCATGATTTTTATAGAAAAATATTCAAAAACATCTATTTCTTCTTTGAAAAAACGCCACTTTAGGGTATGTTTTGAATCAATACATATAAATATATATATATATATATACACGCATATATGTGTGTACGCGTGCATGCATATGTGTGTATATAGACATATATACATCCAATTATTTATGACTTACATTTAGGTTATTCATAATGAACTACTACTGCATTATCATCTTGATTCAGTCAAAGTAATGGAAGAATTGAGATCTTTGTCAAGAGAAGAATTTGAAAATTGTGATGTAACTTTAGTGAATTCTATTCAAGTTGCTAAATTTTTACAACCAAGGTTTTTGGGAGTTTTGGTCTATTTTGATTCTAAGTTAATGAGTAAAAAAGTCGCTCTATCTGTAAAACGAAAAGCATTACAAAGTCTTCCAGAGATAATCAAGTTAATGGGTTCTAATCACATAACACCATTACGTTTTAAAGTTTTAGCCACTTTAAGAACTACTTTAACTTTAAATAATGGAATTTTTCCAGAACTGAGTTGCAATGCTTGGAGTGCATTTATAAGAAATTGTGATATAGAATCATTAGGTCCATTGCTGTCAACAATATTTGTCTCTTTGTTACCATTATTAATGACTTTTACAAAAATAATAAGTGATATTTTTAATTTTTTGATTATAGAAAATGAAAACATTTTGCGAGAATATATTCCAGATTTATTTTTTTTATTAGACACAAATGTTTCTAATAACATAAAAGCAATAGTAAAACAACATATGGCAAAAATTGAGCATAATAATTGTAAGGAAAACATAAAATTTTTCATCAAATACATTAATCATGAAAATGTTGAAGTAAGAACTTATGGAGTCAAATTTTTACAAAAAGTTTTGGAAAATAAAGTGGCATTAGATAATTTTATTCTTGGAAATAGTGGACTTGATCCATTAATTGTTGATTTATTGGATGTATTAGTTGAAGGTATAAAAAGTAATATTCATTCACTTTTGATAGAAAAAATTAATAATGTGTAAATAAAACAATAACTAGTAATTTAGTATTAAATTACAAAATATTCATACATTTCAGGTTGCAGAGACAATGATGAATCTTTACAATTAGCTTGTAGTGATTGTATTGGAGAATTAGGAGCTATTGAACCTAGTCATTTGCCAAGAAGGTAAGATATTTTTTTTAAATTGTATAATAAACTATTTTTCTATATGAATAAAAATAGTTTATTTTTTTATATATATTATTGCTTATAAATTCACAAATACATATATACCATGTATGTAAAATAAATGAATTACATACAGTTTGAAACTGCAAATATAAAGAACCTCATTAGTGTCTGCTGAAGCATATATATATATATATATATATATATATATATATATATATATATATATATATATATATATATATATGTATATAATTATACACATAATGTATGTAGAATAAACAATTAATCATGCTTTATTCAAAAGTAATTCGTATCTTGTATTTTAGAAATAATGTTTCATTATATTTATAATTTATCATATATGCATTTATTTATATTAAAAAAATATTTCCAAAAGACATTTTTTTATTTATTAAATTTAATTAAATTGTATGAACTAGTACCATATTAAAAAAAATAATTATTATTTTTTTTTATAACTTAAGATGTATTGTTCGTTATGTTAGAGTAAAGAGAATAAAGCAAGTCATTGGTACTCTTAACATTTTTCATATGCATGTAAAAAATCTAGAGCTAGAACATACATATTCATTTTGAAAAAGAAGAATATCTGACACAGTCTAACTAGTTAGTCAAACATATTAAATAAGATATTGCTTACTTGATAATTTAGAGAAACATTTATATTCCTGTCTAATTAACTATAAAATAAAAATGTTCATATGTTAATGTTTTAAATGTTTGTTTGTTTATATGTTGTTTATTTAATAGATTTAAATTATATTTGTTTGTAGATACATTCAAACTAACCAGTCTTTCACATTTTCTATTTTTGAGGACAGTTTTGTGATTAATGCTTTGAATGAGTTAATAAGAGCATTTCAGTCAGAAAAACACAGTCAGGTATGTTAAATTGCAAATATAGAAATATAGTGTTCAGCTATTTTATTTTGTTTACTTGAAAATAAAATAAAAGTGTACTTTTTACATACTTTTTGATGTATATTTTCAAATTGTATTCTCCAAGACCATGTATGTATATATATATATATATATATGTAGATCCCATAGGTAGGTCTTCTTATAGGATTAGTTGAAAGTCTGCTTTCTGTGGCTGGTTTCAGTAAGTGTATCATCTTCATGTTGATTTTGAAGACTTTTCAAAATCCATCTAAAGGTGGTACACATGCTGGAACCGGTCATGGAAAGCAAATTTTCAATTGATACTATAGCACAAGAACCTCTAGAATGACATACCAACGACATCACAAGTACAAAACATAATTATGTATGTATGTATGCATGCATGCATTCACTCATACAAGTTAATATATTCTATAAAGTTTACATACAAATTCATTTTTATTTACAACATGTATAAAATAGATAAAAGTATTTTTATACATTATAATTATTTTCATAAATTAAAATTATAAATGGGAATTTGGTTATTGTATAAATTTATCTTATTTTTATAGAATATGGACTGTTTTGCTCTGGCAATACAAGAAATATTGAAAACATATGGTGTATCTCCAGAATCAAGTAGTGAAAATGGAAAAAATTTATGGGAAAATTTTCCAGACAATCAACGAGAAATAATGCGTCCTCTTCTTTCATCACGTTACACAATTTCTCCACACGGAGAACAAATAATAAATATACATCCAATATTCGGTTCAAGTAATATCATGTCTTTTACAAATTGGATAAATAATTGGACAAACCGTCTAATTCAATTAATACAAAGTGAACAAACACGATTATTATTCCAATATTGTAGACCAAGTTTAAAACGAGATCTGCGAACTCTAATGTTTTTTTTACCACATATATTAGTACATACATTATTAGAATGTCAGCAAAATGATAGAATTCTTATTTTTGAAGAAATGATGGCTGTCCTTAATAACAATCAAATTAAAAAAAAAATTTCTACTTCTCTATTAGAACATAGACCTTTAAAGTCAGATTTTCTTAATTATATACCAGAAAATAATGATATTGAAGACCAAGTAAGCAATTATACAGTTTTAATTTAATCAAAATTAAATATATTTATTTTTTAAAAACAATAAGTAATAGAATCTATATAAATGTAATTTTTTTGTAGATGAAACCATCTAAAATTATTTACATGTTATTAGATTATTTATTACGCTGGACATGTGAATGGCAGTATACAAATTCTTCAGGAAAATCTCAAAATAATGAACGAGATTACTTGACTA
>CM068313.1:17573011-17663011 GCA_034766995.1 Acanthacorydalis orientalis | reverse complement strand
ATTTAATACACTGAAACGTGGTTTAGAAGAATACTTTCCTGATGCATGTAATTTCAAAACATTTAAACCATATGAAAGAAAACTTGATAGGTAAATATACATAAAATTATTAATGTAATTTTTATTATAATACCCTTCTTTCATTATTTATAAATGCATATTGTAAAATATATATTTTTTTGTAGTAGTATCACTTAATTTTTAAAAATGTATTATAAATATGTACATACGCTTTTATATATATATATATATATATATATGTATGTATGGGAAAAATAATAATAGCTATACAATAACAGTTCTAATTTTTTCCTTTATAATTTTCTAGAAAATTATGTGCAGAAGCAAAACTTCTTATTGCATCTTATAATGAAGAAACTGTAAATCTTGATATGGAAACAAATTTACAAAAATATAAAGAAGCTACTGAGGTTTATAAAGAATGGGAAATAAGTATGGTTAGTATTATTTAGTAGTATAGTCACCTTTCAGATTTTTTGTAATACATAACACATAATATGCATACGTACATGTGTATGTGCACCTGTGCATGCATTTTTGTATGTGTACATAGGTATAAACGTGTGTGTACATTTGTACCCACGTGTGTGTGTCAGTAAGACATTTGTATGATTGTATTTTTTGATTTTACAAATGTTGAATGTTTTTTTATTCATTAATTGTTATGAGAAATATTTGTTTATGTAATAAAACTCATTTTTCGTTATTTTGGGTTTTATACTTTACAGTAATTTTAATCTTTAGGTACATTTAGCACAGTATTATGATAAAGTATTAACTACATTAGGTGATGACCGAGATATTGGTCTAGGTGGAGATGTTCAAATACATATGATAAACTACTTTGGGAAGTCATTACAGTATGGATGTCAGTATATCTATCAATCGATGCCAAGAATGTTAAGCATATGGTAAGTTACATGTATATATATATGTATATATATATATATGTATATATATATATATATATATATATATATATATATATATATATATATAATTTATTTCATAGGTTAGATTATGGAACTCGAGTATTAGAATCTAAAGAATTGGAGAATTATAATACAAAATATGAAAACTTACTTAAAATGACAAAATTAATTAATTCTTATTTAGAACGTTTACCATCATATATGTTTTTATCAGCTTTTTCACAAATTGTATCAAGAATATGTCACCCTCAAAGAGAAGTAAATAAAAAAATAATTATAAATATAATAGAATTGATGAAAAACTTTAATTGTTAGGTTTATTTACAACTAAAATCCATAATTGTCACACTTATACTCAAATATCCACAACAAACATTATGGATGATTATGTCCGTTTATAAATCAAGTTATCCAGTAAGAACAAAACGTTGTCAGGAAATTTTACAAGATCAACGGTTAAAAAATGCTGCAGGAATGACTACACTAATTCATGATTTTAATCGACTTGCTGAAAAACTTATTGAATTATGTAATAAAGGTATTGGTGAAGGAGTACATACAACAAATGTTTCTTCTCTTGTGAAACCATTACCAAGGTAATTCAGTTGTTCAAAGTAGATATTCATATATATATATATATATATATATATTGTATTAAATATTATTTTACTGAAAAGGGTATAAAAAATTAAATAATTTAACTCCTTTTAAATAATCAATTAAATTTAAAACTATTATTTACAAATTGAATATTAGTTTGTAAACATTGCTATGTAATACAAACATTTTTTGAGAGTGCTAGCTTTTTCTAGAAATCATTTTAACCTAAATTGGTGATCTCTAGTAATGATATAAAATGACTATTCGGTACAAAACAATTTTAGAGATAATTTCACAATGTAACACTGTTATTACTTTAAGATTATAAATAATTATAGAAATAAGTAATATCTTAGTTCACTTTACACTATTTTGTAGTGTTTTCCATTTTAAAAACAAAAGCAATACCCAAATATCCATTGTAATGTAAAATAATTAAGTTATGCTTTATTTGCATACATAATATACATGATACGTTGCTGACATGATTTTCTAATAAATGTTTACATGCACATTGTATTGATTTGGTTAATTCATTAGGAGTCTAAAAAAATATGCATCATAAAAAATTGATTTCTAGCAATTTTTTAAAGCTTCACAATTCATTAATTAATTTTATTTTCTTTTTTATTTTTCATGTTAGATTGTTAGTATCAAAAGAATTTAGTAAAATTATGATGCCTGTTCAGAAATTCATGAAAATATTTTTACCTAGTACAGACACATCTCTTAATGAACATAATCCTTTTCCAAATAGTATGGTATATATAGTAGGTATTGAGGATGTTGTACATGTTTTACCTTCTTTACAAAGACCTCGTCGCATAACATTAAAAGGTTTGTTTTGCTATAATTTGTACTATATTAAATCATTAATAACATAAATAAACAATAATAGTTATTCTACAAGTAATTTCTATTTTTAGGTTCAGATGGTAAAAAATACATACACATGTTAAAACCAAAAGATGATTTGCGTAAAGATTTTCGTTTAATGGAATTCAATGATGTAGTTAACCAATATTTACATAAAGAGGCAGAATCTCGACAACGACGGCTTTTAATTCGTACTTATTCTGTCATACCTTTAAATGAAGAATGTGGATTAATAGAATGGATTCCAAATCTTGTTGGTTTACGACCTATTCTTATTAACATTTATAAACAAAAAGGTTCGTTTGTATATGTGTGCGTGTGTGTATGTATATATATATATATATATATATATGTGTATATATATGTATATATATATATATATATATGTGTGTGTGTGTATATATATATATATGTATGTATGTATATATATGCATATACATACATACATATGCATACATGATTTGCATGGAGGTCTCATATGACATCAGTTTGGGGTATTCAAGTTACATTAACCTATGATTATTTATATATTACATAACATCAAAATAATTCCAATGTAGCATATCATGTTGTTATTTTTCACATATAATTTGTCAACACTTTTTTTGTATACATTTGACATACAAAACTACTCATTGCATACTGCCTTACATGCATCTTGAATTAATGTGTTTTATAAGTATTACATGCTATTATATTGGAGTTTGTCAGTTTTTATTTATTCACGTTTCAGCTTCAGAAACGTGTCTTAAAATCTCCATTATATTTCCCTTTTTTTGTATATATAAAAATAAAATTTTTCAAGAATTTATAATTACTTAAAATTATTAATTGAATAATGAAGTGCATGTGGTATGCATAGTGCAGAAGCAAAAATAGATTAGTTTCTAAATTACAGTGCTAAAAATTAAAAAAATATATTAATGCATAATTAATAAATGTAAATTTGATAATAATGAATGTAAATTAAAATGGATCTAAAAAGTAACTACATTATGCATTAATAGTAATTTACATACAAGAGCATGAACAAGAGCATATATAATAATAAGATAGCATGCTTACAGACATTACAAAATTTAAAAAATTTAATTTTTAAAGAACATATATATATATATATATATATATATATATATTTACATATATATATATATATATATTTATATATATATATATATATGATTACATATATGTAGTTAATATTTACAAATATTGTTTATATGGTCCAATACTTTTGTTTTCAATTACAGTTTACTGACTGTATTTCTTTCTTATTATGATAAGTATTTAATTTGTTTAAAAATGTTATTTTTTAATAATTTCTCATACAATTTTTTTTAAGTTAAGATAAAAATGAATTTAACAAAAAAAAATTTCTTATAGGTTTATATATGAGTTCAAAAGAAATAAAAAAATTTCTCTGTAATGTACGAGATCCATTAGAGAAGAAACGTCAAATTTACACAGAGCATTTATTACCAAATCATCCACCTGTTCTGTCTGAATGGTTCCGGCATAAATTTCCAGATCCGTACAGTTGGTATCAGGTAATATTATTGTATTGGTATATATTATTGCCACCAGAATAAATTTCATAAAACCAGTGGTGTATTATAGATTCATGGGACCCAGGAAAATTTGAATTAACGGGTCCCATGTACAGTGTTGCACTACAGTAATTACTTTATAAAAGATTTTTTCGAGGCACTAAGTAATTGCTCTTTTTGCCCATAGAATAACACGCCATAGCGTAAAACAAATGTATGTTTGTGAGTGTGTGCGTATGTGTACATGCACATTTTTTGTCAAATTTATATGTACAGAGAAATGTTTTAAATACTAACTCAAATTTAACTGATAAATGTTTGTAATTGTATAATTTTAAATGATTCTAATTTTATTAATTCCATTGCTTTAAGGCTCGAACTACATATATAAGAACTACTGCAGTAATGTCAATGGTAGGATATATACTTGGACTTGGGGATCGTCATGGTGAAAATATTTTATTTGATTCTACAAATGGTGATACAGTACATGTAGATTTCAATTGTTTGTTTAATAAAGGTATATTAAATAATATGGTCCTTTTTTAATTTTTTGTAAGATTTTATGTAATATATATATATATATATATGTGTGTGTGTGTGTGTTTATATGATTACAAATTTAAGTGTGTATGGGTATTTTTAATAAATATGAACTATATTACACTAATTATATAAAAAAAAATTAAAATTAACTAATAGACTACTATTTTTTTTATATATGGTATTAAATATTTAATATTAAAAATACAAATAGAAAAAAATATTTATTGCAGGTGAAACTTTTGAGTGGCCTGAACGTGTTCCATTTCGTTTGACTCCGAACATGGTAAAGGCTATGGGACCACTAGAAGTAGAGGGAGCTTTTCGTAAATCTTGTGAAATTACATTAAGAGTGTTACGAACACAAAGAGATATACTTATGTCTATCGTAAAACCTTTTGTATATGATCCCCTTGTTTCATGGCCTAGGAACCAACCTCTTAGATCTGAAATTATTGCAGAACGCACAAATGAACAGGTGAATTACAATAAAGATCGTATGAATATTCAAGTATAATAAATTTGTTTATTTTGTTAGGCACTTGATCATGTAAAAAATATTGAAACGAGATTACAAGGAATGAAAACTGGTAGAAAATTACCTCTGTGCCTGTCTGTTGAAGGACATGTTAATAGTTTAATAGCTGATGCTACAAGTATTGATTATTTATGTCAGATGTATATTGGATGGGGTCCTTATTTATAATATGAATTCATTTTTAACAAATTGTTTTCTTCTAAACTAGTGTTCGTATAATTTATATTTTCGTTTTATTTTTTGAATTTGATTTACTTTATTACTAATATATAATATCTATTTATGGCATTAATAAGTGTTAACACATATAAATGTCAGTAAATGTAAATATTATACAAAAATGGATTGTAATGAATTATAGTTTTTCTTTATTTTTAGTAATTTATTTGAATATTTACTTCTTAAAATTATCTATAATAATATTCATACACTATGGCATTTATTTTATTTTCATTGCTTTAGTACAAAGTAATGGCACATTATCTTCACATTAATATTATTAATAATATTGTATGATACATAATGTGTAATCAATTTAAAAAAATCTATTGTAGTAGAAAGAACAGGCAGATAATAAAGGTACCATGTATTATTTTTATAACAAATAAAGTATACAATAAACAAATAATAAACAATATTATTTTTATAATAAATATATATATATATATATATAAAAGTAAACATCTCTATTACTTATACATTCCTATACCCATAGATGTATATTGAGATTAAACTATACAAAATAATTCCCATGGGTAATATGATATTTGGAAACCTCATCAACCATAATGTTTAAATGATTATAGCAGTTTTTCTATAAATTCTTGAAATTTTAGTATCTTAAAATATGTACATAAAAGTAAATGTATGTTTGTATATTTGTGTTAGCATTGTAATTCCAAACCTAAATAACAAAAAACAAACACTAGGCATGTGTACTTAGAAAATCTCAGGTCATATACCACAAATATATTACTTTTTAATCAAGGAGTTGTTTTTACCCATCTCTCTCTATAAGGTAGGCATTAGAATGTAAATTCAGTTGCTACTAGAATAATAGAATTTTATTCAGATATAATTTGTACTCACACATGAATTTCATACATAGTATATATATATAATATTTACTATTTGAAATTACAATAATTTAAAAAAAAAATGACAGTTATTTCTGTATTTATGATAATCTGTGTCAGTAACTAATCTACATTAGTTACATTATTTTTATAATTATGGCAGAAATAGAAGAATCGATTCTACTTTCATTTCAATAGACGTAAGAATTACCAAATGAAAATAGTGATTGATTTGAGTAGTCTTTTTCGCTAAATAAGAATAAAAATGTATAATTTTATTCTATATTAAATAAACTTTCATCTTTTGTCGCTATATATTTATATATAGATATACACAAATATTTATATGCATACCTATATTTATATATATACATTTACACATTTATTATGATAACTTCTGTCATTTAATAATAAATGTTATATATGTTAAACCAACTAAATTATTGGTAAGTGAATTTGTTAACCTGTACATAATTATATTTTGACGTGATATATAAATAAGTATTGTGTATATATATATGCATGTGTATATGTGCCTGTTGTACATACACACATGTGTATATATATATATATATATGAATTCATGCATATTATTAATATCCAAATGTTTTGACGTTATTTTTATTTGAAAGACAAAATTTGTTTTAGAGCACACATTTAATGCTTATTAATATATTAAATACATTTTATTCGTAACAAGTGAAGAATTTGATTATTTTTAATATATTTTATTTTTTGAAGTGGTAAAATTATTTATTTTTGGAAAAGAGATCATTAGTAAAATAGCATGTACCATATTTGTGTATACATACACACACACACACATATATATATATATATATATATATATATATATATATATATATATATATATATATATATATATATATATATGACATATACATGTTTGCATATACACAGTAATTAGTGTTTGACCATTTAATAATTTGAAGTATCCAGTACTTTAATGTACATTTAATTTATTTTGTACTTCTAATTTAAATACTACATCTAATAGTTTGCAATCATAGTAAAATTGTATGCTTATTGACAACTATGCCATGAATTGTTAAACATATCCTGTTCAGAAAATACTTAATATTCAACACTAAAATAAAAATGAATGATACTGTTTTTTTTTCTTTGTAATATATATATATATATATATATATATATATATATATATATATATATATATATTTATATATTAATAAAAGTTAATCATTTTTTTAAAAAAAAACTACTTATTTGTACCTCTAGTTTAAAAATTTCATTATCTTAACAAAGGAAATACAATTATTTATCATCTATCACAGTATTACTGTATGTATTATTGTATATGTGTATATAAATATATATAGATATAAATAAAACACACGCATATATACATATTTATGTATAATTATTTTTTGTTTTTAGTGTGAACTTAACTGACAAAATGAAATTCATTAATTAAATAAATTTAATTTACCACGGTATACAAAAAGTGATTGAATCATTTATATAATTAAACAATATAGAATATACATTTTGAAAATGAATGTTTGTCTGATTAATTTTTTTTTTATTTTAATGTTATATTTTTAATATCACTTCCTGTAATATGGACTCTCCTACATCATCAATAATTAGTAATGAAGAATTGAAGAAAGGAAAAAAACTAATTAAATGTAATAATAAAACAGAAGTATTTAGTGATTCTGAAATAAAATCTTCACACAAGAATGTCAACTTCTTAAACTCTACTGAACTAATAGAAAAATGTGATCATATAATGGAAAATAATACTTTAGAAACAGAAAATAATGAACAAATGCTAAAATCCATACATACTATTAAAAATATAACAATTACTCATTGTTTAAATCAAAATCAGTCTGAAAAACCAAAATCAGGAAGTGTTAAAAATGAAAAATTAGAAAATGTTGAGAATGAAAAAATAAATGAAAAGTCAAATCGAAATGAAAGCATTTCAAAAAAATCTATTATAAATTCAATATCAGATAAGTTTAATACTTTGTCAGCAGAAAAACAAAGTACAGTGTCAGGTAAAATTAATAAAATGAAAACTAGATGGAGTGATGTATTGGATGATGAGCAATATTCTTTAGAATCAAAATCTAGTGAAAAGGAAGTATCAGATTGTATTGAAAATATAAATTTCTCACAAATAAACAAAAATTTGGAAAAGCATAATAGTGTAACTGTAACGTTTTCAACATTTGAACAATTTTGGGAAGAACAGTTATCTAAAAAACAGTTTGAGCAGAATTCAAGCAAAATTAAAGTTAAAGAAAAGACAATAAATGAAAAAGAATATGATAGTAAAGTCACAAATTCATTGAAAGAGTGCAAATTGAAAAATGAATTAAAAGAAAATAAATTTTTTTCAGAAAACTTTTCAAATGTATTCCCTTCTAACACAAGTATATTGCCTAATGATATACCATTACCAACAGAACATAAAAATGATTGTAATATTCCAAACATTCCCTTACCTGCAGAAGCACCAAAAACTTTATTAGTTGTTGATATACCATTACCAAATCATGAACCTCAAGGAGTTGTATTTAGAAAAGATTCTCAAAAAACCGGACTGATTACAAATGATTTGGTCGAGTCAGTCAATATAGACATTTCAAAGAAAAGAGACAATGATATTTTGTGTTCCAATGATAATAAATATTATCCAGAAGATACATTTAGTTCAGTATCTTCATCGTCAGAGCAAATTAAAGAATCTTCATCAATGAAACCATTATTAGGCAGAGCACAAGCAAAAAAGCGTTTACAAGCATTTTCATTAATAAAACAAAGTAGTAAAACAAATAAAAAGGTACTTTCACCAAATTTAAGAAGTCCAAAAATCCAAGTTAGTATTATAGCTGAAGAACAGTATAATGAAAATGGTGAAAAAGTTGGAGATAAGGTTATTTTAAAAAAACCACCAAAAAAAGGTCTGTACTTTTGTATGTCATTAGTAAGTTGTCATGAAGAGTTATGTGATTTACTTTTAAATGTTTTTTTATGAACTGGGCATTTAATAATTAGTATATCTGTGTAAATCAAATAAAATTTTATTTCTTTTTTAGGTCCTTGTCCACAAGAAAAGGCTAAAGCAGTTATATCAGAAATAGAAGAAATGAAACGACATGAAGCTAAAATGCTGTTACTACATTCAAAACCTGGATTATATTCATTAATAACTGCGGGTCATAATAAGCCACCACCTGTTAAAAGTATGCCAATACCTACAGGTAAAACATATATAATACATTTTAAAATTACTCTTTTTTACTCCCAAAAAGTTTAACTCTATTTTCTCTTTAAAGAATGATTTTATTTTTGCATTGAGATTGTAATTATATTACTATTAATTAATATTAATTACTATTGTAATTATATTATGTTCTTTATTTAAAGGATCAGTAATAACTTATTGTTTATTTTTATCATTTATGTACATTTCAGTGGCAACACTGTTTTCAGATTGCAGGTAGAAAAAATTTTTTTTCATATTTTTCATGTACATCAAAAGTGTACTTATTGTTTATATGTACTTATTATTTAAAATGTATAAATTTCATTAATGCATTGTAAAATATATATATATATATATATATATATATATATATATATGTATGTATATAATGGTATGGGTTTTAGAACCAAAACTAATTAATTTTAATGAACAAACTGCAATGGAAATTAAATCGTTAATTGAAAAAGTTGTGTCAGAAGAAGTAGAAGGAAATATCAGTACTAATATTAAGTCCGACAGTAGTTCATGTACTAAAAGTTTATACCATGATGATAAAATATTTAAAGGATCCAAAGATAGAGATCATGATAGGTTAATTGAAAAGCGAAAATGTGGTGAAAAAAAATGTTTTAGTGGCAATAAAAGTAGCAATATATTAGAAAAACGTAACGAAAAAATAAAAAAACCATTTTCTTGGTCTGATATTAAAAAATGGGGTTATGATTTTGCCACTATAAGAGACACAAAAGATCGAACAAGAAGGTGAATTCTTAATATAATATAAAATAGTTATAAATGTGTATTTTTAATTCAAATGATTTTATTATTTTTAGAAGTGATGAAAATAAAGACAAATTTGGGTTAGAAATACAGTTGAAATCTTTTGACAAAGATGTAATCTTGCGTTACCCATTTCCTGTCAAATCTATTAAAAATGAAGATATTTGGTTTCCCAGAGAAAATATTAAGTATGTACTTTTTTTAAAAAAGAAAAATGGTTATTAACTAAATATATATTTTCACAGATACACAATTAAGTCACCGACATTAAGTTGGTCGGAAAACCCAGTGAAATATCGTAACTATCCTAATCGAAAACAAGTTTTATCAGTTACCTCTGAAGAACGTAAAAATATTATCAATGAGTTTTTAAAGAAGTGCGAAAGGTATTTTTCAATCAAACACTTACATTTTTATGGTATATAATTATTATAATAAAGAAAAAATTGAATATATTTTTATGCGTCATTTGTTTTTTTTTTCTTTTTTTTTAACAAAAAAGTGATGCTATTCAAAAAGAAAAACGTTTTCAACCAAAAAACATCGTACACATTATTGTACTATAGTACACAAAATAATCACATTTTTAAAATTTTATAAATAGAAATGTTTTTAAAAATGAAATCTAACTTGGTAATTTATTTTTATTTTTTAGGCTTGGCTTTATTTTTTATTTTGTCCAATTTCTTATGTATAAAAATAGAATTAAATTTAATATCATAATTGCATACTTTAGATAATAATTTAATGTGATTCCCTCTGTCCTACATATATATATATATATATGTGCACACACACACATACACATTCATGTCATTTACTGATTACTTTTGAAAAAAAAATTAAATTATTTAATTTCATGAGTTATTACATTTATTATAATCACTCAAAAATATCTTAACCATTGTATCATAAAATTGTATATACAATTCAAACATTGCTTGTATAGAATCCTTGTCAATGTAAATACATCAAATTTTTATTATTTGTATTTTTTTTTTGTTCAGAAGTATTTTTTTAATATAATTTTTTAATTTGAATTTACAGACCGGAAAAATATGAAACATTCGTTTTTGAATCTCAATTATGGTATCCATCTAGCAATGTTTTAAATGAAAATCTTCTCCACGATGAAATTAGAATGGAAATACCAAAAATAAAAAGTTATGGTCTGTCTGTTCTAAATGAAAATTATAAAAATACTAACTGGTGTGAAAGTGATGAAGAAAAAGTTGAAAATATAAACCGAAAGTCAAAAAAATTGATTAAAGATATTACAACAAATTTTGAAATTCATAATCCTTTTGAAATTGATGTAAGTCAAAATAATGATAAACTGCAAAAATGTTTAGAAGATGAAAAATCAAAATTGCATTACAAACCTCAATCATTTATATGTAATGAAAATAATTTACTTCATTTGAAACAATCTATCACAGAAAAAAATAAATGTGAAGAAAATAAAATAGCACCAAAATTAGCAGATAATTTACTCTCTAATAAATCAGAAATGAAAATAATTATGAAGGATTTAATATCTGAAAAAGATTTAAGTGATAGAACATTTATTCATTTTGATGAAAGAGAAGATTATATTTCCACAAATAACAAATCCGAGTATGTAAAAAGTCCAGATACAGATGAATATCTTCCTAGTTGGGAAATGGAAAAAGATATTGTGTTACCTATTGAACCAGTTTCAAAGTCAATGCATGTTAGTAATCTTAATTGGGAAAGTGATGATGATAATCCAAAACAAAATTTATATGGATGCAAAGAAAGTAAAAAAACAAGTAAAAGATTTTCCGATTATACATTTAAAGAATCTCCTGTTAATATAAAAAGTAATTTGTTTTGTGAAAACAAAAAACATGTAACTGAATATACAAAATATCAAAATATTGATAAATATGAAATTGTTAATTACAAAGATGATCATTTATTTTTGAAACAAGAAAACAAAAATATTTTATTCAACAGTGATAATACAGATCAAGAATGCAAAGAAAAAATTAGAAAAGGAATTGAGGGAAAGAAATATCAAGAAAATGAATATAAAAATGAAAATAAGGAATTGAATGAATCAATAGAAAATCAAAATTTAAAAGTTAATTTCTTAGAGCATAAAAGACCTGTTGAAGTTAAATTTCATTTAGATAAAAGTGAGTACTTTAGTTTTAAAAAAAGAAATATTTTTGAAATCGTAAATGATCGAAACCATTCTGAAATGATGGAACTGGAAAAATGTAAAGAGAGAGTACAAAAAGTCAGTGATTTTGTTGATTCAAATAAAATAGAAATAAAACAAATACAAGATAAATATAATGATGAAAAAAAACATCGAAGCTCTATTATTGGTGAGTTGTTTTTAAATGATAAAACAGAAAAGCAATTTGATTCTTTTTTAAGTGTAAGTCAGCAAATTGATAATTGTAATGATAAAGTACATACTGATGAAAGTAATAATAGCCAATATTTTCACAAAAAAACTTCATGTGATTTTCATGTGAATGAAACAAAAAAGTCAATGAATTCTTTATCTGTTAATATGGCCAATCTTCAAAATTCAACAGAATGTAAAAAAATAATAAATGATTCCACAAATGAAAATGTAAATAAAAATTCATCAAAAAATAATAAAACTTTCATTGAAGATTTATCATTTCAAAAAAATAATATGAGCTGCATGAGTGATTGGGAAGAAGATGAACTTCAAGAATGTCATTTATCTAAGAATGTTATATTTAAAAAACATAATTTTGAAAAAAATAATTCTGTATATGAAATTGGTAAGGATAGTTTAAGTAACTGGACAGAACAAAATATTTGTGATTTTAGAATGAAAGAAAAAGATAATTCAGTTGAACAATGTCAAAAAACTATTGAAGATATTCATATAAATGATGATGTGTTACAAAAGAAGGATTATGATTTTGAAGTATCAGGAAAAGAAAGTTTAGTCGATAGACTTAAAAATGAACATTTATTAACTGGTATTAAGTCACCAGAAATAAGTGAACAAAATAAAGAGTTTTGTAATAGCTCTGGTGCAATAGATTCTTCTTTTATTAATATCAATAGTAAACTTGCATCTGAATATGAGGAATTTATGAAAACAGTTGCATTCATAGAAACTTCTGAGTTAGCTGATTCTATTGCAAATGACAAAAAATGTAACGATATAGGTGCGGACGAGAAAGCAATAAAATTAGAATTTAAAGAAATAAAAGATACATTTTTAGAGGATAAAATGAAAGTTAATGAAAAAATAGAACATGAAATGTGTCAATCTTTAGAATTAACTGCACATAATGAAAATGTAATACAAGAAAGACCAAAACAAAATAAAACCACATATAAAAAACATATAGTCAATTATAAACACAAAAAATATAAAATCACTTCTTCATCAAGCAGTTCCAATAGTTCAGACACTTCATCAAGTTCAGAATCAGATAGTTCATCTGAAACTGATAGTTCTAGTTCTTCATCATCAGATTCTACATCAAGTTCGAGTAGTAGTTCTAGTAATGAACATAAAAATATAAAATGTGATCAAATTAAAATAAAAACTGAAAAAGAAAGTGATGAAGAGGTGGACACAACAGAAGCAAAGAAAACAGATTTTGTAGAGAACAATTTGTTTGATATGGCAACTAATAATTCGTTTATAAATATAAGCAGTAAATTAGATAAAGAAACTGTTAAAATTGTCCAAAATCCAAATTTATTAATTAAAAATGTTGAAGATCCAGTGCCGTTATTAGAAGGAATAAAAGCTTCTACTTCACATCCAACTAATGAATTAAATCAGAAAGATGTTCATAAAGGAATAAATATAAAAGAAGGAATTCAGTTTTCTGATCAAAACTCTGATTCTAAATTCGAGTTAAATTCTCTTAGTGATTTCAAAAAAGAAAACGAAATTATTAATTGTACTGATAAAAAACAAATTGATTTTTCAATGTCTTTTAAAATTACAAATCTACCAGAACAGTTGACAGTTCAAAAAAATCCTGTTGTAAATATGTTTCCAGATGATATGAAACTTGATGATACTAAAAAAAGTGCTGGAGGAGAAATTAATTTTTCAAATATTAATTTTATAACTCCAGGACTGAGTTTATATGGTGAAAATACAGAAAATTATAATAAATCAAATTCACAAAAAAGAACATATGTTACATCAACTGATGCACATTCGTTATCAATGCAAAAGCTACGTCAGTTCATACCGATTAAATTACTAACAAATGAATCACGTAGTCAATCTATAAAATTAAATATATTGATGAGTAAAAATGAAAAAAATTTAAAAGATATGAATGAGTTACAACAGGAACAACATAAGTCTGTGAAACAAATTAATAGTCCACAATTAGAATTAGAAACTGAAATAGAGACAAAGGACAAAACAGATATAGATTTTTCTAACTTACTCAAAAAAATTAATTTCAAACCTCAAAATGCCTACATAACGAATGATGTAAATTCTGAAAAAATACATGACCAAGTTAATGATGTAAAATCATCTTTAGATACTTCTATGCAATGTAAAGACCAAAATATTGAAAAAGAAATTAAAGATAATTCTGTTAAAAATGATTTATCACACAAATTAAAAAAGGATGTTTCTAAGTCTCAGATTGAACATTTACACCGGGAAAGTTCTAGTGATAACGAGTATCGGAAAAGCAATTATCGATGTGATGATAAAAAGTATATTCGAAAAGATTATGATAAACATACAGAAAGAGAACGTAGAAAAAGTGTAGAATCAAACAGAAGAAATAAAGATTATATTCGTGATAAAAAATATTATGAATCAGACCGAGATAGATACAAAAGTTCTCGTGAAAGAAATAGAGAAGTAAGAAGAAGAGATTGGAGAAGTAATCGTGATAAAGAAAAATATAAACGTGATCGCTCAAGAAGTTCTGGCGATACAAGACGAAGTAGAACTCCTGTAGATGATCGCTCTCGGCGAATAGAATTAATACCTTTACCAGATCGATTACAGTCTGCAGATAAAAATAGTAAAAGTATAAAGTTTAATTTAGACCATTCTCCTAATTCTCCAACCGGCATTAAATGTAGTGTAGCTGATTCAACTATAAGTGATTCTGAACTTCCAATACAGATATTGAATGATGATCATTTTGGTTTAATTAAAGAGCCATCACAGTCTTTGGAAAAAGCATACAAATCTTCAGTTTTATCTCCAAGATGCATTTCTCCAAAGTCACCAAAACGTATTTCACTTGATGACAGAATCAATCAAGTTTTAGGTATAGAAAAAGAAATTCCAAAACCAATTGATACTGTTTATTCACAAGGGTCTTACAGTAATTATCAAATGGAATATTATGAACCATATCAAAATTATATGCAAACGTCAAATTATGATATTTATGAAACTACATTAAAAGGATCATTAAATAATTCTAATTATTATAATTCATATGGATCAAATATCGATTCATTACAATCTCATTGTACAACTCGTGTTCTTCAAGTAGGAAATGTACTTCAAGTTGTACCATCAGAGTCTTCTCATCATAATGAAAATATATGTTCTAAGGTAAAGCAATTTTATATTTTGGAGTTATATAATGAAAGTAGTTCAATTAAAAAAATCTTTTTTATGTAGCAAAAGTCAATAAACAATACAACAAAAGTTGTTCAAGTTGGAAATATGCTCCAAATTGTTCCTACCATTACAACCCCATCTGACTGTGCACCAGGTAATCAGTCCATTACATCTACATCGGATAAAGTAGATGTTACATCTATTCCATTAATAGGTAAATATTGGTAATATCTTAAGAATAATTTCTTAATAATTACATTTTTTAATCTATGATTATAAACTTACAGGAGTGGAGAAAGAAATTATGTTAAAAAAGGCAGAAAAGCAAAAACGTCGTGCAGAACGTGAAGAAAGACGCCAAGAAAGAAGGCAAAAGAAAATAGAAAAGGAAAAAAAACGTGAACTGAAAATTAAGTTGAAAAATGAAAATATGATTAAGGTATTGTTTTTAAATAAGAGTGAATTACTTATTTTAAACACCAGGGGGTCCTGCCTCTACTCGCTAACGCTCGCTCTCCCCTAACAAATAAGAAATTAACAAATTATATCCACAATTAATCTGTGTAAAATTTGTCTTAAATTTTTATTGGAAAATTTTATAAAAATTAACAAAATGCAATGTTAAAATGTGTAAAAAAAAAAATTACTCAAAAACATCAGTGAATACAATATTTATCACTTTTACATTGGAATCGTATATGCCGCTTTCATTGTACACCATGAGAGAGCTACATACATATAACTGATGTTAACTAATAAACCACACAATATTCATCAACCAATTATTGATGATTACGAATGGAAATTGTTATGTTCTATTTGTTGTTTGTAGCAGGGGGAGCTGCGTTGCGAGGAGGTGGTCTAAATAAAAATTTCTGTTTTATGAAAAGTTTAAGTTGGAATTATTTTTTTTATATAAAAAAAAGAAAGATATGTTTTTGTTCTTTACTGTGCATGAGTGTATATATGTGTGTATGCCTGCGCGCGTGTGCATATTTACTTAAGCACTCATGTATGAATGGGTATGTATACATATATGTACATGTTTACATATTTGTGTGTACATATGCGCCTATGTACATTTACATACATTTAAGTTCTCAATTTACGTAAAAGCATGTCGGTGAAATTTCTTAAAATGAGTAACTTTTATCGAACCAATGGATTATGTGTGAAAAAGTATATACTGCATGAATATCTATAATGAAACTCTCAAGCTCCTGTTTACCCTCGTTTTTGTTTTCTATGTAGTTAGTAAAGAAAAGTTATCTTTTACAAAAAAAAAAAAGTTTTGGAAATAGTTTATTGAACTCTATATGGAAAGAAATGTAGAGTAAAGAATGTTATAATCAATATTTAAAAGGTGATATTGTATGACGATGGTTCTTAAATATAAAAAGATTCACAAGGATACTGGTATATTTATTACCAGTCACTCTTCCAGTATTTTTTTATCATTTAAGTTTATATTAAAAACTTCTAAAAAGAGCTTTAATTATTACTCTAGAAAGTTAACAAAAGTGTTAATAGTATACTAAAACAATAAAATGTTAATATGAAACAATTAATATGACTAAAAGTACATATGTATGTATGTATATATGTGATATATATATAGTGTGCGCATGCGCATATGTATATAAGCATTAATAAAGTAGACTATATCTTATATTTTTCTAAATTAGATTATTTGCTTTTATTATTAAAATTAAATTTTTAGCGTGCCTTAATGCTAGAATCAGAAGATGGAATATCTGAACTTAATTCTGTTGAACCAAATAAAACAAACTTCACTGTCAATTCAGATATAAAAGATGATGAACAACCACTAATGTGGCCACCTCCAGTATTAGCTCCTGTTCCTTTGCCACAACCCCCTGCTAAAGGAATTCTTGTATCTCCTGGCTTTAGGTATTATTTGTGTTATTAGGTATTATTTTTCAATATTAAAATTTAGTTTATTTTTTATTTATTATTTTAATAGCAAACTATCAACAATTTCAAATGATAGTCCATTGTTGTCTTCAACTGAAATTTCTATTGGAAATCCTGTACGAAAGTTTGTTAAGTTTGCTGATGGAATATGTCCTGGAGAAGGAACTTCCCCATCAGGTGGAGAAGAATTGCCCTCACCTCCACCTCCACCTCGTAAACTACCCAAAGAACAAAGATATAAGAAAACAAAGTTACGAAGTAAAAAGAAAGTAAAGGTATGCAATTAAACAAATACTGAGTCTTCATTTATAAACATTATGTTTGTAAAAGTGTAACATTTTTAACTTGAAGAAATTTCATTCTATTTGTGAAATTTTACCTATTTTCTAGTATTCTTTTTGTATTTTTATAATAAAAAAATGTAATTTATAGGTCAAGATTATACGTTCTCTACCCATTCCACCAGCACCACCACCTGATGAATCAGATAATGATGATGAAGATGAATTACCACCACCACCTCCACCACCAGGTTCACCCCCACCTCATTTGTGGCCACCTAATTCTCACATTAATAATACCCATCCATCTATTAATAATATACCACCATATACTGTATCACAAATACCTACTACTAATCCCTCTTTCATTCAATATTCTACAAGAACATCAATACATTCAAATATGAATATGATGTATGCATCTCCAATAGACAGTACAGTTAATAGTCATTTTGGTGTAGGAAGTACATTTTCCTCACATCCTAGTTTTCAATCACAATCCAATAATTTTCCATCTGCTACAAATATGTCAACAGGTTTACCGTCAAATTATCCAGGACAACAGTCATCAACAAGACTAGCATTTAATATACCAGGTACTTTTTAACAATATTAAAAATTGAAATTAAATAATTTATATATTTTACTTCTGTTTCTATTATGGATATATAATGTAAATAGATGTAATATTACATGTATACACAACCTTTTCAATGCATGCTAGTATTAATGTGAAACAACTGTTCAGTGCGAGATATTTTTTTAAATAATATAAATAACTACAAAAATAATTAATATCATCTCAATATCACTTTCAAATACTTGATATAATGTGTTTCACCTTAAAACCAAAGATAGTAATCTAAAATTTTATAATGGAAAAAAATCATATACTTACATTGAATGCATGAAAACATGTGTCATTACCATACACAAATATACAAACACCCTAAGTTATAAATTTCTTTCACATATTCAACATGTTTTTTTTCAGTTTTGTGATAATTGAACACATGAGTAATTTTTGATGTATTAAAATATCTAATCAAGTTAAAAATAGAACAATTAACTTATATTTATACATTTCAATTGATTCTAATTGTTTAACATTTTAACAGGCCATGTTTCAACAGGATCACAGGTAAGAACTATTAGGAATTGTATGAAATCAGATTCTGTAGTCAAATACATAAATACAGATGTAAAAAAATAATATTTTATCAATTATTCTGAAACGAATATAAAGTTTTTTTTATCATATTACTACTTTTAAAATATTTTCCACATTTAGATATTTCTGTATTTAAATTAATTTCTGTAATTAAATTTAAAAAAAAAAACTTGCACATAATGATAGGAATCAGCAATTTCAGTAAGTAAATGTATTTTAAATTTGAGAATTACATATATATATATATATATACACACACACATACAAACACACACAAATAGTTTTCTAAATTTTAAATCCATAAAAAACATTTATTTATTTTTTAAAAACTAATGTTAAAATGAAATAGTTTATTGAATTTCTTATAAAAATTAGTTAATTTATATTGTTATTCCAGTCATTGGAACAAATAATATGAGAACAAATACATCAATACAGCATCATGGTAATACATACCATCCACCAGCATTTCCTGTAACACCTGTTGGAACTTCGACTCAATCATTTTCTTCACCACCACCACCTGGTGTTTTAGTAGCTTCTAATGTTATGACTACAAAATCAACTAGAAAATTATAAAATCATGTTCAAAGTAAATAGAATATTACAATATGTAGCAAAATTAATATTATTTAAATTAAAAGCTTTGATAAACATTTAGCTACTTGTATAATTTTCTTTCACTAATGTTATCTTGGTGTATAGTATGTAATTTTTATTCGTTTTTAATATTCTGATAATATTTATTGTAAAGTGTTTTCACCACTGTTGTGTTCGTTTTTTTCTTGTACATAAAAAATTATATATAATGATATTAAAATAGTTATAAAGCTATTGTTTCATTGAAATTTTAAAGTATAGGTCTAATCATGAAAACAGTGGATCTTTGAATTTCTTGGTAATTTAATTTTTACTTTCTATGTGTATACATCCAACGTGCATTTTTGTGTGTATATATACATTTTGATTTAATTATCTCGTATTTGATTATTAATGTTATAATTTTGACAAATACTATGTCTATTATTTAAAATAATACATTTACATTTTTGAATATTTATTGAAAAATGTAAGAAATATTTTAAGGCATTCAAAATTTAGTATTTAATGGTTCATTTAGATATAAAAAATTGTATGTAATTTTTATTAATTTTGAAAAAATATTTTATATTTTTCATTTCTATTTTAATGTATATAGTAAATACATTTAAGAAAATTTGAATTAAAAAGTTAATATATTTGATTATTCGCTTTTTTATACATATTAAAACAATACTATCATGAAGTTTTTGTAAACAAGTACACTAAAGTAAATAAAAATTGTATTTAAAATATTTATTTTTGTGATAGATCATTTTTTAAATTAATATAACAACAATATATGTAAAATGAAAGTGTAAATTTTATTATTTAGTTAGCTTAATAAGTAAAACTATAGTTTTGTGTTATTGAATTGTCACAATAAATATGGAAATAATACAATAAAACATTTCAATGTTCAAATAAGCAGCAAAATATATAATTTCTAATTGAAATATTACAAAAAAGACTTGTATGTGTATATACCATATAATAGGTAATTAACATAACTTTAACAATTATTTAACATCATATAGTAATATTGTAAATATCAAGTTTCTTTTGTCACTATTTGATTCTTATGCTAGTTGTCCACAAGCAAGTATTATTAGATAATTCTCTTATCCGGTATACTACCCTACCTGTAAAACTTGAACAGATGTAATAATTACCTATTCTGAGAGTTCAATTATTAAAATGTCATTGATGAAGAAGTAATGAATTCATCTAGTAATATTAAAAGAATTACAAGAATTAAAAAATTAAAAATTTTAATTAATTCCATTATCAAAATGCTGTAAACAAAACAAAAAAAAAGATTTGTTATGATAGTAGAAGTTTGTTTTTAGAAGTTCCATTATTTGCAGTCATTCATTAACTTTGTTTAAACGAATTTGGTCACTTTTCAATTTTATTAAATTTATGTTGAAACATTTTTCTACTTTAATATATAAAAAAAATGTACCATGTATTTCAGTCAACTTTCAAATAAACCGTGATTTAATGAAATATAAAAATTCATTTGTGAAAGTAAACTACTATACATATGTATTAAAATAGTAGTAAACATAAAACTCTATTTTAGAAATTGTAAGTTAAAAAACATTATAACTATAAAGAAAATAAATAAACTAGTATATTGGATGATTGATCTAAACCGTATTACAAAAAATTATTTTTGCATTATGTATGCAAAGAGGATGCGCTATCAATTACTTCTATAAGAAAAAACTATTACAAATGAGCGAATGTTTAGTGTTGCGATTGAATTTTATCTATAGTTTAAATCAAATGACAATTTATGAATTAAACATATTATTAAACACATTAATAATGAATTATACCTGTTCACATGAGTATACAAGTAGAGTAGATAGTCAAATATTATTCATGTCAGTATTTTCACAAATGAATTTATCATTTACTTTGCAATCAAAAAATGTTCAATAACTGATTACTGAACAATTTCGATTATTTATACATTTTTTGATGTTGATGCTGTCATCACAGATTGCATATATATATATATATATATATATATATAAATAAATTTCTTATACTTGGGTAACTTTCTAAATTTTAATAAAAATATGTAGTGTAGTGAATTTTTTTGTACAATCTATTTAGTAAATTTAAAATAACAGCTGTATTAAATAAGTTTTTTTTCTTTACACATAAGGTAAATAAAAAAATAAGATATGAAAACTAATTACTTTAAAAATTCACAATTTTGTATTATATTACATACAAAATTTTAAACTGCTTATTTTTAATATAAATGAAACCTAAACGACTCATTTTATTAAATAACCGTCAACAAATACATATTATGAGTTAAGTACTGCGCAGTTTTAAAAAATATATTGTTTGGCTGCAATTTTTAAGTGCTTTTGTGATGTCAAAACACATGAAATCATTCACTCATGGAAAAAAACTGTAAATAGGGTCCTAATGGGGTCCTTAATATAATATTGTTCTAAATAATAACAGATAAAACACATATTGCAAGTCATAGATAAAGTATTATGTGTATACATTAATTTCGTGCCTTTTTTTATAGAAACGAATCATTATGAAAAAATGAAATACATTGCAGCCTTCAAAACATTCTCTATTATTTTACATGACATTGGTTCATTTGTCGAATTGACAAATCCATTGTTAAAAAAGATGTTAGTTTTGCATCAATGAAGTATGCATTTTCGAACCTCTTCCACTGTTAGCATTTTTTGTATGTTTTATGCATCACAACACATACCCTCAAGGATGAACAAATCATTCCTACGGCTTCGGGAGCATTTTTTCAATTAGAATATGAAAAGTATGCAATGCCTAATGTTCTGTTTTTCAGACGCTATCGTGTGCACCAACTGTTTTGTGAGGTTATGCCAAATGATTGGGCAAGATATGTAGTGTTTTTAAATGTTCAAGTTGGCACTTTAAAATTCTAAAACGATAAGGAAATATTATAATTTAAAACATAGTTATAATTGATTAAATGTAAAGGCACCGAACTAATAGTTACACTTAATATTTTAGTAATGCTCTATAAATTTTTAAATTATTTAAATTTCCATTTTTTATTAACGTGTAAAAGTGTATATAAAATGCGTGTGCATCCATGTATAATGTGTGTATGCATGTATGCAATTTGTGTGTGCGTGTATGTATGTGTGTATATATATATATATATATATATATATATATATATATATATATATATATATATATATATATATATATATATATATATATATATATGTTTTACTCCGGTACATAATTATATTTATATTGACAATAAAAAATACAAGAATTGAAGTAAATAAAAAACACTACGAACGTTTTTAATTAATAACAAAATTATCTACAAGTATACTAAAAGAAGCTCCAAGTTGTTGTTTGTATATAATATACTATTAAAATATGTTTTTAGGCCATTATATGTTATAATAATTCCAAATAATATAGACTTTGGAATAACATCGAATGTCTTCTCAGTTCTTCATTGTTTGGTTGTTTTCTTAATCAATATTAATCTTCTGTTTTTATTGATTGGTTCATCTTTTCAATTTTTATCTATGTTCGTTTAATCTTAATGTACTGTTGTTCTAGGCTTAACGTATAAAAACACACATAAAGAAAAATTAAAAAGATTCAAAAACTTAGATGGTGTATGTAGACTAAATACATTTTTTGGTACATATAGACCACGGACAGTGATATAGACTTTACCTATGTATATAAATGTTCCCGTAGGTTTTTTAAATCAACACAGTTGGTGAAATGTAGTGTGAAAAAATTTATTGTGAGACTACTAGAGTATTGCATGTCAAATGTTATCGTACTAAACAGTATGTATTTTTATCTATTATTTTTATATAAATATATATATATATATATATATATATGTGTAAAAATAAAAAAATAATTATTGTGCTCGTTAAACAATTTATTGACTGTGTATTATTTTGGTTGTATATATTTCTGTTGTAACTAAGTCCTTGAAATATATGACGCCATATGTTTCTATTATTTAAGATGGGGTCGGATGAAGAAGATATAGAGTTTTTACGTCTAGCAGCTTTAAAGTCGCGAAAACAAAAATCACAAATAGAACAAAGTGGTGAAGAAGGTGATTCTCAAGATTTTTTGTTTAGTAAAGTGCAAAAAGCTGCAGGAATAAGAAAGGCTTACAAAAATAGGTCACACTCTTCTCGTGGATTTCAAGTTTCACATATCCGTGGCCAAAGAAATGTAATTATTAAAAAAATATACGTTATTATTAAATAACAATTATATTTAATATTTTCAGAATGCAGTTTGTAGAAGTTCTAGAGTGAACTCAAATTTAATTTCTATTCCAATTGTAAATAGTGAGCCTGTTGCCAGTAATTGTAATAAAAAGTTAATAAAAAATTTTGTGCATAAAAAACATGCTGATCAATATTCTACAAAAGAAATAATTGAAAATACTACAGTCTGTGATAATATGCCATCAAAATTTACTCGTTATGATCATTCGGATAATTCTGATTCAGAAAGTGGGTCTGAGAAAGGATCGGTAATATCAAAACCTGAATCAGTTAAATGTTCTGAACGTGGTGATAGTCTCGATCGATTAATGGATGAATTAGAAAATGAAATCGCAGGATCTTCAGTTTTAAAATCAAAAAATGAAGGTAATATTCAAAATTCAGTTCATAGTTTGCAAAGCGAACAAAAAAAAAAACAGAATTCTAAAGATATGAATGATGATTTGAAGTCAATTGAATTTGATGTCATTATTAAAGAAGAGCCAAAAAGTAGAGAACCTAGTCCTATAATACTAGACAATGATAAAGATGAAGAACTATCTCATAATGTATCTCAGAATGCACCAACTTTACAAAATATAGAGCCACATTCTTCTATAAATGCAAATAATGGTTCAGTGAAACTACTTCAATCACCAAAAAATGATGTTC
The DNA here is from genome assembly GCA_034766995.1 of Acanthacorydalis orientalis. Classification (NCBI taxonomy): domain Eukaryota; kingdom Metazoa; phylum Arthropoda; class Insecta; order Megaloptera; family Corydalidae; genus Acanthacorydalis; species Acanthacorydalis orientalis. Next base: position 17,638,316 of record CM068313.1, on the reverse strand, counting down.
ATCAAATTCCAAAATCATGCTCTCCAGAAAAAAACACTGTAGAACTTTCACGATCTTCATTAGAGCAATTTGAACGAGCTCGTATAAAAAATTCATTTAAGTTTAATAGAAATCGATCTAGATCGCCTCCAAAAGATTTTTTTTATAGTAAATATTTTAGTGATAATTCGTTATCACCTCGATGTAGGCTTCCTTCTCCACTAGGAATCAATACAGAAGTTTTAAACACAATAACGATGGCTCCATTATCACCTCGATCAGCGGCATTTGTTTTACAAAATCGAGAGATTTTGGCTAAAAGGAAAATGTCTCCTCGAAGGTCTACATCAAGAAGTACTGAATTTTCTGTCAGTCGTAGTCCAACTCCTAGACGTAGATCATTATCTAGAGACCGTCAGTTAAGAAACAGATCTTTATCGCCTAGGAGGTCTGTTGTTTCTCCTTCAGCTAGATCTTATTATTCTCCCAAAAGATCACAACCAAGATCTATGTCACCAAAAAATAGAAATGTATCTCCTTTAAGAAGGCGGTCTAGAAGTGTTTCAAGAAATAAATTTTATTCTGTAAAAAAACGATCTCCTGGGCATTTAATTACATCGCATAAGAAAACAATTCGATATTCGTCTCCAAAACGCAAATCTAGATCTCCGATTAAAAAGTCTATTCACAGTAGGTTGGGATTTAGATCAAAAACTACAAAAACATTTGATAAAGCTCGTTCAACTAATCACACACGACAAAAATCTCATTCAGATCGTAGTTTAAGCTTAAGTCTTAGCCCTAGCCCAGAACATACAAGTTCTGCCAAAGATGAATTGCAAGGAACAAGTTCTCAAATTAAACCAAAGGATTCTATTTTAGAAGCAAGAAAGCGTAAATTTGAGAATAATATACCAATTGAACCTGCTGGTGGGATTATCAAATTAAAATTAAAACCGGATAATAATGAATTTGAAAATAATCAACTTTCTGTTTCTACTAAACTGGCAAATGAGTCTGTAAATGAAAGCGATAGTGAATTCATTGAAATGAATCCTACTATTGATGATCTTTGGTCTTCGGAAGAATCCGAGTCAGAAAATGAAGGACGTTTTAAAATATCTAAGTTAAATGATGAAATTGGAGCTGATTCACGAAAATCTAGATTAACAGTTAATAGTAATAAGGCAAAATTAAATCGAAATACAAATGAAAATCAACGGGTGTGTAATAAAAGTTTTACAAAGCATCTTATTTCTACAAACAAGTCCAGAAAATTTGATAACTATAGAAATAAAAGTAGATCACCGTTTAATAATCGTTATAAAATAGATAATAGTTCTGTTAATAGGAAAGAAAAATTAGATAAAAAAGAAATTAAATCAACTAAAATTGTATCTGATATTAAAAATCCACAAAAATTGTTAACAAGTGAAAGAACAAATGAAAAAAGTTATGTAAATACAATTCACAATGATAAAGATCAACTAAAAAGTAGTTATAGTAGTAGAAGCATTAGCATAGATCCAAAACCAAAAACTGATGTTCGAAATACTAATGAAAATGATAAAATGCAAATCAAACAAGATGATAATAAGCAAGATGATAGTAATATAAATAAAGTTACTATTTGTAAAGATGAAACTTCAGTTTTAGAAAAAAGTATTTTCAGGAAAGTAACAGAAATACCTGTGAAGTCTATAGATTCCAATGAACCTGAGATAATTTATGAAGATGAAGATGAAAAAAATGATGAAGGTAATTTGTAATTCTTGTAACTTTTTATTTATTTATAGTTCAATTTTATATGAAGTAATTTCTTGTAATTCATATTTAACTTTTATTATTGTGTTCTAACTTGCTGCAGTTTGTTACTGTTGACTTTAATTCATACTTTAAATATTTGATTCTAGAAGGAGATTTACGTGCAGAATTAAGTCGGCGTAGGGCACAAAGAAGAGCTGTCAATGTAGTTTCAGTTAACACATCACATGGTCCACCTACCAGAATTTTACAAAATGCATTTCAAGAAATGTCAAAAAAAAGGTCCACACAATTACCAAATTTTTCAAGGCCAAATAAAGGTATTCTTGTTAGTAATTTTAATAATGTATTTTTAAAAATTCAACATATGTTAATTTAATTATGTATGTGTGTGTGTATATATATATATATATATATACACACACATACATACACACACACACTACACACACACATGTTTCTGCTGACTGTGATAATGAATTATTTTCCAAACTTTTTATATTCATAACAAAGTAAAAACGTATTCATTTACTTACTTTAATTATTGTTTTATTATTAATATCTATCTTATTAATATGTAAGAATATTATTAGTAGATCATCTTTTTCAAATTAATGACAAAAAAAATGTACTTTTTTCGTATCAACAATTCAAAGTTGGAACATTGAATCATTATAATGATAAAATTATATATAATTTATACTATATCTCTATTTATTATTTCAATTAATAATTGTTTAACTATATTTCTAAATTTTAAAATTTATTACATTATAAAAAGTGAATTGTGATGATAATTAGTATTTCATTTAACCTATAATTATTATAGCAGTTATTTATTACTATTTTTTCAGTTAGCATAGAATCCTATAGTGAATACTGGAATTTGCAATTATAACTATTTTATTAGATTATAAAGAATAAAAACTACAGTTATCAAATGTAATTATTATCTTCATTATGTAATAATTAAGATAAATGAGAATTTTTAATGTGTTTTAATAAGTATTCTATAAAAATATAGTATTGTTAATTTTTGTAAATTAGAATGGTTATGGAGCTGCCTTTTGTTTTTTTCCATAATCTGTTGTTGTAATCTGGGACTTATAATTGTCTGTTAGATAAATTAACATTATATTTTGAATTTTTCAAATAAAATTCTATATTAATAAAACATTTTAATGAGAGGTTGTCAGTCATTTGTTTGGCATGAAAAAAAATTAAAACAGTAATAATATAAACTTTTTCATTTCTTTCTTCTCGTTGTTACAATTTTACATTAAAATATCAATACATATATATTTAATAAACTAAGTTGTAATATTTCATAAAAAAATATTGGATAAATTTTCATTATTTGTAAATATCTTTTTCATATGTCTGTGCCAATAATTTCTTATAACCTAAAGTTAATTGATATGGTACAGGTACCCTATCAGAAAGACGTGTGCTGGTTTTGAAGAAATCCCATTCACAGTCACTCGTACCGTCAAAATCTTTGTCTACTACCCTTACTAAAGGTTGGCCTGATACAATACTAACATATCCTGTTTGAGATTATTATTTAGTTTAATTAAAAACAAATAATTTTAAAGTTCGATTGAAATTGAAGTTGTATTAAATTTAACAATTAAATTCTATAATGATTTGTTAGTAAGTATGTAAAAAAAGTACATAAATATTTACATTTTTAATATTTTTTAGTTTCAAAACACGAAGTAAAGTTGCCAGTTCGTTTAAGACTTGGTTTACCTGAAGATGAACTTCAAATATCAAAAGAAGAATCTTTTTTAAGTCCTTACTGTAAAGAAATTAATGCCAATCTAAATGAAGAACTCATTCATATATCACCAGCTGAACGAAAACGAAATCATGTGCGCGGAAATAGAAAAAAACGTATAAACTTACAGGTACAGTATATATACACATATATTATTTTTGTAAATAAAATAATGCTGTTTTAATTGCTAATATTTTGTTCATGATAATACAATAGATTTGGAGATTTATGTTTCAGGAACAAAAAAAAAACTTCCAGATTGTGTATTAGCAACAATTATTCTTTAATAGATTACTTAATTGTTACTTGGTTGTTATTATAAATTATTGTATTTTGTTATTTATAATGAAATGTATTTTGAGGATTAATGATGCATATATTAGTATATGACTGTTATTAAAACTCAGTTATATTATATCAATTGTATTCTAATGTACATTTTAACAATGTGAGAGTGATTCTAATTCTTCTTGTGTAAATGTGTATAAAAATTATTAAAATTGATTGTAATATTTATAATTATTTGATTTTATAGACATTTACATCTTTGACTGAATTTATTTTGTGTCGAGACATGAGAAATTGTTTATTTTTTTATTGAAATGTTACTGCAATATGTGCATACATACATACAAACACACACACACATATATATATATATATATATAAATCTATCTGGGTGTTCTTATAAAAGAGTGTATATATATGCAAGAATTTTCATAAATGTTCTTTTTTCATTACATTGTTCATGTGTATGTACATAATTACTAACATTTTTTTTGCTTATGAGTGTTGGTAAATTCAGTTCATATAACTAAAATATCAATAAAAACTTCTGGTTATTTTCAGCAATCATTGATTTCATTTTTTTTTTTTTTTTTGAATTTTATAATAAATTTTTCATATTATTATATAATATTTTTGGTTCATACATAATTTTTGTGTACATACATAATTGTAATTTTTTCATTAAAAAAAGTTTGTAATTTGAATGTTAATATTTGTTTGTATGTTCGCATACATACCAGTATATATTAAAGTACTTTTTTAAATAAAGTTTTAAAACAGTTCATTTTTGATGTTATTAGAAGTTATAAGTTTATTGTATAATCAATAAATTTCTATTATTTTTTTAATATTATGTAATTTGTAAATACATACAGTCATGTTTATATATTGAATTTTTTTTATACTTATAACTTTGTGTATTTATGTATACATTTTATTAACAGTAACATAATTTATATTATATTTAATCATTACAAAAATTATATATTAATTTGCCACTTATTTGCAAGGTATATAGAATATCTTCTCAGCAGTGCAAAACTTGAATATATCATTTAAAGATTTTTATATATTTTTTATTTAAAAATGGCTGTGTATTTAAAAATAATATCTGATTGTAGATTTTTCTTTAATTTGTAATTCTTTTTATTTACATTGTATTTTTTTAATATTGGTATAGTAATTTATATTAAATATTCAAATTGAAAAAAGTTCATAAGTGTTGAGAAGAATTAATTTTTTTAATATATTATTTGAACTGAATAAAAGTATTTTAATCACAATTTGAATTATTTTATGTTACAAAGTATTATTAATTTTATAAATTGTAAATTTTTTACTTGGCTCAAGTAATAAATACAGTTTTAGAGTGATAAGGTTTATAAGAAGCAAATCTTATTGTTATAAACTTGATTAACTTTATTTTGGGTGAATATACAAAATACAAATGAGTGTGTAAAAATGAAATACACAAAAAATGTATTTAAAACAAAGCATCAAAATGTATATAAATACACTATTAATAGGTATATTTTTTTTTAATTTTACATATTCGTTATTATATGCAAAACTTTTGTTTATTGCTGACATCACCTAATGAGAAATGAAACCAACATTTCACTATTTAAACAAAACTGCTATAGAAGTGGAAATTTATGATTTACTAACATATAGAACAAACACCTACTTTTTGATGTGTTTGGTAATTGTTTTGGGAAAAAAAATTATACCATGTAAATCAACCTTCAGTATATAAAAATTGTTTTTTGATGCTCTGTAATATTAGATTTGTAACATTTTTGCAAATAAACTATAAAAGAATGCTATATCTTCTGAACCACAACAAAAGTCATAAGAATATGAATGAATAAATTTATTCATATATGAAGATGTGTGTCTGCTTGAATGTGTATTATGTATATATGTACTTGCACGCAAATATAAATATGCATATGTATTTATGTAATTTTAAGAAAACAAAAATTATTTTTCATCTTTATCTGAAATATTTAAATTTTTTTTAACTATTGATATATTATCAATTAAATTTTTCAAGTTAAATCTTATTTAGTTTGTTTACATTTATAATTGTATGTATTGAAAATAGTATAAACATACCATTTTTAACTAATACTGTACATATATAAAATTATCGGCTTTTAATGAAGAAATAATAAAATTTTGTTATTGTAAGAGTACACATCCTTGAAATAAAATTTGTTATTAGACAATTGTAAAAGAGATTTAAAATATTATAATTGATTATAAATTACAAGCCAAGTTACTTAAAAAGTATACTTTAAAATATTTGTTCAAATAGTAGTCCTTTGTTAATATTTTATTTATTAACTTATATTAATAAAACCACATATTTTTTTATTTATAGTTTTAATTATTTTTTTTCAAATTATACTTTCCACTAAAATTTTATTTTTAAGCAATAGTAGATTTATTGTAAATAACATTTTTTATATAAAAAAATATATGAAATAATACATGTGTATATTTTAATCAACTTAAAGTAATCTCAAAATGTTATGTTGTCTTTAGTAGTATATGTTATATTATTTGTGTGCATTTGTATATTGTGTACAAGTATGTATTTGTATGTATGTATCTTTGTCATATATATATATATATATATATATATATATATATATATATATATATAACTGCAAATTTTGACAAATTAGAAATTCATTTATGACTGTCTTATTCTTAATTAACCTGAATCCACCCAGCAATTTTGTATGAAATCAGAAATATAAAATATTCAATGCTCGCAATTTCATATGAAACATTCAAAAATTAAATTCTACTTCTAGGTTACACTAATTTGGAATCATCCTGATATGAAATTAATATGTTAAGTTTCATCGGTGCTTAATTCAATGTTGTGTACAATAGTAATTTATTATATTTTTTAAATATATTGTCAATAATTTTTTTTGGCATCAATATGTAGTTTTTACACAAATGTTTGGAAAGAAAAGAGCATATAATGTACATGGGGGGTGCAGGTTGATCATTTTTTAAATAAATATATTTTTAGTAGGAGAAAACATTTTAATTATTTGTCTGTTTTGTGTGTGTGTATATGTATATATATATATATATATGCAGATAAACATTCATATAATTATAAATGCATATGTACATGTGTACAATGAATAATTTTACAAGTATTATTTTTAGTACATAAAACGTATGTCGATATATTTTAAATATTGATCGAATTTTATTATAATATAATGTCAGAATAAAAAAGTAATTTCGACACTTTCTTAAAAATGTAATGTTTGTGTGTGTATAGTATGTTTATATATCTGGAAATTTATATGAATGAAATTTTTAAAGGTAAACTGGTTTATTTTTCAATATATGAAACAAAATCTAATATATATTTAAATTACTGTAATTGTTTTACGATTATATTTTTGAATGCCGATGATTATATAAATAAAATTTTCACTCAATTATTGTTTGTTGACAAACATTTTAATTTCCATTTATAATGGTAAACAATAAAAAAAACTTAAGAGATGAAATGAAAGATTTTAATTATTTAAGTTTATTGAAATACGATTATATGTATGAGTGATTTCAATGTTTTTATAATCATTAATAAAGCAAATTTATAATTGAAAAGTAATTAGTAAAATACAGACTATACAATGTATGATAATTGTATTAAATAATGTTAGACATTTCATTTCTGAAATTATGTTTTTCAGTTTAACATTTTAATATATATGAATTTTAAAATATTTTATTTGGAAAACAGAAAATATCAAGTAAATTCATTGATTGAATAGTATTTTACTAAGGATTCATATAGTACAAAAATATTTATTTCATTTTTGTCACCAGTATATAGAAGTGGTATTTGTATGAATGTGTGTGTTTTAAATATACACAACTATATTCATAGACTTGTAAAAAAAAATGTGATTTTATAAATTTGTTAACAGAGTCAGATCAGTTCAAGACTTGAATGTTTGAATTTACTTTTCATTAAGTATTTTTGTTTAGGTATCATTATATTAATATTAATGGAAACCAATCTGCCTCTGCATTTTTAAGTATACGAATATTCATAGGAGACATTGGTTGTATTTTCTTTATCAAAACTGAAACTGGATTCATTCTTTGTATTTCACATGAAGTCTTACCAAATTACATCTGTGAAGAAGTAAATCATCTTGAACTTCTTTTAATATGGTTTGTTTGTAACAATTTAGGTGTAACCAGCAATCACTTGTCAGTCCATTCGTACCATACTTCTGTGACAAAAGAAAATGTCCATGTCACGGAATACAATTGCAAGGAGCAGTGCATCACTGAAAAACAAATAGCTGTGCAACATATTCCTTGCATCTTTTCAACCTGAATACATTCATGTTTTGTATGTGAAGACTGGCTAATAATGTGTTTGTCAATTAATAAAAAAATGCATTTATGAAATTGGACATGTAAATTATTTTAACATAAAAGTTAATATATTGTATGTGTAAATTAAAGTAGATATTTCAGTGTACATGTAAACTATTTTTTTATCAAATGTCATTAGTAAACTTCTAAGAATATCGAATGTATAAATATTATATACTACATTATTAGTAGTAAATTTAATTTTTTAATTGTAAATTTTAAATGTATTGTATTGTTTATGTGTGTGTGAGAGAGACTGTGTATGTGTATGTGTTTATATATATATATATATATATATTAAACATATTTTTAAAAGATATTAAAAAATTATAAATTTATGAAAACAAGTAAAAAATTGTACTGCTTTAAATTTATACTATAAAATTTGTAATGGAGTATATAATATCACTGAAAATGTAATTAGAATAAGTTTAATGATGTATATTATTTTAAATAATAAACTATTATAAAAAGATTGACTTGGGCAATTATTGCCACTAAATTATTAAAATGTAAATAGTGTAAAAATCATGTTTTCTATTTTAAATAAATTGTTCTTTTTATAAAAATTTTTGTCTAAAATTTTATATCCTTATATATTATGTGTACATGAATATATAAAATAAAAATTTTAAAGAAGGCTTTCCAAAATATCATAGCAACATAGAAACAAAAACATGTAATCATTTCAGTTTTACAAAGATTTTCTAAGAAATTTTATAGTAACTTGGTTGATATTAGAATATTGTAATTATTAAAATAAAATGTCGATCATTGTTAATCCACAACAAAATTATTTAAATTCAAATTCAAGACAACTTCCAGAAAGTGAAAAAATTGAAAACAATTATCCTAATTCTTGTCAGTGTAATGGAATTGTGAAATACAAATATGTTCAACCGAAAGTTGTAACATCTTTTGCACCACGAAAACCTTTTCAATATCCTGAACAACCATTTGCAGATGAAACAATCTATAAAAAGTCTTATTTACCTATTCCAATGCAAAAAACAGAACCAATAATAGCAAAATGTTCTCTTCAATCTGGTACAGGTAAAATATCGTCTAATACAATTCAAAAAATGTCATATCCAGGTTGGACAAGTATTATACCAGTCGGTCCAATATTACCTAAAAATCATGCTTTATCTGGTGATGGCCCTATTCAAGATATTACTACACAAAAACATGATTATGTACCAAAACCATACTCAAAAGCTAATGAAATACGACCACCACAAAATTTGACTACAAGCAAAATGAATCTTGAAGATAAAACTACTAATAGATTATCTTATTTACCTCATAATATCAACGATACCGTTAAACCAATTTTTCCATCGCACATGATACCTAGAAGTGAAGGAATAATTGAAAATAAAACAGTTCAAAAATTAAGTTATTTGCCTTGGGAATTACAAAAAAAAGAATTTTTACCATGGGCTATTAAATCTCCATACATTAAACCAACAATAAAAATGGAACACAATACAATTCATAATAACAGTTATCTGAATATCAATGTCAATGGCCGACGACCTCCTATAATACCTCTCGGAGATCAAAATATTTTTTGTGCTGGTCCATGTTTTGAAACTGATACTATATATCGGAAAAGTTATTTAGAAACTAATGGCGAAAGACCATCACCAATCAAACCTTCAAATCATATCTCATTGAGTACACAAAGAATGGAAAATAATACTATACAAAAAATGTCCTTTCCGGGTTGGCGATGCATTGAACGTACTAGTCCAATATTTCCAAACAATCATACTTTACTTGGTCAAGGCCCAATGCAAGATATAACTACTCAAAAACATGATTATGTACCAAAACCATATAGTAAAACAGGTCAAATAATGCCTGGAGATAGTTTATGTACAAGTACACAACCATTAGAAAAGAAAACAATTAATAAATTATCATTTTTACCTCCTTGCAATACAAGTCGCGTGGGACCAATTTTGCCAACACATATGTTACCAAAATCGGACGGAAGAATAGAAAATTATACAACACAAAAACTAAGTTATTTACCATGGGAACCACAAAAGAAAGAATTTTTACCATGGGCAGCAAAGTCTCCATATTCAACACCAACTCAAAAAGTAGAATCAAATACAATATATCACTTAAGTTATAAAGCACCTGGTGATTTTATACCAGATAATTCTTTTCATACCTGTAATGTAAATGATTGTTACTGTACATATCCTGACCAATCTAACCAGAACCTTGTTACTGTAAACTGAAGTTATTTTTTATATTGTAAATAATAAAAAATAAAATAAAAATGTATAGCATTTATTCATGAAAATATTTAGGAAAAATTTACAATTACATTAAAACACGTTAGCCTATTATTAATAACTATACTAAAAATAAATGTTTCTACAATAATTCAAATGTTTTTACTTATATTTTCAATTTTTTGTTTCAATTCGATGTCCTCGTGAAGATCTGAAAACGTTATATATTTTATCGCTCTACATCCCACATAAGGACACTTGATTTTTTTATTTTTCATTAAATGTTTAATAGTATCACTTTCGTATATATGTCCACAATGAATATTTTTTACAGGGTTAGAAATTGCATTTTTAGTAATTGGATCTATTGGAATTATAAATGAATCAGACATTAAAAAATCTTCTACAATATCATTTTTACTATTTTTTTTAAATTGTTGCATAAATTTATGAGTATCGACATTAACTTCTGGAAATGAATGTTCATTACAAAGTTTATCATAAACAGTAACAACATTATTATTTAATTCTGGTTCCAAAGAATATTTATTTCTGGTCAAATTCATTATAGATTTATGATTTTCATGTTCTATATCCAAGTGACAATAACATTCCACATGTTTTTTAATTATCTGCAATTGAAATTGCTGTTCTTCGCCATTTATATTCAAAAGTATATTCGAGGTACATGTTTTAATTAAATTTAAAGCTAAATCGTACATTTCTATTCTTTTATTTTCGTATTTATCCATTTCTTTAAATAAGAGTTAAACACACAACACTTTTATACTATTCTATACGACTTTTTGTTCAAACTAGAGTACTATTTCTGTTACTAAGTTTTTACCATGTTTTTACTCTTTATATACACTATTATCTATGATACACAACCTGGTTGCATAGTTGTTTAATGGTTGTTTAGTATGCACAAATATACATAGTACCAGACCTTTTATTTATGATACCAGATACTTTATCTATGCTCGTAAAGACTCATAGTACGTAGTACATGGACTTTATCTATGGTGTAGAGAGTATTTTATCCATGATGGTATATATTTTGAAACCAACCAACTATATGTACGGTAGAACACATGAAATGATTATGTGATTATATTTATGTAGCGTATTTTCGTTTTATATTTATTGAACGTTTGAGAGTATCTATAGTATTAACTGTCATTAACTAAAGTTTTAAAATACTCTCTTTGTCATTACTAAAATAGTTTATTAGAAGTACAAATCAAACATTTATTAATACAAATGGTACATGTTAAATGCCGAGATTTATTTTATCCATTTGGAAAAATAAAACGGTTATGTGTTTCTGATGAATGTGTACCATGGAATGTTTCATGGTCAAATTATAATCCACCAGAATATACATCAGCAAATATTAAAGGGAAACTATGGGCAGATCCTGATATTAATGACCCAAATTTTAAACCATTATGGAATGAAATGAATGACAAAATCAATAGAAAAAGTTATTTAGGCCAGTATTCTGTAGTATCAAATGTTCCAATAAACCCTATGGGTCGCACAGGATTGCGTGGAAGAGGAATTTTGGGTCGTTGGGGTCCTAATCATGCAGCAGATCCTGTAGTGACACGATGGAAGAGAAATTCTGAAGGAATAAAAATAATAAATGATTTAACATCAATGTAAGTCTTTGTTAAGAAATGTTCAAGATAATTTTTATTATTAGTAATTATAATTTAAAGGCCTATTTTACAATTTTGTGCAATACAAAGAAAAGACAATGGTCAGTGGGCTATACCGGGTGGTATGGTTGATGCAGGAGAAAAAGTTAACACTACATTAAAGCGTGAATTTTTAGAAGAAGCATGTAATTATCTTCAATCATTAGATGGTAAATTTACTGAATCAATTATGTAGATTAAATCCCATTACAATAAATTTGAATACCTTGTTATTTATTAAAACTTAATTTTAATACTAGTGTTAAAATAATTGTATTTTCTATTTTATTTATGCTAATTTATAAAAGTATATATAATAAAAATAATTATTAGTACATCTGGTTATGCCAGCAAATCCATAGAGGGGGATATGAGTTAAATTAAAAAATATATTTCAGTTTATAAATGTATTAATTTATAGATTGTAAAAAGTCTATGGAAAATCTTATAGAAGACTTCTTTGCTAATGGTACAGAAATTTACTGTGGCTATGTTGATGATCCACGAAATACTGATAATGCATGGATAGAAACTGCAGTATATAATTTTCATGATGATATAGGAAATTCAGTTGGTAGATTTATACTTCAAGCCGGTGATGATGCTCTTAATATTCAATGGATGAATATTGAAAGAGATATGGAATTATATGCAAATCATAAACATTTTATAAATTTAGTTGTACAAAAACATAATGCACATTGGTAAAAAATAAGGGATTTTTTTTAAAAGCATGTATATAAAAATGTTAACACTATTTGTAAAGGTGTGTCTTAAATTGTACATAAGTATAACTCAACTTTCACAAGACATATGCTGTGAAAATAAATCATTGTAGCTTACAACTTTTTTTTAATGTTTTAGATAATTGTTATAACATCAATGGCTACATCAGTTTTTCATTATGAATTTCATTATTCATCAATAAAGTTATATATGGATTTTTTTAAAGAAAAAATTGACTGAAGATGCATCAATAAGACCGGTGAAGTTTCTTCAATTTAAATACTGAAATGAGGTTAAATAATTCCAAAATCCCTAAAAAAAACTACTGAAACCAATTTTAAATTTACTGTACATTATAGCAAATGATGTATTGACATTTGGAGAACAAACAAGTCAAGAACTCTGCTGTATGTACAAACTAAAGCACAGCACTAAAAAAGAAGTGAAAATATAATGCAAATGAACTAAGTATTTAAAATTAATAATTTTTTTATTTTTGTAGTAATACAATTTAAAATTCATTTTTTTCACAATGCAGGAAGAACATCCAAATAAAAAATGTTTTTCTAAATTTTTATTCATTTTACAATAGTACAGTTTAATGCCTTTCTAATTACAGACATAATTATAATAAACTGACAAAATATCCATGAACCAGTACAATGTAATATACATATGAGAAAAAAATATTGCAACAAAAAATAAGTATATGATTGCTTCATCGTGGTAATATACATGATACATTAAAACTACTTTATAGATTTGCATGTGTTATTTTTGACATGCATACATACTAAATTTATGTTTAAATACAATTCACTTTTCAACTATTTAAACTTTAAATAAATTTTATTCATAAACAACAGTAACTGATTTTATTTATTACAATTACAGAATTTATTTCCGTTGCAATTCTAGGAATGAATGAAAATCAACTTTAAAAAAGCAAATCTTCGTCACCTTCATCTAACAAATTAGCGACATTTGAAACATCTGCACCTTGTGCTATCATTTCAGCTTTTAAAGCATCTGCTTTAGCACGAGCAATACGTTTCTTATCTTGTATCTTTTTTAGTCGATAGAACTCTTCACGTTCAAGTTCATCTAATTCTGAAATTATGTACGCTAATGTCCGTTCAATGCGTGGTATTATGACTAAAATACAAATGACTAATTAGAAACATTTAATATTATAAATATATTATAACTAACCGTGCTCGATGGCGTTGACTCTCCTGTTTGTAATTTTTATTACTTCATCTAATGTAACAAAAGATGTTTGTAATGAAGCCAATTCTACAAGCAATTTTACAGCACTTTGATAATTTTTTTTTAATTTGGTTAATTGTTGCCCTCCTCGAGCCAATCCTGCTAGTTCATAAGTATCTGTACCATCTTGGTAACTTTCAAAAACAGGCAATGTTACACCAGCAACATTATCTTTTTTTGTTCGAATTTTTATCTGAGCTTTTGTGACATTTTGCAATACTACTTGATTAAAATCACCAGTAGCAAATTTAGCTTCAGCTAAAGAAAATGCAGCTTCTTTCATAACTTCACCCATCAATGTTTTAGTCTACGAACATTATTAATTCCAATTATATATATATATATATATATATAATATATATATATATATATATATATATACATACATATATATATATATATACATATATATATATATATATACATACATATATATTTTGTGATAAAATATTTAAATAAAGGTTTAACAAAAAATACCTCTATTATTTTACTTAGTATCATACGAAATCGCATTTGTAAAGCATCAGCCTTCTTTTTTAACAAACTATGACCTTTTTGTGCTCCCTTTAGACGCCCCTTCATTAACATTTGAGCCCTATACATAATAAATACAAAATAATGTAAATTATAATCTAATATATAATAATAATGATTAATACTAATTCTAATTACCCTCTGGAAGGAAAAATTGGAAGCCTATCTTTACCAGACATTTTTATTAAAAATCACTGCACAAATACCTGACAGAAGATTAAGTCAGCTGACTTCATCAAACCCATGATCAAAACTTTTCTGCCAACTCTACAAAACCAAATTCCTTATTTTTGTTGTAGTAGCATATTTTATCTATTGGGTATAAGAACATATGCTGCTGTGTTAACTGGTTATACATATGTGTGTATATGATTGGGTATATATATATATATATATATATATATATATATATATATATATATATGTATATATGTAAATATATATGTATATATATATATATTATATTAAGTGTAAAAATTAATTCTGTGTCTTTAAACGGAATCAATCAAACTCTGTTTTAAATTAAAATATTTTCTCGTAGTTTCAGGATTGTGCCGTAGTGGCAACATTAATATTTAAAAACACTATATATCTTGCTCAAGCAGTTGGCATAACCACACAAAACAGTAGTGAACATGATGGCGTCAGAAAACTAGCATATTAGGCATTGTATACTTTTTGCATTTAAATTAAAAAAAATACTGATGAAGCCGTTGGAATGATTTCTTCAGCTTTGGGGAAGGTGTTTTTATCGCCATCCTTTTTTAAACAATGATTTCAGTTACGTGACGGAGTAGTTATACAAAATAATGGAGGATATTTTGAGGTTTGAAAAGTATTCAATTTGCCCATAAATATTAATTATTCATATAAAGGCATCGTATTAATTTGTACACCTAATGTATGTATACATGGACAGATCTGTACATCAGCAGGCTGTGAAGCTTTATCATTTTTGAGCTTGTCAGATTGAATATGTATATATGTGTGTGTATTTTTTTCTGCACATAGTAAAAAATATGAAATTAATGAAAGAAAGAGGTGATACAAAAATCATGTGCTGCAAATGGTTTATTTTATTTTTTTAAATATGTATAATATTAACTCACAATGTTAGAATAATGTTAGCTCACAGTGTCAGAACAATAGTCAAATATTTGTTATAGAATCACATATATTGTATATATGTATATGTACAACAAAGAAAAAAAATAAATCAACTATTATGTAACTAACACTATTAATAGAAAAATACCCGTTTTATGAAATTTTATTGGTTATTGTTGAAACATTTTTCTACATTTTTTTGTTTCTCAAGAAAATGCATAAAACTAAGTGACTACTACAATCGCTACAAATACATCCGAATTTATAATGACAAAATACATAACAATGGTAATTTAACAGTCATGATTTTCAATATTTGCTTCAGACATATTTTATTTGTACAATGCATTTTTTAAATTTTGATTCATTGTGGGGTCCCTTACAAATTAGAGCCCTGATGCTTAAGCTTCATTAGTTTCCATATAGATCCCCATTCCTGTATGTGTGACTGTATACATATATATATATATATAGTAATCAAATTTATACATTGAAGTTGTATTTTTTCTTTTAATCAAATATATCTATGATATTTTATACACAAATGGAAATAAGAAAAATAACATTGAAATTATATATTTACTTTTATTGATGAATTTTACAATTAATAGTTTATTACAAAACATATTTTAAGTACTAACTGTATAAATGAATTAAAAAATATAAAATTATTTTATATTAAAATACAGAAAATATATTTAATTGCTCTGTTCTTTAATTCTGCCATCAGCCATTCCAAAAAAAACTTTCTTTGCCATATTTATAAATAATCCTGTTTCAACAACCCCTGGGATCATTTTAATTTGATTATTAACTATTTCCCACTTTAAATTCTGGTCAAAATCTTTCCAGTCAAGGATAAAATTCCCATTGTCTGTTACACACGGTCCTGCTTTTGAGAGTCCTGGTCGTAAACTTAATTCTCCTCCGAACAGTTTTTCAATTTTGTTTTTTATTGGAACATATGCTAATGGAATTACTTCAATCGGAATACCTTTTTTGTATCCTTGACCTAATTTTTCTGAAATTTTTGTGTAATCTGCAATAATTATAAATTCTTTCGCACAAGATGCAATAATTTTTTCTTGTAAAAGACATCCTCCGCCACCTTTAATTATATTTAAGTTAGAATCAACTTCATCGGCACCATCTATTGCACAATTTAAATATGGATACTTTTCTAGATCTCCTAACATGAGATTGTGTTTCAAAATAAGTTGTCTTGCTTGAAATGAGGTTGGTACACATATTACATTCAAATTTTGTTTACTAACTTTCTCTGATATTCTTTCAACAGCAAATACTATTGTGGAACCACTTCCTATCCCTACTATATCATTATTTTTTACATATTCGTCAACTGCTTTATAAGCAGCAATTTTTTTTGCAGTTTCAAAATTATCCATAATAATTTCACGTTTTTTAATTATTTCAATAATATTTGATTTCAATTTATTTACATTAGTCTTAAACAACATATGAAAATCAAATAAACCGGGTTATATAAACTGTTATTTAATAACACCAGTATATAAAAACAATGAAAAACTAATTATGATAATAAAAGTTATTTTACTTAATAACCTCGATTACATATCCCATGGAATGAAAGTACCTTGATAAATGCCATAGATAAAATAAATGCCATAAATGTATGTATAGATGATATATCTTCAGAGATCGTATATACAGGTGTTTATCTATGATATAGATAGCATTTCTTTTATCTATGGTTCTTCTGTTCTGCTCACACTCTCGGGTTGATCGTAACCTTTATTCACAATCTATATACAGGTCTGGCAAGGAATAGTAATTTCAATGACGAAAACGGTATCGCTCATTGGTTGATTTTTTATTACGATTTCCACCACTACACAACTTAATCCGAAGAGGGACACTTCTATCTAACCAACCTGTCACTGTTCAAGTAAAAATTGCGTAATTCTAATAATAATCGATAATTTTCTAATAATCGAATTTTCATGGAAGTTGAGTATTAAAAAATAATAAAATGTCATAGAATATTAAAAAATGATATATGTCGTGCACTTATACATATTTAATAATTTTTTGTTAATATGTATTTAAAATTCGCGCTATACAGTGAAAGATAAAGAAGGCAGTGTATTCCTTTACGGGTAGCGTCGCGTGTTGGAGGAGATTATTATTAAAAAGTTCGACCAACAAGCGATACCATTTTCAGATTGTCGTTTCCAGATCTGCATGCAAGACCGTACCTGTACAGATACTTTATCTATGACCGTACCTGTATTCAAGGTGGCTATAAGAAGGAGATCGAACTCTGTCGATTGCCTAGTGTAATGAATTTATGAAACTTGATTATCGAATGGTGGCTCTACTAGAAGAATGAAGGAATTTCTGCGCAAAGACTGATACATTAATTCTCGATACCATAATATCTGCTAAGTACAACTTGTACTAATAAAATGAACGTAAACAAGACAAAGAGGGCTTTCACGTTAGAATACCTCGGTCACGGTTTTTCTATGCGTAGTGCGTTCCGCACAGAAGTTACCGACTGAAACTCCACAATGACTTTTCGCTGCCCCCAAACATTGGAGTTCGTTTGGTCCCCTTATATCCTCCTTGCCTTTATTGTATGCGACAAGGTAGTAATATCACTCGACATAATGAAGATATCTATGGTAAAGATCATAGATAAGTGAAGACTATGGATAATCAAAAATGAAAATCAAAAATAATTTTATTGTTATGAGCTTTTTGTTTCAACATCGCAACGCTGTGTGTTGAATGGAAATGGAAGGTTTGGTTCGGGGTCTTTGAAAGTAGAGTATGTTTTAAGGGAGTGGGTTGGAGGTGGTTTGAAATTTGTAATCCGGAAAATTCCAAATTGCATAAATATCACGGTCTTATATAAGACAGTGATAAATACTCTGCAGATGCAGTCTTTATCTGTTATCTAAACTCGACATCTTTTTTCTTGATTCTTTGTTTGCTCTACATCATAGATAAAGACTACATATTCACCTACTCATCACTCAGCAAACGGATTATATATATATATATATAAATTTCTGCTATTTTTATATTTAAATGAGAATTTATTGTATTATAATTTCGTCTGTATTTTTGTAAGGAAACAACTCAGTTACTTTCTGGTATTATTTGTCGTTTATTTTCATTTTAATCGCCGATGTTCAAAATGAATCAAAAATTTAAATTAATCCTTATTTTTGGTTTAGATTTTTACTAATTATTTTGAAGGAGTAATTCTTTTATCTAACACTGATTTAAAATAAAGAGAACAGAAAATTATTTAAATTCTAAGAAATGTTAATTTTTAATTCATGTTTTATACCTATATAGTTATATATATATATATATTAACACATATGCATACACAACACACACATACATATACATAAAAAACTACCTTCTGTTTTCATTTCTTTTCGAAGAGTGCGTTTAAGATTTTTCTTGTATTTTATTAGTATAATTCATTTTGATTTTGAAATCTGTCATATTCGTTACTATAGTTTTGGAATATTAATTGTGCATTAATACATAACTGTATTTTAATAGACGCTACTAAGGTTATGTAGGATTCTGCGTTGCGTTGGTTTGGTGGCAATGAGTGGTTGAGAATAAAATGGCAGAGAAAAATATAAGTGTAGATATTTGGAAAAATTGGGAAAAAACAGGCAAAAATGAATTGTGAGTACTTGTAGGGCAAATTTATTTTTTTCATGAATAATGGATGTTATGATTATTGCATTTAGATACGAAAAAGAATGTCAAAAATGTAATCGCGGAATAATATTATTTGTTTTGTATCTAGCATGCCAAATATTTTATCAATATATGTTGTATAATATAAAAGAATAAGATTTTTGTATTAAAGTGTTTTCTTTTGTGCATATTTTATAATTTACAATAAAGTTTGGTTTTAATTTTTATTTTCAGTTTTAAAATATGCAAGCAGATGATAAAAAACGATGATAAAAGTCCAGTTTTTTCAAAAACTGATAAATTGTCATGTTTAAGTCGGTACATTTACGAACTTATAAGTCATGGAATTCGTGGCCCATTGAAGAAAGAAATGGTTGTTACTACGATTGCAGAACTTAGAGTATGATAATGATATTAAATTTGTTATTTTGATTAGTATATTACAATGTAATATTTTTCAGTTGTTGCACAGTGATATTCCTGCAATTTTGTTAGATATTTTAAGTGCAATTGATGCTGAAAGTTTTAATGAAAGTCAAAATGATGAAAGGAATAACTTTGCATTTATAGTTAAAGAGTCTGAAAAAGTGAGTATTTTATATGTATATGTATATATATATATATATACACATACACATACACATTTATTTATTTCGTTTACACATTTATAGAGTAAATCAAAATGATGGACTATGTCGTGTTTTATATAATTTTTGTCTCTCCACTTATAAATATTTTTTTTTTAATTTATTTTTTCATTTAACCATAGTTCATGTTTTCATTAACTTAAAAAAATTTTATATACAGAAATACAGCTTGACTGTCAAATAAATATAGAAAAATTTTACTATTAGGTTGAATTATTTTGGATAATTCTATACATTTATATATTTTATATAAGTGCATTAATTAATTAATATACATCTAAGTATTAGTTTTATAATTGTATGTTGCATTTGAGACAAATGATCCTTTTATAGTTTAACTTTTGCTAACAAATGAAAGTATTGAATCATTCATAAATTAACAAACATCTATTTATATTTGTGTTTATGAGCATATATGTACAAACTATATTCATATCCATAGATGAAATGAAACATTGAAACAAGTTTAATATTTATATACATAAATGTTTTATTTAGTATTTTTCAGATAAGTTAGTGAAAGAACGACTAGAGATAGATACACTTCAGGATGTTGGAATACTTAAAAATAAGCATTTTTATACAAGATTTATTAGAGTTAAAACAAAGTTATAGTGAGTATTATTACATTTCTTGAAACTATTAAAACTTAATTATTATTATAATAGTAATGTTATGTAATTAAGATGATTTATTGTTATTTAATTTAAAATATTTAATTCTTTTTTCATGTAAATTTAAAATTACACTAGATAAATTTTGGTTGTTTTGTAGTCTGTATTATATTAAATGTATTCCCTGTGTAAATATTAAAATTATTGTATTAAGGAATAAAATTTTTATTCGCATTTAATAGATTTATTGAATGCATAAATATTTTTAATATTAATAGTATAGTAAAATAAAACTAGAAATATTGTGTGCGGTTATATGTTGTATATATCTATTTAGCAGAAAATGTATTAAATATTAATTTAATTTGATGTGAGAAATTAGGATTTTTTTATTTTTTCAATCTATTTATTTTAAGTATCAATGTTTTAAAGTATTTAATTTGAATGAAATTGTAATTTTTTAATACTGTAACAATTTTAATATTTACCTAAATACAAACGAAAAAAGGTAACTTCATGTAATGTATATAAGCACATCAAGTAAATGGATGATAAAGAAATCTTACCATATAACGTAATATGTGCAAGAGAAAAATGTTATTGTAACTACTGCTTCATATAAATATTTGATGTAGTTTTGAGGATGACAAACAAAAAACAATAATGATATCATATATTTTATTTATTTATTTATAGTTACAAGCAAAGAAAGTTTAATTTATTTCGAGAAGAGAGTGAAGGATATGCGAAATTAAGTGTTGAGTTGAATCAAGAAAGAATTGATAACAAGACATCTAAAAAAGTTCTTGAAATTATAAAATCATTAATTGGTTAGTAGAATAGTTAATTATTTGATTTTTTATGTATGTGTATTATAATACTTTTTTATTGTTAGTTAATTTATATTTGGTTAAAAATATTTTTTAGTTAATTTCAATCATATTAGTAAAAGTTAACTTTTTTTTAGGTTGTTTTAATTTAGATCCTAATAGAGTTTTGGATGTAATTTTGGAATCATTTGAAACCAGACCTGAGCATTGTGATTTTTTCATACCGTTATTAAAATCATATATGAGTGATGCTAAGACTATATGTGAAGTTCTAGGTTTTAAATTTTCTAAGTATCAATCTGAACTTGATGAAAATAATATTACACCTAAATCATTGTATAAATTGACAGCACTTCTTCTTCAACATGGAATTATAGCATTAGATGATATATATTGTTGGGTAAAGTGTATATTTTTTAATTTTTTTTTATAGATTTTGTTAAATTTTTGTATTTTAATTAATAAGTAATATGAGTGAATTTTAATATTTGTGCATTAATCTTAAACGTACTGGGGTAACTTGAAGTCTTAAAACAATTTTGATCCTATGGCTGATATGTGGGAGTAATCTTTTTTTGTAAAAAGATTTTTTTGTATGTTAGCACTCTGAGGATGATGCATATTTTGATGACAATGAAAATGCACATAAGTGACACTCAGAAATAATTGATAATAATTATTAAATATTTTTGATTGGAAAAAATTCCATGTGATTTATGTGGTAAAAAAAGAATTCATTTGAAAAATTGGACTAAATTTTATTAATTGGAAAATTACGAATATTTTGAGTGGTTGTTTATTTTCAGCTTGTACCTGATGATAAAACAATGGCAAAAGATTGGGATAAAGAAATGAAGGATGCTAAAGAATATTTTCGTAAGTTGCAAATCATATCAATTAAAGAAAAAGATGAAACAATGGAAGAAAAAGAAATAGTTCAAGATAAATATTCATTAAATCAGAAATTTGGTTTGTGCCAAGCATTATTAGAAATTGGTGATTGGAATAATGCTCAGCTATTAATAAAGAAAATTCCTGATCATATGGCAATGGAGCAACCAGAGATTGCAAAAACTTTATGTAATCTGTTACATAGTATTCTTGAACCAATATATAGATTGTGAGTAGATTATTTTCAGTATTAGAAAACTTATTCTAATTTAATTTTGATAAATTATTTTTTTGTTTTAGTAATTGTCGTTTAGCACCAAAAATATCAGGAAGAGTAGTACCATTGCTTGCCAATAATTTGTCTCCAAAACCTGTGCAAACATTCTTAGAAATGAGAGATGTTGCTATTTCTATGTTAGTTACATTGGGACCTTCTCTTCATCATGATGCAACATTAATGTACAAAATAATTCGAATTGCTAAAGCTGCTTTGGCTGACTGCGAACATCGAAAACCTACTTCTACCGCAGATAATTTATATTATGATATATTGAGCATTTTAGATTCAGCTGTATTACCATCACTTTCATATATGGATTGTAATTGTTGCATTGCTGAAGAAATTTGGAATATTTTAAAATTATATCCATATCAGTACCGTTATTGTTTGTATGGTCGATGGAAAAATGATACACATCAACAATATCCAAATTTGTTAAGAAAACGGGGCGATGCTCAAAAAAAAATTAAAAATATAATGAAACGTGTCAGTAAAGAAACAATAAAACCTGTTGGTCGACATATAGGAAAATTGACTCACTCATCACCTGGTTTCTTATTTGATTATGTGTTGTTACAAATTCAAATTTATGATAATTTAATTAATCCTGTTGTTGATTCATTAAAATATCTCACAAGCTTATCGTATGATGTTTTGGGTTATTGTTTGATTGAAGCATTAGCACAAGTACATAAAGACAGATTTAAAGATGATAGTACTTCAATTTCATCTTGGTTACAAAGTTTAGCATCATTTTGTGGTGCAATATTTAAAAAATATAATATAGAATTAAGTGGACTATTGCAATTTGTTGCAAATCAACTAAAAGCACAGAAAAGGTAAGTCCTAATAGTCATTTTTTTCTTTTTTTTTAAGTATTATAAATACTTTTGTATTGTTACAGTTTAGATCTTTTAATTCTAAAGGAAATTGTTCAAAAAATGGCAGGTATTGAGGCTGCTGAAGAATTAACACCAGAGCAGGTAGAAGCTATGGCTGGAGGAGAAATTCTCAAAGGAGAGGTATAAACACTTTTATTTTGATAATTTTTTTTTATATAATTTTGAAATATTAATCAGACGTTAATGACCTTAGTTGTCGATGCACCCTTAAACCCCAAATAGCTAACTGAAATATTAATTTAATAATTTTTAAGGCTGGTCAATTCAGTCAAATACGCAATACAAAAAAGTCATCACAACGTTTAAAGGAAGCAATGGCAGAACAAAATCTTGCAGTAACGTTATGCCTGCTAATTGCCCAACAAAAAGATTGTGTTGTATATCGAGAAACAGATAATAGCCCACTGAAACTTGTTGGGAAATTGTATGATCAGTGTCAAGATACTCTTGTTCAGTTTGGTACTTTTCTTGGTTCAACAATGTCTGTTGATGAATATGTTGAAAGACTACCTACAATTCAGAGTATGTTACAAGATTATCATATTCATATGGATGTTGCATTCTTTTTAGCACGACCTATGTTTACTCATGCAATTAATGTAAGTAATTATAATTTAATTTCTAACGAAAAATAATTTTATCAAAAATATAAACGATTGTGTATATATACAATGTATTGCACCCCTAGAAGAACAATAACGTAAGTGCAAAAACCTAAAGTTGTGGGAAATCACGTTTAAAGTTTTTTCAAATTTGATGTGAATTAAGATGATTTGTAGGAAATACTAATAACACATTTTTTAAGTCTAAATGATAACTTATAGTTGTAGTTGTTTAATTTTGAACCTTATTCCTCAGATATCCTATAATAACTCCTTTCACTCATATAAGGTACCTCTTAATTACATCGTTGTTGTACAGATTTTTTCTTTCATGCTCTTTGGTAATCAAGCATAATAAAATTTCATCTTTATTCCAACAGTAATAGTTATTATTTTTAAAGTTAGTGATTCATTTTTTCATTTTCAAAGTTTTTGCCCTTATGCCATTGTTCTTCCGGAGGTACAATACTTTTGTATGTATGTATATATATATATACATACATACATACATTTTAGATAAAATATGACCAGTTAAGAAAATCTGATCCAAATTGTAAAAAATTATCAACTTCTGTCAAACAACAAAAGTATTATGAAGCAGTTGCAGAAGTAATGGCACCTGTTATTACTTCAGTTCAACCTCTTCATCCATTAAAAGTTTGGGAAGATATTTCCCCTCAATTTTTAGTTACTTTTTGGTCTCTTACAATGTTTGATTTGTATGTACCTGCTGAAAGTTATCAACGTGAAATCAATAAACTGAAGCAGTTATCTCAACAAGTTATGGATTCTAAAGATATGGTATGTGAAGAATTAATTATTTTTCTGAAGTGATCTTGTTAATTAATTGCAAACTAATTAAAAAAAAGTGATTCTGTAGCATTCAGTATATATAAGCAGGTTAGAATGTATGCTCTTTTTTTAATAGGCTGGAGGTAAAGGTAAAAAAGAACAAGAACGTTATCTTGCATTAATGGAAAAATTACAGGATGAGAAAAAAAAACAACAAGAGCATGTTGAAAAAGTGCTTTATAGATTAAAACAAGAGAAAGATATCTGGTTTTTGTCAAGAGCTGTTAAATCTGCCAAAAATGAAACTATCACACAGTTTTTACAACTTTGCTTGTTTCCAAGATGTATTTTTACTGCAGTTGATGCTGTTTATTGTGCAAAATTTGTACATACAATACATATGCTGAAAACAGCAAATTTCTCAACTTTACTTTGTTATGATCGGGTATGTGTTATATATAATAACATTTACATTTTTTTATATTTGAGTATGTATAAATGAACTAAAATGATAGAATGTGTTATAAATACTTGTTTTTGTTTCATTTTCAAGATATTATAAGTAGACTATTGTTAGAGTTATATATTTTTTTAATTTAACATGCAATAAAATAAGGTTAATTTTAATCAGGTTGATGTTTAAATTGTTATTTTGAAATGTATAGAAGCCAGATTAAAAGTGTGTTAATTGATACTGAAAAATAACAGTACTAAAAAACAAGAAAAATGTAACTTGTAGTGGAATATGAAGTAAAAATTAAAGATGAGCATTAATAAAAAGAGCTAATATTAAATTTTCTGTTAGACTAATAATGATGGGCTAATAATTTGAATATTTTATAGATCTGAGAAGTTTTCTGTATTATAGACAAATTTTAGAGATTTTGCACTCTGTAAAGTAATATTTAAAAATATATAAATGAAATATAAATTAATTCTACTTTTTAAATATTTTCAGTTATTTTGTGATATTACATATTCAGTAACTTCATGCACCGAAAATGAAGCTAACCGTTATGGTCGGTTTTTATGTGCCATGTTAGAAACAGTTATGAAGTGGCATTCTGAGGAATCAATATTTAAAGCAGAATGTGCAGATTACCCAGGATTTGTCACAAAGTTTCGTGTTAGCAATCAATTTTCAGAAGCTTGTGATCATGTTGGTTATGAAAATTATCGACACGTTTGCCATAAATGGCATTATAAAATGGCAAAAGCAATGATAATATGTCTAGAATCAAAAGATTATGTTCAAATCCGTAATTCTTTAATTATTCTTATTAAAATTTTACCTCATTTCCCAGTTTTATCAAAATTAAGTGGGTTTTTGGAAAAGAAGATTGAAAAAGTTCGAGAAGAAGAGAAAGGCCAACGACAAGATTTATTTATTTTAGCTACTAGTTATATAGGACAGTTGAAAGCAAAATCTTCATCTATGATGAAAGAAGCAGATTTTCATCAAGTTGCTGATAAACTACCAAAAAAAGTTGAAGAACCTATTAACACTGACCAGATGGAACATTCCAGAGTTTCTAATGGTGAAATGAAAGGTATTTTAATTTACTCATTAAAGTGATTGTATTTGATGTAATTTATTATTTATATTTTTAGGAGATAAATCAATGGGAGATAAAATAAAAGAAAATACTTTTAAAGACCGTAATGAAAGAAAATCAGTGCGAAGGGTTGTTTCACCATCTTCATTAATGCAGCAATCTAAAATTTCTGATAAACCACATAATGATGAATTAATGTAAGTAATTTTGAATTAAAAATAGCAAGGAGTATGAATATTTATTTATTTTTTTATAATAGGCATCCACCTTCCAAAGAAAAAGCATTAAAGGAAAAACTTTATAAAGATAAAGATTTTGATCCAAGAGATAAGCAGTTACGGAAAGAAGAACGAAGAGAAGAATTGGAACGTGAAAAGGAAAAGCGACGAGAACGAAAAGAAGAAAAATTAGCACATAAGGAAGAACGTCAATACAGAGTACGTATTTTTTAAATATACTTTTAATATCAGTGAATAATATACAGGTTATAAATCTTGTGCAGTGTATTTTAAAAAATATTTTTATTTTTAGGATGAGAGATATGAAATGATAAGTCCAAAAGACGATGAACTTACTAGGTATGGTTCAGGCAGTATAGAAGATCCATATTATTTTGTAATGTCAACAAATGGAAGTAATATACCTTCTACAGGATCAACACATCGCCGCAGTCAAGAAAATATCGAACCCGAATCCAGAGGTTAGTGTTACTCTATATATTTAAAAGTAAATCATACTGAATATACATAAGAATAAATCTATTTCAGTGGAAAAACCGAATAGAATATTGTTTACATTTGTATATTACATCCATTTTTCATATAAGAATAATTATTTCCTGAATATAGTATACAATTCTGGCATAAAAATATTTTTAATGTAATGTTAATTTTTTATAGGTTTATTATATGTGCGTGCATGTATATATATATATATATATATATATATATATATATATATATATATATATATATATTTTGTATGTATAGTCTGTTTATTTTAATATTTCTTAATTTCCGAACAAATCCATATATTATTTACATGAATATTATATTTTTTTTACCAATTAATATGTATTTTAATACAAATTAAAAACAATTTGTGAAATGGATTTTTAAATATTTAGTTAAAATAATTTTTCAGTAATTAAATGGCAAATGAAGTATGAGAGCTATTATTATTTAACACTTAAGGCATTTTGGTGGTCGTTAGATTTTTATACATAATAATTGATAAAAAACAAATGTATTTTTTTTCATATTATTCATTAACTGTTAATGGGGAAACAAAAATAATAAGTAAAAATTTTTATATCAAAATAATAGTTGATCATCAATAATAATAACAAAATTATTCATAATAATAATAATAATTTGAAATTAATGTTAGTTGAAAGATTAAATGGAATTATAATGATTTATTTTATTCTATAGATGTAAAAAGACGTAAATTGGAAGGCAACTCTTCGAAGGTTAGTATCGAAGTCAGCTAACAACATTGTCTGTGGCGAGAATGAGGGACGTTTCAGGGTTTATCAACACGTGCCTTACATCAGGTGCAAGAGGGGGAGATTGGGCTGATATGTTATTTCTTCTATGGTCTCTCTGTACCATCGTTTACGTGTCATAATGAATTTATTTTATCACTTTTGTTCCAAATGCTGTTTTTATAAATTAATGAGTATTGTGAGTGATAATCTTTAGTAAAAGAAGATTTAAAATAACTAAATGTCAACAGAAGATGTTTATGGACAGTTAGACATCACCATCAGATATACCTGTTCAAAATGTCCATAATCGTGGGTTGGAAATATATTAGTGCATTTTTACAAAATATATATGCTTATAACATCTTCATTTCCAATATTACTCAATTGACATGAATGATGATGCAATATGAAGTTGCAATTATGTATGAAATTTTAATTTTTGTTACGTGATAATCCACAAGTAGTATATATTAAAAAAATACTTTTTGTGAATAGAATATTCTTATTTGTAATACAATGGATACTGGATACAAAGAAAAATAAGTTCATAGCTTACAATTTATTTAAATATTTGAAGATGAAATTAATAACCCTCAAAGGAACCAAATACTGTGAATTGTTTTATTTACAATAATGGCATTCAAAATGATATTATTTTATATCAGTTAAATTGTTCTTTTTATGTATGTGATTTTCAAACAAGTTACATAGTTTGTGTTTTCATCTTAATGCTTATGCTATTGGAAGTTTTAAAGTTGTTTTTCTGGTGTTGCCAAATATAAACAAGAATAAGTCCAAGTGAATTATGGTATGAAAAAGTAATTTTGATATTTCCCATAATTGTAAGAAGAAGCAGAACAAAATTTTGGTTTATATATATAGCAAGTTATTGAAGAATTTGAAAAATGAAGACATTTACAAACTAAAATAAAATTTAGTCAAAAGTGGTGAAAGTGAATCAGGTGTCAATTAGTCCATTATAATTTTTAAATATATATTTTATTAGTGTAAGATGAACTGATAGTGTATCTCATAGACATTTCCAAGTCTTAGATTGATTTCCACAAGTTTTCAGCCCAATCTTCCACAAATATTTTATTAAAAATGTATACAATGTGTGAGAATTACAGGTAAGTCTAATGAAAATAATTGGACAGTTTCTTATGCTTACATTAAAATGTGTGTGTATATACATATATATACATATACATATATATATATATATATATATATATATATATATATATATATATATATATATATATATATATATATATATATGTACATATATATATATATATTAGAAACTTCAACAAAAACTTAGTTGTGTCAGAAATTATTTACATTATATGAAATTTTCAAGGTTAAATATATATGATTTTAATATTAATTTTTTTTACATTCTGCTTATATTAATGAATGCTTATCTGTAATATTTTTTAAAAAATATAATATCAAAGAATTAAATGTATATACTTTCATACTAGAATAAATGTTAATTAAATATATAACAAGTTAGATTTGAGTAATTATATTTTTAAATTGTGTGCTTTAAATGAGTAACATGATAAAAATGTATACAGTTATTATTATTTTTACCTTTATGCTTTATATATATATATATATATGTATGTATGTGTGTATGTATGTATGTGTGTGTGTGTATGTATATATGTATGTATGTATATGTATGATTATTACACATGCATATATACATATGTAAGACCTATGTCTAGTATCAAAAAAAATTGACTATTTGAATTTTTAAAAGAAATGTATTAAAATTTCAAGGATACATATTATTGCATATAATAATTTTTATTAATATAATGGCATACATTGATATAATTTTGTTTCTAGCTGATTTTAGTATTAGTGAATGAAAGTTATGAATATAAAATTATTTAAATTGTCGCCTTGAATAATCATTTTTATTTTTTACAATTGCTGTGTACAATTTTAACATCTTGGTTATTAATTTTTACATTTTTTGTTTAATATTATTATTAAATGCGACTTTATTGTTAGTTTTCACATAGAGTAGAAAAGTAATTTTTATTTTTCAGTATATATGTTTTTATACAATTGATTATACACAGGGATACAATAAAGAAACTAGTTAAAATCATATTTTAAAAAAATCCAGAAAGACCAAAAATTACCTTCCAAATTTAAAGTCAAGAAAATATAGTCTTTTTTTAAAAAAAAAATAAAGAAATTGTATTTTAAGTGGGTAGAATTTAATAGATTTATACTTTTTTCATTTTCGTAAGTACCATATTAAAAGGAATTACAATAATAAAAAAAAAGAAAAGAAACTAAAAATCCAATTATTTTTCATTACTTTACAAATTGTACAGTAAAAAAATTGAATAAATTCATTAAAATTAAAAGTATTTGAATTAAGACTAGTACTTTGTATCCAAAAAAATTATTGTGCTTATTGAAAATAAGGAAGTGATTTTTAAAAACTATCAAATATTTTTCTTTTCATAGTTTTGAAAATTTAGTATTTATTGATAGTGTATTTTTAGTAAAAAAATTATAAAGTAATTGTTCAAGGAACTCAATATTATTTGTATTAAATATAGTAAAAAAAATATTTCACATTACAGGAAGATAATTCTGTTTATTTCAAAAGAAAATACACAAAACAGAGATGGGGGGTAGTAGAGAACAAATGTGACTGACAATCATTTGATGTACATTCTCTAGAACTATTATGGGGTAGAATACACTAATGATATTAATCTTCAAAAAATAGCTTTGATAATTCTTGAAGAGCTACAGAGCATTTTGTATATGGTTTATCCAGCATCCTAACAAATAAATTTATTTTATTGAAAAAATAAAATCATTCCAATCGTTAATAATGTTTATATATTCAAAATGATGTTGTGATGTATGCCATTATAATATGAATAATTATATATATATATATATATATGAGTACATAATATACGCTTGTAAAATATTAATTATAGATCATTCCATTTATTTATAGTAAAAATACAATAGATAAAAACTGGGCAAATAATTGAAGAATGTAAAAAAAATTAACAAATTTAAAAATCTAGAAAGTTTCATTTTCATTCAACTAAAATAATTAAAATTCATTGTTTTTTTTTAATTATCTGCAATGATAATATGTTACTTTTAAAATATTACTGTGAAGTTAATATTTTCATTAGAATAATGAGATACATGCATCACAGCATATATGCATCAAATAAATATTTTGAAAATTATTTTTGTAGATTCCAATGAATAAATTTATTACATTGGATAATAAACTAAACAAACATATAAATTGATTCCAAAATATTAATGTTTTAACATTACATAACATAATTGTTTCTATTAATGAACATTTCAATTTTTATTTTAAAACAATTATTTGATAGTATCAATTTAGTAATTGGTTATTTTTAATTTTTGTAAATATTATTTAGTATTAATTTTATTATTCATATTTAAAAGTAAATTTTAGTAAATTGTTTAAACTATATATGGTTATTAAGTTTGATAAAATTATTGTTATATTCTTTTTTGTATATGTTAATTTTTTTTATTAATGTTTT
Source organism: Acanthacorydalis orientalis (assembly GCA_034766995.1). Classification (NCBI taxonomy): domain Eukaryota; kingdom Metazoa; phylum Arthropoda; class Insecta; order Megaloptera; family Corydalidae; genus Acanthacorydalis; species Acanthacorydalis orientalis. The sequence goes on along the minus strand of CM068313.1, from coordinate 17,606,588 downwards.
TTTTTTTTTTTTTGGGTATACTTTTGGTTAATAGGAATAATCCAGAAATAAATGTTTAACGGTCATATTTTTTTTAAATGTGTATACAGTTTTGTTAAAGAGAAAATAATATTTAATTTCACCAAATTTTATATTGCTTAATGAACTTATTTTTTAAATAGATTTATGATAGACAACTAGTTGATCTTTTTTTTTAATTATTATCTTAATAAGCATTAAATTTATTATCAATGTATATAAATGTAAGAGTAAGTTTAAGCAGTTGTAAACAAGTAGTAGACATTTTGTGTAGTAGATTGAGTAAGAAAGTGTTTTTCATCTTTCATTGGGAAAGTGGTTATCTAAATACTTAATAACCATAGATGTTATCAATGTTTTGAAATTATCTAGAAAAAGGAGTCATGGATATGCGTTATTACAAATTTTTGTTTTAAAATAACTTTTAAATTGTTTTTGATATTTGAAATGGTTTGTGTAATGTTAAATGCATTACATATTATTTGAATGTATATTGAACTTAGGTTTCAAATATAATTTAGGCAATAAAATATATAAAAGTTACATTTTTGTAATTGATTAAATGATCTATTATTCTCTTTCTCGCTCTTAATTGAACTTAAAAGTTGGATTTTCAATATATGAGAGTATAAACATTTGCATATATGCATATATACATACATACATATATATATATATATATACACACACACACACATATATATATATATTGATGTGTGTGTGCGTGCATATATATATATATATATGGAAATATGGAAGTGTGCATATGAGCATAACGTGTGTGTGTGTGTGTATATATATATGTATATATATATATATTATAATGTGAGCACGAATGAGTGTGTATGTATATAAATAATTTTTATGTTCAAACCAATACTAATTTTAATTAAACTTTTAAAAGAACCAATATACAATTTGATAATAGTATTGTAATTTTTTTATGAATAAATAAGAAATTAGTCTACATAAATAGTTAGCCTGCAGATCTGTATGAAAAATTATAAATGAGGCCTATGTTTGTTGATGTCTTGTAGTGAAGTGAAATAGTGTAATTATAATAAGTGCACAAGTGAGCTGGCAAATCCGACCGCAAGTCTCCGATGGAGGCAGGCGGAAGCAAATCAGCAAGACTGGCAAGTGCTGACAACTGCGTACGCTAACTTGTGTCTCCACGTGTGTGTCTGCAGAGTTCAAAACATGAAGATCGGCGAGGTGGTAGCAGTAGCAGCGGCAGTCATACTTTACCTCCCGGTGGAGAATACACATCATCACCTGGTATCGATCGTTCAGAACGAACTGAAAAGAAGGATCGCTCATCAAAAAGTAAAAGGGAAAAACAGACTGAAGAAGAAAAAGAACTTCGAAGAGAAAGAAAACTAGGAAGAAAAAGGGTACAAGTAATGATTTAATATCCATAAATAAGTACACGTTAAATTCAAGTTATTAATTATTTAATATGTTATAGGATCGAGCAGAAGAAGTAATGCTTCAAGCAGAACAAAAACGAAGAAAAGAAGAAGAAAAAGGTATTTTTGCTTAAAGTAATTGTGATTACATTGTTTTCATACTGCTAGTATTATTCTGTTGTAGCTGCAGCAAAACTAGCAGCACATCAAAATGGAGATATGGAATCGCCACATTTACGAGAAAAACATCATCATGGTAGAAGTCAGGTTTGTTTCATGAGTTTTAAATTACTCAAAATTGTGTGTATTCTATATATATATATATATATTTACGGATGTATGTAGTTCTGTATAGGGGGTTAAGTAAAGGAAAATAAGGCCATCTATAAATGGACTTTTAACAACAGCTATAAACATTTTGGTGGAGTACAACAAAACCAACTCGATATACATTTGTTAAAGTATTTAATTTTAATATTTAATAATTGTATCAAATGTTCAAAAATCTTATTCTAAATTTTCCTTCTTTATTCAAATATAACAAATATATATACTTTTTATAAATATTTTCATTTATTTCAGTTGCAGTTTGTACTTTTTTCTGTTATGTACTGTTGTTTATTTTTTGTTCCTTTATTTTGTTTTTTAAATTTAGTTATTAAAGAATTTTCAAATAATGCTTATTAAAGAACATATTTCAATTTAAATTCAAAGATTGATGTTAAGAATATACATACATTTTAACATTTACATTTGATTACAGTTAACATACATTTGTAGGTATATATATTTCTATAATTACAGGAAAAGTCTCCATATACTAGGGAAAGAGAACGGTCTCATGATCGTACCGATCCACCCAGAGATAAACAATATCCTTTTTGTACTGAATAATTTTTTCAATTATATTTTTATTTACCAACGTTTTCATAGAAAACATATTATTTTAAAAATGTTATATTTAATGTCTCTGAAATGAATCCAATTTATTCCTTAATTCTGTTAACTAGACGAAGTTCTGAAGCAAAACGTAGATGATGGACTGTTCCGATGAAATCGAATTCTTAGAATAGTAAGAAGAGAAATACTGTTTTATACAAGAATATTCAAAAGTACATTAAATAAAAAGCACACTATTTTGTATTTCCTCGGTTTGAAGTCAGTACAATTAACAGATGTTTAATGTAGATCTTTTCTGTAATATGGTAGTATCATAATTTAATAAATCTAATTTGTCTTATATTTTACTGAGATATGTTGTTAATTATTGTATTATTTATTTTATTTTAGGATGTTAATATTTTTTTTACATGAAATAAATATTACTCATTTCAATTTATTATTAATTTTAAAAAATATAAAAAGCCAACATTTTTACTATAACAGAATGATAAACGACAGTATAAAATCTCTGTTACAAAGCTAATATAAAAATATATATTCAACAAATTACATATGTTACAAAAGTAGCAAATTATTACTTTTGGAATATTAATTTATATCTAATGAGACAATTTACTAATGATGCTTAGTTAGTATTGTTGTTTAAAACAAGCATTTAAAAACATGTTTTGATTACTTTCACAATTATTTTATCATAGATAAAGTATCATAGATAAAGTAGTGTATTTTATACTGATTGTATTACAGATTTGTATAGCCCAAACCGCCCGCGTGCTGAAAGTATTCAATTCATTGAGTCAAGCACGTATTAAATATTTATTTTAAATGTCATGAGTATGGCAAGTTTAATAATATTTATTATTTTATAATCTATGAACGTACATACATTTTTTGTATTGTGGGTGATATAGTTAATTTCTTAGTATGAAAACAGTTCTACTTTTGAACAAACTTATAATAATATTGTAAGGTTATGGCAAGAAGGAATTAATGACCAGATTGATTTCTTTTACTCTGGTATTTCTAAATAAAATAATTATTAATAATTCTGTATTTAATATAACTAAAAATGCCTAATAAGGTTAAAAGAAAACAACGAAGATCTGAAATTAAAATATTTGAAGACCTTGGTATTCGATGCAATTTAATTCCAACAAGGGTAATTATAAATAAATTTGAAATAAATATTAATATTAACGTTTATATAGTTACCATGCTTGTTGAATGGTATAATTAAGTGTATTATTTTAAAGCGTATTTTCTAAAATATTTATTGTAATTTTATATAGAATATTTTTATTTGCAATGCGGGCCTGAGTAATGGTGTTACTCAAGAATTATTATTGAAGTTATTTATGCAGTATGCTATTGTAAATGAGATTGTATTGTTACCAGAAAAATCATATTCTTTTATAAAACTTAATTCCATTGAAGATAGTGTAAGAGCATTTAAATGCATTAATGGTGTTTCAAAAGTTGGATCTAATATTAGACCATTATATTTACTATTTGCTGAAAAAGGTATTTCAGTTTCAAGTAATCAAGTTTTATGTCCACCATATGTATATACATATCTAATTTTTTAGCCCGTCAAATTAATTTTTATTTTTTTATTATGTTTAATAATTTCTTACAGTACCTGAAGTAACATCCATTTGGGAAATAAAAAACTTACCATCAGGTTTATTTATTGTTGAAGATTTTATATCTGAAGATGAAGAAAAAATGTTGATGAATTGTATTGATTGGGAAATGGAATCAAATTTTAAAGCTAAAAGTCTTAAAAATCGTCAAGTGAAACACTATGGATATGAATTTCGATATGACATTAACAATGTAGATAAAGATAAACCATTAATAGAATCAATACCTAAAGAATGTAATTTTATTAAAACTCGACTTCAACAACATGGTTATGATTTAAAATTTGAACCTGACCAGTTAACTGTTAATAAATATTTACCAGGACAAGGTATATTTTATAGTTTTTTAAACTTCATTTGTGTGTAGTCTATAACTATTGTATAAGTATATAGTTTTGACAGTTGTGTTTATAGATAATGATAAATTTTTAATTATTTTTAAAAATTTTAATCTTATACATTAAAACTTATATAATGCATTATTAAATATTTGTAGATTACTAAAAAATTTAAGTGACATAATTATTCAGTTATTTTGAATTATATTGACTATTTTTAAATTACAAATTGTAATCATGTTTTATAAATAGAATTAAATTTATAATTATCTAATATAATTATTGCATAAGACCACTTAAATATTAAGGAAATGTGCTACTCATAAATCTGTTACACATTCAAATGCAAAATGAATAGAAATATGTTTTTTATATAAAAAAAAGTAAGAGTCAATAAAGTTGACAAATTCTTTCATTTTTAAGGAATCCCATCACATATAGACACACACAATGCATTTGAAAATGGAATTTTTTCATTATCTCTTTGTTCATCAGTTGTTATGGAATTTCGTCATAGAGATGGCCGTCACATAGCTGTAAATTTACCTCAAAGATCACTTTTAATTATGTCTGATGAAGCAAGGTAGATGTGTGTATGGGTGTATATATATATATATATATATATACACACACACATACATACATACATACATACATATATTTATTTATTCAGGTACTAATGACCTTAGCTCTCGATGTGCCATTAAACCTGAAATATCTATCATATATGTATACATACACACAAAATAATTTTAATACAATAAAAAAATAAATATTTTATAAATATTATAATTGGTTCATTTGTAATAGGTATGATTGGAGTCATGGTATTACACCTCGAATAATGGATGTTATTCCTGCAGAAAAAGGTTTAACACTTCGAAATCGTGATATGCGAATATCATTTACGTTTCGAAAAATTTTAAGGAATGACTGTTCTTGTGCATTCAAAAACGAATGTGAATCTTTAAAAAGAAACAAAAACATTAGTATATTAGAGAACGATTCAGCTGAACTATTAGAAAACACTCATGTTCATGATATATATGAGAAAATAGCATTACATTTTAGTGATACAAGACATAAACCTTGGCCTAATGTTTTAGAATTTGTTATATCACTTGATCCTGGTTCTATACTTATTGATGTAGGCTGTGGAAATGGAAAATATTTTGGTTATAACCATAATATAGTTGAGGTTATTAAAAATCATTTTAAATCATATGATTAGTTATTAAAATTAATCACTTCAATTTTTAGCTGGGATGTGATAGAAGTTCTAGTCTTTTACAGTGCGGTTCTAATCGAGGTTTTCAAACTTTTAAATGTGATTGCTTATCAATTCCCCTACGAGACAATGTTGCTGATGGGCTTATAAGTATAGCTGTTATTCATCATCTTGCAAATGAAGTATTATTTTGTGTGCATGTGTGTTCATATATATTTACTCAAATTATTTCATTAATTTTATTTTTTAGAGAAGACGACTTCAGGCTATTCAAGAAATAGTACGTGTTTTGAAAGTGAATGGAAAAGCATTAATTTATGTTTGGGCAAAAAATCAAATTAAAAATTTTCAAAAATCTAATTATTTAAAAGATAATTTAAAATCTAATTTAAGTAAATTATCTCAACAGTTAGAAAAAAATGCCAATTTGGTAGTAGGTGAAACTAATTTAATTTTACCTGTTCATGTGAATAGAACTGATTTTGAACATCCAGATATATTGGTCCCTTGGAAATTAAAAGATAAAGAGGAAACAACAAAAACAAATAAAACATTTTTACGATACTATCATGTTTTTGTTGAAAATGAACTTGATCGGCTTTGTAATAGTATAAGTAATGTTTCGATAATGAGAAGTTATTATGATCAAGGAAATTGGTGTGTTGAAATTAAGAAAGTTAGTACAAATTTTGAATGAATTGTGTTCATTTAATATAAATAATAATTTTGGTTTTTATACATGGTTTTTATTAAAAATAAAGTGTTTAATAAAAAATAACTATCGTTTACAATTTTAATCATGATCTATATTTGATACATCATTTACATATGGTTGGAAAAGATCTAAAAGTAAGTTAATATCACACTTTTCAATAGTTTGTATTAAATATGGGATTTTTTGTTTAGTATTCTGCCCTAGAAACTTATGTCTATCTATAAATAAATCAGTTATCAATCCTAAAAATAAATAATCCCATTAAATATATAAAGTAACATTTTTTTAAATGCACGTTTTTACAAATAATTATGTATATTGTTTTAAAACTTCATTTATTACTTTAAATATTTAAAATAAAAAAAATGATTACCAAAAAGTCTGTCAAGTAACACTGGTTTCTTTCTAAATTTTTCTTGCAATTTTTTTTTATCATTCAACATAGATTTGTATTCTTTAGACAAATCATTTACAACATCTTCATCATGAATATTTAGTTCATCCAAAGCATTCAGAAGTAATACTTGTTTGTGCAAATCTAATTGATTCTCCAATTTTGGATAAATTAACATTAAGATATGTTTTATGCTGTATTCATTTATTTCTAAAAGATTTTTTTTAATGAATATATATATATATATATGTACGTATGTACGTACTTAGCTAATGAATATAAATAATTTTTTACCATAAGATATAGTAAGTTTAATTTTCTTCTTTGTAGCTTCTTTTGTTAAATAATCTTTTAAAATTGTAATTGTAGACAAATTATCTGATTTAAATTCAGCTTCACCTTTCCTAAAACATATATATATATACAGCAAACTATTTATTACTGTCATTTTTTAGAGACTAAATTACGTATAAGAACAATGTAATAGAGTTCCGGTAAAAGTTGATATAAATGTATAAGTTATTTTTTCATTGATTGTTGATTTTTCTGGAACTTCTGGTATACAATTAAATATCCATGTATGTATTTCTGCAGTACTGAAAGTACCTTTGATCGTCAAGGTATTTAAAGGTCTAAAACAACATTTTTTAATACTGATTATATGAGCATATGAAAGGTATGAATTTGTGTCATACCGTTCATGAGTGTATCTATACAAAAATGTTATATACACACATACATATATATATATATATATATATATGTAAATAGTGTAATAATTATTTTTTTAATTAGTATTCATATTACCTATTTAAATCATATGTGTGTGCACGTATATGCAATGATAATGGTTTTATTTTATATTGATTTACTTGACAACATTTTGGTGGTATTAATGGTGTAATATATGCCCGCAGAGTCCCAAATTGACCTTCTATTGTTTGTATCTTTACTTCAATTCGACTTACATTTATCTGACATCTATAAGTAGCAAGTAAGTAATTATCCATCTGGAAAATCAAATTTTTATGTATTTAAAAGTGTATGTGAAAATTATATATATATATATGTATATATGTAGGTATAAATGATTTATATTGACTAAAGTATAAGCATATATAATTTAAAGAACTTTTACATTATGGTCACAGGAACTATAACTAACGACTGCAGAATTTTTGTCAACGTCAAATAGTTCAAGTGGTACATCAGATTGAAATAAAACATTATCAATAGCAGTTTGTGCTTCAATTGTTAATATATATATAGCATCATTTTTATCCAAAATCATCTGAAAACGAAATAAAAAAAATTGAATTTAATGTTCATTAACAATAAATTAAAAATGTTTTACTTTTTATTTTATAACTTATGAAAAACTGAAAAGCATTTGAATTAATCACAAAACTTTTAAAATAGTTTTGAAGTTATAAATAGATATTTTATTTTTATCTATATGAATAATATTTAGCTCCTTTTTCATAAACTGAAAACTTTTCTGTTACGTTTTTAAAAGTATGGATAAAACATATTACCATATCTTTTATTGCAAGCATAGGAATTGCTGACAGTCCATCTGATATGGATTGTGTTGATATTTGATATTGTTCTCTCTCTTTAGAAACTTGTTGTTCGAGTTCTTCTATTTCAGTACTGAAATATGTGTATGTATGTATATTAACACATTGCGTACTGGCTGATTTTCAGAAAACGTAAATTGAAATGATGTAAATCAAGTTATGACTAACATATTATAGCTATGTAAAGCAATTTTTTGATTTACCTCTTGTTTTAAAATATTTGCGAACAAGATTTCTCGTTTCTGGTCTTACCGCATATTTATATAAAACGAGATTTCTCGTTTCCGATACACAATGTGTTAACTATACATGCATATACACAAGGAATTATCAAAAAGTTTTAATCTTATTCATGTTTTGATATTCTTGTCAATTTTGAAAATAATAATTTATGGATTCATTTGTTGGTAGAAGTTTCAATAACAAAAATATTTGAATTTTTATCTATTCCCATTGATCTATTTTATAGACTAGTGACAATGGTTTCAATGTATAGGAATGCAATTCATTTTAAGATCAAATTCCTCAATGCAAGATTGACCATTCACAAATCAGTTTTTATAATTTTTCGACTATTTTTAATGCATAATTACTTTTTTCATAAAAAAGAAGTTATTTTTTAATTATATTACCTTATTTGATATTTTTCAAATGTTTTAATTATAAATACTAAATTTGCAGGTTTTTTTCCTTTTGAACTTTATCACCCAATTGTTCTATTATTTCACTTCGACTATCGGTCTGGTTTGAGATTATATGCATATGGAGAGTGTAATATTATAATAGCATATTTTAGTCAAAAAATTTTAATTAAAGATATTATTTTCATCATTTTTTTTGTAACTTTCATAATAGATTCAATATTTTTTCATGTATGGATATTTAATCAATCAGTACAAATTTCTTATGAATGATAATTTAATTATCTGAAATCATGAAAGTCTCAACTTTTTGATTAAATTTTGTAGGTAGTTTCTATATTATTAGAAATATTTAAATACTTTACTGTTTATTAAATTATTCTTATTGAATGTCAATTTTTTTAAAAAATAAGATCACACATTTTAAAATTATTTAACACATTGTTGACATTATACTACAATGTGTTAAGCAACTTTTACATATTTTATGTATTAAATATTTATAAATTGAAAATTAATAATTTTAAATGTTCAATTATCAATCAAATGGTCAATGAATAATTTTTTTTAATGACATGAGAGACAAATGTATGTATATATATATATATATAGTTTTTAACGTTAGGATTAATCAGAATCAATACATTTTAAGTTAAATAGTATGATTTAGTAAAAATACATACTTCAATCTGTTTATAGTTAATTGTGTTTCTTGAGAGATATTATATCCTTGATTAATGTTATCACTTGAATTTTTTTCTATTAATTTAGTAGTTAATCCAAATAATCTTCCTGTGTAAGTTGTAATTAATATTTCATCATAGCCTTGATTACCTACTACTCCACACTGGATATCTGTTATACTTTCATTAATATTCTAAAAATAATTGACAAAAATCATATATGAAAATAAATAAAACAAATTATTCACTTATCTTACACAATGATAAATTATAACTAGGTCTGTGTCTGAATCCAATAAATTACCAGCATAGATTTCTATTGAACCATCTTGACGGCCAATGATTAATTCACAGGTTTCATCGTTGGTTATATCATAACTGGTAATTGATGCAATAGCACTTTTAACATCACTTGAATTTAAAATAATTCTATGATTTATTGGTATTCTGAAATGTAAATTGTGATGTGAAAATGTTTCAAATTCAGTTTTATATATATATATATAGATAGATAAAAAGAGAAATCTATTCATCTGATACAAAAGAAATAAAAATTGTAATTACTTTCCCAAATGTAATAATCCAACACATCCATTTAGAGTTCCAAAAAGAATTTCACTATTATTTCCATCATTATATAAATGTAATATTGTTGGTGAGCTTTCAATTTCTATGCTATGTATGACACGAGAATGCTCTAAAACTCGCAGCATACGACCTTCACAAGCAAGTACAGACACTATACGATTGGACTAAAAATTAGTGATTTGAAAATACCAATATTATTTTTTCTAATAAAAAAAATACCTTATTAAGATAAAGAGCTATTACATCTACTATTCTGTCACCACATAAATAAGACCCAATATCTTTGCAATCACGATAATGATTGTATATGTGTTTTCCACAAACAAATAAATCACTTCCAATCACGTGCCTATAAGAAACATTTTTTACTTTCAAATATACACTTAAAATTAACGTTTTTCATATAATTAACTTACATAGATGTAATATTTTCTGTTAAATTTGTGTTGAAGCTTAAAAATAACTTTCCTTTTTTATTATATCCACGAATTTCATTTCCAGAAGCAATGAATATTTTATCAGAAATTGTTCCTAAATATTTATGTATATATTATATATATATTTATATATATATATATATGTGTTTGTGTGTGAGATTATGTATGTGTGCGATTGTGTGTGTGTATGTTTGTGATTATTTATGTGTGTGTGTATGTATGTATGTGTGTGTGTATATATATATATATATATACACATACATATATGTGGTTTGTGTACATATTGTAAATATTGATATAAATTATAATATAAATATTTAAGTAAAGCAACATTTTACCTGAAGCACCACCAAGTTGTAAAGAAGTAATTTTAACACCTGGTAATGTTTTAAAATGAATTTGTATATTCTCTTTTCGAATTGAAAATAATTGCAGGACACCATCTTGATTAGCAACAGCAACCTGTGTGTGTGTGTATTTATTTATGTGTGTGTATATGTATATATATATATATATATATATATATATATATATATATATATATATATATAAAGTGTAAATTTCAATTAACGTATAAACAAAAATAAAAGAAATAGAAATTATAAACATTGTATATAATTTAATTTAAAAAAATAAAGTGTATATTATAATTTAATTTTTGTAACAAAAGTACTTCTAATATATGAACAGTAATAATGGAACATTAAAAAATAAGATCATATTTATTTAATATTTATATCAATGACTTATATTGTTATTAAATAGTTTTTGTTCTTTGATACCTTTTGTTGATTTTTTCCTTCTGAGTGTGGTAAAATTTTCATACAGTGAGAAGAAGTCAAACCCACAAGTAAATAATCAACCCGATATAAGTTGACCTGCATTTTATATCAAATAGTTATTGCAGTAATTTTTTAAAACAAGTTAATAATTATTTATATTATATGTATTTAAATGATAGTCACTGACACCACTTAATAATCAGTGGTATAAGCATTTTTTTAAATAATGTAAGATAAATTAAATCAATATTACCATGGCAATTAATCATCATAAAATGTATCTGTATGAGTGGGTGTGTATATATGTGTACGTATATATATATATGTATGTATGTATGTATATGCACATGACTAAAATTAATAAAACAAAATATCTTATATTGATTTGAGAATACTTTATTGATAACAAGTGAACAAATCGAAATTAAAAATAAGTAGATACTTTAAAAGTGAAAGTAAGCTGTGAAAAAAATGAAAATCATTTTTTGTTGAATATATATATATATGAGTACAATTGTAAATATATATACATACATATGTGTGTGTGTAAATATATCTATTTATACATTAATGTATATATTTTAATGGACTATTTTTGTAAATTTCTTTAGATACAATAATACAATTAAAACATGTATCAGTTTCAACTTTTGACACCTCAAGATCGGAAAGAAGCAGCAGTTATTGAAAGACGACGTCAACTTGAAGAAGAGCGTAGGAAAAGAATATTTAATGCTAAGAACCGGTTAATCGGGGTATTATTTGAGTTAAACAGTTTAAATATATTTTATTGAAAATAAATATATTATATGATATATATATATATATATGTATGTATTAATGTATATTTTAGGTGGATCGGGCAGCATTAGAAAAGCAGGTGGAAGAAAAAAAAATACGGGAAAATGAACAATGTAAGCTCGATGAATTATTTATTTCTCAACTTCGTCGTGACTCTCAGATTGCAATGGAATTGGAAAAAAAAGAAAAAGAGGTGCATTTTATTTTTTATTCTCTATATTAAATTTATTTTCATTTTCATTTTTGTTACTATATATACACAAATATTCATTAAACTTTTTATCTATATATACACTCACATATATGATTTATTATGATTTGTAGAGTAGTAGATAATTAAAATTACATTTTTGGAGTTTCAGAAAATTATTGAGTGCAAAATTCAGTCTACAACAGAAAAAATAAATTAAAGCTATATCAAAGTCAACCTATAAAACTATATCAGTATTAATTATTGAATGATTGAACTACTTTCATGTGTATATATATATATGTATATGTGAGTGTGTGTATGTGTGGGATTGTTTGTATGAAATTTGTAATTTATAGGAAAGAAGACACATTAATGAGGAAATAAATAAATTTAGATGTTTACATCAAAAGAAAGAATACCGGCGAGAATATGATTTGTACGATCCAGATGGCTTAAAAAAATCTCTCCCTGCAAGAGTTTTAGATGATGATTCAAGATGTGGAATATCATCTGCACAAAAGTATGTACATTATATATATATATATATGTTAAAATTATACATGTGTGCACATGAATAATTAAATTTCTGTTATTTCATAATATATTATTTAATTTATTTTCAAAGGTTTGAAGGAGAAGATTTAGCCAGTGAACAACGAGCTAAAATTCAATCTGAACAACAGAGAGCTTGGCTTCAACAACAATTAGAAGAACGTAATTCAGCTGAGAAAGAACGTAAAATGGCAGAAGATGCTTACCAAATAGCATTAATAAATCGCGATGTTCGTGCAGTTGAACTTGATCATCTTGATAGAGAATGCAGACGACGGTTAAATGAAGCTACTCTTCGATATAATCAAGCTTTAGTAAAGATAAATTTCATATCTATACATATATATATGTACACACAAACATTCTTACTAGTTTTATTAACTGTTTTGATTTTATATATATATATCTATATATAACTCTCCATTTAGGCTGCTGAGCAAGAATTCAAAAGACAAGCCAATGAAAGTCAAGAATTGGGAGATAAACATGCAGAAATGTATAATTTATATACAAGTGATATGTTGTGTGAAAATTTTACACACCAAAGTAATTTAGGTACAAATAGACCTGTTGTATATGCCTATAGAGGAATGACACCAGAAGAAAAAGAAGCAGTTATTCAAGAACAATTACGTCAAATATCGCATAACAAAGTAACTTATTTATTTTATTAACTCAATCAGTAGATACTAATATTGGTTTGAAATGGCTATTTATTGTGAAATAATTGTAAAGATAACTTTAGGGCTAGTCATTATTATTACTTTATTGTTATAAATAAATATAAAAATTAGCAATTCCAAATTACTTTATAGCATTTAATATAATATTTTCTGCTTTAAAAATACAGATAGTAACCCAAAAACTTACATTTGTCATGTTGAACATGTATCATAAACGATGAATTAGTAGCACAATATGTATTATATATATATATATATATATATATATATATATATATATATATATATATATATATATATATAATGATTGATTTAAATCTACTAAACATGACCTGATTTATAAATTACTACTATTTTTATTAGGGAAAAAAGGAAGAAGAAAAACAAAAAGAAAAAATTTGGAATGAATACATGAATTCCACAGCTGAAACATTAACAATGATGGATAGGGAACAACAAAGACAAAAAAGGTAAAAATAAGAAAAATATTTTAAATTACAGTCAACAAAATTAATTCTAACAAAACTTTATTTTGCAGAAAAATAAATGAAAAAATTGCCAATGAAAATATGAATCTATCACAACAACAAAATGATTATAAAAATTACTTAGATAAAATAATTTATACAAACAAACCTTCTGGTTCTTATTTTGATCAATTTAATACATCCACCCGCTAAAAGAATATTTGGCAGTGATTTATTAATATTTCAAAAGTATAGAATTAATTTTGTACCTATGAAATATAAATTATTTGAAGATAACAATTTTTATATGTTCTTATTTGTTTTTGAATATATATATATATATATTTCTTAATGAATGTTTATTATTTATGCATGTTTTCTTAGTTATTTTTGTATGTATTAATGTGTTCTTATGAAATGTATATTTTTTTTTATTTGTATTAGTAAGTAAATATATTTAAATTTTAATTATAACATTGCAATGGCAATATTATAATTACATATTTAATATTTTTATATATAGATGAGAATATTAAAACAAAATTTTTTGATAGCTTTTGCATGAATCATTTATTTTGCATAGTGTATTTAATTAGTAATAAACTCTAATGTAGCATCATTGTAATTAATATTTAGTAAGAAATGTTTTTAATGAATAAATAAATGTGTATATATCATGGTCTAATTTTAATTACAAAAGGTAAGTTAAATTTTCAACTCTGAAAAGTTGAGTATTCTAATATTAAAACAATCTAATTATAGTTGTATTATTATTATAATGTATTTTGTAAGTATTACCATATCTTTGAAATGTATTTAAAGTAAAAAATTCCTTTGGTGACTATAATTTACGAATTATATCTAAAAATATTTCATATTAAATATTTAAAAAAGACTTTTAATACATTTAAATTTTAGGTAATTATTCATATTACTTAATGATACATGAAAAACAAGCTAAATGTATATACACACAATTCAAATACAATTTGATAATTATAATAATTAAATAGTATAATAATAAGCAGCATATAAGTTCTTTTCAAAAACTGAAATTCCTATTCTTTATATTCTAAATGATCTCCAATTAATCCATAAGATTTCTTTCAATTATTGGCACATTTATTATATATTTATATAAAAATAAAATATATCTTAGTAATTATTGAAAATTTCATTTGGTTAACAAGTATAATAATATTGAACATTTATACAGAAAGTAAAACTTTTCATATTTTCTAACAATTTTTATTCCTTCTTTTAAAATATGATGAAATAAATGGATATCAAGATATAAATGTAATTACTAATGTCGTAAAGAAATACTTATGAAAGTAGTTAAACAAATAAGAACCCACTAAGCTCTTATTTACTTAATAATTTGTCTTAATAATTAATTTGAATACACCATTCTTAAAATAATTACAATTTTTTTATAATGTAGTTACTTTTATTTTGAAACTGTATTTAAATTACCTGTATTTTTTTAATATTTCAATCATAGATTAAACAGATTTAACTAAACAGGCATTTTGAAATACTAAACTATTCTGCATTAATATACTTTTCATTTTATATTCATAACTACCTATATATTTCTTTAATTTTACACTTTTAACAAAGGAGTAGAAATTAATCCAATGTTATGTAAATTTAGTATTGAATTCGCAATAATTTTGGCAGTTTTTTTTAAATATCCTCCACTTGTCAACATTATTATTGGTATATGAAGATCTCGAACACGTTGAAAGATAATTTCATCTCTTTCTATAATTCCCTATGTAAAATATTTTTATATTAATTGAATTTACACATATGTATACATACATACATACATATATATGTATATATACATATATATATCAAGCACAAACCTCAGCAGATATTGATAATAATCCTAGTCTATCACCACTTAAAATATCAGTTCCAGCATTGTAAACAACAACATCAGGTTTAAATTCAGCTAATGATTTATTTAAGTGTCTGTAAAACAATATGAAAATTATTAAGATGTTATTTATAACTAAGTAAAATTCATACATTTTGATTTTCGTTAAATATTCATTATCTTCAGTAAAACAATGCAATTTTACACAACAGCTAATAGCAGGTAGAGCTTTTTCATCATGAGGGTATATATCTTGATTAAATACGTCAAAAATATATACATTTTTGTCATTTAAAAAATCTCGTTCATAGCCATTTCCCTAAAAAAAATAGGAATAATTAACATCTATTTATTTTTATTTTTTATACATTTTTATATTTAGTATGGTAATATAAATATTTATTATATTTTTACTCTACCTGATGAGCATCTAAATCAATTATCATAGCTTTTTTAACTTCATGGGGTTTATTGTTGAATAAAAATTTAATAAGAAGTGTTATATCTGCATAAGGACAAAACCCACTTCCTCTATCTGAAGAACAATGATGAAAACCACCACCAATATTTATTGCCCAACCTCTTTCTAATGCCAGTTTTCCTGCCAATATACTTCCACCAGTTTGGTATCTCATTGGTTTTAAATATCCATTTTGTACCAAACAATTTGGTACAAACATTAATAAAGGTATTTCTGCAATGCGAGCAACATTAAAACTGTACTGTAAATAAATTTTTCATATAAGTATTACTAGTTATTAATTAGACATTATTAGTTTGAAAAGATTTACCTTCAAACTCTTTATGTACCTTTTGGAGTGTACTACTAACAAATCATCAGTTGTAGTTTCATTTGGTCTTGTTACAGTTTCTTCATTGATTAGATCTGCTTTTTTTAAATACTATATTAAAGAAAACATTATCAATACTTTTTCCTTCGAAAAAATACAAAAAATAATGCTATTGTAACAAACCTTAAATATATGTCCCCATTTTCCTGCATCAAAGGGATGTAATTTTTGCATTCCCATAAAATGGACATTATATTCAGGTCTATATATAATTGGTAATTGTGTTTCCTCAATATCAAAATACATAATAAATTGTTATAATATCAACGTTTCTAAGGTATTAAACAAATTATACATCTATTACTATTGTTATCATATAGTATTGATTTTTTTTAAATATATATTATTTTAGATTCTTATATGCACTCAAATTGGAGTATACTGTTATAATAGTTGTTGGTTCCAAAAATGCAATATTTAGTTTTTTAATATCATTATTAAATGCGACATAATATATCGATTTTTAATCTAAGTATTAAATATTGACATACAGATTTTACATTGAAACCAACATTAAATTGACGCAGTGTTTATTAAAATTTAAATAAAAAGATATAATACAATATTTTTCGTTATTTTTGATAATACTAGTATGAATGAAAATATAAAGTGAGTAAATGATATATTATTTAACCTATTTGTTAATTTTTAAATAGTTTTAAAAACTAAAATATACCGTTTTCAGACTTTTAACCCTACCAACAAATGATTATATTCTTAAATTAGAAGAAGAATTAGATTTTTATCAGGTCAGATTTATTTTCAGTGTATTATGTGATAATTGAATAATTTTCTTTCAAATAAATTTTATATGATAAAACTTGTATTTTTTTTAGAATGAATATAATAACCTTCAGAGAGAAATAAAAGACTTACTTAAAGAAAATAAAAAATTATCAAATAACATAGAGGGCAAATTTAACTCCAACTTTTTAGCTTTTAGTGATCATGATATTTGTTATAAAAGTGAAATTATTAATAATCTTAAGAGTCAAATATCATTTATAACTCAGGTATCCAAACATGTTAAAAATATTTTGTATTGAAAATATATGTATATGGTTTATTTTTTTAGGAAAAACTTTATGCTATACATTTATATCAAATTACTTTTAAAGAAGTTGATAATTTAGAACAGCAGTTGCATTTACTTCAAAAAAAAAATAATTGTTTAAAAAATGAGAAAGTATGAATCATGTACGAATAAGGGTTTTGTGCATGTTTATGTGTGTGTATATGTTTATATATATATATATATATATATATATATATATATATATGTATATGTACACATACACACACTTTCATGTATATGTTAAAAGATTAGTAATTTTATTTTTAATCATAGATTAAAAATAAAAATAATATTGAAGAGAAAAATGAAAATTACATTCAAACACATGATAAGGATTTATTAAAGAAGTATCATGAGTCATTAATAAAGATACATTCACTAGAGAATAAGGTGTTGATCTCAGAAGAGAAATTACAAGTAAAAGAAGAAAAATATAAAAATGTTATTGATACATACCAAACAACATTGAAAGAATTAAATGCACAAAATGAGGAATTACAAAGAAAAATAGAAATTGCAAATCTAGAAATAAGCTCTGTAATGTTACGAGAAGCACATTATAAAGGTAACTTATTAAGGGATGCTTGAACATTGTGTTTTATGTGTATGTATGTATGTGTGTGTTTGTGTGTATATATATATATATATATATATATATATATATATATATATATATATTTAGTTACACACATATATTTTGAATAAATTTGTTTTAATATTATTTATTTAGAGGAAATTGTTTCATTGAAAAATGCGTTTTCTGATATTGTAAAAGAAACAAATAGTAAATTATTAGATGAAGTAAATTATATTAAAGAAAAAAACAATGAAAAATTTCAAAAGTTAATGGAAAAAATAAAAATTCTTAAATTAGAAATTGATGATAAAAATAATCAAATTTCAACTGTTAATAAAAAAGTAAACAACTTAGAAAGCACTTTAGGAAAAACATCAAATTTGAAAAGAAATAAATTCGAAATAGTTTACCTAAAAAAACAGTTGGATGAAACCGTCGAAAAATTGGTAATGTATATTTAAATATATTCATTTATTTTTTTATATGTTTCAAAAACAAAGAGAACTTTTACAATGTTGACAGTATTTTATCTTTGATTCAAATTATATTTTTTGAGCTACTTAAATGTGTTAGTACTTCTATGATTTTTTTACAAAGATGCTTATTTTAAAGTCATTATTATTTTATTTAACAATCAAGTGTGTTGTTTACTTTTGATTACAGTGGTGAACTGTAGATTAACATTTTATAAATGTAATCTATTTTGAATAGATTTTTATAAGTTAAATTGATAAAATATTTTAAATAAAAAGCTCATATTATTTAAAACATTTTTTAATCCTTTGATAGGTGTTTCATTTACAGTTTATATATTTTTTCTATTAATCTAAAAAAATATTCAAAATTGCCCTTATAAAAAAATTTACTTTCATTTGATATTTTTCTGTAAAAAATCCACACACCAAAAAGTTAATAAGCATTAATACTTGATATTTTTTTTCATTGTAGAATTTAGTTGAACAGCAAAATTCCAAGTTATCTATAGAATATGGTAAACTTAGACAAGATTTAATTATGATGTCAAGAAATTATGAAAGAAATATATATTTAATGTTGACAGATTCACAAAAATTAAAAAGTAAAATACAAATATTAGAGAGTGAATTAGAAATCATATTTAACAGCCTACAAAATAAAATTGTTGAATTTGAAGAATTATCTTTACAATTAACACAATTCAAAATAATAAATAAGCTTGAAAATAATCAAATGTTTGTTCTTTTTAAGTTAACAATTATATGATTTTAGTATATATATATAATACATTATTATTGACATTATAATTTTAGATTGGAGGATTTGCTTTCAAAATTTATTACTTTAAATAAAAAAAATAAGTATTTTGAAGAAAATCTAAAAAAAAATTTAGGTGCAGTATTAGAGATAAATAAAAGGTAAAACTATCTTTTCACAACAGAAATATCTCTGTATATAAGCATGCACATTTATATAATATATATATTTTGATTCATATTTTTTTATTTGAGATGGGAACAAGAATTTAACACTATTACAGAAAATGTTGAAAAACGAATGAAGTTTTTGAAGCATCAAATTTCTACAAATACAATATAATTTAAAAAACAGTATAGAAATTATAATATATAAAGTACATAATGAATATATAAGAAATTGTACTGTATATGCTTTAACATTTATTTTAAAATTAATTAAATTAAACATTTTATATTGATGTCACACAGGCTGCAAATAAACTTGGAAACCAATATAGTTTTTCATTTGGATTCTGTGTATCTATCCATGCAAGACCTTCCTTAACCATATGTTCTAACGCTTTTATTGCACGTTCTTGTTCCCAATTTAATTCTTCTTGAAGAATTGATACAGATATAAAAGCTTGGTTTGAGTTTGCAGTTTGTTGTAATACTGCTGTATGATCCATGCTTAATTCACCAGGTACTGATTGAATCAAATATTTTCCTTTTCCAACAGGTAAAACACAAAATCCACTACCTAAAACACGTAACTTTCTTGCTGCATTCAAGAGATCATCTATCGTTATTTCTTGATGTTCTTTACGTTGACCTCTTGCTTTTATTAGTCGTGTTCTTAGTTCATCAAGACTAATTAGTCCTCCGTTTTTATAATTTGTGGCTAAACATACTTCCACAATTTGAATAGAAAGCTCATAATAGAAATCTCCTATTCCTAGCATAGACCAGAATCCTTTGGCCGATGCTAAAGGGTCGACCCCTATAGCAGCACACATTTCTTGAAATTGTCTTCGGAACTGTGAATTTTTTCGTATCTCATTTTTATACTTTGTTGCAAATTCTTCAAGATTAGAACGAAATATTTCCATTTGTTTTGATATTTGTTCAAACTGATTCTCTTGAATTTCATTACCTTTATCTTTATATTTTTCTTGTTCTAACTTTTGTTTATGTATAGCACCAACTCCTGCTCGGCGTCTCATTATAAATAATACAAATTTAAAGTATACAAGAAAATATATTATAGAATAAATTATAGATCGGTTACCCTCATTTTCTTAAAGAAAAGCATTTATATTATATGGTATTTACATTACTTTGTGTTCAAAACCATGCAGCAAATTTTTCTTTTTGACATTCGTATACTTCGTGTAGCTATTGTTACTGATTTTATCCTTAATAGATGTCTCTGAACTAAGGAAAATTTTTCCTTAATCAGCTGTTAATAATTTCTAGTACGCATGCTCCCGCAATACACTTTTTAATTCAATGCATATAAGACCATTATTTCGTAAGGATTGTATGTGAATTGTTCTACGTATATTTACTGGTTATAAATAATTTTCTTTTTAAAATTTTGCACTATCATATTTATTATTTATTTCAGTGAGTGCATATGTAATGTTCGTTGTAAGTTGTGTTTATTTGATGTGATTAGTGCTTTGATATTTTTTTTCGAAGCGCGACGCGTGTATTGTTATGCTTAATGGACACTGAAAATGTCATCATCAGTGAGGAAAACTTATGTTCATAATAGAAAATTTTTTTCTTTGCCCGATGATTTTTCGTTGCGTACTTCAAAAAACAAGTCCCCTGCAGCAACACGTAAAAATGAAGAAACTACGAAACTAATTAAATATATAGACGATAATATTATAGGCAAGAATTCAACTTTCCAAGGCCCTTTTGGTCGTCGCAAAGGTATGTTCTAGTTTTTGACCCAATTATTAGTAAAAGGTTGTTTTTTTTGTAAGAAGACATATCTGATTTTTTTTATGTTCAGTATTAAAAAAGTATTGAACAAAAAATACAAATCAAATATATATATATATATATATATATATATATATATATATATATATATATATATATATATATATATATATAATGTTCGTATATTTATTATGAATGAATTTTTAATTGTAAATTAGGGGATGTGAAAAAAAATTGATTAAGAATGACATTCTTTAGAGTTCAAAATGTATGACTTATTCCATAAAAGCAGGTCATACGAAAATTATTTTCCTAATTAAATTTAACTTAAATATTTCATTTTTTTTTCAAAAAGTTTTTTTCTGAAAAATATACGATTTTAGGTATTATTTAACTTATGAACGTATATATGTTTATATATATATATATATATATATATATATATATATATATATATGTTTACATATATATACATATATATATATATATATATATATATACATATATATATATATATATATATATATATATATCCACATATATACACACACACGTTAGGTAATTGAACTTAGGCTTCCACACAAAAGTATTAAAAAATGCAAAAATTTAAAAAAACATGTTATCTCCCCCATTAGTATTTTAATTTAATTGTATCTTAGTATTGAATTGAACTAAAATACTAAATAAAAAATAACATGTCTTTTCTTAGCCACTGCGGACCCTTTTAATATTCATGTGGACTAAATTAATTGAATCACGTATATACATATGTGATATATATATATATATATATACACACACACACACACTTACATAACTACATATATAAAGCAAATTTATTGGATATTTTGAGTCATATAAAAATGATCAAAATCTTACAATTTTAAAATCCATAAATTCATAATTTAATATTGTGCCTATTTTTGGTGAGCTCTTAGACATTTTGTAGTTGAATGCTATTTAAAAATATAATTTTTCATTTACCTACAAATAAAAAAATATTTTTTTTATCGAAAACATAGATTTTTCTGTATTTTTTTAGCATTTTGAGAGTGGTGATATCGCTTTCAAAATTCGCTTTAAAAAATTATATATAGTTAATTATTGAACATTTTTGATGAGATTTTTCAAATGGTTACCAATGCGCCCTTAAACCCCAAATTCCTAGCCTACTTCAAAATGTTCAAAGTTTAAGTTTATAAGTTACTAATTGTAATGGAAAATATGATATTGGCTTAAATACTGCCATTTTAAAATAAAAGATATGTTAATCAGCAGTTATTGAATTAATTCTTGGTATGGGACAAATATTTCCTCCAGAAGAATTTGTTGAGAATGTATAGATCATTTTTTTCATTGAATTGTTTAATTTTACACATTTATGTGTATATATATATATATACATACATATATATATATATATATATATATATATATATATATATATATATATATATATATATATATAATTAAAAAATATTGGTAATTTTATATTAAATATTATTCTTTGTATATGTTTTAATGTACAACTTTCCTTTTTTCATCGTTTTTGCATTTTTGTTTTTTGCTTTTTATAATTATTTAATAAAATATTCTTAGTTGTCTTTTCTAGTCTGAAGAGTTTTATAATCTTACCTAGTTTTTATTCGGTATTAGTAATGGGAATGTATGTTTTATATTTTCATTTTAATAATGGTGTTTTCGAAAACAGGCAAACTTGTGTCTTATCGCTATTCTATTTGCTCACTGCTATAAATAGACTGTGTGGATCTGGTTTAATGTTTTCTATTCTATTCATCACAATTTTTTAAAGCTGCAAACTTCTATTTACTTGTTAAATTTTTATATGTAACCATTGATGACGTCATTGTATTTGTAGTACCTGTGTTTAGTCAATTACTTTTAATAGTCAAATGAAAAGTAAGACTGGTAACAATTAAAATGTTAATAATATTATTTTTTTGTAAATATTGAAAAAATCAACATGATACATTAATAGATATGTAGTCAGGGTGCTCCAAATGTTTAACCACTGATCCTTGTGCCTTGAATAGAATTGTAACAATCTCTTTAGGAATGTAACACGGATTATTTGAATTATTGTCACGGTTTTATCAATAGTATTAAAATGAATTTTATCGTCAGAGCATTTAAAAAAACAGTGCAGCATTTTAAAAAAATTATTACTAAAAGACGACTTAAGTATCAAAATCATATAAATTGATTTAAAAATGGACTTTATTTTGGATTATTTGTATAAGAACTGTCTATATGAAACACTAATTTTTAAATGATATGTATATATATATATATATATATATATATATATATATATATATATATATATGTATATTTGCTAAGCAGGTTACTTATACATACTTTAATATACATTGAATAGTGCAAAATCCAGTACGCACTAGTTTAGCATGGGCCGGCCGGTCACGGGTTGCCTCCAGCACCAAACCGGTTACCGATGTCATATATATATATATATATATATATATATATAAAGGAAACTTTAAAGTGATGTATGTTGAAATAATATTTTAAATATTTTGGTCAACACTTTGCAAAGGAGTTTAAATGAGAAAATATTGTAATTTTACATTTTAATATATTTATGTACTCGTAAAGTTAATTGCGTATAGTTACATGTTTGTAGCTTTATAATGTCATATAGGTATTTAAAATTGAGTTAAACATTAATAATATTTGAAAATGTATTAAATGGTATTGATTTTATTTCATTAATCACATTTTCTAAACACTAAATTTATTAATGCTTTATTTCCCGCAATAGTTACATTTTTAATATAAGAGAGTAATTTATAACATCTTATAAGATAAGCTTGAGATTGAACTTGTGAATATATAATACCCTGATCAAAAAGTTTCGGGAATTTCTATTTTAAAAGAACTGCGCAAATTCAACGTTATTTTTTTAAATGGTAATGTTAGTAATCCTACCATTGTAATCTATACCAAAAATTACAATTTCTTAAACCATTCGTGAATATCTGCTGTTGTAAAGTAGTGTTTGGTGTGTTAGGCGAATTTTACTCTATCTAAATTTATTTAGCAACGAATTTGTATGAAATGTTGTGTCAAAAACGAAATTTTTCGTCCTGACGCGTTTAAAATGTTAAAAAAAGCATTTGGAGATGAGTCTTTATTGAAAACGCGAGTATACCAGTATTGCAGTTTGTTTAAGAAGGATAGAGTCGGTAGGAGATGACCCTCGTTTAGGACGGCCATCGACATCAACCGATTAAGAACATGTTCAAATAGTGAAGGATTTGATCCTGAATGATCGTCGAATAACTGTGCGGGAGATTACTGACGATGTCGATATATCGTATGGCTCTTTCCAAAGCATCTTGATCGATACTTAACACTTGAAACGTGCCGTAGCGAGACATGCCAAGAACGCTAAATTTCGAACAAAAACAGCGTTACAAATATGTTGCCACTGAGATGATATCTGTAGTATCTAAGGACCCCACGTTTATGAAATCCATCATAACTGGAGACGAGACTTGGATGTACGAGTTTGACGTCGAAATAAAACAGAAAGGCGTTAGAGACCACAAACTGCTATTTTAAGAACATCGAAGAAACCCACTTCCGGGAGAAAACTCATACGAAATGACTTACAACTTCACATGCGTTACTAAAAGGGATGGAACTATATGAAAACATATATAGCTGTCCTTCTCTCGCTCACCAAATTACTCTTCAAACCGCCCACGTATATATGTATATTGATATGTAAAGAGTGGTATATAGAGAGAGGAATTTATATAATAGTAATTTAATTTTCAATGTATCAAAATGTGTACCATTGCATATTTCAATTTCAAGATATTGACGCAAATAATTAAGTTTCTCTTTGCCTCAAGCTTTTATTTAGTAAAATAAGATGATGTCATATTATAATATAAATGTAGGTAGGATGTTGGATTGTGTTGGGTGGCTACAGGTGACTTACATGGTAGTGTTGCTTTCACTACAATTTGTGTTTCTTATATTGATCCATTTAGATAAATTTTGATGGATGTAAGACTATGTCATTACATTGCTTTCCAACTATTTGATGAATGTATAATTCGTGTTTATATATATATATATATATATATATATATATATATATATATATATATATATATATATATATATATATATATATATATATATATATAGAGAGAGAGAGAGAGAGAGAGAGAGAGATTGTAAAAGAATGTAATGTATATATACATATATACACACACACACAAAGATTTAATCAGATACAATAATATAATTTTGATGTGTTTATTTTTGAATGTTGGAGCTATTTAATACTTGTCAATTTATTTAGCTTAGTTGCTCTCCAGTATTGAGGTCATTGGATTCGATTACATTGTTGCAAATGACATCAAATATTATCCCAGAATCCTCCTGCAATTAGAACTATTTACCAATTCAGGTCAACAGATACTTAAACTAATTATAGGTTAAGCTTGGCCACATTGTTTTGTATTCGCAGAATTCTGATGGTGGAACATGTTACGCTCTAAATATTTTAGCACATGTCAGATTTAGACGACTGACAATCCTCTTATTTGATGTACGGACAAACGAATCTTTATACGGATTGCTATGTAGAAATATTGCTAGTTGTCAATTATATATATATATATATATATATATATATATATATATATATATATATATATATAAAAGTATGTATGTATGTGTATATATATATATATATGTTTTTACAAATAATATTTTTTTCATTATTTTGATATATTCACATATAATATTTTAATACAAAACTTATTACATTATTAATTATATGTATGATATTACTTAAAGCAGAAGTGCATTTGATGTGACGTTTATTTTTTGTCGGCATTCAAAATGCCATATGTATATATATATATATATATATATATATATATATATATATATATATATATACATATACATATACATATACATATATATATATATATATGTGTGTGTGTGTGTGTACTAAATTTGCCATATTTTCTCTTCACAATATAAATTAAAATCAATTACGTATGCATGTATATGTATGAATTATGCATATAATTGATATGTACAGGTATACATTAATGTGTACGTGTAAATATGTGTGCTTATAGATAGGTAATATTATATATATATATATATATATATATATATATATATATATATATAGAGAGAGAGAGAGAGAGAGAGAGAGACAGAGACGCGTTGTATGATGTATTTACACTGATTGTTTTAAAGTTTTGATTTTAAAAAATGTTTAAATAAAATTTAATTATTTTGTGTCACTTTCGAACTGAATTTATTTTATTAAATTTGATTCAAATTTGATAAATTTAATTTAATCGTTCTTATATCTTAATATGATGTATTTAAATTTGTGTTACTTTGACATCTTTTTTAAAAGTATGTAGATCCCGTTTGACGTAAAATTTAAAAGACTTGTTAGTATGATAATTGGTTTTTGTTATTCTTGTCCTCTATAATAATTAAGCACTCTATACTATTACTAGTTCTCCTTGAAACACATGATTACTTGCCTATTATACTACATTGGCAAACTCGCAGACAGCGCGTCGCTCAGTGGCCACCGATGTAAACAAGCCCGGCCAGATGATACTAGTACTCATGTATATGTATGTATATATATATATATATATATAACATATATATATATATATATATAACATATATATATATATATATAACATATATATATATATATATATAACATATATATATATATATATACATATACATACATACATACATACATACATACATCTATTTATTAGGTTGGTAGGAAAATAATTGCAGTTTTTGTTTTCGAAATTCGAACATTAATTTTTTTCAACGAAAGTGTCATTTCATCGTGTTCATGATGCATTTTTTGATTTGTATTTTGATAACATCGACTTTGATTGCATTATAAATTTTGCTTCAAATTGTGCTATTGAGTTAAAGATGGAAAAGAAGCAAATAAGAACAATTTTTTTATATGAGTTCAAAACTGATAGCAATGCAACAGAAATTGCCCGTAAACTAAACGATGCTTTTGTTGTGGGTACTGTTAAGGAACGTGCGGTGCAATGGTGGTTTCAAAAATTTCGTGCTGAGGACAAGAGTCTTAAAGATGAAGAATATCTTGGTGGTCCTTTTTGAGTTCATAACAACCAACTGAAGGTGTGTTGAATCAGAACTATGCATAAAAATTCGAGAACACGCACAAAAGTTAGGCGTTAGTCATCCATTTGTTCTGGATCACTTAAAACAGTTAACAAAGTCAGCTAGAAACAGCTGGATTAGCGTAAAACAGCTAGGAAGTCCCAAAACATTTCGCAAAGCCGAAATTACATCAAAAGAAAATTATGGTGACTGTTTAGTGGTCTGCGCTCGGTATAATCCACTAGAATTTTTTGAATCCTAGTAAAACCATTACAGCTGGGAGTTATTGTCAAGAAATCGACAAAATACGCCAAGAACTGTGACGTCCGGTCCCCGCACTGGTCAATCGAAAAGGTTCAATCCTGCTGCACGACTATACTCGACCATACGTCGCATGATTGACCCTTCAAAAATTGAATGCATTGGGCTATGAAACATTGCTTCATTTTCTATACTCACCATACATTTCGCCAACAGATTATCACTTGTTCAAGCATTTCGACAACTTACTATATATACATACATACATACACAGTAATTATGAATTATAATTTATTTTATGAATTATTTCGTACGTCTGTCAATTTATTATGATTAATGAAAAGCAGGTTTTGTTAACATTAAAGACATTTATTTAAATTGTTTATTTTATTGATCAAGGCTTAGTTACTTTTTCTTTTGACTATAAATTTATGTTTGTTATGACGTAATTACATGGGCATCTGGTAAATGTGTTCACATCAGCGACTGTCATGTCACATTTGATTTGACATATATTTTTTGGCAAATGACGGACAACATGCTGTGCGAGATTGGTTTATTATTTTAGACTTCGGTGTAAGGGGCTACTAAACTTGCGGTGTACAATACTGTGCCGAGGGGGCGTAACCACAACCTCGATAGTTATTAGCCGCAGGGTGAACGACCGTCGCCAAATATATAATTATTTAATGAGACTATTTTTTATATGTATTATAACTTGTTCCAATTTTTCAGTGTTTGCTCGCCAATGATTAATAGTGTTTCTTTTTACCTTTTAATATTTTTAAAATACATTATTTATGTTTTATAAGTTTTGTACCGTTTTCGAAACATATTTGAAACGACAATGTAATTTATTTATTTTCTTATTTATAGAGCAATATTCTTAGAATTATAAAAAAGTGTGCATAGAGAAAGAAAACGATTTAAAAGATATGTAACAGTGTCGAATGATATGCCAATTATATTAATAGTTGTTACTGTATTTGAATGTAAAAAATGTGTATATTATTATGTGTTTATGTAAAATAATAATTTTTCTCGTCGAAACTATCTATTGGTACATCGTATATTTTCAGAATTATAGTTAATGCGAATAAAATATTAATTCATACCTACATACATATATATATATATATATATATATATTGAAGAATTTAATTATTTTTGCGTATATAAATATGTCCATAATGCGTATTAAAATAATTAGTTGGTATTTATTATATATATATATATATATATATATATATATATAAATGAATAGTTTTATTCTATAAAATGTCTGGTCTCTTGGTAAAATTTATAAATTTACTGTTTCAGTAGTAATTAATGTGTGAGGGTGTTGTTATATGTTCTGTAAATGTTCTCATAATGGTTCTGTTTATGTCATTATTAAGTTTTTGACATTACTGACAAATCAAACAGTTTTCCAATAAAATATTGATCAATTGTTATTTAAAAAATAAAAATCATATTATTATTTAAAATCATTTTATCAATTTACGACAAATGTATATATATATATATATATATATATATATATATATATATAAATGTTATTTTGACACGTTTTAATCATGCTCAATCCATGTTCAAATTACTGAGTAAGTTTTGACATTTTTGTAGAGAATTTGAAATAACTATTTATTGTCAGTTAATTTTTTACAATACGTAACATTATGCATTATTGAATTTATTGTTTCACTCTTTGTTTTTGTAACTATTTTTTCAATATAAGATTTAACAAACTTTCTTTAAATGTAGGTATTGTGCATTTAAAACAAACGTAAAACAAGTTTTTCATTAATTAGAAGTAAAGAAAAGCACTTACGATTGATATTAATATATTTATATTTTTTAACAAAAAAATAATTTAAGATAATTATGATTTGAAAGTTTTTGTTTAAATAAACATATAACTTTACAGATTAGTGTATGTAGCTTCAATTAAATATTTTTATATTTTACACTGCACTAATATATAAGTACTATTATTTATCCAATAACGGTTAAACATTTAAAATACATACATATATATATAAGTATAATAAAATATGATCATACATAGGTGTATTGATTTATCTAAATATTTTTTTCTACTTGCGTTAATAATTTATTATCTAAGAAAACAATTAAATCGGTTTAATAGTGTATTCTAAATTTATTTTTAAAATAAAATTCTATAAGTAATTTTAATTAAGATATTTGTATGTATATATACATACATACATATATATATATATATATATATATATATATATATATATATATATATATATATATATATATATAGCTGTAAAAATTAATTCCGTGTCTTTAAATGGAATCAATCATAACTCTGTTTTAAATTAGAATATTTTGTTTCGTTTTGGGATTTTAAAGTGCCAACCTTAACATTTAAAAACTATATATCCTGGCTAAACAATTGGCATAACTTCACAAAATAGTATTGAACACGATGGCGTCCGAAGAGCAGCATATTAGGCATTATATACTTTTCGCATTCCAGTTGAAAAAAATATTGCCAAAGCAGCGGGAATGATTTGTTCAGCTTTAAAGGAAGGTGTTGTTATGCAAAAAATGCTAAAATGGTAGAAGAGGTTCTGAAATGCATCACAACTAAAAGTCGCCATCTTTTTTTTACAAGAAATTCGTCAGTTACCCGACAGATGGGGTCAACTTATACAAAATAAAGGAGGATATTTTGAAAATTGAAATATGTATTCCATTATGATGTATTCCATTTTTCTGTAAACATTTATTTTCTATAAAAAAGACACTGAATTAATTTGTTCCTAATATATATAATCAAGTGTCTGAAATATATAAATGTTTATGATTATCTATTTTGCATGAACCACATGGGAAATATGAGAATTATTCATTGAATTTGTCCCTGAAACTTTATTTTCAACACGCTGCATACATTGTGAGATAACATGTATCTATTACATGAACATCATTTTCATTGGGTGGAGGTTTTCGTTGTACTTGAGTGTGGCTCTGGCGCAAACTGCGGCGGTACTATTTTATCGACTTGTACCAGAGTTGCACGCAGTCGCTCTTATAGCTGCTGGCAAGCCTTTAATATAAGGTCATATTAACTTTTGCATCCAATGCACTTTTTTAATTGAAATAATAATCTATCATTTTTGTTTACCTAACATGCTAATAGTGGAAAATTGGTAAAAAACTGAAAAACTTACAATTGGCTGATTTAATTTTTGAGGAAAAATAAAATTACTATGACTATTTTACTATTTTTAAACTATAATTAAAGTCTCGAATAGTTTAAATATAAAACAAAATATGGAATATTTCTAATAAAAAATATTTTTTCAACAGTTAAATATCTCTTATGTAAAATTTCCTTTTATTTGATAGATTATAATTTAATGTTGTCAGTTATATACACACACACACACACACACACACACACACACATATATATATATATATATATATATATATATATATATATATATATAATAAAAGAAAATAAATGTATTGTTCAATGTTGAAACAAGAATCAATTGTATTATTTGTAAAGTAAGGAAACCAAATAAGATTTTTTTAATTTTGTTTTTTCATTATGTCGAAGTTCGTGCTTGGTATTTGATGCAATATTATTCTTTTGTTTTATATTTGTATTAAACTTTCGTATTAATTTCTAACAATACGTATGTAAATTAATATTCTTTAAAATGTCCGATTTAAATTATTTGTTTGTGTCTTACATAGTGTACGATTGAAATAAATAAAATCGTTTTTTTTTAGTAATGATTATTTAGTGTAATTGTTATAAATTGGTAAGAAGAAAAATATATTATCAAAAGAACATTTATGTAAATAGTAATTAATAGAAGTTAGTTATTTTTTTAAATAAATTTTGTTTATATGGACACATATTTTTTTAATAAGAAAATTGTGGCTTATTTTTCGTAACTATGTATAGAATATGATTATTTATTTTTTTGAATGTTATGGATACTTTTTGTAAATGTTTTTTTTAATGTTCGTGTAGGATAAAGATACATTAAGCACGTGTTAGCTGTTATTTTTATTTTAAATTAATTAAATGCACTAGAATAATAAATAAGAATTGAAATCATTTAAAATTTAGTATTTACGAAATTCTTTATTAGTGTTCAATTTTTTCTTTTAAATTCGACAAAATGAAGACAATTCGAAAATGAGTATGTTTTTAATAAGATAACGTGTACTTTTTTAGATTATCATAAAATTTAGTAACTCAGAAAAAATTACAATTGTTTTTTTACATTATACTTTATATTTGTAGAATATAATAAACTTTTGTATTTATAATAGGAAATGTGGTTATATATATATATATATATATATATATATATAAAACCACATTGGTGTGAAAATTAAATAATTAATGAAGATGATCTCAATTTTGTTATGATTACATGACATAAAGTATTACGCAGCGTTATTTTTTTCTTTTCAAACAAGGGTAATGTACGCAGTCAATTTTAACACAAACTCTTCATATTATTGATGCGAGCGTAATGTGTTAACCCTTGACGCTTCCATCAGAAAAATTCATCATTTCAAGTATCATATCTTTTGTGGAGAACGATCGATAAACCTTGCGTCTAGTAGAGGTCGTTAACCGGAACGGCCCCGGAAAAGAAACAGCAGCCCTAATTCACATGACCTACGCCCACGAGAAATAAGTTAAAACCGACGCACAAATGTTTAGATTTGTTTAGTGCATAGCAATGTAAATAAGTGCGTCTTTATTGCACATTGTTTTTGTTTGTGTACGTATAATATAATGCAGAGAAAATTACACTCACAAAATGTATATTGATGTGTCTGTGTCAACCAAGGTTTTAAATCCGATACACGTGATAATATCGGGTATTCAATTAAATACATAATGACGTGGGCTTATATAATTACTGTGGCAATGTGTAATGTTAACGTTTCACTTGAATTATTTGTTTTTAAGTTAGAAGGTAGTTTTTGTAATTAATATAAATTTATATATTCATATATATATATATATATATATATATATATATATATATATATATATATATATGTGTGTGTGTGTGTGTGTGTATGTATATGATTTCATACTAAAAAAATATGCATTTTTGTGTTTTCACATAATTGAATTAAGAAATGAAAGTAGAAAAATAACACTTAATTTTGGTTTATGTACATTCATTCCATAAAAATTAGGAATATTTTTTTATTCCTTTTATGATTGAATGCAGTCATTGTTTGGCTTCTTTTTTTAAAATCAGTTTAGTATGATTTAATTTCTAACATACATAATGAAAAATTCCTTTCATTTCAGTAAAATTTAAATAAATTGTTAACATACTGTGATTATAAGACCTGTGTATATTTATTATGTTATGTATATATATATATATATATATATATATATATATATATATATATATATATATGCATATATGTATGTATATATGTACATATGTATGATTGTACACATGTATGCAATAA
>CM068313.1:17353011-17568011 GCA_034766995.1 Acanthacorydalis orientalis | reverse complement strand
TTTTGTTTAACCTTGTTTTTATGTTATACTGAATTATTTCACACAGGCAGTTGCCTTAAATTCCTGACTATAAATTTACTATGAATAGACACAGTTAAGACCCATGGCCAGAATGTAAGAGTTATTAAAAGAACAACGTATGTATTTGAGAATATTACAGTAAAATTGATTTTTAGTGGGTTTGAATGGTATATACGTGTGCGTAGATTTACTTTTCATCTTCTTGGTAACATTTGTTATATGTGATAATGACCTTCATTTTTAATGAAATATTCTCGTAAAATACATCCCCCGCAGATTTTTTTTATTGAATTTGTAATTAAAAAAAACGTGTTTCATGTACGACTTTAACTACACATCCACATGGATTATACATTATTTATAGTAAAAGTGAATATAAGTAAAAGAACTGATGTTAAAATAAATTCAATGTATATATTAATTTTACTTACTTATTGTTATTTTTATGAATTTTTAATTATTTGTTTAATATTAATGATAAATTACACTTTGAATTTATTAATTATTATACATTTTTCTTTAGTGTTATGCGTATATATATACATATATATATATACACATATGTATATATATATATATATATATATATATATATATATATATATATATACACATATGTATATATATATATATATATATATATATATATATATATATATATATATATTAATAAAATTATGTTCATTATCATTTATTTTTTGTGTAAGTATTGGCTTTATAATTATTTTGCGTTCTGTTTTGTAATGGGACATGTCGGCAGCCATAACATTCAATAACACGTTTTTAGGTTACAACTAGATGTTGAAAATGATGTCATACTTGACATTGCGATATTCATTGAAGGTCACTGGTTACTGACATGCAATACGACGTAGCGTGTCTGTTTCTTGTATAGACACCCTTTTCACTAATTTTATAATTATTTATGACTGCTAAAAGATATATAAACAGGGACGGATCTGTATGGAAACGAATAAAACTTAATCTTTAGAGCCCCGCTTTGTAAGGCGCACCACAATGAATGAAAATTAAAAAAATATTTTTTTAATATTATTTTCAACGGGATACAAATTTACGTCATTTAATTTGAAAATATTTTGTTAACTGAATTTTCTTGCATATGTTAAGTCCTTAAGCGTTCAACGGGTACGACTTGTACATATATACATATATATTATATATTAGGTGAAGAAATTAATTCGGCGCCTTTAAATTGAATTAATCATAACTCTGTTTTAAATTAAATTATTTTCTTATCGTTTTAGGACTTTGAAGTGTTTACCTTAACTTTTAAAAACATTATATATCTTGACCAAGCAGTTGGTATAACTTCACAAAACAGTAGTGAACACAATGGTATCCGACATACAGCATATTAGGAATTGTATATTTTTCGCATTCCATTGAAAAAAAAATGCTACCAAAGCTGCGAGAATGATTTGTTCAGCTTTAGGGGAAGGTGTTGTAACGCATAAACACGTAAAAAATAGTTTCAAAGGTTTCAGAGTAGTGATTTAGATCTTTCTGATCGAGAACGTCCCAGACAATTGAAAAAAAATGAAGACGATGAGCTTGTGCATTTGTTAAGTGAAAACTCCTCTCAGACTAAACAAGAACTCGTTCAACAACTCGGAGTTGCTCAGTAAGCAATTTCCTATCGTCGACATCGTCTGGGAAAAAATCAAAAGCTAGGCCAATGGATTCCACATGAGCGCGAAAAAAAATGATGTGATACGGTTAAAAGAAGGATTTTTTACATAAAATCATAACACTGGGGATGAAAAGTAGGCTTGTACGATAATCCTAATCGTCAAAAATCACGGGTTACGCTCGCTGAACCATCGACATCGGTTCCGAAACCAAATATTCACTCTAAAAAAGTGCTATAGTGTATTTGGTGAGATATTAAAGGTGTGGTGTATTATGACTTGCTCGAACCTGATCAGACTCTAAATTCAGTGTTACCAATAAAAAGACCATCCGTTTGAATGACGAATTAGATAGAAAAATGCTATTTACTGGCGAGGGAACGAGGCAAGCTATTTTGTAGCATGACAATGCTTGCCGCGCGTTGTGAAGGGGACCAAAGATGATATTTGTTCGTTGGACTGGGAAGTTCTCACTTATGCGCCGTGTTCACCGGGTCTCTAGCCTCGTCAGATTATCCACCTATTACGATCGCTCAAATAATACCTGGCTGATACTCATTTTAAAACTGCCCGAATAGGTCTGAAAATGCATTTCCGTCTTTGTCAACTCAAAGTCGCCAAAATTTTTTCGAAAAGGGATTCGTCAGTTACCTAACAGATGGAGAAAAGTTATACAAAATAATGGGGGATATGTTGAGGATTGAAGTATATTCCGTTTTTTCGTAAACATTCATTTTCTATAAAAAAGTCATTGGCTTAACATATATATATATATACATATATTTACTGGCCTTTTAATTACCTTTTATGACTGGCAATCGATGGTAGGTCAAATTTTTTTTGTAAAAATCAGTATGCGGTAACATTTAAGTATTTATCTGAATCTTAATTAACAAGTTTTGTTCAAAATTTATTATATGCTCTCAACAAAGAAGGCTAAACATTCGTGACTTATTAACATTTTTCTAAGATGAAGAAGTTCTTCTTAGCGCTTCAAATAAGTTATATCACTTTTCATCAATAAAATTGAAGCAAGTTAAGTATAAATTCTTAATATAGATCTAAATAAATCAATAAAGTTAAATGTTAGCTATTGAGTGATAAGAATTTAAACGATCCCATTTTTATCGGTCATTTGAAACTAACATCGTTTAAGAACCACTTGTCATATTGTTTTATAATATTATTGACATAACAAATTAAATATGAATGATAATACTGATTATATGTATTGATTGAACTTGATAATAATATCATTCACAATATACAAACGCATTACGAATGTTTTAAGTGACTTTATAAAAATATCAATTTACAAAATTTATTGAATTCATTGAAATTAATGAAAATAATTTTATAAAGCAAGAACAGATTAGTTTTGAAATTTATCTAGTTTAGTGTTTATACGAATGATTTATTTACTCTGTCTGGTGTATCGTTTATGTATGTGTGTGTGTGTATGTATGGTATATATATATATATATATATATATATATATATATATATGTGTGTGTATTATATAACAAATTGTTTGTTTTGAAAACTAGAAACTAAACAGGTAACATACTTAAGCAGGATATTTTGTAGGATATGATATTGATTTATTACTGCAAAGATTAAGTATATGTGCATTCATAAAGCATATATGTTATAAAAATGTAGCGTTGTTATTATTATTGTGTATTTTAATTTTTTTACGAAGGCACAAAAGACATTGTATTTGTCATCTAGCGTCGTTATTCAAATCGTTGCTACATTAAGTGTGTACGCTTACAATTAATACTGCATTTTTATGGACATGTGTCCCTTTAGACTATTTGTCGACTGAGTTCATCAACAGATACGTACAACACGTGTCAACTTTGCAGTGGGGAAAGAGATGTGGGTGTTTGCTAACCGGTCAAGGGTGTGGAGTCAAGAACGAAGAAGGAAAACAATATATCACTGACACCGTTCAAGGACGAACAAGCATATATTTGGCACAGCTCGTTCAACAATAAACATACATGCAAAGCAGAACACCCGAATCAGAAATGTAAATTTTCAATTCATTTCGTTGAAAGTTACCACTAGTTAGCAGAAGTTTAGTAACGAAAGGTGTTTATGGTTTGCAACTTGTGTATAATTCGTACACAAAAAACGAGTGAATGGTATTCATGAATGTGTATGTAAAAAAATATTACGTTGTTTCTGTCACGGTCTTGGGCAATGAAATTATATTTTATCTACATATTAAAAACTCATCAAGGTTTGTGGCGATCCATCTATAGTAACGAAATTTGAAACAAATTTTCATTATGATAATTAAATACTAATTAATTGAGATTACGTATAATATAAATTTAATGTTTTAATTACTTTTGTACACAATTACGTTCCAACATATAAACATATACACAAAAGAAGAATCAATGTAATATTTATTGTAACGTTTACTTTAAAGTTTACTCTTTTATTATATCCCGATGATCTATTAGATTCTTATGGGATGATATAAAACAAAGTTATTTAAAACTACATATCTCAAAAAGCATTGAGTCTCTTGAAAATTGTCAAGTGTTACTAATTTCATTTAGTATACGTATGTATTAAATAGAAATTAATACGAGAAATACTAAAAATGTATTCAGCTGCTATAAAAGTACAAGGGCTGCCTATTGTTGAAAATTTAAAATATAATAATAAATTTATTTTTATGTGCTTTTACTTTTAAGTGTGTGTAGGAACTTACATACTAATAACTTATTTATTATTCTTCAAGTTTTATAGCTTCTTTTTGTATAATATTCTTTAGATTACGTTCTATGCTTTTTTTGTTTTTTTTTTTTAAATTTCCAATAGTTATTCTTTTCTTTCATTTCATTTTTATTTCTATGTTCTATGTACTTTTTTAAGTTAATGTTTTATTTGTAGTCAGTCATCTAATTTATGGACTTTTTCCAGTTATATGTCAATAAAATATAAATATTATATCTGAAT
Organism: Acanthacorydalis orientalis; assembly: GCA_034766995.1. NCBI lineage: Eukaryota > Metazoa > Arthropoda > Insecta > Megaloptera > Corydalidae > Acanthacorydalis > Acanthacorydalis orientalis. The sequence continues at coordinate 17,563,362 of CM068313.1, read as the reverse complement.
AGCCATGATAAATTAAAAAATATGCCTACACCTTAACAAATATGTCTTTTAAGAGTGTATAAAAAGACTTTTCGTTCAATTTATATAAATTTAAATGTTAAAATATCGTCAGAAATCATATTCATTTTAAAAAAAAAACAAATTTTCCGAATATTACTTGCGATTATTTAACCGAACGGACTTAATTGAATTCGATAAATATATGTTTTTGTATAGGAAATTAATTATTTAAAAATAAAATTTCGTAGAAAACATTACAAACTTTCTCTTCATAAAGGAATGTGTGCATAAGCTAAAATAATGTCTTCTTATAAATTGTAAGTGTAACAAGTAAACAATAAATCGCTAGAATTAGAGTCTGTGAATTTTTTTCTTCGTTTAAAAATAGATGAAAAATACGTCAACGCCTATGTTTTTTATTGTTTGTTATTTATTGTAAACTCATTTACTCTTGTTATTTCAGCACGCGAGTTCATTTTATGCATGATTTATAACAGTGTAAACCGTGCTGTTTTACTTACAATTGATAGAAGTATTTTAAGTATTATTAAATATTTAAATGTTTTTCCTTGATTTTTCATGTTTTGTTTTTTAATTTTTTGTGCCCGAATAATTTATTCATTGATTAAGATTTGAAATTCATTAATACTAACTATATTTATTATATATATGTATATATATATATATATATATATATATATATATATATATATATGTTGAAAAATAGTACAATTATATGACATCTTGTCATGCACGATGAAAAAAATAATAATTAAGGTTATCCTCTGATTCACCCTCCTATTAAATTTAAACCATCATAAATTATTTAATATTTTTTTAATATGTGAATATGATGTATAATATTGTGTTTATGTACTCAAGTTGCATTTTTCAAATTTCGAGACGCAAATGTCTGAAAGGAGGATAGCAGTTAAAAATGGAAGAGTTTTTAAAAATAAAAATTAATTTTTAAATTGTGACCTTCAATCACCGTAATTGAAGGGTTAATTTCAGAATGTATGTCCACATAAATTAGAAACCCTTGTATAGATACTTTTTCGAAATAAAAACGTAATTATAATATTAATAAAACAAAAAAAATAATTTAGAATCACAATGAGATATATGTTTAGAAGTTGAAAAGTTAAATAATATGTTTTCAGTCGTTGTAAAAGCAAGATTCTGAAATAATGATTAAAATTTGTTTCATATATATATATATATATATATATATATATATATATATATATATATATATATATATATATCTGTATATATTTGTTTGTGTTTGCGGTAAGTTTTTGTTTCATTGTAACGATTTAAATGTCAAATTTCAATAAACATAAACCGGACTAAAACCGGTTTAATAACTATATCTTGCAAGTGAAATGACGTCATTGTGCACTCTTGTGGAATTTGATTTTTAATTAAGATGAATAGGACTAATAAGAAAAATAAATATCTTTTAATTTTTATACACAAATTTCTAAACATATAATATTTTATTTTACTGTTAATCAACCTAATATACTGACATTATTTTGCTTCCATTTTAAAGTTAAATCGTTAGTGTTTTTTTGGTCATATGTATGTGTGTGTATATATATATATATATATATATATATATATATATATATATATATATATATATATATATATATGCCTAAGGATGTTTAATTTACTTTATAATTATATTAAAAAATCAAAACTATTCTAATTTGAACCAATAAAAATTGTGGTGAAATAATTTTTTATAATTAAAATTAATTGAATTTTTTGATTTTTGTGAGGTAAATTTACTATAAAACTATTTTCTTATAAGTTCATGTATACAGAACAAATTTAAAAGTTAGGTAACGTAGGTAGTTTTTTCTGTAATATTGTTAAATAGTTTATCCGTACATGCATGTAACGTTTATTTACCATTTGATAGAAAACAATATCTATATTCATTATCGTTTTATCTTTATTTTTTCAATTCCATGTCACATTATGAAACATTAATTGATTTATTCTTTGTCATCATTTTTTTAATATCAAATTGACATAATTGTTTTAAATTTAGCACTAAAATATTTTAAATAATACCCTTTAACCTCATTTTTTATTTATATCAGGTAAATAAAAGATTACACTTTATTTACAATGTCTTGTAATGTTTGAAGTAGAGCAAAAAATATAGTATAGATGCATTTATGCATTTAACTCGCGTTGTTTAAAATATTTTTCAAATAACAGTAATAAAATAGATCTAATATTCATACGTTAAAAAAATAAATTGTTGCAATGTAAGGTGCCTAGTGGGAGGAATTTGATAGGCATGAATTTACGTGATTTCTTTTTAAATACAATAGAATAATAATGAATATATGTAACACATGAATAATAATATTTTAATTCTGAAATCATTTCCGGATTTGTCATACTATAACTATGTTATTGTTATGTTTCGATTATTTATATTTATGTTATAATCTTCATTATAAAATGAAATTAATACAGTTAATTGCTATTATTTGTTATATTGCATGTTTTATTGAGTGCTTCTATAAATCTTTGCTGGTGTAATATGCGTTTTTTTTTAAGATCGTAGAACTGGAAACTTACGTCATTAAGTTACTAGAATGAAAATGAAAAGGAGTGCTAATTGTATTATAATTAACACGTACAACAATATGTTAATAGAAAAATTATACACGCATATATATATATATACACATAATCTTTATTTTTTCGTATAATTTATATACCAAACTCAAGAGAAAATATTACGTAGATGTTTATGTATTATATTTGGTTTATATGATTAAAAAGAGTATAAATAAACAATATTTATAATCATTTGTAACAATTTTATGTTTAGAATATACTATTTTAAAAAAAAGTGCTTTTATATCAATAAATAATATTAATATATGACGTTGTTGTCACATAGAATTTAAAATTATCTATTAATTTGTATATTGAAAATTATTTGAGGATACTTCAGTATGCGGGGAATTTAATCAGAGAATAATTTTTAGGTATGAAAAAAATATCTGTCAAGTATTGTGTATTAAAAATGCAATGAAATAATAACAAAAAAAATGTTTGTTGAATGTTTGTCTTTCATAGGGGCGTTCGTGTTTGTAATTGATTAATTTCTGTATGTTGAAATTAATGTCTTTTTCAGAGAATATTTAAAGACTAAATGGAGAACAATAATTCGTAATAATTAAACCTCTATTACTTATTGGAACTCTTTACTGGATTTGCTATCCTAAGCAGATGTATTTTAAATTATTATTAGTGTAAAATACCTCATATGGAAAGTGGCTAATCGAATGCTTAAAGAATACTTTTGTTTCTCTCTCTCTCTCTCTCTCTCTCTCTATATATATATATATATATATATATATATATATATATTATATATATATAGGTAGATAGTTAGATAGATAGAAAGATAGATAGATAGAGTGTTTAACATATTAAATATTATTCTTTTAGATATTGTGAATCATGTTTACACTTACTATGTAATAAAGATAAAAACGTTAATATTTGTACAAGAATTTATTTATTTAATGTCGATAAGAATAGTTTCTAAAAATTTGTTCAAATCTTTTCCAAGTACTAGTAAATAATAAAATAGTTATTGACAAGTAATGATGTATGTTTGACTTATTGTATCATCAAACTATTTTATAAGAAAATGTTTTTAATGAAAGTAAAATCAAATTAGTACATTTACATTTTTTTTAAAAAGAAAAACGTAAAACGTCATTTATTCTGCATGCTTCACGCACTTATTATTCCACTGGACAATCAGTATATGAGAAAAGTATTCTTTCAAATTATTTTCTAATCGTATTTGTCATGAGAAAATTCCATTAGAGAATAATTTACTTTTTATGAAAGCAATTTAATCGAATAATCATTTTCGTGGAATAAGTATAATAAACATTAATGTTATGTATATATTGGTAAATAATTCGAGTAAATATTTCCATATTTCGTAGTAAACATTTATTTACTTATTTATTAAAATATACACGGGTACTACCCACTTATATCTGACGACAGGTCGTCGATCATAAAACATGTATAGATCGGATTGTTGCACATACAAGACAAAAAACTTAAATTTTATATTTAAGTGTGTTTATATATATATATATATATATATATATATATATATATATATCGGAAAAAAACATACATGATATCAATACGTATCAAGTGCAAAATGAAACTAGAAAAGCGAAAAGAAATAAAGAATAAGAAAAAAATATATAGCAAACAAAATGAAAACAGTTGATCTCTTTAAATATTCTACGGATAAATGACATAATGCGTATGCTTTAAAGCTTATCGATGTGACACCACAAAACTCCAAAGAGTAACCGTAGAGGTTCCCTAACCTAGAAATGCGAGAAAGTCAACTATGTAAGCCGTAATTAGTACGATAAAATAATGTACGGATTATTATGTAACTTACAAATATTTTTTATAAGTACCCTACTTGCTAGGCTCGTCTACCCCCCAGAGGGTTTTTCCTCCGCTCGCTTTCTTTAAGTATTAACAATTTTTAAATAAAAAACGAAATAAAGATATTGTATAATGAAATTTATTTTTTTATTTCAAATGAAACCGTGAAAATAGTGAAACTGAAATGAAAACGTATTGTAACTTATTGTTAACTTATTCTAGAATTTTTATGTCCACGATATTCATAATTGATTTGTGTTTTTCTGTACATTGAAACTTGATACCCAAGTTAGAGGTACATCTGCAGACAGATACAACTGGCCGTGCCCGAATACTGTTTCATTGGAATCGACAAACATGACGCGATTCATGAAACATCAGAAATGATCGGGAACGGTAATGGTTAACGTGCTACTTACGGAGTGTAGCGAGGGGAGAGGCGTTGCGAGGAGGTGGTCTTCTACTTGAAAAAAAAATCTTTGTATGGGAATTTTATGATGGAATTATATATATATATATATATATATATATATATATATAGAGAGAGAGAGAGAGAGAGAGAGAGGCAGAGACTATATATTTCAAGAAAGTCTATTACAATGTACGAAAATGACTGTTATTCATTGATTTCATTTGAATTATGGACATTCTTATGAAATATGAAACATGTGTTTTATTGTGCCAAAATTAAGAGAACTTCATCTTATATATATATATATATATATATATATATATATATATATATATATATATATATATATATATATATATTTATATATATATTAACGAGTATTTACTGTTTATTATCTTAATAAATATTCTATTAACATTTTTATAAAAGTAATTTTTAAAGCAAACTTCTTTCTATTTTTTGATATTGATATTTAATAATGAAAGATGTATACAATTAATAGATGACTCAGAATAGAGTTGAAAAATTAATTTTAGAAATAAAACTACGACTATACGTAATTTGAAGGAATTGTTATTTATTAATAGATATCATATTTTACGTCTTAATTCTAATGTTTAATTAATAAATAATTGATACATAATGAAAAACCAAGTCTCCAATAAAACAGTATTTCTAAGATATTTAGTTAAATTTTCACTATTAAGTGAATTGTATTCAATTTGTTGCTGTATACTAATTTAATTAGCAAATACTTGTCATTAACATTTCGTGTCGATACTTAAATAAAGTTTATTATATTCAACTAAGTTATTTAAATGATTAACGTGTATCTGAAAATTATATAAGTAATTTCCATTATTATAAGTTTAAATAACGTTCAGTTAACGTATGTTTCTTGGCATTTGCTACTAAAACCTATTATTACGCATTGAAAATATTTTATTATATTTTTTAAAAAATTATTTAAAATATAAAATTAGTAAAATGTACTGAAGTTACATTTTGAACAAATCTGTGTCGTTTTAGTTATAGAAATTAACATTTTTTTAAGAATAGGACTCATTTTAGTTCAATTACTTAAATGACGAAATAGTTAAATATTAAATCATGTAATAATTTACAAAATATGTCTATTAAAAAACCGGTGTTTTCAAAAATTTTTGAAACTTATTTTTGACTATTTGATGTATTTTTTTGTTATTGTTCTATGTATTTACAAATAACATAATGAAAAGTGGACTGGAAATATTGTACTCAAAAACATATACATATACAAAACATACACATATGCACAATAAAGAAATTAAATATCCTTTAATCTTTAATTCAATTTCTAAATATATTGAAGAAAATAAAAAATAAATAACAGGCTGTTTTGTGATAAAGTAACAAAAAATAAAATTTAATGTTACATATTGACAAATTAATTACTTTAGATCATCCATAGGAATTGTGTATACTAAAATAGTGCTGATGTAAACGAACATACACATATGACGTAGTACAAAATTGTACATTCTCTTGAGTGTTTATGACGCATGATCAAAGGTGAGCTAGTATTTTTTATTCGTTTGGACGGCGGTCGCTTGCATACAATATTTTGCAAAAAAAATAATTACGTGCAATGAAGTAATTTTATATAAATACATTAGGTTTTCAATGAGATCAGATTTATTGCGAATATATACTGAAAAACGGTTTTAAATGGTATAATGAAAAAGTATATTTATTGATTTACATTAAAAAAAATTGAAATGTTATTTCAAGAATGAAATTTATTTCATATTTATTTTTAAAATATAAATGTGTACTTTCTATTATTTAAAAATATTGTTGTTTTTGAATGTGCTGCTCATTATATTTTTTAGTATCTTGTAACTTATAAATTTTAATGTTATTATTAGGTTGGTGCAAAAATAATTGCGGTTTGTACGTATGAGTTTAAAGATACATATATCACTTAAAAATTATATTTATTAATCAAGATAAAAACCATTGGCCTGTACACATTTCTCCCAACGGGAAACAAAATTGTTTATTCCCACAAGATAGAATTCTGAGTCCAGGAATTGACGAATTCATCGGTAGCACTTTGAGCTGATCCTTGATCATTGAAAACCTTTCGTAGAAAATTATTCAAATGTTTAAATAAATGATCATCTGTCGGAGATAGGTCCCTAGAATAAGGTGGATGAGGCAAGGTTAATGCAATTTTTTTTAATTTCCTGACAATATTTTTCTGCTGTTATTGTTTCACCAGGATTTAAGAAGTTGTAGTGACCATCGAATAGTGACCATAATCTTTTTTTTTATGAAGTTTCGGCTAGGAAACTGTTTTCGTACTTCTCGTTCTAACCACTGTGATAAATGTTTTGTTCTAGAGAATCTACTTTTTATCACTTTTGACAATACAATCAAGAGAGGGATCATTTTTGTTATGCAAAAGAAGCACAGGACAGATTTCGTATCGCCTAATTGCTTGATGTTCGTTTAGGTCATACGGCGCCCTTTTATCCAGCTTTTTTGTTTTTCTAATTAGGCTGAAATATCAAACAACTGTTGAATGATCAATATTGAGTTCTTCTGGCACTTCTCGAGTTATTTTACGTTGGTTCGCATTAATAACGGTTCTTTAATCATTATCGTCTATAGCTGAAGGACGTCCATGACCTTCCTCATCATCAAAGGTTTCGTTTCCATTACGAAATTTTTGCAACCAGTGTTGAGCTGTACACGTTCACTAATTGACTCTTCGTCAAAAATAAATTTGATATTTCAAACAGTTTCTGTTGCTTTATGTCCCAATTTGAACTCATACAACAAAATCGCACGAATTTGCTTTTTTTCCATGACTAATTTAAGAGGTTATATCCAACAATACAAAAGGACGAAAACAATAAACATAAGCTCAAATCAGTAGTGTTAATTTCATTGTTTACATTGATGTATCACATTACTATAACAAAAGATAATGGTAATTAGAAAAATCGACGCGAAACTTAAAATGATAAAAACCGGAATTGTTTTTGCACCAACCTAACACTATTTAAGAATAGCATATATTAAAATATAATATTGTTTATATTTTTAGTTTATGTTCTACTGTGTGTATATATATATATATATATACATTATATATATATATATATATATATATAGAGAGAGAGAGAGAGAGGTACATATGGATGTGTATTTTTACCAGGTACAAAATAAAATGTTGTTTTATTTTTTATTTGGATTTATTCTTACAATATAGCCAGCAATTAAAGTTTCCAGAAAAGGATAATTATTGTGTGTTAATAAAAAAAACGAATATATTCTGTAACCTTGTGATCAATTCAAGGTGTGCAACAGTTGACCGTGTCCTCAGTTTATTAATGCACGACTAATATTTTCTTGTGGACGGAAAAGATATATCGAACATTCTGACCGTCACACATTTGCTAATAAAATGTTATCTGCTTATGTTCATAAATTACAAGGTTTATTTGAAATAGGGAAACAATTAAATGCTTCCTAACATTATACAATCCGATAATCGAATGAATTGCAATGAATATTGGATTAAATAAAATTTATGTATTATATATATATATATGAAGGAGGTTTGAAGAGTATCTTGGTTCGATATTAGAGACAACAGCTTCAATTGCAAAGTCTACTTTATTTTTCGACATAATCCTCTCGAATCTTAACGTATTTTCCCAACGTGTCTCCAGCTTCGCAATTTCCTCCTGAAAATTCGTTTTTTCGAGGTCCCCAAACAGCAGTTTGTGGTCTCTATCGCCTCTTCATTCAACCGAGAAAATTTTAAGTTTCGGGAACAGATGGAACTCCGAGGACAACTTCAACTTTTCCAAAAGTTCTGCGTAATATTGTCCAGTAACTGTTGTTCTCCTCTGAAAATGGCTGGTCAAGAGAATTCCTTCCGTCTCTCAGAAAACTGACACCATCAACTTTTCAACCAAATGAACCGCCTTTGCCTTCTTCGAAGCCGTCTACGTTCAGTCGACTGTTTTGATAGCTTTTTCTATTCTGGTTTATAGTAACGAATCCAAGATTCATTCATGATCACATAACGCTACATGATTTGTGTTGGATTCTTCTTAAACAGTTCCAAGAAGTCGGCTGAAGTTCGCGTACGATTTCGTTTTACCTTTGCAGTGAGCAAACGCGATACCCATCTTGTGAAAAGTTTTTTTATACGCAATTCATTATGTAAAATGAAAGCACAATTAAGATGCCTATGAACTCTACTATCTCGCTCACTCGCTGGTCGGACAAAACCATATCGTGAACTTTATCGACGCTTTCTGGCATGTCAACTGTTCTTGGACCTCCTGAGCGTGGTGCATCTTCCTTCTGCCATGTTTAAATTCATTCACTCAACGTCGAACAGTTTCCTAGGAAGAACAAGATTCATTCAATGTAGGAAATATCTTCTCATGGATTTCCTTCGCTGTTTTTCATTTCAAAAAAGTCACCTTATCACCTTAGTTGTCAACGCGCCCTCAAATCCTAAATAACAAACTATATTATTTATCGCATTTTCAGTTTAAATACGTGTTTATTTGTGTTAGGATAAGTAATGATTTTTTAAAAATATTATTTATGATAAAAAATCTTACGGATATATTGATAAATGATTTACCTGTAATTATTTTCCTCTGATTGATTACTGCTTGGAATATTAAATATATGCCTTATTAATGTTCTTTAGAAGTAATCAAAGTCGGAAGTAGTGAAAGTAAATAAATGATGACGTATGTTAAATAATGAGTATATGTTTGTGAATTAAATGTGTTATGTATTGTAGAAATATTTAAGTAGAATATCGTACACTACCATTTTTTGTGTACTTGATGAAATGTAATGGTCATTTATGAATTTTATATTTTTACAAAGATTGGAATCATATTTGTGCAGTATATATATATACTGCATATATACATATATATATATATATACATATATACATATATATATATATATATATATATGTATATATGTTAATGAATAGTTGAATAGTATTATGGACATTTTTCATGAGTTACGCTTCTTAGATAACGGATGTATATAGAATATTTAAAAGTAAAAATAGTCGTATGAGATTTTTTAAGAATCATGCTGGTAAAGAAAATACTGTGAATGAAGAAAGATATCGCAACATGATAACAATTTTTTTGAGAGCAGAATTGGATGATATTGATCTAGAGGACATGTGGTTACAACATAACGGTACAGCAAGCCATACAACTCATGAAACAATTGATTTATTGATGACGAAGTTTCTTGGTCGCGTTATTTCCAGAAATGGAGACATTAATTGGGCACCGAGATCCTGCGATTTAACACTGTTTGATTACTTTCTTTGGGGCCACGTTAAAGGACATGTACACCAATAATACCAAAACAGTTTTCTATCTAAAAGATGAAATTCGAAGAGTAATTAGTGAGATAGAGCCTCAGTTCTGTAGGACTGTTATTGAAAATTTTAACAAAAAAATGGTTACTCGTAAGAAAGCACACGGTGATCACTTACACGATATTATTTTCCATTTATAAATGGCGTACCCTCAACTGTTATTTACAATAAAGAAACTTGAAATTTCAGCGCAAATTCTGTTTTATTTCAAATTAAAAAATTGCGTCTTTATTGAAAAACTCTGTTTATGTATATATATATATATATATATATATATATATATATATATATATATATATATATATATATATATATATTATAAACATACTTACACATATATGTACATATTTTTTCAGATTGAGAACAAATTTAAATCATTTCTATTGTATTTTAATCTAATAATAGAAATATGACTGTACAGTACTGTTTATATATTTATAAACCGTCAATGAACGATTTGCCGTGTTTTGTATAAGAACATTGGGTAGCAACACACCATTATTGGCAACTATTCAACGTGTTAAATCTAAATTCAGCCTATGTTTGTAATATTATGTATGTTCCATGTATGTGTTTGCATATGTTATATGCGTTGAAAATTCATACATGACTACCATTTTCCGTGTTGTTACAATAATAAATTAAGTGTGATTTTTTTTTTAATTTAGTTGAACGCCTTTCTAAAATTCTCTGTAAAGTATTTAATAGAATTTTACACATGCTTTTTGTTTAATATCAAGTTATATAGGATTTCAATTTGTTTGTAGTAAATGTAACAGTTGCTTAAAATGTATAACGTAGGCGGTTTTATTTTTATTTGGCTAAGTTTTCATATAACTCAAAATTTTTCTGTAGTGCAATCATAGTTATGTTAGTGTATTTTTTAAATATATCTTTTCATATTGCGTTTAATTCACTTATTTGTTTACTTACAATATTGAGGTTATGTACTTTATATATATATATATATATATATATATATATATATATATATATATATATATATATATATATATATATATATATAATAGGAAATATGCGATTGGAAAGTGAATAAAATTATAGTATCGTATTTCCAAGGCAGTAAAAATAAAAGAATGTATTTTATAATAGATAAATTACAAAATTAATCAGTGTAAAAATTAATTGTTTTCATCCATAGTTTTGTCTTCATTTAATTTATATTTTTAATCGTATTATTGTCCATATCATCATATTTTTTCATAATATAGATATGTCTGTTAATTTCTGTACAAACTTTATTCAATTATTTATATAGTTACTACACTCATTTGTTTAAAAGTATGCATGCTCATCTTTTGTACCATCTATTTCATGCTATAACTTATTTGTTAAGAAAAGTCAGGAATAATATTGAAAACTGACTCATATAATTTGTTTTTAAAAATTAATTAATCATTTTTTAAAGTATTGCATGGAAATGTTTCTCGGAAATGGTTTATTTGTATCCAAGAGTAGTCTATCTTTTCAGCATATAATACTTGTGTAGGTCACAGCTTTTGGTGCATCTGTAAACTAGGTCACATGCATCAGAGCGAATGCAGTGTTGCATTCTCAGGGAGTTTAAATGTATGCCAAGAAACGTATAAGCGAACAAAGGCATCACGGAATATTCTCCCATGTAAAACAATCAAAAGTTATTTTTAATGCTAGGCCATATGCGAATTTTGTTTATGTAATTTCATAGTCTTTTTAATTATTCAAATTTATTTTCTATAGATCTTATATTTGATTTCTATGACCATGATATCATCTCAATTTTTTTTACAAAAACATTGCCATTGTCTCGGGTTTACAGCTAGATACAGCTCACATACAGCTAGATTGGGAATAATATATATTTTATATTATCAAACTAATATTTATTTAATATAAGTTCATTCTAATAGTATTTATGTGTAAATCTTTCAAATAAGAAGTCGTCCATGATGTATATCGTATTAGTATCTTTATTAGAAAATATTCATGTTTAATAGCCTGTTTATGATCAATTTCATTATTATTATAGTTACTAACTGCTTGAATATTATGACGCGTTCATTAAAAAAATATGTATAAAATTTAATATGTACGTATGTATGTATTGATAATAAATTCTTCTTAATTTATTTTTTTTTTTGTACCAAATAGGATATTTTTAATTCATGTGTCTTATAAATGATAGGCTTTATTATTCTTTACTATCAAAAATTTATTGATTACTTTGATTTATGTATCAAAAATAGTTTTAATTAATTTACTGGTATTTTTAAAGAAACGCTCAAGATAATCTAGTTTATTGATTTTTTTTATCCATTAACGTTTTAATATTCTTAATATATATATATATATAAAGAATATTAAAACGTTAAGGGATAAAAAAATCAATAAACTAGATTATCTTGAGCGTATATTATTACAGACACATATGACGGTTACGTATGAACTTAATGAACGTAATATATTCTAAACTGAAGAATATAAATATGAATATTGTGTTCAAAAAATCCTTTTTGAATACTTACGGATTATATTTAAGATATTTTAAAATGTGGATGATTTTACTTTGTAGATTGACGTTGAAATAAAATTTAATTTAAAATATTAATCAGAAGCGATGTAAATTGCTGACATAATTCTTGTTGACAAATATATATATATATATATATATATATATATATACATATATATACACACACACACACACACACATATGTACACATATAAATGAATACAATACGTTCATGTTTCTTATACATTTTCCTTGAATTGTATGTTTTATCACACTTTAACAATTTTATTTTGTTTTACATATTTCCCTATGTATGTACGATTTATGTATGTTTTAATTTATACAAGTTGATAAAATTATACCCTGAAGTTTATTTTTGTAATAATAACATAATAATATATAAAAAGTATTATTTATTGACAACAAAACAGCTATTATTGTCACGGAACACAAATTAACAATTTTTATTATAATTTTAATTAGCACATTTACAAGGATTACAGTTACTTATTGAAATATGTGTATATATATATATATATATATATATATATATATATATATATATATATATATATATATATATGGTGTGTGTGTGTGTGTGTGTGAATGTACATTTATGAAGTGTACTATGTAATTGATTTTTGTACAAAGCAAATATACGTTGAAAATTATTGAAATAATCATTACAACTTTGAATATCATTGAATTGCACATGGAATATAAAAATTAATCTATTTTTGTGAAGAGTATTACATCTTGTCAACTCTCAATTCAGAATTGATTGGACTGTGGAGACGTCTCAATCTATTCGAAGTTAACGCACGCGCCCACGAGTAAATATATCATTGATTGCAAGTTCGCGTCAACAAAAAAATACATTTTATAGAATTAAACATCAATTCTTTATAACACTGTCCCTCAAAAATGTCATGAATGTATATAATTGGGTTTTAATTGATCGGGATACTTAATTTTGTACATGCGAATTTCAGGTTTTGAAATAAACCGTAGACATATGTGTACATTTTGTATTATAGTTGTAAAATAAATTATTGCTAACATTTTGATTATTAACAATTTTTTATCGATTTCTTTATACTGACGTTATTTTACATATTGATGTTTTTTTTATAAAATAAAGTAAATGTTAATTTGTTCTTTTCTATGAAAGAATATATATATATATTGCATGATTTAGTAATTTATTTAACTCATATAAAATGTAATTATTCTTTTTTTTTATAAGAATGTGAAACTTGAATGAATTATTAGCTCTTTTTAAGTCCAACGATCGTATACAATTTTCTATTTACAATATTATTTTAAAATCAAATTAACATATAGATAAATATTTATTGAAATTCCATTAATGCTTATAATTTTTTTACTCTACAAAAACTGTATGCGTATTCTTTACATACATTTTGTATTAAAAAGTCTGCAATGTAATGAATAAATTTTCTCTGAAATAGTATTTTTTTTAAATACTGTTGACTAGTTCCACACCATTAACTGATAAATGAAATATTAAAATTGTATCGTAATTTTTTCTTGAAACATATGTTCATTATATTTACACACACGTGCCATATTTTGCAATATATTCTGTTTAAACAGCAAAAAGTATAATTATAAAAACCAACTTGAGAAAATATTGATAATATTAGAGATAATAGTGTTTACCTTGAATTTTTCATTGTCTATATATATATATATATATATATATATATATGTATATATATATATATATATAGATGTACATCTATACATACATATATAGCATACACACATACACACACACGTATGTATGTGCCATTATATATAAATTAATTTGCTTTACTTCAACTTCATGCGATTTATTATCCTTGATTTTTAATAATGTGTCAATTAAAACAAAACCCTTGTCAGTAATTATTTTATATTAATACAGTTCAAATTAATTATTTAATTGTACATATATATATATATACATATATATATATATATATATATATATATATATATATATATATATAAACTTATCTGTTATTATGTACTTGATTTTAATTAACAACTGTACTTTTTCGATAAATAAGTCAATGTTAATAATTCCATGGTTACTTAAGAAATAATATATAAATTCTATCATTCATTTAATTTCTTTGATACTTACGAGAAATGTTCATAAATTAAATAGAAAAATGATAGGTTCAAAATAAATAGAATTGAATCATTTTTATCAATCCCTAATTCAGTTTTTACCACTGATTGTGTGTTTTAAATAACAAATTGTTTTCTTTACTATTAATTTAATATATATTATTTAATAACCTATCAGGTGATTGAATATATATATATATATAATTGTATTTTGCTAAGTATAATTTTATGATATTGAAAGTCATTAGATTTTTCTACACCTTCTATTCAGTCAAGACTCAATATTGTAGTAAGGTCATCATATGTTTTTAATGAATGCTATATTGTGTTTCTATCAGGAATTATACAATTACTTGTTTTTTTGAAATGAAGGGGCATCAGATAAAGCATAGATATATTTCCGACATATTTTATCAAGTAATAATTGCTACATCATGTATTAAATTGGTTTATAAATCGATTTCTTTCTACAATATATTTACAATGCTTACCATACGTAAATATACCATGCTTAAATATACGTATTCCGTTTGTTTTTCAAAAAACCCAGTTGTAAATTTGTTACGTTCTTAGAAATTTGAAAATAATTTATTTTGTTTTTCTTAGTGTTTTGTATTAGTCAACATGCATGAGTTTAAAATTTTTAATATTTTTTCGTTTCAGTTATGTTCAATTGTGTGTCAGTTTATTTGTTCAGTTATGTTCAATTATGTTCAATTGTCTGTGTATAATCCAAATTTAATCTTATGAATAATATTTCTAAATTTTATTAAAATAGTTAATTTTTTATGTTTGAGATTTATTTTAAATACTGTTCTTTTTAATTTAGATTAGTAATTTAGTTAAAGTATATTTATATGTAATAATCATAAATTAAAAAGTAGATTGTGCTAAATGCAAATATATTATGCGCACAAATTTAATACTTTTCAATGTTTTAATAGAATTTTATTTGAAAGTATATTTTCAAATATGATTTATGTTAACTATGTACATTTTTTTATACATTATTTTTAACGTTTCATTTTTATGATGTATAAAACTTCGGGTGGTCTACTTTTCGAATAAATAATTTTCCATGAAACTTATAATGTCATGTTATTTAATTGACCTAGTTTCAAACCATTTTGTTAGGTTATTACTTAAAAACGATATGTAGAACAACCGAAGATAGTATTGTAACCACCTATTTTAATATTGTATTTTTTCATTTTCATATTTTAGCCTTGACTTGAATAACACTCATCAATTAATGGAAATATTTTAAATTTGATTCGTGTTACTTATTTGATGGTACGTTATCCACATTTACTGTATTTATTATTTAAAAGTAAAAAAATCTGTTTTCTTTCGTGTCAAAATTACTCATGTATATAAAATAAAAAAAATTATGTACTGTAATAATAGTATCATTATGCTTATAGCACGCTAAGTTCACCCTAAAAACGCCTGAATGAAAAGTAGCACATGACCTCAAATCAGCATGACGTTAATACAAAACATACTATTACGGATAAATTAAATTTGTTTCAAATTTGATTCTCATATCTTAATAAACATAGTATCGATTTCGAAATTTCATTGTATCCGTTCAAAAGATAAATATCTATGCAAAACTTTAGCATTGACCTAGTCAGATGTTTCGCAAAAAATATATTGAACATACCTATCTAATATTCTAAACTCTACACTCTCTAATTATATATATATATATATATATATATATATATATATATATATATATATATATATATATATATATATATATATATATATATATATATATATATTGGTAAGATAATAAGTTGTCGGCAATTTATATATTTTTTTAAGTATATAATTAGCGATAAAAGTAAGCCTTCCTACTAGATCTACTAGCCTAAACAACTTTTTTATAATTATGGTTTTTATAATTACAATTTATTTGTTCTAGCAATATTTTATATAATTTCAATTAACATACAGTTGGTTATATGTTATGTGTGGTGGTATATGTATTATTAATTTTTAGATAATTTTATAAATGAATAGTAATTCTATTGAAAAAGATACGTGAGGTGAATATATTTATAATTTTTAAAGGACCATATTTGAATTTGTAATATAAAGTGAGTTGGTAGAAATAATAAAATGAATGGAAAATTATTTTGCAGTAAAATAGTGTAATTAAGATTAGTTGTTTTCTGTATGAAACGAATCAAGAATAACGAATTTTACTGTCTTATATTTATAATTTAGTATACATTTGTATATATGTATAGATCTCTATAAAAGCAGCTCTACTCGTAGAAATGTTCCTGAATAAGCGTATAACGTTTGCACAATTTGAAAATATGTATCGGTTCAACGAGTTTAAAGGCAGATAATTCAAAAATCGATCGATACCCACTGTTTTCGCCATCAAAAAATAAAAATTGAACATCTGATGCTAAATGTTTGTTTCAAATTCCTATTTGGGCTGTATTTTATTTAATAATTATTTTGATAAAGTTTAAATAATTATTTATATATATATATATATATATATATATATATATATATATATATATATATATATGTATATGAGGAGAAAAAAGCATTATCAGTGTATTTACAAATTTTAAATGAAAAGCTTTGGAGATTATTTATCTAGAAGAAAACATTACCGTTTGAAAAATCGAATAAATAAGGTGAATAACCTTCTCTATCCGTTCTTTACCAACCAGACTTACGCAATGCAATTAGAGATTAATAAAAATATAGAATGCATCCGTCATTTGATCGTTCTTAAATAAATAGCGCGTTCTTATGAAGTATAATGGATACATCCTGGAGATAATTGGTAGTAATAAGCAGAGGACCATCCATATTTTACTTTCTGCTCTTTAGATACAGTGTACACCAAAGAGAAAAACTCCATCGTTTTGAAATTAAACGTTATTATTCATCTTTATGTGAAATTTGTTTTAATACTTTCGGCTGAATTTTGACATCTATTAGTTTTTATAAAAAAAAAATAATGGAAGTTGTAGATATTTAGATATACGAAATAAATGATGGAATAGAGATAATAAGTAAAATTTTAATGGAATGAAGCTAGTTATTCTAATACTGCTTGCCTATTTTATTTTATTTTTCTTTTATTTTAATTATTAGACAAATTATGTAATATATATATATATGTTGTTAGCAAAGTAAGACTTTCCCTAATTAAAGTCTGACTGCCCGGCCACAGTCAGTCCAAATCCGACCTTGACTAGTCAATATATATGCTGATTTATAAAATTAAAATTGGATCACTTTCACCCATACCTTTACCCTCACCTTCATTCTCACCCTCACCCTTTTTTGACCCGGCCAAGCGCAGGTATACAGCCCTGAGTAGAGGTTCTACTTCAGACTTTGACTGACGGCGGCGGGGCAAAGTCGGACTTTAACTACTATATATATATATATATATATATATATATATATATATATATATATATATATATATATATATATATATATATATATATATAATTTAGTGTTATAAATACAAGATTTTAGATTTAATATAGAAATGGACTCCATATTCATTTCTTTTACTAGATAGTATTTTAAGGAAATGTTAACCTTATTTATAATACAGTAGTGTCGTTTTATTATTATTTATGAATTTTTGTTTGTATTCATAGTCGTGTTTTATACGTATTTTTGATACATATGTATCAATATGTTTGTTTTTGTCTTTGTTATTATAAATCTTAATGACTGCTATTGGATAGACCTCCAAATTCTTTCAGATTAAATTATTTAGTGTCTCTTTTTTATACATTTATAATATACTATCTAAAACTGTTATATCACTCATCTTCATTGGGATTTTTCTAGGTTTTTTTATACTTCTTTCCTCATTGTTTTTTCTCATTCTCGTTATTTTTCCTCTTGCAACATGCCCCACTTATTTCCAACTATTTACTCGTGTTATTATATCTCCAATTTTTATTTTTCCTGTCTATTACATTTACTTTTATATTACTTTTAGTTGTTCAATTAAACATTTCTTTACGTTTCTTTTAGTTGTTTTTTTATTTGTATTTTATTGAAATAATAGGTTGGTGCAAAAATAATTGCGATTTTTACGTACAATTATTAAGACGCATATATAAGTTAAAAATTATATTTATTAATCAAAATAAAGACCTTTGATCTGCACACATTTGAGTATAATAAATTATTAAAATTAATTGTTTTATATTTTTAAAATTTGTATAATCACACTTGTTTTAATGCCCAGTTCACCTTCTTTTTAATTCGAAAAAAATGATAAAGAAACAAACAAAAATACCTATTTAAAAAGAAATAAATGCTTATCATGATACAGAAATTAATAAAATGAATTCAATTTTATATATTTAATCTTTTATTATTACAAAATAGTGCAAAAATACCAACGCTCCTATTTTATTTCCCATCACTCTACATTCTTTGTTTATTCTTTGGCCAACTTCCTCAATAATTGATTAATATTGCTAATAAGTTGCTGCAAAAGGATTTCGATTTCTGTTTTTTGTTGCAACTTCCGTTAGTTGGACACATTTTCAAATAAAGGTCAAAATAATTGTGCGTGCATTACATTGGATTTGTTCTTTTTTTATTTAACAGTAATAGTAAATTAATATTTGTTTACAAATATAAAAACTAAAGTTATATTACGTAACATCAAAACAATAAACATTTTGTATCTATTTTCTAAATAAATATAAAAATTAATAGGAGTGTTCGATTTATTTCATGTAAAAGTCAATATATATTAAGACATTTTTGTGTGGAATGGTTTACATAAATTTGAAATTCCTAAATACGTTACACAAATATTTATCTGAGTTTAAAATAAATATTATTTTACCAAAGTCAATAAATAAAAATTCACTTATTTCGAAAAAGTTTGCTTACAAATAAGCTCCTTTATTTATAACCATGCTATTAGTATCTGTTTAGTTATGTCTTATAAATATTTATTTGTTATGCTAAAATTTATTGTTTTCAAAAATAGGTGATCCGGTTTTGTAAATGTACTAAATATTTTCTTTGTTACGATTTTCAACCTATTTAATAAATGCGTTACTACTGTGATTTTCCATAATATTTGTATTTTCGAAAAAATACATTGTATTTTGTTCGTTTATATATTTTTTTTTAATTGTGTGATAATTAAATCATGGACATTTACTTTTTCTTTTAGTTACAGAAATAAACTTTCTTGTAGATTTGGTACTGTATAGAAAGAAGCATAGATCACTAAACGTTTTTTCCAATGATTAATATGATTATAATAAAAAAATATCTTTTTGTTTTAAAATACTTTTTAGTTTTTATTCCGTTTCCTTGAAAACATAAATATCTAAGAAGGAATTGTTTAGATATATTTAAATAAATTTTCAAAAAATTGTAGTTCATAGCTTGTGAATATAGTATTGTGTAAAATTTCACTTTATAAATAAATATTCAGTGTTGTCGTTTTTATTTATTGTAATTTTGGTATGAATTAAAAAACAATAATTTAATAAACAAGAGTCGATTTGACTGACGTTGAGATTTCTTGACGAAATTGATGATTGTTTAATGTGGATCTAATCGATTTTGACACATTGTAGGGTTAATTGGGATACATGTCTCGTTTAATGGGTGACAACAGCCTTGCCATCTAAGCTATTGAAGAAAAATTCTAGACTATACAGTCATAACAGTTATTTTTAGAATATTAATTTGCTACAATGTCTAAAAGATACGTATCAATTTAGAGATCTACATTTATTGACATCTGCGATGTTTTAACATACGTATATAAAGTGCGTTATTCATACATTTTATGAAGATGTATCAATAATTCATTAGTGTATATAATTTTATCATGTATGTATATATGTGTATATATAAATATATATATATATATATATGTGTATATATATATATATATATATATATATATATATTGGAATGAGATGATGTAATTTAGAGGCAACTTTAAATTATTTACAATTTAACATTATATTGTCTAAAATGTTGCATAAAATAATGATACAAGTTGTGCATTTTGTTTGTTTAAGATTGCACAACTTGATTTTCTAAATGAATGTTTTGTTATATATATATATATATATATATATATATATATATATATATATATATATATATGTGTGTGTGTGTGTGTGTGTGTGTGTTTGTATGTGTGGGTAGGTGATATTCATTTAAATATAAGTATACTCAGATATAAGTTTACATCAATCGCAAAATTATGCATTTAAAATATATTACTGTATGTATTATCATATATATATATATATATATATATATATATATATATATATATATATATATATATATATATATATATATATATTTACTATGTATACTAGGTTGGTACAAAAATAATTGCGGTTTTTATCATTTGAAAACCATGTACAAACCGTAATTATTTTTGCACCAACCTAATATTTTACTATATATGATGTATTGAGTTAATTTTGTGATTCGTATTGTGTACAGTATTGATATTAAAACATACATGAAGTTGAAGCATACAAAACGCTTGATGATATTGTGTTGTTTGTTACAAAATAAAAGATATAAATACATTTTTTCGACGTTTCGTACAATTTTAAACTGAAATAAAACTGTAAATAAATATATTTTGAGAATATAAAACATATTTTAAAAGTATATACATTAGAAATTGTTTCGTATGAAAAATAAATATATATTTTAAAAATTAGTTTCTCGATGTTTATTCGTTGATTAGAAATCGTTTCAAAATTATATTTTTCGTTTTTGATGGTTTTTCATTTGACTGACGGTTAATTGGTTTTTAAGATGTTCGTTAAATATGTATTTAACTTATACAATCTTTTTTATTACAATTGAACATTTGTATTTTTTTTCAATATGTTAGTACGCACATTCATGCATATAAACTTGCAGTCGCACTAATAGTAATTATTAAAAATGTAATTATTAGATAAATACTGAAGGTAACTTTATTTTTTTGTAATTAATAATATATCGTTCATTATGTTAATGTATAACATATTAGGTATCTAGTAAATTTTATTGTGTTAGAAATAATCATAATATCATTCTATTAAAAAAATTATATTTCTTTACTATAAATGAGTTATGGAAAATGTATAATATTCCAAGAACTGATCGATATATTTTCCGAGATATTTTCTTGATTCATAATTATGTTTTTTACTATTTTCGTTTATTTTTTGAAATATTATTAAAACAATTATATTCTTAACAGTATTAAAATTTACTTTCACCAATGATTTGTCGCCCCAAACATCATAAACTTTTGCCATCACAAACATAAAAATTATCGAAACATTCAATAACTGCTTATTGTTCATTTGAATTTTTAAATATTTTGATGGAGATACCATCATCTATAGAGCTTGAAAAGAAAACTTGTTGACGATAGAATTGTGATCGAACTGTATATTAACGGATCAAAATGTATTAACGGCAATTATTGAATGTTTTGGTCAAGAAATGTATGTGCTGTTCGAGGTAGTGATTCACTTTTAAAAAAATATGTATTTTAACAAATGAAAACGCGCTTTGTAATGTAATTGTATTACCTTCCTCTTTTTTTTCAGTTGTTTACTGCGATTATATTGCATCTGGACGATCTCTTCAGTTCATCGAAGATTATATTCTTAAAGAAGTGTTACCTAGTTATGGCAATACTCATTCTACAACTAGTATTACATCTTTACAATCAACTGCATATAGGTATTATTTTTAAATCAGTGTCTGGAATGCTTTTTAGTAATGTACTTTTATATTTATATTAATTGTTTTAGTTTCACTGATTATATCAAAATTATTTTTGATAATTATTAAATATTTTTTATGTTTTGACGATATTGAGGAAATCTAATTATTCAAAATTCATTATTTAATATAATAGCCAATATTTTATATTATCTTTTACATTTCATATAATCGTTTTTAATATTTTCTTAAATAAATTGCAAGCAAATTAATTGCTAGGATTTTTGTGTGTTTGTTTTTATTATTATCTATTTTTATTAATAATACTTAAACATTAATATAGACAAGAAGCTCGAGAAATAATCCGAAATGCAGTAAATGCTACTGAAGATGACATAGCTATTTTTGCTGGGCATGGATGTGTTTCAGCAATTTATAAACTTATTTTTGCATTGGGATTTGGTCGTCAGGATGGCGATACACCAATTGTGTTTACGGGTCCTTGCGATCAACACACCAATTTATTACCCTGGAGAGAAATTGGAGCACAGGTAAAGTGTTATTTGATTATTAAAGAAAAACGTAAAAATGTATGCGTAAGGATGTTTATGTTTATATATATATATATATATATGTAAAGTAGTTGAAAATAATAACAAAAAAGGCGAGTACATATATACTGCCTTATGTATTATATAATTACGTTTCTTGCTAATTTGCTAAAAAATTATATTGCAATTAGTAATAAGATGAGCAATATTGAAAATTTATAAAATTTGAAAGCACTTCTAAATTTCTATTATTGTTAATTTGTGATGATTTTGATAAATATTAATAAGATTTGATACAGAAGTAATGACTATGTACATGATAAATAATAATTTTCATGTAATGACATTTGATTGCAGATTGTCAGAATAAGTGAAACGAGAGAAGGGAATGTTAATTTGGTTGATTTAGAAAATCAATTACAAATGCATTATCATGATGGTAAAACACTTATTGGCTGTTTTACTGCAATATCTAATATAACTGGTGTTGAAATTGATACAATTACCACTACACTAATGTTACATCAATATGGTGCATTAGCTTTATGGGATTATGCCTCAGCAGCACCTTATGTTCAAATTGATATGAATCCAGATTTACCTGAACTTAATCAAAAAGAAGGTGTTTTTAAAGATGCTATATTTTTTTCGGGTCACAAGTTTCTAGGAGGTGTTCAAACTCCAGGTAAATCTTATATATTGCATGTATGTACATGTGTGTGTATATATATATATATATACACGCACATACATACATATATATATATATATATATATATATATATATATATATATATGTATATATATATATATATATATAGTGATCTAATTTAGGCTTTCACATGAAAGTATTGAAAGTATTAGCGAGTAGGGGGAAGAGCCCCTTGATTTATTAAAAAATCAATTTATTTCATTGTGTAATAAACACATTTATTTTAGGTATTTTAATTGCCAAGAAATCTTTATTCAAACAAAATGTTCCTGATTGCTATATTGACTTAACTTACCTTCCAAAAAATGTTGAAGAATATTTACAGGTTTGTTTTTTAATCTTGATTATAGTATTTAAATCTTATTGTATTTTATTGTTTTGTACTTTTCAATGCATATAATGTATCATTAGAGTACAATGGTTATTGTTTTTAGATATTTTTTTGTCTATATATTTTAATAGTTATATATTTGTAGGATACAGAATTACGAGAAGAAGGAAGTATGGCAGCTGTTGTTGAAACTGTACGTGCTGGTCTTGTAATGCACCTTAAAGAAACTCTTGGATCACAGAGTATAATGTCGAGAGCAGAAAAAATTTCCAAGTTAGTTTTAATTTCGACTACTTATACTTTTCTAAATATATATTTTTATTAGATCTTGTGAATTAATTTTTTAAATTTTATTATACAGGAATATATTAGCACATATGCGCACAATCCCTGAAATTATTCTTCTTGGTAATGGATGCCATACACAAAAGCGCCTTCCTGTATTTTCATTTATGGTGCGCCATCCTCGTGGAACTTTTCTTCATCATAACTTTGTATGTGCTGTACTTAATGATGTGTTTGGTATTCAAGCTAGAAGTGGATGTGCTTGTGCTGGTCCATATGCTCAAGACTTATTAGGAATATCTGAAGAATTAGCTGCAGAATATGAGTGTGTTTTAATGCAAGATAAGTAAGTGAAATAATTTTTTTTTATTAGTATTTGTACATATGTACATACATACATGTATACGTATATATATGTATACACACACACACATGTATATATATACTTCTTTTATCTGATAGTTGTTAAATGAAAGCCTATCCATAAACTTTTTGTCTTAATTTATTTCTCTTCAATTTTTCTTGTTAATTTGTGATTTTGTTTTTGTATATATGTATATATATATATATATATATATATATATATATATATATATATATATATATATATATATACTCACGCACATGCAGGTGTACATACATACATTTAATCAATTGTGTTATTTATTTATATGTTTATTTTTGCTAAATTGTAACTTTTTATTTGTTTTATCTATACTATTATTGTTCTTTTGTATCCAATGTTAAGATGAAAGTAAATGATTAAATAATGTACAATTTTATTTTAGATGTCCACAGAGAATACATGCAAGGCATGTTACAAAACATTCCTATTTAGAAGTTTTGAGACCTGGTTTTACTAGAATAAGTCTGCCATTTTGTATGTCTGAAGCAGAAGTTACATATGTGATGGAAGCCATTAAAATGGTAGCTACTGAAGCTTGGAAATTATTACCTCAATACATTCCTAATCAAGAGACGGGAGAATGGCGTCATCACACGAATATGATGTATAAAGATAGAAAATGGCTTGGATCGATTCGGTATACAGATGGTAAAATGGTAATGAATGAACGAAGAATATCGGGTCCAGGAACTTTTCCACAAACTTATTCAGATTGTCTCCAGACAGCAAGAAATATTTTTAATCGAGCAAGAAAAATGGCACAGAAACATCCAGTTTCTGAACAATTCTTAGTACTTAGTAGCCGAACCAATAAATTACGCTGGTTTATGTTGCCGAGTGAAGCTCAAGACTTATTATTAGGAAATTCACAAAATGTAAAACACGATGTACCGTTTCAACCATTATCGGCTTTATCTTCTCGTCATAATTTTATGGATTCAACAAGCAGTTCAAAAAGAACACATAATGCTACCCCCTTTGGATCTCCTCGTCATTTTAGTTTGTCTAGTGTAGATGATAGAAATCCTCTATTGTATCCTTCATCAACAATGGGCAATATTTTGAGTAAAACTTTTGATCCCCATATTGAGTATTGTACAGCTCCAAGTCATTCTCCTCATTTTGCTTTAGGTGAAGTTGTTACTCCACTAGTCATACAAAAATTGAAACGGGTTCCTGAAGTAGACTCACCATTATATTCCCGAAATAGATGCTACAGTCTAGGTTCAGAAACATCTCCACCTATACTCAGTCCGGATCATATAGCTTCAAGTTTAGATGGAAGAAATCCACATTGTGCTAGTCACTTGGATTTAATATTTTATGATTCAGATATAAATATTTCACCTCATCATAGTATTACACATACGAATAGTGGGTCTGGAAGTGATTGTAGTATTGTCGGTCGGGCTTCTTCTCCATCAGCACCGTTATCTCGACATAACACAGATAATCTTCAAGCGTATTTACAAGAAGTTACTAAAGAATTGGCAACTGAAATAAAATCTGAAATTAGAGAAGTAATATCAAAGGTGGAAGATGTCCTTGAAAATACTGACTCTGTGGACATGAGTAGTTTACCTTTCATGGCAGAACGCCATAACAGTTCTAGTGATGAAAGCAGGGGTGATTCTGTATCAGCAAATGATGTTGCAGAGTATTTAGTTGGAGTGTCTAAAGAAATGGCAAGTGAAGTAAAATCAGAAATCAGGGAAATGGTTAGTGCTGTCGATCTTCAGTTAGATAAACCAAAAAGGCAAAATAGAAATAGTCCTGTAAATTCAAAACAGTCTTTTTTCAATTCAACAATAGTATCAGAATCATTGGAAAAAAGTGATGATAATGATAATTTGAAAACTGAAGAAATGATGACAGCTTTAAATAAATCTCACAGTAGTTCTAAACTTAGTGATGAAGAACATTGTAGTTTAGATCTTGATAATAAAACACATTTACATTTATGGTCAACAATTAACAGTGTTAGTTCACAGGACAGTGGAATTAATTTATCATTTCACGAACAAGATACAATCATTACAAGTACAGATTCCAAACCGAGGAGTAGTTCTGAATCGTCAAGTTGTCGGCGAATTCGTAAAAGTAATTGTGTTTCTAGTCCCAAACCGTTCTATTTACAGAAACCGGTTGATAGTGATATAATGGAAGTAAAACATCCATCTTCTGAAAACAGTTCGTCAAATGGCGAAGATAGATTACAATCAGATTGTTTAGAGAATAGTTCTATTAAATGGCACACAACTCCTAAAAATGTATGGAAACCAGCATTAGAGGTAAATTATTAGGAATGATTGAAATTATTAGAAAGTATCATACTTTTTGAATGTATCCATATGTGTACATGTTTCTGCTTAATAATATTGTATATATACATATACTTTAAATTTCTTTCAGGCACTGGAAGAACATAATATGGTATCCAATGGAGATAAAATTTTAGTATGTCTATCCGGAGGTTCAGGATCATTAGGATTATTACATACTTTATTGCAGTATCAATATTATGCTCAAAATAAAGGAGTACACTTTTGTATTGGTGCAGCTATGGCTGATCCAAAATGTTCATCATATGAAACAGATCATCTTATTCCTTATTTAAAAGATTTAAATGTTGAATATTTGCTTGAAAATGAAGAAGATCATAATCAAAGTAATTTTTTAATTATAATAAACATATATATATATATATATATATATATATATATGTATATGTATGTATGTATATGTGTATATATATATACATACACATACATACATATACATGTATATACATACATACATACACAAAACATATATGTGTGTGTGTATTAAATTGTATTATATCATTTTAGCAGTATTAGATAATGTAACAGAAGTGATGGATAAACCATCTTTGTGTAGTTTTACAAATCAAAAGAAACGAGGACATTTATACAAATTAGCAAAAAATTCTGGCTATAATGTTTTAGCTGTCGGACAACATCTGGATGATGTAGTGGAAAATTTTTTACTTACTTTATTTCATAATGGTAAATTACAGTCAATGAAAGCTCATTATTTAGTTCGGTAAGTCATAGTCTAATAAATAGTTAGTTTAATTTTATAACTTATGAGTATTGTTTTTATATTTTATAGCGAACAAAATCTTCGAATTATTCGTCCCTTAATATATGTGCGAGAGGAAGCTGTTAAGAGTTTTGTAGTAGATCACAATACACCCTTAATTTTAAAAAATATTTCTACAACAGATGTGCTTACTAAAGAGAAAACAAGAACAAAATATTTACTAACTCAATATGAAGCAACCTTTCCTAACTTATTTTCAAGTTTAAAGAAGGCTATACAGCCATTGATGATCTCTACTGAATTTAAAAATATAAATGTTATTAATACAACAAAAAATGATAAAACACATGTTCGTGATGCTATTGTAGAACAGCAACAAGCATAATAGATGTTTATACTGTTTAGTATTAACATCAAAATGTTTCTTTTATGCAGAAATTATTTTGTATTGAATTATTTCAGAAACAATTTTATTTGTTTTTATTGCATATAAGAATTAATTTGACAAATATTTGTTCTCTATGTACAAAAGTCTTAAATCAATGACATGAAAATATTTTTGTTAATTTGGAAATGTGAAGAATATTGGACAAACTGATGCTTTTTAATAAATATTCAGACTTGAATGGCTGTGCTGGAATTGTAAATTATGTAATTGGAGTTATATTATCCCGTGTTAATTGTGTATATATGTATATATATATATATATATATATATATATATATGTGCATACACATATATACACACATATATATGTATATTATGATTTAATTGATAAATGAATTGAAAAATAATTGTTTCGTAGGTTTATGTTCTATTTTTTTTTAAAAAAAAAAATAGATAACATCCATTATATGGATATGAAGCTTTATTAATTGATTGTGTTTTTAACATATGGTAAAATATATTATCATATAAAACTTGCCATAGTTGCATGAACTATAAATACAGCGAAATTTATCACAGTGTAATTGTATTTTTGCTTTTTGAAAAAGCTGCTAAAATGTCTATAAGATATTTAATCGATTATGTAAAACTTGTTTGAGAGGTATCATTGAACGAATTTTGCGTTTTATTTAAATCATAATGTCCATCCATTTGAAAATTCATATATATATATATATATATGTAATATATAATATATATATATATATGTAATATATTATATATATATATATATATATCTTATCATTCATTGAAAAATGACATAGAAATTAGATTATAGTGTTAATTATTAATGTATATTGGAATCATAATTAGAATTTTGTCCAATTTTGTGAAATCAAGAATGAAAGTGAATAAATTGTGAAAATTGGATAGTGTTTTGCATATTGTTTGTGATGTGAGTTGTTTATTTAGTGTAAAAAAGTTTGATTTAATGTTTTCCGAGTCATAAAATACAATACAAATATATCAGATTCCATATTTGCCACAGGTGGCTTAAAGTACTCAAAACTAATTAAATATTTATTATTTATTAGTTACTTTTAAATTTATTCCCATAAAAATACTTAAAATAGGGAAACAAGTCCACTGTTAAAATTAATTTACTTTATATACAATTTTTAACATGTGACAAGTACTACTTTATCATATAAAATGGAGTGTTACCTATTAATACATATAACATAATTGACAACGATTAACAAAACAGTAAGACATATTTGAAGAACATTTAAAAATATTTTTGAATTGACTTGAATTTAAACATAAGCTTGTTAAATAATCTTAGGGACCAAGTGATTGACTATGAACTTGATTTTAGTTAATTTTTGGTCTTTTTTATTTCAGAACTTATTTCTTAACTGTAACATAATATACAAGGAATTATTTGTGTTTTCCTCATTTATTCTTTTATTTATTTTATAAAAAATGTTAAAATTCAAGTCATTAACCTATTTAACTTTTATTTTGTCTGCAGAAAACCAAAAGGTCATTTGTATAAAATTTCATATCCTGTGTCAGCAAATATTGCAGAATTATGCTGTTAATTGATGATGTAGGTTTGGATCATATTTGTGATATTAATAAAAAATGATCCACTAAAATGTAAAAACAAATACCTTACAGCATGAATTTAGTATTTAAGAAACAAGTTATTATATATTATGTTATACTAATACTGTATTTTATTGCCAATGTTAAATATAAAATGTTTTGAAATAAAAACTTGTTTTCTGAATATTATTAAATATTTTATTAAAAATGAACTTTTAGTTGTTTCAAAATAGATTTAAAGTTGTTATGGATAATACTTTTAGTATGCATATTGTTTTTATGTATTCAATAAAAAGAAAAAGGAAAAAAACAAAGCATTCTAAATTAATATTTATTTAATTTAATCATATTTTTACATAATACTTAAAATGGTATAAATAGTCTTTTCAGTGAAATATAATTTTAAAAGGTAATAACATAAATAACATTTTTAGTTTATACTATACATAATTAAAATTGTATAATTCATTGGTCTTCAGATTCCTGAGGTTTCTTTGCAGGGCAATCACATTTATTTTCTATAATAAAAAGGTATATTTACAAACGCATAATTATAATACAATCTTTATTCTTACACCTATTGAATATTTACAAATAGTTACTATATTTTTTAATTACCGGAATCGCCGCAACTGCAGTTGTCTCCACATTTACAATTTGGGCCACAGTGCTGGCCATCATTGCATGTTTCTGTAAAAATAAACAAAATATTGTATATACAAGACATACACAATGGAAAATATTATTTTAGTAAGGTAATTAAATATACTTATACACTTTTGATTTAATAAATTTTATAATTTTTCGTATACAAAAACCAAGAAATTTGTCAAATTTAAATTATGGTTCTAGCAGTATTGGATCTTAAGAGTCTAATCTGCCACGACCAGTTTTGGCCTTTAAATTATCAGTTAATTAATTTGCTAATAAATAATTACGTGAGGATAGATCAAAAGCTGAAACTATTCCTGTCAAATAAAACTCATAATTCATTAAGATTAAGAAACCGTCAGTAATTATAGCCTTAAATATTATTATTATCAATTATAATAAACTGAAAGTTCAAATAAATGAATAAAATTAAATGTAACTTAAAGTTAATATACGACGATTTTGATTCAATTTTTTTTATAAAAAAATATATGTAAATTTAACGTTAAATATAGATTTTACTAAAGTAATTGATGAATACATATTTAATAAATGTGTTTGTAAAATAAAACAACATTTTATTAAAGTAGTTTGATTAAAAAACTAAATTATGTCAAAAATATTTATAACTAAAATCAGCAATTCTTGTTTGATGTATTTTAAATAAATACATTCTTAATAAAAATGCTCATTACCAGATATTTATGAAAAAGTATATATTTAGTTAAAAAAATTAAAAACCTATGTGTCTATTGATTCGTGTATGTATATATATATATATATATATATATATACATAAAGAAAAATACATTATTTTTTTATTCAGAAGAATAATAGTAATATTCAAACCGTCTAAATTTTTAATAATAAAAGTCACAGAAATATAAATAAATAAAATATATTTTCTAATATCACATACTTTCATTACTTTTAGTTATAGTGAGCATCCATAAACACATTTTGTACATCGTATGTTTTACGAAAGTGGATTTATTTCTTGATATGGTAAAATTAAATTGTTTAAATCAATAAAAATAATATAGGAGTATAAATATAAATAATAATCGATTCAAGATTATGAAAAATATGTGAATATCATTTTTAATAATTTTATATAGATAAATAAATTTATTCGTTATGTAATTACGTTTTACTTCGTTGTTGATTACCTGAAATATTTATATTAGTTAAATTAAGTAATTTGAATGAAATTTATTATCATTGTTATATGAAAAAATATATAAAAGATCAATGTATAAAATTTCAAGAAAATAGAATTTCAAAATATACACACACTGCGACGTTCCCAAATTAATGTATTTACATGATTTATATTTTATTATTGCATTCAGTTACTTGGAAAATTTATTTAATTAAATTAAAATATGTGAAATGACGAGATGAATATTTTATAATTACTATGGTATAAATTACGTCTAAATTTATGTACTGTGTTAATAATTATTATAGACTCACCCTTACAAGAATCACACCCAGGTGACGGCATGTTGACTATTGTAGGTTTGACAAAGAACTATATAATTTAAGATGACGTTTGCCCTTTTATTTATTTCTTAATATTACTCCCCCTCATTGAGGTGGCACCCTGAATTAGAAAGAACGTACAGCTAGTTATTTAACACTTTATATTTTATTATTGTTCTTTGTTCAATAGCATACATTACAATACTACTCTCTTTTATTGTAGGATGTAATCGAGTATTGACAATACAGAATTTCTTGCAAAGCGCAAGCGTATGTTAAAATATTCTGAGATCGAAGATGCATTCTTCCATAAACATAACTGATTCTAATTTTTGGTATAAACGAAACTAAAACAATTATTCTATATGTTAAATCAAAATATATGGGCTCTGTATAAGGAAATTGTGATTTTTTGACAAATTTATAAAATTTTGAAAATAATTATTGCAAGAAAACTATTAATAAAAAATATGTGTGCGTACACATGTTAATTTTTCTTTTCACCAATAAATTAACTATCTGTTTTAGCTATTTTTTTTAATACTTTTTATTTTATTTCAAATTAATATAGAATCTCTTATAAGTAAAAAGTCAACATTCCACTAATATAAAAAATATATTTACGAAAGACTTTTAATCCACAAGTTTAAAGCCAAAAATGTTTCTCTGAATTAGAAACTGCTTATTTAAATTTAATAACTACTATTAATTTTTTATTATTCTCTATTATTGGAATATATTTCATATATTCAGTTTAAAAAGTCCTCCTTTAAAATAAATAAAAAAAATGCCCGGAACGTATTCCTCATCAATAATGCACTTAATATTACTTAAAAAACTCGATTATTCTTTGATCATTAACAAATACTATTAATTCAAATTAATATTTCTAATAAAAAAGCAGATATAACGTGTAAATGTAGTAGTAAAGAGAGCTGTTATTGAATTATTAATCTAACATTTGTGTTAATATAAGAAGATCTTTATAAAACATTGAAAGTAATCAACAAAGTTGATTCATACAAATATATTATCGTTTATTAAAAAAATATGAATATATGATCTCAATTATTTAAATAAAAGAAATAATATGTATCTATAATTCTGTTTATATTATTTTTGTTTTATTAAGTTTTTGACGTGTACGACAATGTTATTATAATTTTTATTCTGATATACTGATTAATGGATAATAACGGTTTAATAAATAAATATTGACTTTTTCTTTTCTATTTTTAACTTGTGTATATACGAGTATATATATATATATATATATATATATATATATATATATATATATATATATATATATATATATTTAATATGTGGTTCATTAATACCATATAAAATAAATCCATCTTTGAAAGTATGATGGGCCACCCTAATGTTTTGCGCGATGAACATGCTAAATGCTAGCGGCATCTAATTCTTGGGGTCGCTGAACGGCTAGCAATGCCGAGAGTTCCATTATTCATTGCCGAGGACAAACCAGAGCACCATTACTAGATCAGGTAGAGCGTATCGTTTATTAAAAGGCAATTATTTTGATCAGTGGCGTTCAATTTACATACATATTTATATATAAGACCATTCCATACTGTTATATTAAAAAAATGTATTATGGCACTAAAAATGCATTTATTACGGTTACATAATTCTATTTGATGCTTAATATGTTAATTTTTTCTTTTTTATACATAACATACGCACACACATACACACACACACACACACACACACACACACACACACACACACATATATATATATATATATATATATATATATATATATATATATATCAGGCCTGTAGCCAGACCGTCATATTATAGGAAGCAAACTTTTTTTATGTCAAATTTATTGGGGGTTATGATAGAAACGCACTCATACTACACGATTTTTTCGCGCGTAGAAACGTTTTTGATCATCAAGGTAAACCCATTAGGAAGATCGTTCCAATGATCCTCCATGATTTTAAAATCTTCCAAAATCGCAGATTTTGTTATGGGGGGTAAACGTAGCAATCAGAGAAGTCAATGCCACCCTGGCCCTCCTTTGACTACGGGCCTGATATATATATATATATATATATATATATATATATATTATTATATATATAATAATAATAATAATAATGTAAGTACATTTGCTTAAGTCAGAAAATCAAATGGCAGGGATTCCAAAAAATAATAAAACCTATTATTGAATCCTCTTTTCTGTTCTTGATGGAATTAATAATGAATCCAAAGGATTCGATATGCTATAATGTAATATGTAGACACGGCATCCTTTAATGAATATTATACAAAGATCCACCAGGTTTTATAAAGCTCTTACAAATAATTTAGATATAGAATTAAAATGAAGAGATTTCTTTTTCTTTTCAATTTCCACACCAGTGTTCTTAATACATTTCACTTCGACTATTTGATCTGGTATGTCTAAACATAGATATGTATATATATATATATATATATATATATATATATATATATATATATATAATGTACATTCGTATGTATTACAAAAAAAAAATTACATAATATTATTGCGCCCGCCACATTTTATTATAAAATATAGTTATAGAAAGTTACATGAAAAAGAAGACTATGCTTATGTTTTTAAATCTCATTTGAAAATGTAGTGCACAAATATGACAATTTAAATAATTGCGGAGCTTTCTTTTGATTTGAGTAAGTATATATATACGTTTTATTTGATAAACAATTATTTTATATTTGTATATATATATATATATATATATATATATATATATAATATACATACATACATACATATGTAATACAAGATAAATGATTTCAAAATCAAGTTGCGCTGCTGAAATTTGCTACGTGAGTATCTTGTTTAAAGGTTGTTCTTATACAGTACAAGAATAATGGATGTATCTGTATTTTCGCAAATATTCTACGTTCTAAAATATACTTTTAATTCGTCATTAGTATTACTAGACACTTTTATTTGAAGAGCTAAAATGTTAAAAGATAAACACAAAATGATAAGATTGTTTCATATAGTGTTACAGAACAGAAAAAAAAAGGTTGGATTTATTTTTTAAACGTTTAAATTTGCCTCTAGGTTAATGTCAATGTATTTTTTTGTTTTCGCACTTTTCCATGGTGATTTTGAAATATAATTCACTTGTCACATTCAATTGCAGAAAGCAAAACTTTGTCATGTCATATAATATCATATCTTACAAATATATATATATATATATATATATATATATATATATATATATATATATATATATATATTATTATTAACAAATCGACGCCAACGTGTACCACCAGTGGTACAAACAAACAAATAAAGCAAAATACAAATTACAGCGCCGGAGTCAATGTTAAAATATCTATTTTTTGTAGTCATACCCATAAAAATTGAAAATATTTTTTTGATATATTTTTTTAATTAAAAAAATATAATGTCCAAATTCCTATTTCCAATTTATATTTCATTTTTTCTGAGAAGAAGTTGTTACTTGTTCTCAGAAAAAATGAAATGAAAAAAAATGAATAGCGTTATCTGTATTGAATCTTTGTAAGTAATCTAAAACTTATTTCATTTGATTTATATCTTAAAAGAATTTCAATGACAGTTCGTTATTTGTAATGTTTAGGTACACGATTTCGTTTGTAAGTCGTGTTCTTTTTTAAACCAAACATGTAATTTAAAATGTTTCAATCATTAAATTCGTGTGGAATAGATGCCGATTATTATATTGTACTTTCAAAACTGTGCACATCACTTTATAAAAAAAACATCTTCAATAATGACAAACGAATATAAAAAGATGATCTTTATTAAAATCGTGCCTTGTTGAAAAATTACTATTGTTTAAATTTATCTAATAAGTATGTAAAATGTGTGTTTTTTTAATTAGAAACGGTTCTTTTATTGGTAAAAAATCAGTCAGCTGTTTCTTATCTGCTTGAACTGACTGAATGCAAATTAAACTATTACTGTTTTTTTGATTATACTAATAGTTTAAATAATTACCAATAATTTTAAATAGTCTTCATTTTTCAGTCAATTATTTTTTGTTGTGAAAGGAATATTATTTTTTAATTTATTTCATTTATTATTATTTTTTTAAATTACTTATGACATGTTATTTATAATCAATAAATGTTCATTGAGTAGAACTGTATAACTTTGATTTAAATTATATTTGAGCCAAATTGATTCATTACAAAATTGATATGAATACTAGATTAAAAAATGAACAAAGTAAATTTGAGAATTTCTAATTATACATTTTTCATTAATTTCTATTTTCTCCAGAGAAAAAAAAACCGGAAGACTGACATATTTCAAAACATTATTTTTCTAGAATAGAAAATAGTATATACCCAAATCAATATATGTTAGGTGTAAATTTATTAAATTTTGCATTAAAAAATAAAACATATAATTGTGACTTTTTTTAATTTAGAAAGATGTGAGGCGAGGAATGAGAAAAACATTTTAAATATGATAAACGGGAAATTAATTATTTTTTCTTGATCTGATAATAATATTAAGCTGATAATAGCTGGACTTAAAATAATAAATGTTAATTTTAAAAAAAAATGTATAAAGAATTTAAAAAATCCAAATTAATTTAATATTTTTATTGTGCAGTTCTATCCAGTTACAAATAATAACACGGAATCTGCTCGTTTTAAGTTTAAATAATGTTAATGTACGATAATACTGTTGAATATTTAACGTATTCCTTATATATATACATCATTATATCAAAGTTAACGTTCTAAAATAAGTAAAAACATGTTTAGGTATCAACTGAAGAATTTCTAACTTGCATTGTTCGTGTTTGAAGGCCAAGGCCAAGCAGACTGATTATTTATTGCGACTGTAAATGAATAATGTGTGAGAAAGATTGTTATGTTGTGACCGTTGTGACTCATTTTGCTTTTATTTATTCTTATTTCATGAAACATGAGTGGGGAAGTGTACAAGATATCAATCAAATCAAAATCAAAAAAAGTTTACTATTTTGAATATGTTACATTTTTACATGTCTATGCTTACTCCAATTGTTAGATCTTAATCTAGATTTAAACATGAGTGTGCTTTTAACAGTTTATGACATTTTTTTATTGTCTTGGAGTATTATTGCCGGGATTTTTTTTTCAAAAATCTGGTGAATACGTGCTATCAATATGCACTCATTTTATATTGTATTGATTATTTGTGAATTCATTTCGATGTATTCAATGTCGAACAAAATGTATTTTATTCCACAATACATTTTCAATGTAATATATAAGAAAAGAAATTCATCTTAATATCTCTTGAATGTGTTTATTACATTTCTCAACTATGAATATATATATATATATATATATATATATATATATATATATATATATATATATATATATATATATAATCAAAATGATATTAGTATATGTGAAATTATTATATTTCTAATAATTTATTATTAGAAACGGTTTAGCAACACAAATATTAACTTGCTTATTTAGTTAGACCGAGTATACAAAATAACTATTTTTATTCGTATTTTGTTTTATAATTATTTAAAATACAAAAAAATCAGTTTCATTATTTTTCTTCATAAGAGCTTGAACTATTTTTTCAAACATTCTTTTATACGATTTTAAATTAAATCATATAAAAAATATCACGAAGGATATATTGTGCTTTTTTTATTTAGTAGAAAAAATAAAACCTTTATATCATTATATAATATATTTTTTTACATGTTTATAGTAAGTTAGTACAATTCATTGAATATTTTGTAACAATAATTAAAACCATAATACATTTAATGTATTTTGTATCAATGCACAAAACATAATGTAAGAAATTATTTTTTATCGGATGGTTTTGTAGATCCACTTTCTGAACAACACTGGCAATTATTACCGCAGGTGCCGCCACATTTGCAGTCTGAAAAATATATTTAAGTCAAATGTTTGGAAAATATAGTCAAATTAAGAAAATATTTTTTGAATAAACATACATTTTATTTTTAACGAATAAATAATAAACTTAATTAATTAAAGAATAGGGGATATACGTAATCATATTCATTCACGTATTCATATGCTTTTTTTTTCATTATATATATATATATATATATATATATATATATATATATATATATATATATATATATATAAGCTTTACGTACATATGTAAGTGAATTATTTGTTATTAACAAGTACACGCTTCAACCTTATTGTATTTATGTTAATGCATATTATTTTTTAAAAAAAACATTATTTTCCTTAAATATTAGGAAATATTTATAAATGCTAGTGTATTTTTCTATTGAGTGGGTTAACAAATTTTTGTGCTTTTATAAGTATATTGTAAACTGTAGATGTAATTCGAGTAAAACAATCCGATTGTGTCTTAGTATTTTCTTAAACATTTTTGTAAGAAAAAATCGAATTATTATTTTATAATAATATTCACTTTTTCGTTTTCTAAAATGTTTCTTAAAAAATACAATATACAAGCACCTTCAAATATCTAATATATATATATATATATATATATATATATATATATATATATATATATACATATATATATATATATATATATATATATATATATGTATATATAGAATTAAAATATATAAATAATGACTGACCTGAACAGTTACAAGGCTTCGGCATGATGTATAATAGCTTGATCAGAACAAATCTTCAAATATTTACTATTTATTCTCTTTGTCACGCTTTAAATACTGTACTCATTGTAGAGACGTGTGCAAAATCAATAACGGCTGCATCATTGACGAGTGCAAAATTCCGTAGCAACCATGGTCCATTAAAAAGATAATAATTATGTTTGTTATGAATACAAGAATTCACGGAAATGAAATGGATTGACCTTTTATGTATATATATGTATATATATATATATATATGTATGTATATATATATATACACATATATATATATATACATATATATATATATACACACACACATATATATATACATATATATATATATACACACACACATATATATATATATATATATATATATATATATATATATATATATATATATATATATATATATATATATATATATATATATATGAGCCCCAACGCATAAAAGTACGTTACCTACTTTTTTCTAAACAAGTTTATTTACATGAAATATCCTGTTGCGTTTAATTAAAACATCTATTCTTTGTACGTTAAGTGTACTTAATTATATTGACAAACTTTAATAAAATGTAACAAAAATAATTGTATTTTACTTAAAAAACAAATATTAAAAATAACACAGAGAGAAAAATAATGCGCTTAACTGCAACAAAAAGCAAAATAGTAGGTCTAGTATTCAATAAAGTTGCTTTTATTGTTTGTAGCTTCTGATACTCGGGTCAGAAAGCTTGGTTATGAGTTTTTTATAATCTTTGTGCATGAAAGCGCCCCATACTTGCTAACATTTTTTTACGCAAGCCTCCATTTATTCAGTAGGATTTGACCCCCAACTCTCTCTTTATACTTCTCGATAGAGATTCGATTAGGGAGAGGTCGAGACTACTGAATGATCTTTTCATGTCTGGAATGTTTTGCTCTTCTAACCGATTTATTGTGTTTTTAGTAGTGTGGGAAGTAGCGCCAACCTGTCGGACAGTATATTTGCGTTCTGGAGAACTTAAACGAGGTATTAAATGAATCAGATTTTCTTAAACGATCTCCTAGTACTTAGCAACGTTGATAATACTATCTACAATAGTAAGTTGTACAACTTATCAACCGGTCATATATCCCCTAATCATTAATGGAGTCGAAAATTTGACTGTTCGCTTTAAAATAGTCCATGTAAAAAACTTCATACTTCTTGCGAAGAACGACTTTTTGGTTATCCTCAACACATACCTGAAACCCGGTCTCGTCGCTCTAAATTATTGAGCGCCATTGTCGCATTGTTCAATTTTATTGTTTTCTTTTTTGCAAAAAAATGCATTTTAATGTTCTTTCCCGTTATTTTTTCCCGTAGAGTAGTCAGTAGAGAGGTTTACTGTATAGCTTTTTACAGATGTCTGGTGAATTGTTTTGTTTTTGTTGAAGGAGTACTTTCTGTACAAATGTCTGTCACTGTGGCACGATGATTATTCTTTACGGTTTGAATATTTTTGAAAATTTTTGATCGTGCAAACGGGCTTTATATTTTACAGAACCTTGCATTTTTTCATTTTTTATGGCGCATTGTACAGAGGAATGAGTTCTGTCTCCCATTTCCGCTATTGTTCTAAGTTATTTTCGTTCTTAATGTAATTTAATTATTAAATTTCGGGTCTCAATTAGTATTCCCTTCTTGACAAAGCTTATTTCGCGATTTATTCAAATAATTACTCGAACTGGTGTTTACTCAAAGATGAAAATATTTCAACTTATTTCTAATCCCTTTATGACTAAACATATGCGCTCTTAACAGAAATGAATATGACAGGACATGCATAACTTATGATGAACCTGCAAATGCACGGAAACTTTTTGTAATTTTTTTGGTATTAAATTTAGTCTGGTTATTGTTTTCTTGGAAATAAATTTAAATGGATCAATTTTTTTAAATAATATATAAGTATAAATAATAAAGAATATTTGGGTTGTTTCATAAATATATTTATATAAATGCAAAAATCATTCGATTTTTTTATGTAATACCTGAGTGTACTGAGACTTTTTTATCTGACTGTAATTATTAAACGTGCATGCCTTGTTTTAGTTTCATTTTCATTTCTTTTTTTATAATTTTGACTTATTGTCTGTCCTGTTGAAGTAAATTCGTTAATGATGTATTGAAAATAACACCTAGAAGGGTTTTTATTATTACAACTTCGATTAAAAGATAAAACCGTTAAATCTGCAGTTTTATTGTACTAGACGCACAATTTTGCTTTTCGTTGCAGTTATATGTACTATTTTGCTCCCTGCGTTATTTCGAATAATTATTTTTTGTTAAAGTTGATAATAGCAATACTCTTTCTGACTGAACTAGGCTTCGAATTTATAATGCTTACCCCTTCATATCTACGATAATGCATTTAGCACAGCAGTACTGAATTCAGATCTCATTCTAAACTTGATAAGGAAATATCTAAATTTGCGTTACATGAATCAAAATTTATTAGAAGAGTCGCCTTGTTCACGTTTGTTTTGTTTCATATACTTGTATTTTGTTTCCCAAGAACAACTGAATTGTTTATGTGCAATGTTTTATATGATGAACTTTTTTATGAACTTTTCTTTCTTTCCATGTACATATGTAGTTAGTTTTTGTATTTTTATAAAAAATATATTTTTTTAATAAATAACATTATTTCCATTAACGTGTTTATATCAAATTATTTTGATTGCTAAATTTCTCGGACTAACCTAAATCTATATTTTTTTATCAACTGATGGAAAAAAATAAAAAAATATTTTTTTATGAATAGAATTATCTTCATTCAATTAAAACAATTATTTGGTGTTATATATATATATATATATATATATATATATATATATATATATATATATATATAAATGAATGCGGGTATGTGTGATCAGATGTGTACTTTTT
Organism: Acanthacorydalis orientalis; assembly: GCA_034766995.1. Taxonomy (NCBI): domain Eukaryota; kingdom Metazoa; phylum Arthropoda; class Insecta; order Megaloptera; family Corydalidae; genus Acanthacorydalis; species Acanthacorydalis orientalis. The sequence goes on along the minus strand of CM068313.1, from coordinate 17,521,585 downwards.
AAATCCATTATTGCCCTAAGATCTCAGACAGGATTAAGTTTAGTTTCTAAATAATATTTGATAAGCATAAACATCTATCTTTTCTGTTTCAGTAACTGAAACATACTTTTAGTATACTTTCTAGTGGGATTAAATAAAATGTACTTAACAGAAAATCGAAATAAAACTGTTAATTACGTACAATTTGTCATTGTGGTGCACTGATCAACCAGTAAACTACAAATATATTGTCTCTGCTTAATAAATTCTTTTTCGTGCTTTAAAATGGACTAAAAATTAAATTTAGTTTTATAACAGTTGGCGAAATGATACAAATATTATGAAAAAAATATGAAAATGTTTTGAAGTCGCCTTTTTTTAATTCAGTATATTTATCATACGTTGTATTTTTAATTATTACCATTGTATTTTGTTTCACTACCAATAACTATAAAATGACTACATAGTTTGTAGAAATAAACATGACATATTATGTTTATCAGAAGAGTAGTAAAACTGTTTGTACTGTTTGGAATAAAATTGTTAAATTATAAACTTAAATGGATCTTCAATATAATGTATTGGGAATAAAGTTTGTTGAGGGTGAGGTGTTTGTGTGTTATTACAGGAATAAATATTAAAAATGTTAAGTAAAAATTGAGTATATATTTATTTAATAAAATGAAACATACAATTCCAATATTTAATTTAATGAAATAAAATTATATTAATACATATAGAAAAAATATTAAAAATAAGAATAGCTTAGAAATAACTGGTCCATTTGTTCATTGCTTATCTTTAGGTTTACAACATCCATCGGATGGTTGCGAGCCTTTGCAGTTGCATTTGCAGTCAGTACCACACTTTCCACTGCAGTTATTTCCAGTGCATTTGCAATCTGTCAAATAAAATATTATTGTATTTCCCTGTATGTTGTATACAACAATCATTATATACATGTACGATTCTAGATTTATACAAATTTGAATATATATATATATATATATTTTCTTCTTTTTTTCGGAAATTTTCTTTCCCGGAAGAGAATAAAAAATATCAATGTAAAGAGGTACTGAATAATTTGATAAATTTATTTAAATAAAAAATAGTTAAATTATGAAATAAAAATAGTTTTTACGAAAAATATTATATTAAGTAAAATATTATATATATATATATATATATATATATATATATATATATATATATATATATATTTGTTATAACCTATATAAATAATTTATATAGTTTAAAAAATAAATTAAATAGTTAATAATATACAATTGAAAAAATAGAAATATTTTTGTCAGTAGTTCGAAGCAATTAACATTTACAATTATATGCAGGAAAATATTGTGTTATGAATGTATTTATAAACAATTGTACATAAATAAATATATTTCTTACCTGGTTTGTTGCATCCACAAGGCATGATGATGTATTTTATTAAAATTGTTTAACTTCTTGATACAAAATAGTGTGTAGTATATTCAATACTTGCTGATTAGTGAGACGCGGGCTCGTTTATATGGCGAGTCGACGCAGTGTGCAACAATTTTAGTTTCGTGACGTGTGCATCATTTGTATACATTTGCACACAAACTCAAGTACTTGTATTGTACACGAATGTACTTAATTTGTTCGCTTAGAAATGTTCATAGGTGCCAATTTTATAGATTTTTAGACTGTAATTCAAAGTAAAAATGATATTTTTTTATAACGATATCATTCTGGCACTGAGGTTAAATTTACTTTTACAAATTAATTTTTCAATGATCCATATTTTTTCTCTAATCAAAAATATTCAATAAATGATTATTCATCTTTCATTGATTGCTACTTATTCGCATTTAAATGGCGATGTCATTATCTTCAGACCCTCTTTATATTATATTCTCTGTATCTGAGTGATTTCGGGATGATGGAATCGCTATTCAAATTTCATAGTTTGCAGAAATGATAATGGGTATTAAGGTAAATATTCTTTCATTTGTAAATTATGGAACCATAATATATATATATATATATATATATATATATATATATATATATATATATATCTTACTCAATTTTGGCTCTCACCTCCAAGTGATTAACTTTGTTAACCTGAGTAATTTCACTCAAGATCGGGTAACTCCGACAACGAGAGGGGTTAGATAACGAACGAGAGCAGAAGAATGGTCCTCCGAAAAAAGGGTTGGGTGTGGGGTTAACACCTTACCTCGTAAAACAACAAACGTTACGAAACCTCAAAATAAGCCTTGAACACTGGATGGATTTAACGGCAAACGACCACTATGCAGTGGAAATGTTGAGAGTAAGGAACTGAAGAAGGACTGCCAAACAGAGGGATGTTTGGAGGCAGAAAATTAAGGAGGCCAAGCCTCGTTTGGACTGTAGCGCCATCGAAGAAAAAGAATATATATATATATATACCTAAAACAAATATTAAATAAATATTTGTTGTTATATTTATTAAATGATGCCTTCATTAATTTTGATAAGCACAAGTAATATACTGTTTTGTACTTTTTGGTAATTTAATATTAGAGTATTCAAGTAAGAAACCTTTAATTATAGGAGATTTTCATTTGTAAAAATGAATTGGTTAAAATGCGAAATTATAGCTATTATTCTAAATAAATTGAAAATTTGTAACTTTTCATTTTAAAAAAGTTATGAGAATACCAGTGTATAGCTTGGCTTTTGGAACGAATTACCAATATCGAAGTGTGAGCAATGGTTATAATAAATATCGAATACTTATAAATGCACGTTATTTTTTAAAATAAATATATTGACGCCTCTGACATCGCAACGAAGTTATTATAGTCATGTTTCCCCTCTTAAAATTTATACCCAATAGGAAGTCGAAAACGAATTTATCGTGGAGCCGTGTGATGATGAGTCTTTACATTCATGTAAAAGTATTGCGTATTTGTAAATAATTATTTAATATTTTCATAATTATTTAATATTATATTTATTATTTTTAAAAATAACATCGGATTAAACCACGTGTAATGGGCGAGCCTATGTTACATTTGTTGACTTTATAATTTCGTTGAGTACTGATATTGTAGACAAAAAATATTTTATGATTAAATATTTATTTACTTATCAATATATAAGTGAGTATAATTTTATTGGTAACTAAAGTAATGTTTTTATGATAATTATGGGTATAAAATACTGCTAGTAAATACTCATATTATCTGGTCGAAGGAAATAAATGTAGGGCAATGCTATAAATTTACATGAAGGCTGTGGTGCCTGTAAAAAGGTTTGATATTTTACTGCTCAACTACTACTCAATTATAAATAAAGTACATGCGTGAACTTTTATGGTACATTTTACTCTTACTCTGCCCCAAAAATACTTATAATTTAGGATTAACATGTGCACCTTAGGCATAACAAAAGAAAAACATTTTAAATCTCAATAGCATAATGAATGCAAAGAGTTCTTGATAGGTTATAAGAATTTGTGAATCATGTCAACTATAAAATGAAACTGTATATTAGATATAAAGGTTTAGTCACCGAAATCAAAATATTTATTTTTCTTATCATACATGGAGGATTAAAAATAGTATAATTCTCAAATCTAAGCATAATTCTAGGAATATTCTTTTCAAGAGTAGAACTTGGTCGATCGTCTGTAAAGAAATATTAAAAATATTTCTATTTATAAAAATGAAATATGGAATAAAAAAATATATATTTTGTAGTACTGTTTTTATTGAATTTTCAAAAACTATAATACGTATACACACACACGCATATATATCATCATCATCATCTTCAGCCCCTGTCAATCCACTGCTGGATAAAGGCCTCTTCCATGATTTTCCATTTTGTTCGATTCACTGCCTCTCTTTTCCACAGTTTTCCAAGAAAGTTTTTAATATCCTTATCCCATCTGTTCATTGGTCTCTTTCTCGGTCTTTTCATATTCCTTGGTTCCCAGTCAATAATTTCTCTTGTCCATCGGTTGTCTTCTCTTTTTGCGATATGTTCTGCCCATTTCCATTTCAGACTCTTTACTCTTCTTATTATATCTGTGACTCCTGTTTGTTTTCGTATCCATTCTATTCTCTTTCTATCTCTTCTTGTTATTCCCAACATGCATCGTTCCATACTTCGTTGTGTTGTTTGGAGTCTTTGAACTATTTTGGCGTTAAGCACCCATGTTTCGCTGCCGTAGGTAAGGACCGGTAGTATACACTGATCGAATTCTTTTTTCTTTAAACAGAGTGGGATTGTTGATTTAACGCATATATATATATATATATATATATATATATATATGCGTGTGTGTGTATGTATATGTATATATATACAAGGAGACTTTGCCCCCGTTCACTTCAACTCCTTGGCTCCCCGGAAACCTCCGCGCTCACCCACTTATTAGCGTGTACATGTAACGAATAAAACAAAAATATTTTTAAAACTCATTATGTCTATATAATTATTATTATGTGTATATGTACGTGTTTGTATGCCTATATAAACATTGTAGTAGATTATTTTTTGCAACCTTTTAGTTTTTTTGTGGTCAAGTACTAATTATATATATATATATATATATACATACATCCAAAATCGCATATAAAATATATAGCAAATTCTTGACTGCTGTATTTCATAACATTAAATTACCTAAGTAGTCTTGGCTAAAATTGTTACAGTACAGTATTGTCACTGTGGGTAAATTTATTTTAATAAATTAATTTTTTATTCATTCAGAAACTATAAAAAAGATATTCTGATTTAATGTTCAATAATTGATTTTTCATCATTTTTGATTGCTGCTTATGGGCATTTTGATGAAAATGCCAGTATTCACAGAGTATTAAAATTCAGAGGAAACTTTTTTGTGGATTATAGGTGAACGAAAAATTCATTGGAGAAAGTAAAATTGTTTGTATTTATATCTGATACTTCCTTCATGTTGTTTTTTATAATAAATTATTTTCCCTTTAATATATGCAACTCAACTTTCTTAAATAAAAGTTTAACATAATCGTTTTTATCATACACGTAATTAATATAAATTGATAATACCATATATAATATTTTTTCTGAATAGAATATTGAACAAGAATAAAATATACTTGACGTTATATCAATCCCATTTAGAGTGTAAATGATTGTTAATATATATATATATATATATATATATATATATATATATATATATATATATATATATTTATATAACTTTATTATAAAGTTACAGAAAGTGAGATTTGACTTTTAAAGATATATTAAATCCTCATTTGTTCAGCAACACAAAATGTATTCCTTTCCTAATAACTGTTGTATTTTGTAAATGTTTTAACATGGTAATGATATTTAATTTGTCTTTACCTAACTTGTATGTACCAATTAAACTTTTCAGCAAACTTCTGACAGGAAAAGGTAATTATTCGTAAACAATATATTTCATATTACTACATTTCATCTTTGTTACTCATTTACACTTCAAGGAGATAGATCTATAGAAAAAATGCATTTCTATTTTATTTACATATATCATATTATATTTTGAATTAATGCATAAATTTACGTATAACAGGCGAATAATTTAGTATGAATTTTATACTTTTAAAATTTGATTTCGGGTATTTTTTTATTTTACTGCTTTATAAAACACAATAATATTAAAAAAGTATAAAATACTTTTAAAACAAATTTTCGAGATGATAAAAAAAAACATCATTTGAATGTTTGAGAACTAAAATATAAATTAAATATATTTTTTTAAGAATGATGTAAGAAACGATATTTTAGATTAACAAGTGTTTTTTTTTTTTTAATTTTTCTCGTTCTTTACAGGTTAATAAAACGTGCAGGACGTTTTGAAATCAAAAATAGACAAGTATTGTAAATCTTTTTAATAAAATTATTACTTTTTATTTACATACATTGTCAGTATAAAGTTATTTTCTTGATGTTAGTAAAAAAAATTAGAAAATAGAATTTAATAATTAAAATGTACTCAATATTTCTGATATATATCTTTTTAAATTATTTTTCTAATTATGTTTGACAACTCTTTAAATTTAAAAATGTGTTAATTTATACATTTTAATTGTTTATGTACGGTACATACATTAATAACTAAACATTTAATAATATACATATAAGTATAAATTTGAAATTTTGTAGAACAGTATTATATATTAGTATTAATAGGTATTTGCAATGTAATTCAAACAACATATTTTTTTATTGTATAAGAATATAATTTTTAATTAAATATTTGTACATTAAAAAGTTATACTTTGATATATTTCAAATAATGTTCAGAGATAAAATATTCTAATCTTGTTTGTATTACAAGATAACAACATTATCAATACTCATCGTATAACTGACTCATGAAATCTTTCACAATTTTATTGTAAGCGTTTTAAATGAACTAACATTTTTTAGATAAAAAAAACGTGTATATATATATATATAATAAAAATAATTCAGTATTTTTTTGAAAAAAATACAAAGACAGGAGTATAGAAATAAGTCAGAAATATTTTTTGCAGAATCCTCATACCGTGTTTGAAATAGTCATGGTTTTTATTCTTCTATGCTTATTGTTATTTTATAGAAATTGTTTCTAGCCTCATTAATTTTAATTTATTATTTTAAGTATATAGGTGTATATATATATATATATATATATATATATATATATATATATATATATATATATCATTCCAATCTTCAATTTTGACCATCCATTACTGTATAAAGAGGTCTCTTGTAATTTCTCACTTTTGATGCTTCAGTCTTTTTTTCTGAAATGGCGAATAAATTTTCGGTTAACATTATTTCGTGTATTTATTTGAAGAGTTTTTATACATTTTTTACATTGATTCTACATATAGTGTATATATATATATATATATATATAATCAAAATTATCCACAAGAAACATTATAACAAACACGTTGCAAAAAATAATCTATTTCCCAGAATGTTTATAATGACATAATAATATGTATATATATATATAAATCCATAACATTGACTTATTTATTTGGGACGAGGTTTCTATGATAACCAAATATGTTTATTGTTTCATTCGGTTACATGACATGCTTATAATTGATAAGTGGGCGAGCGCAGTTATCAGCGCTTCCTTTATCAACCTGGGGTTGATAAGTGAAGCGAGTAGAGGGCGGAGCCCCTTGTATATATATATATATATATATATATATGTATGTACCTAAGGAGTTATATTTTCAGAGATCAATGCAGTGTGTGGAAAATTAAAATGTAGAATAAATTTAAAACCGATGAAAATATTTGTATTTCAAAATTTTGATAAGAAATATATTATAGTAATGCAAAATAAATTTAAACGCAATCTCATAAATGTATGAAAACTGGTTATAAAATTAATTACTGGTAATTTAGTGGCTAAACAGAACGTGCAACTAATATTGTATAAATAAAAACGTTAACAAACTTTAAGGCGAACGATATTTGCATAAATATTGTATTAAAAATGTATTGTGTAAAAAAAATACTCTTGCATATCGATTTTATTACGAGAGTCCTATAGAATTGAAATTTCAGACCTTTTTATAAACTAAGAGTTAAATAAATAATATAGTTGGCAGTAAAACATTCAATTGGATTTTTTTTTAAATTAGCCAAGATTTTTAAAATATTTTTCTATTTTCTGTACATATAATGTTATAATAAAAAAATCCAATATGATTCTTTATTAAAATAAACATTTTGTTTTATCGGTATGTGATATGTTAATAAATAGATAATACGTATGACTATAAAGATGATTTAGATAACAGAATTTAGCAAGTGAAACGAGTATTACACCTGTCGTATTACATTTGTTTTGGTATTTTTGTCTTCTTTTACTTTCTCGTTTTTTCTATAACTAGTCATGTTATCACCTGAAAAATAAGATAAACTTTAATTATGTTCTAACAACGATTATAACAATATAAGTTCGTATTTTGCAGAAGAAGGATGTTTTTGTATGCATGTAAAAAATATAAAGTTTTTTCATATTTATAAAAGTATCATTTGTTGTGTAAAAGTGTTTTACTTTTAATAACGATGAATTTAAGTACGGTTTTCTATATTTTCGTTATTGGAATTAGTTTGACGTGTCAAGAAGATGTTACATCAGTAGGAGATAGTAATGAAATGAAAGAATCGCAATTAGATACAGAACCTTCTGAATCACCGATTGATGAGAATTTAACACTTAAGGAAGAGTATGATTCTACAGAGAAGCCAACTCCGTTAAGTGAACTTTTGGAAAAGGATGAAATTGATAACAGCGCTGAAACAATAATTGATACAGATGATAATGATACAAAATCGAAATCAGGAAGACTTATGTCCGATAGTGGAGAGTTCGGCCGTTTAATAGAGGACGATTATGGGAAAGATAGTGGTAAGTTAAATTAAGTTGAATTCTTAACTAACTTTACTTTTTTCAGCATCTTATTACAATTTGTATAAAATGTTTAATGTCTAAAGATATATACCATTGAAATTATATTTATAAATAATGTAATTTTTTCTTTTGATATTTATTCGTTACCTAATAACATTTAAAAATATAGTATCTTTGTTAAAGAATGAAGATATATATATATATATATATATATATATATATATATATATTTATCTGCTGAATAAATACAAAAAAAATTATTTTATACAAAAATATGTAATACATATTGTGAAACTTTAATTTTAGGCGTGGCATTATTCACTAATATTACTCATATTAAGTACATCGTTTGCTTCACTCAATAATTATTATCAATTAACTATTATCTACTGATATTGTTAAGATTATTCAGTATTTAATCCTGTAATGATTTGATAAAAAAGACAAATAGTTTTAAATGAACAAAGAAAATATAAAATATTTATACTGTTTTATAATGAATTGTAATGTATATAATTATTTCTATTCGTGACATTTTTTTGGTCCTTTTTCAAACATATTGGAAGCTATTTTCCATATATATATATATATATATATATATATATATATATATATATATATATATATATATGTATACATATATAATATTTCTAATATTCTTATTCCACATGTTCAATGGTATTTTTCTAGATTTTTATACTTTTTGGTTCTCGGTCAGTAATTCTTATCTACCTATTACATTCTCTTGCAAATATTAATTATCTACCTATTACTTTTTCTTTCTTTTATTTTCAATTAAAAAACTTTATTTTAATTTCTGTAAATCTTTTTTTTTGTATTCATCTCATTGTTCTATAATCTCTTCTTACTATTCGTAACATATGGATTTCTATCCTTCTGTATCTTGTTTGAAGTCACTGAAGATATATGTTTCTGTACTGTTGATATGAACAAGAAATATATACTATAGCACTTTTTTTGAAAAAAAAAACGTTGTAATTTGACTATTTTATATTTATTAATTTTGTGCAAATTATGTTTCCGTATAATCCTTATTTTATTTGACGATGTATACTCTGGTTAAAATGATATCCAGTTTCGAAATATGTTTATTAACGCACATGAAAATATTAAGAAAAAATTAATAGCAGATTATTTTTATTAATTTTTGTAATACAGTTTCAATTTTTATCAAAAGAATTTAAGAGTCATCACATTGTAAATATTTTTTTCAGTTATAAATAATAAATATTTAATCATTATAATATATATATATATATATATATATATATATATATATATATATACTGTTTAAAATAGTAAACAAATTGTTTATTATAAAAATTAAACGATTATTGACCAATTATTTTTATAACATTCAAATATACTTCAAGTATATTATGATCATTATTTTATGTTTCATTATTTCAGTAATATGTATGTTTTTCAGATCCACTTACTTCTCGAGAAGCACCAAAACCATCAGATATAAATCATAATCGCGGGGCTCCACATGTCATTACAGAAACTCGGTTGAAACAAATACGTGAACCACTTTTGTATTGGTTTTTTGATAAAGGCGGTAATGAGGGCATTGGAGATTTCCAAAAAGATATTCATACCTCTTCTCCTCAAATCCATAAAAATTTCAATTTTCAATTACCATTTTTTGGATTTAGATTCAACTATACACGTGTATGTTTCTGTTATTATTTTTTTTATTGTTAAACTTTATTAGTTATCCATAAAGTTAATTGTATTTATAAATAGTTCTATACATTTACAATTAATAAAAATATGATTATATACACATACACACACGCACACACCCACACACATATATATGTGTGTGTGTGTATGTGTGTGTGCCTGTATGTGTATAATTTTACTTTTTTTTTGCGAATTGGATATTTATAGATTTCGATGAATGGATATCTAGAGTTCAGTGATCCTCCACTTAATTATAAATATCCACTAGTGTTCCCCGTAAAAGATTGGCCTAAAGAAAACGATCCATCGTTTATCGGAATCTTCTTCAGTAAATGCCGAATCGGCGAACTAGAACACGACGACATAGATCAGAGAAAACCCGGTGTCTATTTCAGAATGGAGAGAGATTTGCAATCGCGTACTGACGTATTTGGAACGGAAGTTCGGGAAAGAGTAATGTGGGATATTCGTACAGGTGTTATTGGATCTGAAACTTTTGTACCAAAACATGTGACTATTGTTACATGGAAAAATATGTCTTTCGCTGGAGGAAGTTATAACACCCTTACAACGGTGTGTTAAAACTATTTACTCAGCTGTAATCAATTTAAGAATTTTGTTGATTTAAAACGTATATTAAATGATAATTATTATTTTTATTTCATTAAAAAGTGAAATAAATACATTTACTTTATAAATAATACAATACTAATGCGAAGGAAAACGTAAAACCAAAAAAAGGTTCAAATATCCGTTCAGTTTTTTTAAAGGCAACTATGTCTAAATTCACCTGTTTTATTTGTATAAAAATCAGTTATCTTTTCGATATTAAATGTAAATAATTTAATAACAAGTGATTATTCGGTGTATATAAAGAAGTAATTTTGTTATCATTTAACTTGCTTCACAATTTACATTAATAATTATTTTATGATATAAAGTTCAAATAAAAAAATATGTATGAAATTATATACGTACATGTATATATATATATATATATATATATATATATATATATATATATATATATAAAAATTATAATTGTATCAATGGAAACAAAAAAAGGTTTTAACGAAAATTTATCAATGTTTCGAATTCCATTTTTCAGTAAGATATTTTTTTATTTGATAAATTGTTTATAAAAAAATTGTCAACTCTTCTCTTTTGTGTAAACATTTTATGTGATAATCAAAACTTTTAATATTTGTTTAAAGACTTAACTATTTGCACATTTATTACATCTTTGGTTATTAAAATAATATTTACTATATTAGGGTTTAAATATTTTTGTAGACAAATACGTTTCAATTGGTTTTGGCAACTGATGAAGTTTTTACTTATGCCATGTTTAATTATGCTGATCTTCAATGGAGTACGCATACAGAAGCTGGTGGCGATGGAAGAGGGGGAGAAGGAGGTTCTCCAGCATACATAGGGTTTAATGCAGGAAATGGAACTCAGAGTTATTCATATCAGCCGTATTCACAAAATTCAGTTTTGCGTGACCTTGTTGGCAGAGGTTGGGGTAATGGTAAAAAAGGAAGGCACATATTCCGTATTGATGAAAAAATTATGTTAGGAACTTGTAATAAAGATTGGAGTGAGTAATTGGTTTTAGTAATATAAAGTATTGACATTTAAAAATACTCAAAAACTCGTAAATACATAAAAACATATTTAATGTAAATTTTAGTACACGATTGATACACAGTATGTAGTAGCAAAATATATCTAAGGTTCTTCTTCAAAATATATCTAATTATTATTTGATTTTAAAAAGGTGGATCAAACTTACCGCTGGTATTTGCACCAGAAAGTGGTAATATGTTGGGCGGAACAGTAGTAAATATAACAGGGCCTTGTTTTGAAGATCCAAATTTAAAAATTATTTGTCGATTTGATACTGAAGAAGTTCGTGGTTTTATTATCGATCGTAATCGAGCGATATGTGTTCAACCTAGATTGTTCGCTGAAGGATACATTCGTTTTGAGGTGGCAATCGGAAGTGGTGGCTATAATTGGAAAGGAAAATATTTTGTAGGTACGTTGAAACCGATAATCGACGTAATACTTTACATAGTTTTTTTTTAATTATATATATATATATATATATATATACAGCTTTTTATGTATATATTAATTTTCTGTAGAGACACCAGCTACAGCAACAGAGAGAATCTTTTTCGAGTCAAATGAATTGCATGAGAAAGATGCCAATGAATTTAAAATAACATGGGACCCGAGAAATTTAACAACGAATCAAAACGCAATTGTTAGAATATCGTTATGGGGTTATCGAGAAAGAACTATAAAACCAGAATTAGAGTATATTGATATTATTGAGGTATGTTTTCTCTGTGTAATCAAGACTGAAATATGTTAATAAAATAACAATGTTTCAGGAATCAACTAGCAATGCTGGAGTATATATGATATCGCCATCAAATTTTCGACTACGCGACAATCGTAAACATAGCGATATGTACTTTGGATTCATTCAGATCAATTTAACAAATCCTGATCAATATTCTAGTATGGGCATTACACCGGTATTGTGGAGTCGACCAATTCCTCTCGCATGGTATTTTAAACCGCAATGGGAGAAAGAGCACGGTAAAAAATGGCCTGAAGCGTTATGTAACAAATGGTTGATGAATGATAGATATTTGAAAAATTTTGCCCATGAGATTCCTCAGTGTCCCTGTAAATTGACTCAAGCGTTGAATGACAAAGGGAGGTTCTTACCAGATTTTGATTGCGATAAAGATATTAATTCAAAATGCTTTTACAACAAAGGTGCTCTTCATTGTGTTCGAACAGGTGCTCCGAGGTAAGAATATCTTATTTTCTTCACTATTTTTATGTATTAACTATTTTATACATTTATTTATAATGAATATAATTTTCTTATGTCCGAATGAAATATAAAATAAAATTAAAATACACATTTAGCCCATAATGAATATAATTTATAATAATAATTTCATAGTCTTGATGGAGCCGAACAACAATGCTGCTACGATAAAAATAATTATTTAATGTTATCTTATGATCAACAATGGGGGTCTCGACCACATCGTTCTCATAATCTTGGATATATACCATGGACCGAAGCGAATAAAGTGCCAACTTTATCTCATTGGTACCATGATATGAGTCCTTTTTATTCGTGTTGTATATGGCAAGACGAACAGTCAGTAGGATGTGAAACGTATCGTTTTGAACGAAGACCTTCACAAGATTGCATTGCGTATCAAGCACCAGGTGTGGCAACAGTCTTTGGAGACCCGCACATTGTAACATTCGATAATTTACCGTACACGTTCAATGGAAAAGGTGAATTTGTACTTGTCAGATCAAATACCCCCAAGACAAAATTGGATGTTCAAGGACGATTTGAACAAATTTTTCCGAATCAATATGGCGAAGTTAAAGGTACAAAATTAACATCAGTAGCCGCAAGGGGAAACAATTCAGCTATAATAGAAGTTAAATTACGACCAAAAGACGCACAATGGCGATACAGACTGGATGTTTTAGCAGACGGAAAACCTGTTTACTTCGATAGACCATCATTGAAAGTTCAACATTTTGTGGGTATGTCTAGCATTTATCTGAGTATTTTATTTAAGTTAAGTTTATGTTTTTAGTTTTAAAATAATCATTATTAAGTTTCCATTACTTTTATTATTCTCTTCATAAACTTTTTATTTACTCGTTATTTGTTTTATAAATAAAATTTTAAAAGTTTGCTCTAAACGGCATAAAAATTTAACCAATGTACCTTTTAGGTGTGACCGTATATACACCAACGTACATTTTAAATCAGTCTGAAGTTATTCTCATGTTTGAGTCTGGTGCAGGAGTAGAAGTGATAGAAAATGAGGGTTTCATGTCCACAAGAGTATATTTGCCTTGGAATTTTATAGTAAGTGAATATTTTTAATATACATTTGTTCTAATAATATATAATGTATTTTAATAATGCAGAACAAAACACTCGGTCTATTTGGAAATTGGAGTTTTGATATGCAAGATGATTTAACAAATCCAGATGGAACATTCACTACTATAGGAAATGTGAATAGTTTTGAACGAGTTCATAGGGATTTTGCAATCCATTGTAAGTGTTTTAAATCAAACCTCATATTACACAAACATAAAAATATATTATTCATTTATTTTAAAATAATTACTATTTTATATTTAAGAACACAATTTCATTTGGAACATTGTTTAATTTTTATATATTTTATATAACTGATATTTTAATAAAACTTCCTATTTTTTTATTAATGTATTTGTTTTTAGAAAAAATAATTTAATGTCTATTGGAGTAACAATAATAAAACCAACAATATGTTATAAAATAATAAGATAATTTATTTGATTATTGTAGTTTTAGTTTTTTTTTGTACGGTCAATTTTATTTATCATAATCTATAATTTGATTTACTGTTATTTCTATATTTGATGTTTTATTAAATGAGAAAGAGTTGGACTTAAATATATTTCACATTCTGTCTTTTTTATTTACGAAAAGGAAAAAGGAATATTTTTTTCCGAATATATATATATATATAGTATAATTTTAAAAGCATTTGTTTATTTTTCATATATTTAATGTTATCTTTTTGTTATTAAAAAAAGAATTATTTTCATATATTTAGGGTTACTAGAAGACAAAGAAGACGATTTGATAGGAAGAGCAATGTTTACAAGAGATTTTGGACGAACTTCGAGTACTTACGCGAATAAAACATTTGAGCCAGAATGGAATAGGAATGCTGAAGACATAATACCACTAAATCGATCTCATGATATTCAAAAAGCAAAAGAATTTTGCTCTCAAAATTATCAGTGCGAGTATGATTATGCTGTAACATTAAATCGTGACATGGCTCATTTTACTAAAAACTATTATAATTCGTACACGAAAATAAGGCAAGAAACTGAAGAAAGTGTCATTTCATGCGGTATTCTCGAAACACCGAGATTTGGAAGAAAGAGTAACTTCTTTTTTATTCCGGGTACAAAAGTGTCTTTTGAATGTAACCAGGACTTTGTTTTGGTTGGAGATCAAAGAAGAATTTGTTTGCCAAATGGTCAATGGGATCTTCCGGATTATGGGTATACAGAATGTTTAAGTGAGTATTTTGTTATTGTGTAATTTTATAGATAATCTATTGATTTAGTTATTATAGTTAATATAATTCCAGCTAAACTAAACATGAATATATCTCAATGATTTTTAATTATTTCGAATATAGATTAAAACCCTTTTTGTTGGAATACAAAAGAGATGAATTTTCTTTATAAAAGCATGTATACTTTTAATGAATTTGAAATTAAAAACTCATCAGTGTTATTTTGAAAAAGTAATTTTTTTATGCTCGAAACATTTCAGTGTCTAATATTATTTTTCTAAATATTAATAAATTATATTTAATCAATTCTAATCTTTCATATTATTTTAAAATTAAGGTTACATATTCATTATGAAAATGATTTCGTTTTTTGATATAGAAATTTTAAATGCTTTATTAAATTATATAATATATATTTTTCCAAATGCAAACAAAACAACTGGCCTTATTCTATATCTTTTTGACTGATTACTTTTTTAATTATGCATGAATAATTATTATTTAAGTGACTGTTATTTTCTATAGGACACATTGAGTATGATATGCAACAGGCTCGATTTACAGCTTTTATTATTTTTGCAATTATGTTACCAATGTTATTAATTTTGGGGTTTGCTATATATTGCGTTCTTAAAAATCGTAAAGATGAGAGTTCAACTTCTTGGACGTTTGCCCAAACTCGCACACGTTCTTTAAGTCGTCTCAGAATTCAAGAACAGATTGATAATGAATTAAAATTAAATGCATCAATTAAACTCGATGAAGAAAGCGCGCTGAGTAGTAATCAGAGTTACGAATCTGACGGGAACAAAAGACGTCGAAGTTACGATAAGTCATACAGAACGCACGAACCATTGAAAGGAAAACCTAATATTGAGTTCGAAGATAAAGTATGGGATTTAAGTTATGATGCACCTTCACCGATATCCTCTAATCAGACCGATATTGAAAAACTAAGCATTACTAATAATTTTCCGTCGTCTCCATCTTCCGACAATTCAACCAATCCGAAACAATTACATAAAATGGCATCAATAGATAGTGATTCTGATTATGCAACAGTTGAAGAAACAACCGATAATTCTTATCGAAAACCATCTGAGAATAACGTTCCTTTTAAAGAGGATATTATGTACGCATATCCACAAAAAAGCGATAGCACTCTGAAAAACCCCGCACCAATTTCTATTTATGTGGAACCAATTCCGCATCAACATACAATTAATACTAACAACCAACTCAATGGTACAGAAGATAAAGTGTCTACTAGAAATAGGCCGTTATCAACATATAGTGCAAAAACAACATTAGTTTGAACTTATAGACCTTTAAATGATAAAGAATAAGAACATAATTTTAAATGAGTAAGAATAGCAAGGCATGTGGAAATAGATTCAAATACATATATTTGTAAATTAATACTATAACTACTTCCACAGATATTGTATTTTTTTTGTAATAATATATGTTATATTTTTATGTATTTTTTTTTTGTATAGATGATTATTTTCGTTATATTTACTTGTTATACTTTAGCTAGTATTCAATGAATGTATGTTGTAAAAAAGCAGAAGTATATTAAACTATTTGAAAAATATATATTTCTAACAAATTGTGGAAAAAATCTATTCCACATGCCTTAAAAATATCATTGGTATCATAATGCGAATAGTGTCAATAACAAATGTGGAATGAATTTTTAACATAATTTGTAAATTAACTTTTATTTTTAATAAACGGTCATTCCACTTAGTTATTTATTTTTTTATAGGTTATACACACATCGTATCTATATATATATATATATATATATATATATATATATATATATATATATATATATATATGTTTGTGTGTGTGAGCATGTGTATATTTATACACAAAAATATCTATAATTTTATTTTGAAATGTAGGAAAACAAGAATATTCTTCTCGGCAAGCGGGATTGACATTTGGAATAATATTAGCTGTGTTGATGCCAATAGTTTTGTGCTTAGTGTGTGTTGTTTATCGAGTATTAAAAAAACGGAGAGAAGATAAGGAAAAAGAACAACTTGAAACCATGAGGTATGAGCCGTGCAGTATAATTAAAACAAATGTGATTTGCATGTAGAAAAATAAAATGATTTTTATTTTACAGACAGAAGCAGCTGTTTTTGGCTCGTAGTAAACTACAAATGCCAGAAACTTATGATTCAAATAAAGAACAAAATTTAGATCCTGAAATTTACGATGCGAGTACGATATCAACGAAAGGCATTGAAACAGAAGTAAATTAATTGATAATTTAAAATGCGAAAAAGTAACACAAAGTAGATATTTGAAAACATTTTATGTATAGTATCATCTTTCGTGAGTTTAAGAATTGTTTATAGTTAAACAATTAATTTAATTATGCTTCTTACATATTGTTATCATGATTGCTATTAAATTTAGTCTGATTTGAATTTAATTCATAATTTATCATTTCATTTCTATTAAAATCAATCATTTTAATCGATTAAATGTTTAATTTAAATAAATAAAGTTTTTCATCAACCATTACGTATTTTTTTATATTTTTGTGTAAAAAATTAAAAAAATGTTAACTAATAAAGTAAGTAAAAATAAAACAAAATTAGAATAACATTAGTTTTATATTATTTATGTATTTGAATAAAATAATGATAAACTTTCAGACTAAGATGTTGTTTTGATTTTATGTTTTTTTTAAAAATCCCTAAAGCAATATATTTTTGTTTTGAAAGATTTAAAAAGTGTTAGTACTATAAATAATACATTTATAATAGTAAATTAGTTTATAATGTGTGTGCTGTAATTTACAACAGGATATTATTAAAATATTTATTAAGTTTTTTTTAATTCATTGTAATTCCGGACCTGTATGTATGTAAACAGTAATTTTTGTATACGCATTTTGTGCAATAGACATATGAAATCACTCAAGTCAAGTTGTACTTATCAATTAGGTTCATGCAAGAGAAGGAGATATATTGATTATTCTACTCTAACCTATTTATTCATCTGTAATTTGATAAACAGGTTGTTAGTGTACACAAGTGTCTTCACTATTTATTACATGTTTTTTATTATTATGATATATTTTCAATCAAAATTTTGCGAATAAGGCGTTACAATGCATCAATATGTGGGTTGGCGAGATCAGGGTTAATTTTATTTCTAGTCATTTTAATATTTACTGTTATTTATAACATAAGTCCAAAAAAAGGTATGAAATATTTCTATGAACAATACGACTTTTAATTGCAAGAAAAAAAACATACAGAAACATCTTCAGCTGTATGATAAGATTTTATGTATGATTTATTTAGTAGAATTACTTTTATGTTTTTTTAAGTTTTCTATTTTTTAAATTTAGCTCAAACTATTTTAATACAAAATATATGTGGTCATAGTAAATTTCACCTAAACTAAAATAATATAAAAGTAAAATAATATTTGACATGGTCATAATATATTAAAAAAAATACATTGTTTTCTTTCGATTGACTATTTTCTAAAATAATAAAAATATATTTAGGTTGCATTCATGATACCATTTTGTAAATTATGTTTATAATTTTTAAATTATTTGAAAGCTTTTGGTTTCAGACTCCTATTGTACCTCAGAAAGTAAACAATTTACAAAATGTGAAGTCATACATATTGGAATTGTTTGCGCTGGCAGCAATTCAAGTCGGATTGTAGTAACTTTATTCAAATCAATATTGTTTTACCGAAAAAATCCAATTCATTTTCATTTAATGGTTGATAATAAAGCTTACGTTATTATGTACAACTTATTTCAAACATGGAATTTACCTGCAGGTAATTACATTTCATATATTTGTAATTTAAATATTCTTTTATAATGTTTTTTTAGTTAATGTTTCTTTTTATTACACTGAGGATCATATTCATTTAGTTCGATGGATTCCAAACAAACATTATTCTGGTGTATATGGATTATTAAAACTGACATTTCCTAATATATTACCAAATAATATTACTAAGATTATTACTCTTGACACAGATATTACATTTGTTTATGATATTGCTTTATTATGGAAAGAATTTGAGAAATTTAATAAAAATCAAGTGAGTAAATTATAAGATTATTAATGTCTAAAGTGTGTATGATACATTTATGTACATACATTCATATACCTATATATATATATGTATGTATGTATGTATATATTCACATATACATAGATAGATGCATACATATACTTTTTTAGGCTATAGGATTAGTTGAAAATCAAAGTGATTGGTATTTTGGAAAACTTTGGAATAATTATCAGCCATGGCCAGCAATAGGAAGAGGGTAAACTTTTATTTTTTGTAAATTGTATTGTAATTTGTATATATGGATTACTGATTGATTATATTGAAAAGTATATGCATTGTTACGTTTAATAATTAGAAATATATATAGTAAAGTGTCTATTTTTGATTGTAGATTTAATACGGGTGTTATGTTGATGGATAAAATGAAATTAAAGTCATTAAGTTGGAGCAAGTTATGGAATTTTGTTGCAGATAAATATTTAAAACTTTTAGTTACAACAAGATTAGCCGATCAAGATATAATTAATGCTGTAATAAAAGATCATCCTCATTTATTATATCAATTGAATTGTAATTGGAATGTTCAGTTAAGTGATAATACACTTAGTGATACATGTTATTCAGTTCCTACGGATGTAAAGGTAAATTTTTTATAATTTAATCCTTTAAAGGAAATTAAAATATGGACATTTATTTAATATCTGTTAGGTGATTCACTGGAATTCACCACGGAAAACAAATGTTAAAAATAAACATATCGATTACTTTCGTAATTTGTATATGACATTTTTAGAGTATAATGGAAATTTATTAAGAAGTGCCATATTTAATTGTGATGAACAGTCTAGATTCTCAGATGAGGTATATATTGTTTTAAGACTAAAGAATGGCTATATTAAAGTTTAAGAATTCTTTGTGTAAAGTATATTTTTTCTTTTCTTTAATTAGTTGGAATTCAGTTTATGTAAAGGCTTGTAAAATATATTTAAAGATTCTTTTTAAATAAGTAACAAAAAAAGAACTAGTGTTGGAATACATATATAGTATTTAATTAGTTGTTATTTAGGCAGTAGTTAAAAGGAATTGTTAGTATTTTTCTAGTAAACAATGTGCGGATTTTTTAAGAGTACAATCTAGAAATTGGAGAACTCATTTATTTATATTGGAATTTGATTATCAATCACCAGAAGAGGATTCAGATGTTACATTGATTGCTCAGTTATCATTTGATCGAATTCAAATTATTGAAGAACTTAGCAAACATTGGAATGGTATTTGAAACATATCTAATTAAATTCATTAATTTATTGTCAATTATTTGTAGGTCCAATCAGCTTAACATTATATTTATCTGATCCTGAAGTTCAACAGTTTGTTACTTATGTTTTGAATTCTGGGTTATTAAAAAGGAGGAGAAATATTGCATATCATGTTGTTTATAAAGATGGTGTAAGTTTGTTGTTTGTTATATATATATATTGTTTATAAAGATGGTGTATGTGTGTATATTTATCTAAAATCAAAATTATCTTCTAAAAATAAAAATTACTTGATGTTGACTTATTTGTTTGGGACAAGGCTTACCACCTTGGGACGTACCTTGGGGCAAGGATACCCAAATATGTTTATTGTTTTATTCGGTTACATGTACATAATTGTAATTGACAAGTGGGTGAACACTGTGAGTCTCCAGAATTGAAGTTTTTATTAATTTTAGATTATATTTCAAATATATATTGAATAGAAAATAGTAAAATAAAAAGAATAGTTTACTGTAATTAGTTTATTTTTTTAAAAAAAATATTTTCAATACTGCAATTTTTCTGAAATAAACATTTTACTATTACATGTTTAGCAATTTTGGTGAAATTTTAATCGTAAATAATTTTTATCAACATAATTTTTGATAAGTTGTAATAATGACCCTATTTAGATAGAAAATTTAAACAAGTAATTGCAGATTAAAGTAAGCTAGTAATTTTTGAATTAAATATTAATTTGTATAAAATATATTAATTTCTTGCAGAATTGTATCAAATTTATAATATAGTTAATTTTAATATTATGATGCTTTTAGGAATTCTATCCTGTTAATTATCTACGAAACGTTGGATTGAAAAATGTAAATACTCAATTTGTTTTTTTAACTGATATTGATTTTTTACCTATGTATGGACTCTATCAACTTCTAAAAAACCATATTAATTATTTAGGAGTGCAGTTTTTAGAAAAGACGGTATGAAAAATTATAGTTTTTATGTCAGTTGTTAAATCATTCTCTTTATTTTTTTTTTAAATGTTACAATTTTTGTTGTAGACTTATATAATTATATATAATTTATTTCTAGGCCTTAGTAGTTCCAGCTTTTGAAACTCAGCGTTATCGTATGGAATTTCCGAAGACAAAAATAGAACTCTTACATATGTTAGATCAATCAATATTATTTACATTTCGATATCATGTCTGGGCCAAAGGTCATGCTCCAACGAATTACACAAAATGGCGGTCAACTTCTGTTGCTTATCAGGTAGTGATTATTATATGTTAATGATCAGTATGTATATGCATGTATATTGGTGATATCAGTGTATATATCCTATGAGATTGTCTGTAAAATATGCTCATGAAGAAATATCAATTAAATGATGTATTGTTCTTTAAATTTATATAAAAAATTCCAATATATATATATATATATATATATATATATATATGTATGTACATATAATATTTGATAGTAAAAATTTGAATACTTAATTATTTTATGTATTTAATTTTTTGAACTTTGGTTTAAATGTCAGTTTATATAAAAAGTAATATTACTTGTGAAAATTGTTTAGGTGACTTGGGAACCTGATTATGAGCCATATGTTGTTGTATCAAAGAATATTCCATTATATGATACTAGATTTGTTGGATTCGGATGGAATAAAGTATCACATATAATGGAATTACATGTACAAGGTTATAAGTTCATCGTTCTACCAAATGCATTTATTATACACATGCCTCATGCACCCAGTATGGATATTGCAAGGTTTCGAACCTCTTCACATTACAGAATGTAAAAGTCAATATTTGTTATGTTTGTCTTTTTTAATTTTAAAGTGGTTTTATTTCTAGATGCCTTAAGATTTTTAAAGAAGAATTCATTGAGGATCTAAAGAAAAGGTATCTCAATCTAAATGTGTTAAAAATAGTCAATAGTACGTATAATTAAAGCTGGTGTATTATTCTGAAGGATATATTATTATGTATAAATTGTTATTTGTATATATTTATTGTATTATTTTTTTAAATATATTTGACTTTATTTCATATGTGATTATTAATTGTTTTAATTTTAAATGTATGTATAATGTTTAATGGCAGTCTAATAAAATTTAGTGTAAATATTTTCTAAATAATCAATTTTATTTTAGTATTTTTTAAAAAGGAACTAAATTTTTTTTTATTATTATGAAGTGCAAATGTAAGATTTTATATGATAATTGTATCAGTACATTTCAGTTTAATATAATCAATTTTATTGTTTTTAGCAAATGACATGAGTTCAGGTTGTATGAAATTTTACTTAAAATGTTTACAAATATTAAGTTAATTTAGTTTCTCTCTCTCTCTCTCTATGTATATATATATATACAATAGAGATAGATATATTCATTTATTATAATAAAAGAGAGTTAACAGGTTATATACATTTATAATATTGATGTATGACATTTGAGTTTTAAAGCTTTACATATTGGAGTAATTTTTTTTGCGGGAATCGGTGTTTAATTTCGCGTGCAGGATCATCTTAGTATAAGCATATAAGTTAAATATACAAGTACAGCATTTTTTTATTATTAGTAGCAAGATGGGTAATACAAAATACATGCAATGACATGCACACAAGTATAAAAATAAAATATGTAGTTTTGATAAACTCAGATTAATTTATTATTTTTGTATTTATGATTATAGAAAGCTATTTCTTGAAGTTTAGTAAAATTTAAATATTAGCAAGTCATAAAAATCTTCCTATTTAATTTGTCGTCTTATTGGATTATTCTTATATTATTATTGAGTGATTTTGTACAAGAAAAATCATGTCATGAAATTAATGTGCGAAAACATTGAAAATTTTAATAATAAATTTCGACAAATGGAGATACTTTTCGTACGTAAATATTTATTCCAAACAATAATTTATCTACGATTGCTGTGCAAGAAATTCGTACAGTGTTTATAAATAATTACCAAATCTGTTTGGCAAAATGGTTTTATTGTATACCGCATTCCATGCCAAATGAAATTTATGAACTTAATTTTACTTTTACCGCTAAACACAATTATGCATGTTTGGGGTGTTTTCAGCACGGAAAATTTACGCGCGTGAAGAATAGCGAGTTTCCAAATTAAATTTTGTTGTGTATTTTTACATTGTTTATTGTATGTAATATAATCATTGATAATTTGGGTGAAATGACGAATGTGTACAAAGCAATTACTTCTTTTAGTACTGTTGAGAATTTTGGAATTCGTTTTTGATTTCTTGTTTATGTAAATATTTCTTATATATATAATTTTCAGTTTTTGTACTTAAATACAAGTTAAAGACCACTCTCAAGTCTTTAGTTCTAGAGATTTAGTGCCTATTTTCTACTTATTTCCAATATTGTTAGTTTGTTTCTACTAATTTATATTTTATATATATATATATATATATATCATTATTTTAAAATCTGCCAGATATCGTTAAAAATAGTTGTTTTATAAATATATTCGTTTTCAAGAATTGGCACAATGCCCGCGTTAAATATTTTAGTTTCCGTTGCAAAACTATCTATGAATAGTGCTGCATTGCAGTTTATTGTTTTTATCTTATCTGGGTACTAAATACTTTGGAATTAATGAAATATTTCTTTTTCTACTTAATATATACGTATATGTATATATATATATATATATATATATATATATATATATATATATATATATATATATATATATATATATATATATATATAAATATATGCATGTGTATGTGTGGCTATGTTTGTATCAACATATTTTTATATTAATAAATATAAAAATATTTTTTTATGAATGAATTCTAATTCTTTATATATCGTAAAAAATACTGCGTTGACATATTTACTGTAAGACTGACTTTTGAAAAATAATTATATGTTGAACAAAATGTTAAATCAATTAATGAATATTTCGTTCAGAAAAAAAATTGTGGTGTGTAGAGAGTGAGAAGTTATGTATAAAAGTACTTCGGCCATTGTGTCAAAAACTACAGTAACAAAAATGTCTCCATTACAAATATATTGAAATTAAAGATCACATTAAAAAAGAAATAAATAAACATCTAGGAATTATATAAATATATTTTTGACGCTTCATGGCAGGAGAAAAATCTCATTTAATTAATTCCATGAACAAAAATGAATATTGATTTTATTTTCCACATATTTTGAATGCGTGTTTAAATATCTTAATCCTATGTGTTTATTGATTCTTTGATTTTGGTTCTTGTATTTCTCGCCTCTGTCCATAATATGTGTTGTTCACCTTTTGTTTTATGTGCTAGAAATGTTCTCATTTCTATTTTCAACTTTATTTTTATTAATTTAAAACTTTAATAATTGTAACTCTTGATTGTTTTTATATTTATTTTATTATTAAAAAAAACATTGCTATTTTTTATAGCAGCTCTTAAGAATAATATAAATTATGATATCTCCTTTTCAAATCGAACAACTTTTGTTTTAGAAGCTATACTGACTTGTAAAAAACAATAAGTGACATGTTTTTTTTATGTTTAATGCTAGTCTTTTTATTATTGGAAACATTAAATATTATCATTGATAATGTAAGTACATATAGATTTTTATTCCTTTTTGAAATTTATATATTTTATTTTCTTATATTTTTTATACTATAAAGTTTTTAATAAATGTCGATTTTCCAATAAATTAATTTTCTCTTGTATCCGTCATTTTTTTTCATTAAAAATTACTTTTATTTACATATTCGTAAATAACCATATTTGTATTTTATCTGTTATGACTAGAATAATAACTAAAAGACAGTAAAGTAAACAAGAAAAATAAGATGAATTAAAAGAGACTTTTCAATTTTTTTAAGATTTCTTCTGTTCAGTAATGAAGTATTGATTTGAAAACAATTTAATTTTTTATGTTGCAAATGTGCAAACGATTTAAGACGATGGAAAAATAAAAAATTCTATGAAACATGATATGTATTAGGTATTTTTTCAAAGATGGCCAATACGTAAAGTATATTTTTGAAATGGTTTTCCGTTTAGAAAGTAAATGGAGCACCTGCTCCCTCTGTTGCTAACAAATAGCACAATAAAATACAGCTCTGAACACAGGTCTTTTCGGTTGGTAATTCAAGCACCACCTGGAACCTGGCGACGCGATTTATTAGTTTTACCAACGAAAAACCGTTAAATCAGCAACCGCTCGTTTCTTCACGTCGAGAGTTTTCTTTATCGAAATCAACCATGCTTCTGTAATACTGTACTTGCGTTGTTGTATCTTAATGACTCAAGCTCCAGATACGGAAACGTTTGTATATATATATATATATATATATATATATATATATATATATATATATATATATATATATATGATAAATTTTATTTATGCCTGAATCATTAAATATATGGTCTATATTATTATTTAATACATTATTATTTTACTTCTAATTTCGACCGGAAAACAATTCTTTTTCGGCATTAAATACCGACTGGAATACACAGTATAATAAAATAAAGTGTAGAAGTACATGTAAGGAATACTTTTTGTTAAAAAATATGTACTATTTTATTTCAAAATATGAATAATTATTGAGGTGGAGATATCAATTTGTTTTCTTAACTAGATTTATATATATATATATATATATATATATACTTATAGAACAGTTTTTATGATATAAAAAATTAATAGAATTTGTTGCTAGTTAAGTCAGCACTGAAATGATAAAGTAAGTTCGACAGTAGAGTTGTACATAGATTATCACTCACAACCTTTTATTTGTTACAGAACTTTGAATAGTTACTGATGAGCTTTAGTGTTGTTTTCATTATTTATTAATACAAATCGTAGTATCGAATCTAGTAATGGACGTGTTAAAAATATTGGTTCTATACTAACTTGTGAATAGATTGTAAGTAGATTTTTCGAAATACTTTTACTGCTATCTTATATAAAATAATTAAGTATTCTTTTTTTCGTTTGTATACCAGTCGTCATTAATCTGACATCATATTTTTTATAATTGTTTTTTTAATACTCTCCTTATTTTACATTATGATTATACTCGTTTACTGTACTAAATAAAAAGTACTAATTTCAAGTCGTGCTACTTTTATTACCAATATTTGGATTACATAATAATTTAGTGACTGCAAAAAATACTGTAAAAATAGAAAATACATATATTAAAGAAAATAACATCATTTAACTTATAGAAACTATCCTTTCCTATGTAAGAATATTATAAATATTTCAACCATCTATCAATTAGAAAAAAACGCAATCCATACTCAAGTAGAGATATTTTGATATTGTTCGTCCTTAATTGACAGCTGACTTATTTTTCTAAACAATAACAATTCTGTATGTACTGAAGTTATCATAATCTATATTTAACACTACATTGTCTGTTTTTTGTGGGTAAAGGTAGATTTTTAATTTTTGAGCATAAAAGAAGCATAACAGTTGAACTTGAGACTTAAAGTTCCGTATGAATCATGGTTTTATTTATCGCTTGGAAATAGTCTTGTGACACGTCATGTGTTTCTTATGCTATTATAAACATTGATGTCTCTGAGATACATGTAAAGAGGGATACAACAAATATTAGAAAGAAATATTTATATATATTTTCAGTGTTAAAATGTGGATCATATAAACGAACCCTGCATCATGTCTGTTTTGAATTTGTATGAGAGTGACGGTGAAAGCCAAATAGATTATTCGAGGGCACATTTTTGTGAACATATACCTTCCACTGGTAAAAAGCAACATTCTGAAAAGAAATGTCACCTATGCTAAAAAAATAATATAAGAAGCGAAACGACTTGGCGGTGTAAAAAAGGTCAAATACCTCTACATTTATCAGAATGTTTCGAAAAGTTTCGTACTCTACAGGACTATTGAATTATTGTTTAATTTGCTATTTAATTATTCTTTATTAATTTTGGTTATTAGTATTGAATTGTAATATTTAGCAATGTATAAATATTATTTTTTTTTGTTAAGCTTACAAAAAAAATAAGGTTGTGCCAGAGCTATGTGCGCTACGGGGTCGGACTTGTACCCGTAGCGCATATAGCGCTGGCACAACTTCGAATTGTAAGCTTACACAGATGTTAAGTTGAAAAATAAATAAGATTTTTTGGTCATATCCAATGTCAATTAATTCGTATGTCAAGGGGTTAATGATGAATAACACAATTTAATTTATTGCTAATTATTATCTTTTGTGGTAAGTTGTTCGTATTTAAATTTCTTTAACAGTTTGTAAAAATCATTATTAATATAATTGCTCTATGTACATGCGCGTCGTGTGGATGTATATCTTTAATCAAGTGAAATATGATGGTTCGTAAAATCTCATTACGTCATTGTACGAATATGCATATCTTATGAATGTTTATCGTTTATTCTTTTTGTATGTCAACAGACGTCTACGGAATAACGCGAGATACAATATGACACTATTAAACAATACTACATGATTAATGATAAGAGAGTAACCCGGTCCCGAAACCTCATGACATTTCTAAATGAAAGCGAACTGTTCCTGCTGGAATAATACTGATATAATGTGCATTTGCCTTTATGCTCTATGTTTCTAATGATACTTTATATGTCTATTTTTCAGCATTAACGTAAGAATTGAGTTATGGGTATAGTGTTACGTTTCGACTTTGTACTGTACAACTGCAGCAGCGAGTTGCGTTCTTACCAGCAAGAATGTACGCGATATGCAGAAAAGATTGAATTAAAAACGACGACGTCATTATTTATGTCGCTTAACGAATTCATCTCCTGTGCATTGTGTTTCTCGCATTATTATTTTCTTCTTTTTTTTTGTTATTTGTTAATACAACGCGAACGTTGGAAATATTTTTTTAAATTAAGATTTATAGCCTTGATAGGTTTTTTGAAAATGTACTTTGTAAAAAGAAAAGTTTTTAAGTAAAATTTATATTTATACATCCGTTTACGCACACACAGCTGTATATATATATATATATATATATATATATATATATATATATATATATATATATATATATGTTTATTTATATATATATATATATATATATATATATATATATATATATATATATATATATATATATATATGTTTATTGGGTCATCCCATAAGCAATGCGATATTTTCCTATAGGTGAAAATGGATGATCCAATAATTTTGCAATTATTGTAATAACGTATCAGATGCATATCCTGATCAATTGTACATCATATTATTTCAATCTTATCGTCAAATATTAACAGCGATTATGCAAATTTACAAGAAAAAATATTAGTTATTATGGAAGTGTCAAAAGAGCATATTAAGCATATTTTGCTTTGGGTGTTTCGTCAGGGCAACAACGCTATAACTGTAGTGAAAAATTGAGAGAAATTTATTATTCAGATGTTATCAGTCTTAGCCAAGAATAAAGATGGTTTCAACGATTTCGGCACAGGAACTACACCCTAGAAGATGAAGAAAGGTCAGGATGTCCTCAAGAGTTTAATGATGAGATCATGCGAAGACTAGTGGAACAAAATCTCAGTTCAACGGTAGGAGAATTTGTCAAGAAGCTCAAATCGACGCATCAATTATTCATCGGCACTTGAAAATGATTAGAAAGGTTTCTAAGCTAAGTCAGTGGGTTCCGTACGAGTTATCGGACGTTAATTTAAAACATTTGCACTTCACATCTATGTCGATTGCAAAATGATTCGTATCTGAATAGAATTGTTACTGGTAATGAAAAATGGATTGTTTATAACAATATTAAACGTCAAAGACAATGGGTTGACTGCAACGAAACACCGTCTTCAATTGCGAAAAGAGAGTTTCATCTAAAAAAGTTTATGTTGTCTGTTTGGGAGCATATGGAAGGAATTATCCATTACGAGATATTACCAGAGAATCGACTCATCACAAAGGAGTTGTGCTGTGAATAAATAGTATGGATAAGGTAATCTATTGAGGAAAAACGGACAGCGTTAGCCAACAGAAAAATCTTAATTTTTGTAGTAATTTTAGTAGTGTGTAGCTGACCAGGTACATACTACTACTAACTACTACTAGCTAGCCTACATATGTTTACGAGTATGTTCATAGTATTCTACTATATTTTTGTTTAGTGTCGTATTAACTAGCGATTTAACAATGCTTCTAGAATATGTATATCTTAAAAAAATATCCGTATACTTAAAAAATGTCTTAAAATTAAGTGTAATTGCTTTCTTACCTTGGAACTTTTCTATATTCAGATACTTATCAGTAGTTTTTGAAATTTTTTGCCTTTTTTATACTATATCGGATGTGTTTCTAATTTATATTTTTACCATAGACATTTTTTCGTCAGTATTCATGTTCTATAAGTTTTAAATATATGTTTGTATTGGTTGAATAATTAGAATTCATGTTTAATTTATAAAAAAATGAGTAAAATGTTTTCTTAAAGTTTTGCAAGCAAATGAATGGAAATGTTTGATTTAAATATAACGGGTTCTATTTGTATCAACTTTTTTCTTAGCATTGCTTTTGTTGCTCTTTTTTATACAATGTTGATTTTTTATATAATATGTGAGTATTTTACATCCACTTCATTAGTTATTCATTCATGTTGTGAATGGATGAAACGATGTTTTAAAATGTACCCAATTATCGTGATTTGATCGATGTCATATTTTTTTATTTAAGCTACTCGTATTTCATGTTTAAAATTGCTTGAATTCTAATTTAGTTGAATAATATTTAATAAGAAAGTAAATATTTCAAACGGTTCACACTTTTGATTCTGAAAATGTTTTTAAAATATATCAATTAATAACACATAATTTAATAGTTAAATGATAAAAATATATAAATGATTCTGTACGGAAGTTTTAATTTAAAGAAAAAAAGTTTATAATAGTATGATGTTAACCCATTGTTGACGAAAGAACATGCAGAACCTGTAGAGAAATGATTTAGAAACTCCACTAAGCAGTGGTGTTGTTTGTACGAAGGATGCAGACCACAGGAACTTGTACGTCTTGTTTACTTGAAGTAAGAGAGAGCAGTATTCAGAGCTTAACAAGGGCTTACAGATAAGAAGTTCGCGCAAAGTTTACGTACTTATGTAACTTTCGCTCGCCACCACATGACGGCTCACCTGAGTACATTTAAATAATTTTGTGGCATTTGACGTCTAAGGGAAAACACTTTAATGTCTTTTTCAGATAACTTAATTATATAGATATATGAGAGACAACAAAAAGGCTAAATATACTCCACAAAAACTGAATGAAAATACGTTTGTAGTTTTTATATTACAATTTATTTTTTATAGGCCGAAACTAAATAGAAATTTTATTAAGTTTATTAAATAATAAATACATTGTTGAAAAACATATCAAAAAAAAATAATTCATTTTCATAGAATCGTATTTACTAGTATATAGTGTTTTTTTTTTCTCACAAAAACAACGTATATTTAAACAAATGGTCTTCAATGAATTTCAATGTTAGCTATTTAAGTTTTATCGTGCTAGGTCTAGGACAGATTTTTATAGTATCTCAATTTTTTAAAAATTATAACGTTCTGAGTTGTTATATAATATCATTTACTTACATTTCCTGTATGATGTTTGTACATTTGATAGATATGTGTATGTAATATCAAACTTTAGCGTATTATGTGTTAATTATGATAAATTATTCCTGTTATCAACTTATTCAATGATCGTATAAACGTAGCGTGAACATTTGACTCTGAAATATTATATTCTGTATCAAAAGACTCGAAAATCTGTCAACTGATACTAAATAGAAACTGTACGACTCCGTCAATGTCAAAGACAAGGATTAATAATACGGATTGGTAATAATATACATTTGCGGAGAAGGATGTCTCAATTATGGTCTCTTGATGTTGTATATCGGCTTTATTATATTCGATTAAATTTTATTTCAAGTAAAGTACGTTCCTGTCTATTTATTAGTTTTGAAATATTTTTTTAACAGATAGATATCAATTTTTGTTGAAAAAGTATATTCGTTTTTATGTAATTTTAGTTATTAAAGTCAGCTATTTCATATTTAATATTAATTAATGTTCTATTCCTATTTACGCAAAAAAGTAAAAAAAAAACCCAAATAATTTATAATCAGTATTGTTTTATAATAATATTAATTATTATCATTACACAAAGTTACAATTTTTTTTTGTATAATTAAGCCTTAATTACTAATTAAGTGAAATACATAAGATTGACATCGTAAAGATTTGTAGATTATTAATTTATATCTTAATTTTAACTTTAATGAGTGCAACTTTGATTTACAAACTTTACAAACGAAAGTCTAACATTTAAATTTTAGTTTTATACGTATGAAAAAACAATTTGGCATTATTACAACTCTTAAATATTAGAAATCAACTTCACCAGGTTTGTTAATCATACATTTACTCAGCTTTTTCCGAATTGCGCATAGGTTAGTAATAAAAAATGATAATGAAATGTTCAATAATCATTTACTGAACATTTTTAATTAGAATTGTTGGTGCTTTGTGAAATTAACGAATAATTAATTTATGAAACGTGTCTATTTATTTAAATGTCAATTTTTAATGAGGTCTTCATTAAATTTGTAACAAATAATAAATTTGTCTTGTGATGTATATTTTGGTTTAATTTTCTACAGTAAAAGTGTACAATAATGAAGATATTTAATTTTTTTTCGTATACACAATATTCAGTATTTTAAAATTGATAATATGTATCAAAAAAACGATATAAAATATATAATTATAATATGGAATGGAAATAATTGAAAATATTTTTAGAAATCGGTTTGTTGTATTTTTTAAAATTTATTTTTATTGATATATATATATATACATACATATATATATATATATATATATATATATATATATATATGTATATATGTTATATAGATCAATTCTTACGAATCTATTCGCGATTTTGAAATTGAATGTTTCAGGAATTGATTTCAACGACGGTAATGTTGAATCGGATGAGGTCATTTCCTGTTTCTTTCTTTTCGTTCAAATAGAGAAAGAAGAAGTAAATTGAACTGGACTTACGGCCCGTCCAATTCAATGACGTGTTCTCCCTGAAGGTAAACAATCTGATCAATTGGTTTGACTCAGGTTCACTGCAAACACAATAGTTTTCAATCTAGTTTGTGGTTTACAAAACATTGATATTTTCGAATGGAGTACAATGCACATATGGTCATCTAATTTGTTGTGCTGTTTTTTTTTATTTGTGTTCTAATCGGTTATTGATTTTTCTCTCTTTGAATATGAAACGCAGAAGTGAAAACAATGAATTAGTTGAAGAAAAGCTTTATATATATATATGTGTGTATATATATAAAAATACACACACACACATATATATATATATATATATATATATATATATATACATGTATCATTTATAAGTTTGTATTTTTAAGTAGACAAACGGTAATTAAACTTCATTAATTAGTATATTTTTCATTAAGATAAATAAAATAAATGGCATATTATTAAACATAATTCCATTTAATATTTACATTGTTATTTATTTCAGTACTATTTTATTTTCAATATTTTTTTGTATATAACAAAAACCCATATTATTTTAAATTTTATTAATAAGTAACTAATTTGACATTACAGTTTAATATAAATTTTGAACTATTTTGTGATAAATACCGACAACAGACTAAAAATGAAATAATCATTATTCTCAATTTAGTGACAGTTATTTTTTGTTTTTATTTAAAAATTACTGTCAAAAATTGGTTTATTAACTAGATTTAAATAATGCGATCAATATTCGCAACAGTAAGCTACTAGAAAATTTACTGGAAATATTCAGATACTGGGGATATCGAATCGTTGAAATGGGGAAAAATTAGAAGAGCTGCTAATTAAAGAAAATATTAAAAATATACATAATAGTCTGTCTAATTCTCTCTCTCTCTCTCTCTATATATATATATAATGTTTATGTAATAGAAAAAATGTATATTGTTTAAGAACAAAACAATTATATTTCTCTAAAACAATGAATTTTGAGTATATATATTTTTTAGTTAATTTTTAGTTTCTAGTCGACGCTTTATGTATGTATATATATATATATATATATATATATATATATATATATATACATATATAACATGTAAAAATTAATTCCGTGCATTTAAATTGATTCAACCATAACTATGTTTTAAATTAAATTTTTTCTCGTCTTTTTAGGCTTTTGGAGTGCCAATCCTCACATTTAAAACCACTATATATATATATATATATATATATATATATATATATATATATATATATATATATATATATTGGCCAAGTAGTTGGCATAATCTCACAAAACAGTAGTGAAAACGATGGCGTTGGAAAGCAGCATATTGAGCATTGCATACTTTTCGTATTTTAGTTGAAAAAAATGCTACAGATTCTGCGGGAATGATTTATTAAATTTTGTGGGAAGGTTTTATGACACATAAAACATGCTAAACATGCTAAAACAGTAGAAGAGATCCGAAAATGAATTACGGCTTCATCGACTCAAAGCTGGCATTTTTTTTGATAAGAGATTCGTCAGTTGCTCGAAAGATGAAACAAAGTTAAATAACATAATGCAGGATATTTTGAAGATTGAAATGTATTCTATTTCTGTAAACATTTATTTACTACAAAAAAAGTACTGAACTAATTTGTACACCTAATAAATATATATATATATATATATATATATATATATATATATATATATATATATATTATATGCACAAGATATTATGTAAAAGTTAAGTTTTTCATATGTTTCTCATATCAAAATTCATTAATCCTTTCAAACAGCTGGACTCCATGAAAAGTAATATTAGTGTTGTAGTAACGGTACAATTGCCTTATTATTTTCATTAACAATGTATTTAATACAAAGTAAATGACACTGTAAAAAGAACATGTGTATGGAACATCCGAGTTATATTATTAAATTATACGAATATTGATTAGTGTAAGTAACTTTGATATCAAAAAATAAATATCATCACATAGTTTAGACGTCTAGACAGTTATGATTGGACTATTTTCGTTAAAGCGAAATATCGATTTTCACGTTATGCAGATTTGGACTCTTCAGTTATTATACATGTATCTCTCTATAAATATATATATATATATACACACAATGTATATAAGTATGTATGTCTTCAATAACATGTATCATTTGAAAAGATAACCAAATAAGATCATAACAAATGTGACAATAAAAGCAACAACGTGTATGATAGATGACAATACTGCATTGTAAATACAAGTGTGTACTAACCATCTATCATATGCAAAAGTAAAAGGAAAACAAAAATTATATTTGTTCAAATACGTCATTAAAAATAAAAAAAATATCTCAACTATGTCGTACTTGTAAATCATAGAGAGCAATGAACATTTTTCATTTAAAATGTTAATAACTTTAATAAATTTCATTTTGAACGAAATGGAATCGATTAAGGTTATGTTATTAATTTTTATTAGTAATATATTTGTACATATTATTTAACACATATTCGTAACTGTTTTTATATTCACCAATAATCTATCTCTTTTTCATCTATCTAATTTTTATCCTTTCTCTCTCTCTCTCTCTCTCTCTCTATATATATATATATATATATATATATATATATATATATATAATGTATTCAAACCTAAAGATCAAAAATCGTTATAATAATGAATGTATATAATGTTACACTAATTGATAAAATAACTGATGTTTTAAAATTTAATTTAAATGTAGCAAATTTCTAATATTAGTCACTCATTGCATTTAAGATCTATGTTTCTTACGAGATTCTTCATGAATAGTGATTGTTTGGGTAAGAATAACAAAACGATATTTTATGTGTTCTTAATTTTACATACGAAAAATATGCTCATATGACAATTGTTTAATATTTTTCATTAAATTTTAATATATTCTGTATATATATATATATATATATATATATATATATATATATATATTAGTAAAAATTTTAAATTTATTTTAAATTAAAATCATCAGTTTTGATAATTAATTTTTTACAAGAATATTTTTACAGCTATAAAATATAATTTTATTGTGATGTAAAAATATTTTTCAAGTTCAAAATTGTATTCAGTAGTCGAATTTTTGATTATCTAATAAATGTGTTAAAATATAAATTCCTTTGTGGCAGCTTGTTTATAAATATTTTATACTTTTGTTATTAAAACATTATTTATTATATATACACATACTCTAAATACAAGACATATAATAAATTTTACAAAATAATTTAAATAAACAGCTTATAGTAAAATTCAATAATAAAATTTAAATAAATAATCTTCGTAATAATAACTAAGCAAATATCTAAATATCTCAATAAATGTTCCTAGAAAGTTATATAACATTATTTTCTATAAAGGTTCAGATTTTGTGAAATTTATTCAGTGCGATTGGTTAATAAAAATGGTAGATATATTTTTGACAGTAAACAGGCTTTTGTGATTAACAGAAAGTGCGAATGCCATCTAATGTAAAATATACTTTTATATACTCAAGTTTTGTACAAAATGATACAAAATATTAACATTAAATGTTTTTGTGTTCATCTTGAAGTACGGTGTATTTCTAACCTTTAATGCAACATTACCATTGAACTGTAAGGTATCTTTTAATATATCTTTTTATTCTCTTTGTAAATAGACGTATACGTATGTATGTTTATACATATATAAACACATACATACATACATACATATATAAATATGTAAATATATATATATATATATATATATATATATATAATACTAAATGACTAGCTTTTGAACATTAATTTTTATGAAATGTAAAAAAAAAATTATATGAAATAGTTGTAAAATCGATATATATATATATATATATATATATATATATATATATATATATATATATATATATATATTTGAGTTATTCAGTTTTGGATTAATACTTTTTTCAGTAGTATATTAGGTAGACTTAGTAATTACATTAGAAAATATAAATATTATACTTTTCCTATACTTTATTAAATCCAATGTGTATATATATATATATATATATATATATATATATATATATATATATATATATATATATGTATATAATGTGTGTGTATGTAAACAGATATACATACATGAAAAGTACATAAATTGATTGCTATTTTTTATTTTAAAATTTATTTTATTTATGTGTACAATAAAACATAACCTATCTTTATTTCCGGCATACATATGCTTTTTTACAGTCTGTAACATACGATTTTTCAAACCTATTTAGTTGATACCAACGTTTGTGAAATTGCATTTTACGGTCGACGAAACATCAGAGGCTATTGCGTATGTTTCCCTACGCATAATGCTGCGTTGTATTTATTTACGGATTATTTCTTTGTGGCGTTTGAAATTGCTCACTTTGCAATATCAAGAAAACATAAATTTGTAAAAATCATCTTCGTGTTTCTTAAGGGAGCTCTTAACTTTATAAAAATGATTACACAGGCAATATAGCGTCTTGATGAAAATTGTTTCATATATTTATTTTAAAGCGCACTCACTTTATATATTCATAATGATGTTTTTTTTTTAGTTAAATGTGCTTATACACTCTAGATAAAAACTTAATATCATATATAAAAGTATAATATGTATATATATATATATATATATATATATATATATATATATATATATGTACCCGTATGTTGTATATTTTTTAAATGTATGCTTTATTAAATAATATAAGAGTATATAGAACAAATATTTTACAAGTGGTTTAAATAATATGC
The DNA here is from genome assembly GCA_034766995.1 of Acanthacorydalis orientalis. Lineage (NCBI taxonomy): Eukaryota > Metazoa > Arthropoda > Insecta > Megaloptera > Corydalidae > Acanthacorydalis > Acanthacorydalis orientalis. The sequence continues at coordinate 17,484,102 of CM068313.1, read as the reverse complement.
AATTGTAATAATTGATTTATGCTAGACAGCCCAAAAGAGTATGTCAAAAATTATAATTCTTATATATATATATATATATATATATATATATATATATATATATATATATATATGAATAACAATTTACTTAGTTTATCTTTTTTTATTTTTTAAAAAGAAGGAAATGTTACTAAAATTATATATGTATATATCGTGTATATGTATATATATATATATATATATATATATATATATATTGGTAATCGATTATTTGAGGTGTTTTTTTTTTTTAAAAAAATAGGTTTATTTATAATAACCGTCATCGATGAGTCATTTTGTAGTTTTGATTTTTCATATTGTCAGATGAGTATGTTATAAGTGACCTAATTAAAGAGAGTACTCGGAAAGGAATATCCAGGTAATGAAAATTCAAACTTTAATAAAATTTCATTTATTCTGCTTCCATACTTGTAAAATATTCAAACCAAAAAACGGAGTAGAGATAAACACGTTATTATCGCTTTTAATTAATTTTAATTCATAAAATTTGTAAGGATCTCGTTGACGACTCTTCGCTGAAACTTTCAAGTATTCATTTAAAAGCTTGCGTTTTCCGATAGACGTTTTAAAATTTTGATCCAAAATTAGTTTGGAGCGTTCGTTTCGTCATATACCTGAACAATAATTTTGTAAGTTAAAAGTAAATGTTGAAGAAATACGTTCACGTGTACGAACTTTTATAATATTGGATGGAGATTTGTGTAATAGAATTTCTATCAGAAGTTTTACTCGTTTATTTTTACCTGAAACTGACAGATTTTCCAGTGTCTGTCAATTTTACTTACAAGCTATAAATTAGTTTGAAAATGTATAGATATAATTTCTAACGTTTCGTATTTTATATATATATATATATGTATAGTACGGTATACAGAATGTTTTATACCATGATATATTGATGTTTGTCAGTATAATTGACATATGTGACAAGTCGTGTGTGTACCTTGTATCATTTATCAATGGATTTAATGTAATACTAATAAAGACTGTTTACATAATTCATATGCAGGATTTACACAAATACTATTATTTTCAAAATAATTGAATTGGGTGTTTGTTTTTTATCCGGAGAGAATATTGACTTACATAGTATGCACATAAAATAAATGAATTGTTGTCAACGGTCAGGATTACTTAACGGAAACGTGATTAAGCTAATTAAATAATTATTTGATGTTACTTTTTATCAACATTCTTTCTCGTTAGTATCGGAATACAAATTATCTGTTTTGTATAGTACTAGCTTATATATATATATATATATATATATATATATATATATATATATATATATATATATATATATATATACACACAGTTCATTATGTTATTAAATTACATTGTTTGAAGAATGATATGATGTCTGTTTTGTTAATGTCATGTATATCATATACTCATTATTAAAAGATTGATAATTTATTAATATGATTAATAAAAGTGAATCAAATTCAAGTAATACTTCACAAATCAAATTGATTGAAATGAAGTGAAAGTAAAATATGTTTTAAATAATGTTTTATTTCAATTATTATAAAATATTATCAAAAATTGATCATCTTCATTAAAAAAAGTAATTGAAATAGCATTTTATCTAATCATCAAAAAAAATTTATATTGAGTTTTGTGAACAAAGCCAGTGAAATTATATTGAGAAAAAATAGAATATAATTACGACGGCCACAGTCAAATATTCACAGTGATCTTTTTACATGCCGACTCCACCATAATACAATATTAATGTTATTCGTTGAAAAGCTGCCAAGCTCATTAATTTCGCATTAGCATTGTGCACGGGTTAAATTCTTCGACTAATACTTATTATCATAGTTATGTTCGTATCTACAATTATTATTCTTACCGCAGACATACACACCCTTAACAAAGAGGATAAATTCTAGTTTCGAATAGAGTGATTTTATAAATTGTGTAAAACGCATGAAATTTATATGTCAATTTATTTAAATATTCTTATTGATCTTAGTATTAATTTTATTGCAGTAGATTCGTTTTTAATTTTATTTTTTAACATTTTTTCTGTTCCTTATACTAGTTTTACTTTTTTTCCCATTTTTAGTCGATCGAAAAGTTTCTATGAAATCGAATAAACCGATTATATAAAAAAAATATTTGTATATTTGCTTATTGGAATTATGGAAAATGTGATTCAGTTAATTATAATATGTTAATAAATAAAAAAATGTCAATAAATCTGAGTTAATACAATATATTAACAAACACACATTTTCATTTGCTGAGAGAATATATTTTTATAATTAGTACTAGTTTAACATATTTATTTATGAATAAAAAATAACAAATTTATTTACTTTAATGTTGAAAATATTTAACTTTTATAATTAATGCTAGACAGTTATTCATACAATTTCAAGATGTAACAAAAAATATATAAAATTATCTTATGATAACTATTATTTCTTATTTATAATTTTTATAATAACAATAGAATTCTATTTATATTATTAGTATTTCCTAATGAAGACATCATAATCACTAAAATTCTTTCAACAATTGTTTAGTATTAGAAACTGAATTAATTCATTATTTACTAGTCTAATATATGAATATAAAAGAACAGGAATGAACATATAGATCTACATAATGTATGTAAAAAGATCAAAATTGAATTTTCTACTTATTTTTGTATTGTAAAATAAATTAACATTATTGAAATGTTTATATATATATATACATTTCTAATAAATAATCTTATATAATGTTTCTACCATTTTCATTATTTTTTTATTGTATAAATTTCGCTTCAAATTTATTTTATACATTTACTATTTTTTTCTGTAAATTGTACATGAAATACTGTGTATAATATTTGAATACTTAGTAAAACAAAATTTAAATAGTATATTCATGCAGAATCATACAATTATATATTTTTGAATCGAAATACAACCCACAAGTTGTTAAAATACTAATAACACTCTGAAAAAATATTTAAAATATCAAAGAAGAAACGATTTGTTATGACATTCTGAGTATATTTCAATATAAAAATTTGACTTATAAATATTTCACTAGTTCGCAAAAGTCTACATTGTGAAAAAACATTTTTAACATATTCAACGGGAAGTTGGAAGCAACACGCACTTGAAAATCGACCGAGTGTAAAAAACTTTTGAGTTTGATTCACCTTCCGACAAGATAATCTTTCTTCTTGTTTTATTGTGAATCTGCTTTCTCATACCAGTTCTACCGTAAACTTCTGTTGTCAAAAGATCTTTTGATTTTGTTCATAGCTTTTCTGTTTAATATAATTATATCTGTTTGAATTTTCTGTCAAAGAGACTCTTTGTGTATAATTTAAGTAGAAAAAAGCTGCAAACTAAATTATTGATTCATCTTGCTGTTGTCATATTTAAATACAAACTTTATCATATAATTTATCGCGGATTTAATGTTGGATAATTATTGTATTATACACAGTGTTGGTTACTAATTTCTTATATTAAATTTAATGTAACTTTTTTTAGCTTTGTTTTAGTTTTTTCAATATACGTACATATATATATATATATATATATATATATATATAAATTTTTAAGAATGTTGATTTTCATCCTCAACTTGATATTCATTTAATTTCTTTGCTCGTTTGTTGCTTTATTATTAGACTTTAAAACATTTTATACAAAAGATTTCTTTTGTATAAAAATATTCTTTTGTCCATTAATTGTATTTGGAGTTTTTTTTGTATTGTTTGCCACAGAAGATTTTATCATATTTTTGTATAGGTATGTATATACATACATATATATATATATATACATATACACATACACACATATATATATATATATATATATATATATATATATATATATATATATATATAAATAATATGTGTATGTGCGTGCGTAGTATGTAAATTAAAGAAAACTTGTGGATATTGCACTGGTAAGTACATAATTGAATGATTTGTCTGAGATTTTGTAGCTCTTTTCATAAAAGAGTAGAAAAAAATACGAAAAAAGATTTAAGATAATTATATTAAAGTTTATCTAAAGAAATATAAAGAATAAATATAAATTATACGATTTTATGTCATTTATTTGATTAATTTCAATAATTTACTTTGAAAAAATATTTTTTATTTACATTTATATATTAATGTTTAAAATGTTTCATTTTCATAGTCACTATTATTTTGACGATGAAATATATAATCGAATTAAAATAATATGATTGAAATAATATAGTTTTTTAAATTAATAAAATTTACAGTAATTTACAAGAGATCAAATTAATGGAGCGAAAATGTATGTAGTGTGTTATTTTTTAATTGCTCTGTTAATTGTTTTTATGTTTTTAAGCATTTCATTTTATAAATTGCTTATTGCAATGTTGTGATTGTTTGAAATTACTGATTGTTTATAGATAAATAGTCTATAACTATAATGAAATTTTGTAATCAATGACGTATTCTATGATGGTATATATATATATATATATATATATATATATATATATATATATATATATATATATATGTATATCACTGGCGCAGGGGGGCAAAGGGCCCTGGCACACCCTAAAGGAAAAGGGAAGAACGCTAGAAAACAAAACAAAATTATCGATTTCCGTCATATTTAGCTGTTTTTTAGATCACATAATCTTCTAAATGAATAAATAAATAATCAGTCTAATTGCAATTTCAAACTAATAAAAATAATGTAGAAAATATCTAAAATATTAAATAAATACAACTAAACTTAAAATTATTTACAATAAAATATACTTGAAACATTATAACTTAACTGAAAGTTGAAATTCGGCTCAAATACTCTATTTAAGAGATAATTGAATTAGAAACGAATAGGAATCGAAATTAATTTTATTTGTTTTAACAAAATCTGTTGTTTTTTGATTTTTAATTATTTTTTATTCGTTTTCATTTTGATTAGATTTTTTATAAATAAGGTACATTGATAAGAATGGTTTATTATTTTACAAATTGTTTGATTGAAATGTTTTTAGACCTAGTGATTTAAAAATTGAATAATTGACAAAATTATAAGCGTTTAAAACATTTCGTGTATAGAAACAGTATAATAAGTATAAAATACAAAACTGTTCTTCAAACTTTTTTGTACTTTTTCAAATTAATTTTGTAATAATAAGAAACAATCTAAAATTGAAATAAAAACATTACAGAAAAAATACACATGATTAAATTTCAATTCTATGAACGTTATTTTTCTCTCGTCTCTTCCAGTGGATTAAAATAACATAATTAATTATTTAATTACAGTACATGCAGTACGCTTCAATTCTGTTATGAGTTTTATAATATTATATTCGATTAGTGAACGAACAATAAATTTAATCTAAAATTTTCATTGGTTTGATTTGATGACATGTTAACAGATGAACGATAAAATGTTTGTAATGATATGAAATATATATTTACTTAATTAGTAATGAGAGCAATGTGAGGAGTATATAAATATTTTGTGTCATTTTTACCATTAATTTAATATTGTGTAATATTGGTTAATGCTGTAATAATTTAAAAATAGAGTACATTGAAATTACTATTGATATAATTTTATTTAGTTCGCCATAACTTTCATTCTCTCTCTATTTATACACACACATCATATATATATATATATATATATATATATATATATATATATATATATATATATATATATATATATATATATATATATATAAAGCATCATGTAATCACGATTAAAATTTACTGACTATAAAATCAGAACTAATTATAAAAAAGTAAAGACAGTCTCATGAACGTAATTTTTATAACAAGTCGATAACATATAATATATATATATATATATATATATATATATATATATATATATATATATATATATATATGTTCAAACTTATGTTTCATTACTTCAATGAGTACATCCTTGAACAGAATCATTCATGGCCAATTGATTGGATCCGTTCTACATGTTCCACAACAGTTTCCGTATCCGGTAGGTCATCGGTATTGAGTGCTTTAATGCACCTGTTGAAGTGATTCCGTGGAATGAAGTGATGAATCGATGATCAGTTATCAGAACGGAAATGATGATAGTCAATTTTAAATAAATCGCTTGTCGATTATATACTGATAAATATTGAACGATCTTTTATCGCGCGATTTTGGTATTACTAAAAAACCTATTTTGTTATCAATGTAAATGATACGAAAATATAGTATTTGAATAATAAACTTTGCGCGACTATTATTCGTAATGCTTTTGATAATACAATTTTTTTTATTCAGTAATTAATTATTACTTATTATGAGATAATAAATAAAACAAATTTTGCAATTTTATTTTGTATTAAAAATTACATATTAAACAAGTACAGTCTTTGTTTTTCCAGAATAATGAATAAGGCTCTTAAATATATCAGAATTTCTTAGAAATTATTCTTTATAACTAAATTTTAAAAACGAAATTGTAATTCTACTGAACGTTACTGGATTTAAAATGATTATTTTCTATAAAAATAGATTTATTTATGTAATGTTCAGCACATATTATTTATTTTTTATAGTTTATTAAGTTTTTCAGATTTTTTTTATATACATTGATTTATTTATTTTTCTGTCTTTATGTGTATTGTTTTTCGATCTTACATTATTATTTTATATAAGCTGAAACGATTTATCAGTATCTGATTTTGTTTTTTTTTAAAAAAAAGAATGTGATTGTCACAATTTATGTTAAAATATTCATTGTATTTCTCTTATATCTGCATTTTAAACATTTATATATGTTTTACAATTGTTTGAAATACTTTCATCAATACTTTGGTTAGTGATATTCTTCAGAGCAGATGTATAAACATCACGTCGCCTCTTATCTCGCTTTTCACTTCGTGACTTTTTGATGAGTTTTCAATATTTCGAAGAAATATCATTTACAACTATTTGATTTCTTTCATTAAGTCTACTACGTTTTTATTGTTTTTATTTTTTTATTCTTCTTTTTTGTTTGCTAAAATTTGTGTTATTTATATATATATATATATATATATATATATATATATATACATATATAGATGTATATGTACATATATATATGTATATATATATATATGTGTGTGTGTGTGTGTATGCATCTAAAAGAACTGCTTTATATAAATATATATCATTTAGCTAAAATATTATAAATAGAAATAAATTAGGTCAACGACGTTTCACAACGTCACAACATAGTGTCAATGTAGCTAATAAAATTTTAAATAGTAATAATAACGAATAATAAATCATCTAAAGTTACAGAACATAATAACAAACTTTATGTACGGGATGTTATGAACGTCCGCGGTTTGCTATTTCACCTTCGTCCGAATATCGTTGGTCTCAGGTGGATACCGCCCTTGTTGTCACGCGTTCATGACAATGAATCCTATACACCTCGCCGGTCTTTTAAATAACGATCAGGACGAACGAACGGACGGACGGACGGAAGCGGACAACCCTTGCGCTCGTTTCCGTACCACTAACATATAGGATAAAGAGCGTCAAGAAAATAATATAAAGAATGAAATGTTTCGAACATGTTACAGCGGTATTTTCTTTATCGCAAAGTTTTAGTGATACGGTTCCGGAATTTGAATATGTAATTTGTGCGTTCAACTACGCGTAAGTTTGATTGTAACGATGTACGGTTCCATTATTTTATGTCTTCTTCAGAATATAACATCACGTGTAATTATTAATATCTTCATTTCATAACATTTGTCATAGATGTATGATAGTGAACGAAGTAAATGTACGCGTTCAAACTGTATGCCGACAAATGTTAACGTGATTTTGAGAAAATATAATAGTAGGAATAATCCTTAAACCCTACCAAATGAATCTTTAATTAGTTCACTCTATAGGGAATAACACTATCATGCATAGTGTTTAATAAATAATAGTACGCGCCAAATTTTGATTATAACGCTGTTCATTAATTAAAAAGTGTAAGCGTCGCAAAGATTCATCAATAACTTATTATTGACGTACACTTCTGTTACTTAAATTATATGTACGAAAAGTTTATAAATTTATACATTACGTATACCATATATATATATATATATATATATATATATATATAATATCTTAAAGTATACATAATTATTAGGTGCTATATTTAAACTAAAAGCTCGGTAATTCAAAGTGGAAAAACTATTAAAGACATTCTTATCTCTTATTTATTATATTCAAAATTTTCCGAAGTGCTATTTTTCTAAATATTTAAATATATTCTAAAACAGTATTTATTTTGACTTTATAAATAATTATTGTTCCTTGATAAACAAAAAGGGAAAATCTTATTATAAAATTTAATTAATTTTATACAAAGTGTTTTAATAAAATCGATGCCGAAATGTCTTTTTTACACATTTTCTATACATTTTTTATTCTCTCATTATTTATCCTTTACATACACACACACACACACATATATATATATATATATACGTGTATGTGTGTTTAAACAAATGGTCAATTTATATTTTGTAATATTGCTGTAATTATTTCAATTACATTTGATTATTCGATACTCTGGCCCTTTATTAATTGTAACGTTGATCTAGGTTACAAATCCCTTAACTATTGAATTATTTTGGAGCATAAAATATGATTATCTAATGACAGTTCGCGATATTCCTTTGGGTATTGCGTTTCATTAGGTTTAAGGTATGAGAAAGCGGTGATAATTTTAAATATTGATTTTCTGTGTCCTGGTCTGATCGTTGTAACACTTTCTATTTTAGAATTGTTGACTTGTGTTGTATTTTGTTCATTATGTATGTAAGTTAATTATTCTAACAATTGTTATATTTCTTTCTTTTTTAATCTGTATGTGTGTGTTTATTTCATTTAATATAAAATTTTATAGTACATTATGTTAAAACTGAGAAAATTGGTGCGTGTATTACTCTTTATAAATGTAATTTTCTACAATATTAATTTTTAATTGCGAATAATTAATTCTTGTTATTAATTTGAACTATTTCAAATAAATTTGAATCTCTGTTTTTAATATGATATTTTTTAAAAATTGAAAAATTATTTATTATGTTTTTGAATAAGAGGAAAACATTAAAACATGTAATACATTTCATATAATACTGAGTTGTTCTAAAAATATTTTTTTTAAATTATCAGGGGGCTTTGCCCTCTAGTCGCTACGCTCGCCGTCCCTGAAGGGCTTCTCCCCGGTCCGCATCGCTTTCATCGTATCTCATATATTTATATAATCATTCTTACAGTTGGATTGGGCCGATTGTTGTATAAAGTCACATGTATCATTGTCGTTGCTATGATAACAATATCACAATTTTTCGTCTAACTTTGGATGTCGTTAATAATAATTTAATGCAAAATCTCTACACGTGTTTTGTTCAATATTTTGGTCAATTTTTTGTTCAATTTTTTGCTCAATACTTGTTAAATTTTGTGCAAATATGTTTAAATATATAGATAAATTTTGTTTATTATTTTCATGTCTGTATACAAAGATCAAAGATTCTGACTTTGTCATTTATGTATCTAATTGGAATATATTCTGTATTGTGTAATTTTTTAATTCATAAAACTATTCAAATGTTAATAGAACTAACAGTTGTGTTATTAAAATGATTTTTTTATTTTATTTTAACACACACACAGATATATACATATATATATATATATATATATATATATATATATATATATATATATAACCTATATTTTATTAGAATCTCATATTTATTTTTTTAAAAAATAACATGTTTGAATGTCAAATACGTTTAGTATTTCAAAAATGAAAAGAAATAATAACATTATTAAATAATATTTTCCTTGTACGAAAATTGAAAAATATATTTTTACACAATAAAACGTTATATTTCCGAATAAATAGTTATACAGATGTGACAAGTGTCAAGACTATCTGAATAAAAGAGAGACTCAAATAAAAAAAAAACGATTTATCTACAGATTTAATCAAATTGAATATCGATTAACAAAACAAGATCATAGGTGTGGTTACATAGTTTCCAAATAAAGAACGGAAAGTTGACGAAGTTATAAGTAAAATTAATCTTATAAATAAATATTACAAACTTTTACTTAATCCGTATGTTTCTCTCACGTACTTCGAGTAACGTGAAATCTTGTAGACTTGTTTGAAAAGTTGAGATCGCTTCGAGCAGTTTCCAAATAAACTAATTGCAAAGGTTGAAAAAGTGATGAACGAAACGAGAAACTAATACCTAAGTATTGGAGGATGTATTCATTAAATGGTTAAGTATTAGTTAAACTTCTTATGTTAACACTACCACATATGTTTTAAACATGTACGGTGAATCAGTCACTTACATTTTCATAAATTTATCCCAAGAGTAAACATGTACGCATGTGTATATATATATATATATATATATATGTTTATATATATATATATACACACATATATATGCATCTTTGGTATATGTATTTAGAGAATGTGTATATTTTCACAAAGTTGAAATAAATTGTTATTTCATGAAATTTATATTATTGTGTTTCAATTTAAATATTTATACAGATGTGCCCTCATGTTGTTGTATCGTAAACTGTTTTATTGTAGAATATATTTTTTTATAAATTATTTTCCTATTATTATTGATCGGTCCAAATATTTCTACAAACAAATTATAAAAATATTTTATATAATAATACGGTTAATGAAAATAAGAAATATTGTACAATTAACAGAAAGTAATTAAAAAATAAATTTTTGAGAGTTAATAAAACTTAATTTCACTAAAGTTGTTCCTTTTAATTAGTGTGTTATTTTAAATTTTGATGAATTTACCAATAACCAATACCGATCTTCAGTTTTACAATAATTATTTTTTTTCTTTATTAAAATTTCATAATAAATGATATCTTTTTAGAATTCTTCAGTGTGTCTTTGAATTTGATTGTAATATAATTTTTAATTGTTATCATTTTTAATTTTAATGCTATATTTGATATTTTATAGAAGTTGTTTACCGCGAGATTTCCCTAAAAAGCATTAAAAGTGTGTGTTTTTTTTTACTGTGGATATTTAATTATATACTTAATTCACTTACTTTATTAGTAACTTGTTCAAGAGATTTTGTCGTAACTAATCGGTTGAGTATGTAACTATAGGCAGTAATATCTCAACACAACACATATTGATCTTCTATAAAATATAATAAGTATGCATGGCCTATCCAAGATAAGTGAATTAATTTCACTTTTTTAATTTTTTAGTATCAGTCTTTCAATATTTGACTTATTATGTATTGTTTAGAATTTAAAATAGTTATCTACATTTATATAAAAAAATCGATAACCTTTTTTTTAAAAAGACTTTTCAGTCCCTTCACAAAAGCATCAGTGCTAAAACTATATTGCAATCTCATTTGTCTTTATATTGTATGTTTGTTTAATATAATATTTTATACGTTTTATGTATCTTTTGTTCGAAAGCAATTTTGCTGGAGTAATTTCATTTAAATTCTGACAGATCCCTTAATATTGTGACAGTGTGGGTTTATGTTAACTTGGGAGTACATCTATCATCATTTTTTTTTAATTTCATCGCTGGTCAGTCGTATGATTCTATAATTTCATTCATTTTTTAACAACAAGAGCATTCATTTACGTTTGTTCTTTTTTGAATTGAAGTTTAAAACTAAAATTATGTATAATCAAGTTGATACTTACATTATTGTATTAAATTTAGATAAGTGATTATGAAGCGTATACACTCGGGTCTCTTTTTATATGGTATTTTTTTACACGATTCACATTTACAGTTTTTTCAACACGATTTATTCACAGTTACACAATTTTTGACACATTACATTCATCTTTACACGTTTTTTGCACGACTTTTTTTCCACCACTTAAAAAAGGCTCAAGTGTATTTCAATGGATGTAAAATTATTTTATTCATTTAAAAAGATTAATTTACAAATATATCTAACTAAAAATTATAAGATATGTTACTAAAAATTTTAGGATTGACCGAAATAATAATTAAAAATGTCTTTGAATGAAGATAAAAAGTAAACTTTGATTTTTAATCATTTAGATATTAAATGTATTATATATATATATATATATATAATTATTTATATATACACGATATATTTATTCATGAGAATTGTAGAAAAGATCGAACGTTTAAATTGAAGGCGTAATTCTATAAAATAACATTGTTCTTGTCGCAGTTTGTCACTTTACGTTGTGTAATTGGTCTTGTGCGTTTGAATAAATTTGGTTTTAAATGATCCGATATGTTTCTCAAAAGGAAACAGTAATTTGTGGTCCTAGAAAATTAGTTAATTTAGAGTGTAAAGCGTTTTCATACTGTGGCTGATATTCAAATTGTGTTACGCACATAATTGAGAATGAAAGTGAAATATTATTTTAATTTATTTGAGACGATTTTGCTATTTATGATTCAATTTTAATAGGAAAACCTATTGATTTTTTTAAAATATTTAGGAAATATTCTTTATAGATTTTATTTAAAAAGTTATGAATAAATAGTGAATATTGTAGTTTTTAATACTATATAAATATATATATATATATATTATATTTGAAAAATATACTTTCAGATACATCTTTACGACACAAACTGAGTTTTGGAGATAGAGGTTATAAAAATCTCTAGAGGCACGAAGCTATAAACTTCGTTTACTATACATTTGTGTTTCTCATATTACTTTGAAAAAAATATATAACAACACTATGAAATGAATACATGCCACTGAAGTTTATATCATAATGTTTTGGTTTAATATATTTGTTGAATAAAATTCATATGAAATAAAATTGACCGCTCATACTTATAAAGAAAAATGTGCACATAATAGTTCTATATATTTTTTTTATTTCACAGGTGTTTAAACACTTTTTTTAATAATACTTACAAATCTAATGTTTTTAATTTATAATTTTCATGTACATTTGTTTTATTTATACAATATTTATTTTTTTTAAAGTTTAAAAATGTTCTCATTTACATGAATTATATATGTTTTTTTATTATAAATAATTTAATGATATAATATTGAATGTAATATATATATATATATATATATATATATATATATATATATATATAAGCATATGTACATATAAATATGTTTTGTGTACATAATTAACTAAAGCCTTGACAAGATCCTGTAATTTTTAATATTAAAAACTATAAAAAAGATAAAGTAACGAACAGAAAAAATGTATCGGGTTCATATTTACTGTTTGGATATAAGCAAATACAGTATGCTATTTAATTAAATAAATAAATAAATGTATATTATTTGAAAAACTACAACTTGCTATATCAAATTTGCTGCAGTTAGAATATTGTTTATTGGATTGCCATATATATATGTGTATATATATATATTCAAACACAGAATAAACAAGGTACTGTAACCGATAAAATTGCAATTTTTCTATTGTTAAAAAAGTAAATATTTATTTAGTATAAACAGTTCTTTGGAATTTCGTTTTTTTATATTCATGCAGTTGAAGAAATATTTATTTGGTGGGAAAAGTTTAGCTCTTAATGGATTACATATTTATGTATATAAAAATTATGTTTTTATATATTTATTTAGGTATGTTTTTCTAAAAATTGAGTATACGTGCTCATCTTCATCATTTTGTTTCTATATATTTTCAAGTACCTTCTTTCTTTCTTTATATATATATATATATATATATATATATATATATATATATATGCTTTTTGTGTGATAGGCGTGTTTAGATGCACTTTTCCTGAAATGTTTGGCTTGAATATCTTCCGTTCTTACAATGTGAGCGAATTATCTAAGTGCATATTAAACGTAATACATCTTGTGTATGAGTTAGGAAATTAGATTATAAATAATAAGCATAATAAGTAGGATTAACGGCCAGTGAGTGCAATATTATGGCTTTATTCAAACTATGTAGGACGTGTTCCGCGTTCCACGTAACATAATAATGAACAACGTGGTACTTTTCTTAAGTGTATGACGTTAATGTAATCAGCGCACAATGAACAATTACGAGAACAATTAGGAATTTCTGTTTAATTACATTTTCCATTTACATACATTAGATCTTGTTTCTAGCAAGTAGTGTACGCCCGTCTATGAACACATTACACGGAACGTAAAGGATACAATTATGGATATGCGAGTGATAAGCAATCAACGTCTCACTTCAGTTGCACTTAAAACGTTACACGGACTCGCCTCGAACTATATTCTATGCCTATCATTCGGTAGTTCAAATTCACGGCCAACATGATTTTCCCTTGTTAATTACTCATGAGTCCGTGTCGTGTACTATTGACAGAGTAAATAGACCGTGGCGTGAATCAATGAACAGAATTAACGGACATCTATTTGAATAATCACACACGTATCAATGGATATTTTGTCTGCATATTGAGAGGTTCGTGTATGAGCACAAAACCGACTTCAAGTGTAAACGAACAAAACGAAAAATCTGATATAAGAATTGATGGCAGTGAGTTACAGTATTATGTTTGAGTTCGAGTATTATTTTGACTCTTTGCGGACGGGAACTTTTTCAACTGTATTTCTCGTTGGGTCGAATATACTTTTGGTATAAAGTGAAATTATGTCCTGAAGAGTTAAATATAAGATGTTAAGTAAAAAATATCGTATTAATAGAATTTTAGATTTTATTGGAGAACAATAATCATTATTTGAGAATAAAAATGTGGTTAAGTTTTTGTATAGTACCGATAACGAAATTCTTTTTTGCCGTTTTAGCGGCGACATTCGACCTAGTAAAGAAAAGTGTGATGCCGCTTGTATGGCGACATTCGACCGCAAAGGGTTAAATGATATATATTTTCAATTTAATGATTTTTTCACTATTAGTGATCATAATCACTTTTTCAGTAAAATTTCAGTCGTCTTTCTATATATAAAAATAATTCCATCTTAAAATTTCCATAAAAGAATTGTTTTTTCATGGAGACCACCTCCTCGTAACGCTGCTACCCCACGCTACACTTTACAAGTATCACGTTAACCATTTCCATTTTCAATCATTTCCGATGTTTTACGAATCATGTTCGTCGATTCGAATGAAACAGTATTCGGGTACGGCCAGTTGTATGTTGGTTTCTCCAGATGTACCACTAAGCACGGTATCAAGTTTCAGTGTACAGAAGAACACGAATCAATTACGAATATGTTTACACAGAAGTAGTAGAAGTAGTTAGAAATAGTTTAGTTTTCTTTTCAGTTTCGCTATTCTCACGGTTTCATTTAAATCAAAAAATAAATTTCATTACAAATATCTATATTTAGTTTTTTATTCATCATTTAAAAATTGTTAACACTTAACGAGAGCGAGCGGAGGTGGAGCTTCTCAGGGTCGGCGAGCATAGCGAGTAGGGAGCGGACCCCGCTAGTTTTATAAGAAAACGAGTGAAAAAATCTCTCATAAAATTCGATTTATGTTAATGGGTTATAATTATAGCTTGGTACTGTAGCCAAATTTAATTTTATAAAAAATAACACCATATAAGATCTATTAAAATATTTAATAACATGATTATTGATAAATTTGATACTTTATTGTACATTTTGACAACAGTTCAATTTTTATAGCTAAGTCCACACATTTGTTATTTTCTAAATCATATATTGAACCTTTTTGTGCATATGTTCTGATAATACTGAAATTGACATTGAAATAAATATTATTCTATCAAAAGTTGATAATATAATTAATTATCGGTTATTATAGAAATTTGAAATATTTGAGGTATTTATTCATTCCCAAAAGTGTCCTTGTACTATTATATATATATATATATATATATATATATATATAATGTATCCACACACACTGAATGTAAGCTAATTGTGATAAATAATGCAACATGATTTTAAAATTTACTTGTCAAATATTAATTCTCTCTATAAATGTGTACATACTTTACTCAGAAACTGTAAGAACAATGTTTGAACATTGAACCTGTATTAAATACTTATTCGTGGCATCTAAGTGGCCTTCACTTGCAGTTGATATCGATGCACATAAATTGCATAGTATTTTGCTTGTGGAACTTCATATCGTTGCATTGCACGAGAAGTAATTTGAGATTGCATTAGTGGTGTGTCTGACATAAAGTTACAACGTAGTCATTAATGTTATTGTGGAAGATGTTGACGATATTACCGTTGGTTTTCCTATTGTAATAAACGAAGAAAATGTATATGTAGTCAATAATTCATTTTCGCTCGCTAATTTAAATGAAAATATATCATGAAATTCCGATTTTTGTTCATTTATGTATTAATGTTACGTTTTATAAAAACAACAAGCTGTTTTATTATACAGTTTTAAATAATATTTAATTAACAAGACTGTTTATTTTACATTATAATTAAGTTAACTTAAAGTTTTTAGTTAATAGATAAAAACTATGTACACTCTTTTTATATTTAATTGATTAAACTCTGATTTATTTTTTATTTCATTGGAATGATTAGTTATCATTTTAATTGACTTTAAATGTTTGTACAGTCTTACAGAAGGGTTTTATAATTTAAAAATATAAAAATAATAAATTTTGTGAAACGAATTATAAAAATATATTATGTTAAATATATTATGTTTATAAATTCTTATTTTGTAGGTTGTTTGAACTAGAAGACAATTGAATTATGTAGAAAATGAAATATGAAAGATTTATAATTTTTTAAAAATGTAGTATGTTAATTTCGATAATGATTGAGATAGCGTTTATGAAAAGTTCCTTCAATATATATATATATATATATATATATATATATATATATATATATATATAAACATTTTGTTCAAGTCTTTTCAAATATTTCTTTTGAATATTGAAGATGTACATTAATTGTCTAGTAATAGTTACAACTATTAAATAAATTAAATAATACAACTTAAAATAATTAACTCCTGTGTTATATGTATATATATATATATATATATATATATATGTATATATATATTACATGTATTTACTTCAATTAATAAATGGCCACGGATTCTTGAATAAATAAAGTGATGGTATATCGTTCAATAAACGTTTTAGAAATAGTTTTTTGTAATTCTGCATACGAAATTGAAACCACGCTATTACATAACAGTCACAATATCAAATAGCAGATATCAGGTATTAAATGAATTTCTATGCAAATGAGGAAAAAAAGCAGTAACAAAAAGTAACACCGTCTTGGAATAATGAGAAAATTCTTTGTTTTTAATCTGTACAAAGCGCCGAGAAGAAAATTACTGTACATTTCGCGTGGCATCATTATCGTGGCAGACAACAAACCATTAAGAGTTTAGTTTTTGTATACGATGGGTCGAGTTTGGATGAGACTGACGCCCTTTCTTCATACGAAGACTTGAAACATGCAAGAGTATTTATTTCCTAATGAGATGCTTTGTTGTAAAGCTAATCAACTAGCCGTGACTATTGTGTTACAATGCGGCTCGGGTCGGACATTTTATACTTATAGGTATATCTTTGTATGTCTGTATGTCTACACTGTTTCTTTAAAAGATAAAGTTCACGCGAGCAACAAAAAAATATACAGTAACGTCAGCCAATGGCAAACGTGACTGTGAATTTACATTCTTTGATATGAAGTGCTTCTAATCAGAAATGAATGTAACCAGATGTCTGAAAAAGCGTCAGTCGAGAAGTTAAGATATTCTTTTTCATCAGTGGAAATCCTTTGATAGATTTTTTTCAACATGTGAATATTTCTATAATTTTGAGAAGAGTCTCTAATAACTATAACAGATCATATCTCTTTCCAGCTTTGAATTTACGTGAAAATTATTTTCTTTTGTAATATTTTGTAATAATTTTTCTAGTTCATACAGAAGTAAAAATTTAATAAATATATTTATTAAATTTTTTCATATTTATTCATATTTCAGAATATTTTTTAATGTATTTTTTTGGCAGATGTATCGAAATTATATATATATATATATATATATATATATATATATATATATATATATATATAATTCTTTTCAAATAGAAAAAATACTTTATTTCAATTATATAATATATTCAGTATATTTCAATATATATATATATATATTTCTAATATATTTCAATTTAATATATTCAGTATAATTCATCTATTTTAATTATATAATATTTTCAATTGTATTTTATATGCCGTTTTTTACTTCAGTTTTTAAGATAATATAAATTGAAAGCTTTTAATATTTAATTTTGAAATAAAAATAAATTTGATAGTTTTTTGGGAAATTTCATTAATTTATTAATTTTCTTTTTTATAAAAACTATATTTAGCTCTTACTCTTTAATATATATATATATATATATATATATGTTTGGATATGTGTGTATGTATATATGTGTGCATGTGTACTTGTTTAATTAAAATTGATGATTAATAAAATAGTTTCAAACAGTAACAAATATTAAAATATTATTATATAATATACACTATTATGTTATGATAAAATGTTAAAAATTGTAAAGAACCTTATGTAATTGTAATAAATTTGTGAACAGAGTTTTAGTAAGTAATTTAGTAAGTAAAATTGATTGAAACAAAAAGAATTTTAATGAACAATTTCAAGTGACACTATTTAGTTACTAATTTTAAAGTTTAAAACATTACTATAACTGTATTTTACACAAAAATCATAAAATGTCAAAAGTTAAACACGAATGTATAATAATCATATTTTAAGCGGATGAGAAAAATATATGCTTATAAGACATTATATATATATATATAGTTATAGAAAACATTGTTTTGAGTTTTTGTATTAGAAACCTTTATATCAAGTCTTTAATGGAATTAACAAATATATAAAGTCTAAAAATTATTACAGACTTAGATAAATTATAATCAAATTCTAATATATTCATATCAAAGTCATTAACTTGTATTTAACCACAATACATCTTAGGAAACAAACATTTTTTTTTTAGAAATAAATGTTTTTCATCAAGTGCCAATACAATTTATTTTTTCACAGGTTTTCGTTTATTTGTTATATATATATATATATATATATATATACATGTATTAAATACTAATCGAGCTTGGTTTCAGATTTGAATCTGAATCGTTGTAGAAACGAAAAGAATTTCGTTGCAAAAATATTTACCTGCGAGAATCGAGCAAACAAAGGAATTAAATGAATCCAGAATGAAAAGAAATAATGTTCATATATAGGCATGCATGTATACATACTGATTGAATTGTGAATTTGCGAACTGATGTGAAAGATAAGTTTTTTTTTTCATAGAAAGGGTGACCGGTGAAATGGCAAGAAAAAATTCAAAAGTAGCGCCGTGCGTAACCTCGTACCAATAAAATAGTGTCTTTGGAGCGCGTTTCATTTCCTTTCTATGCGAAATGGAAACCGGCAAATGAACCCGTTTGGCGTTCCCTACGCTTCTACGCCTCAAGCAACAACACAATTTCCGTGTGCTTGATATTCATGTCGAGATTTCTGTCGTTCAGTTTCGCATCGTCGCGACGCATGGCGACGTTCTCCTTCTATCCACATTCCCACTGTCGCCATCTGAAAGACATTCCACGTAAAATGGTTAATGTAAAACTCCGTTTCAAATATAGTTCGTAACACCTTAACCTCTCACACGTTTAAATTTCTTCTGTTTCGTGCCAAATTTACTGTGTGTGAAGTGTAACGACGATTTTTATATTATATATATTTTGCTTTAACGGGTTCTTTGTTATTATTGTATTTTTTTGAACATAGATGCCTTTTTCTAGAATTTTTGATTATTAAATAAAAATAATTATTTATCTATTCCTGAAAAAATAACAATTATTTGTAAAATTGTAAACATTCATTAAAATCATAGTACGTTAGTTGAAAGTAAATTAGCATCGCAAATTTATAAGGCAGTGCTTTTATATTTAAACTAATTTTACTTTGTAATGCTACGAAAAAATATTTGGTTCGAAATGATTTTTCAAGAATGAACCATAAGTTAAAAAATAATAGAAAAATATGATCACTAATAGAGATTTTTTTTAATATTTTTATTTGATTTTTTTTTGATATAATAATTGTATAAAAATAACAGAAGTGGGTATAAATAATACATACATTCTGATTATTTACCATACAAATCATAAAAATGTACTTTTTAAATTTTTATTTTGTGATAATGAATGTGTTTTTTTTAATATTAAAATGTTAGTATTGACAAACAAATATATTAATAAATATTGTGTTTACATAGTGTCAATAGTTGTTAAAATTATTTGTTGCATTTTGCTGTAATATTTAGTGCGATTTATTGTAAAAGAAGGATGTAGATATATTAATATATATTTTTTAATTTTATTTGATATTAAATTTTTTAGATACAATGTTAATTATTTATATATTTGTTTGTATCATTAAATTAATAACAGCAGTATGTTATTTTTAGTGATACTGTTTACGTGATCATATAAATAAGACATTTTTTGAAACAGGTTTTGTAAATAATTTAAAAGTTTATATTTATCTACGAATTTAATCAAAATTCAAAGTGTATATATATATATATATAGAGAGAGAGAGGGGGGGGAGAGGAATATAAACCATAATGAAACATAAAGTAATTGTTTGAAATGACATATTAATAATTCTGAATAATTAAACAGAAATACTTTATTATTATAGAGATTTAGAATGTAATCTTCAGAGTTGATTGTGGCTGAAAACACTTATTACAATAAATCTAGCTCACGTATCTGAATCTCCAATTTCCAATATGATTACACACACAAGTGTGCCCGCAACATGCACACGAGTACCGTTACACGCATACATGAATAACAGCAGAAACTATGAGAAGCAGAAATCACCTCGTTGGTTGCAGACGCAACCGGCCCTATAATAAATTATCAAAACCTAATAAATGACAGCCAGTTTGTCTTCATATGTTTGTAGCGGCAAACTCTTGCGTCTGACTAGCAAACAGTGCTTGTTCCACACCTCCATATGTCACCGGTTATCCTGATAGACCTTCATGGTGCTTCGTGAAAACCGCCCATACCATCACCGTCTCAATTCCGTGCGCCACATGTCTGGCCGTTGGCGCACGCCTATGCATCACTCAGAATGTAATATGTCTTCATATATATCAACCTATGTGGTCGAGGCACCAGTATCTGTGGCTTTTCTATGTAACATGGGTCGTGTGTTTATAAACTGGACCGTCCTCATTGATACAACGAGTCATGCATAAGAGGTCAAACTTCACACGCGTTAAACACGTTTACGATCTCAACTATTCTCGTAGTGCGTATAATGTTTTGCTAAATGTACCTTCGTAAATAGGGATTGAAAGGTTACATTCTGACAAATAGGATGCTCTTACTGCTAGAGAAACATAATTATTTCATTATTACTGTAGCATTTATTGTGGAAACATCAGTAAAATGAGTCGGCGTAGAAAATTAACTTATTCGGCTGCATCTAAATCTATGCAAAAAAAAATTTCATCTACTCATTTTATTATCAACTAATATAACATCTTGTTATTCATCATTGTACATGTTAGACATTATTAAATATTTCTAAACTAATTTCTATGACAATGAATATTATGAAAATAAAAAACTTTTATTATTAAAGATTAATATATTTACAATTTAAGTATTTTAATAAAAATAATACATATACATTGATGCAATGAAATATTTATAATAAACTTATAAAGGGAACAAAAGTATATATATGACAAAGAAAAAAGAACAATGTGAGAGTATTAAAATCGAGCTGAATAAGTGAAGCGGAACTAGCTATAGAATACAAGGTGAGAAATTGGAAGAAGTTAACTAAAGATGGTATTACACTCAAAAGCGTTTACTGAAGAATAATGAATCCAAAGTATGATTCGACGATCGTTCGTTGATTTAAATACGTGAAAATAGATCAAAAAACAATGTGTTTAAGATTTATGGTTAATGAACAGGGATATAATTGAAAAAGTTAAGCATTTTTGGATTTCAATGCTTTAAAGGATATATTTTACATTATACTATATGTATTAAAAAATATTATTTGATATGTTTTTTTTTATTAATACAACACATGTTATGTTTATTAAATATCAGATATTATAGAAAAGTTACCATTTATTTTATTTTCAATATATATATATATATATATATATATATATATAAAATAGTATGGAAAGATGGATAAATTTACTTGCATAAATTAATTGATATTTTATATAAAAAAAACCATAAAAATTTTAAATAATAGACTATTGTGTATTTTGATAAGTTTGTGAGAATTTAAATAATAATGTTTTTATTTTTAGGCTGCAGATACAAAATATTAAATCAGACACAGAACGCAGATAAATATATAGTATTTAACAAACGGATTAAAACCGAATTTAATTATATATATATATATATATATATATATATATATATATATATATATATATATATATATATGTAAAATAGGAAATGAAATACATGAAGAAATATTTTTTTAAATGCTGAAGTATACCTTAAAAAGAAAACAATTGTTTTGTGATGTTTTTCATTAAATATTCATTAAAGATACTGTCATATATTTATCGTCATTTTTCTTAGATGTTTTTAAGTTGTACTTCAGATAATTTTATATTATGGATACATTTCAAAATCACATTTTATCAAATTAACCTCTGTGCTCAATATAAAGGGGTTATTTTAAAAATTGATGCATTTCTTAAATGTCCTTTCTTAAATGTCAAATGAAAAACACTATATGTCCGATTTATTATATGAATTTAGTTGAAAATTATATTTTATTGTTTATTTAGTAAACTTAATGTTTTTATTCGATTTTACGCGATTAAAAATGAAAGTCAGACACGATTTCAATAACTACTTCAATAATATCTCTTAATCTGCAATTTTTTTACATATTCATATATATATATATATTTATCTCTCTATCTATGTCTCTCTCTATCTATCTATCTATATATATATATATACGAGTATGTCAATTAATTATTTATAAATTAAGGAAATAGTTAATATAATTTCTGATATTTAAAAATACTAAATGATTTCAATTAAGAAACTGTTTAATGATTAAATAATAATTTGAGTATCAAAATAAGAAAAAAACAGTTGGATGAATAGCAGAAAGCTAAGGTTAATATAAGAATGCAAGGTTACGACTTCAAAAGTAGAAACGTTTAATAGAATTGAATTAATTATTATTATTTATGGAATATTCATTCGCATCAAATATTGGCGATTATTTTAGTTCGTATTGAAGTAATTATTTTATTTATACAGTAATTTAATAAATGTAGTTTGCCTTTTGTATTTGAAACTGAATACATTTCCAATTAATATATTTCCAATATTTAGTTTTCTAATTTGATAATTTATAAATATAATGAAAGTTTATATGAATTTTATTTCAGTGATTTTCATACAAATTAATATCTTTAAATTTAAATGCATTAATTTAAAGATAATCAATACTGTGTAAAAAATAATATTTAACTTATAAAAAAATGTTTCTATATATAATTATTTTTAATGTTATATATATATATATATATATATATATATATATATATATATATATATATATATATATATATATATACACACACATATATTAGTATTACTGACAGAAAAAATATAAAGCACTGCATTATGCTTCATTGTTTTTTAAATGACATCCTTCATTTAACGTCTTACTATAAAACCATTCATAAACAAAATATTTATTTTATACGACGGACAAAATTCAAGTTTCGCCTATACAAGAATAATAATTTTCGTTAACATTGGACCATTTTATGTGACGTATTTTGTATGACATGCCCTCTATGGACCATTCTTCTTCATATTAAATTGTAGACAAAGGCTTTATTAATGAACGCGTTACTCAACTGAAATTAAATGTGAGTTGGTATGTTTCAATTTGTCATCTTCATTCATGCGAGTATTACCCGCTTGAAACGTTAGTCTTGTTTTAACGAAATATCTTTTAAGATTAACATAACTGTTTCTATAATGACGGTAAGAATAGAGCACGCGTTTAATTTAATTAATATGGTTGTAAGGCATATGAATGAAAAAATAGAAATTATTCGTTTAAATAAAATATGTATAAAATGACAGTTGTGAAATAGAGCAGATAATAGTTTGATATAAAATTTTTATAGCATTCTCATAAATATGTATATATATATATATATTTCAAACTCAATAAAAATAAACGAGTAAGCTTAGACTACTGAGTAGTAGGTTGAATAGGTGACCAATAGTTTTAAATCGTTTTTCAATAAGAAAAAGGTTCATAATGAACGTTATAAAATGGTAACCATAAAATACTGTTCTAAAATAAACTGCATCTTTAAAAAAGTTGTATTTTTTTTTCTTTAACTTGAAAAAGGCGCTATGAAAAGAATTTGAATCAGTTTCATTCAGATTATTACTTGATGGCACTTAAAAAATCTTTATTTTTATACTGCTTTGCAATGATTAAGAAAACAATAAAATTTGTTTACTCAAATTCATTTTTCATTATAAATATTCGATAAAATAATTAGTTAATTATATATATATATATATATTTATTTATATATGTATTTATATATATATATATATATTCATAAATAACGTCCGTCATACTAACCGCTTGTGCTTGTATTTGTTTCAAAAAATAATGCATACAAAATGAATATTTAAATTGAAAAGAAGTATCTATTGGTTTCGTTCGTTGCGATTTCACAAAAATCTTTGCGCAGACCTTCATAGAATCTACAACTGAAGCATTATTTTCTAGTCTACGCAAGGCTACCGAATTTATTCCTGCTGCCTCTTCATTATCCCATACTTCTGATTGATTATCACATTCTTGTCACTGCCAGTCATCTAAATTTTGTTCTGATAAAGAAATATAAATTGAAATATTGCCAGTTTCTCCACTCTCTGCAGTAAGTAGTCGCTTTATACGTTTTCGAGATCTCCTCACAAATTTCTTTCTTTTTTCACTTTTAATACTTTTATCACTCGAGAATTTATTTACCTTTTCATTTTCTTCGCAATCAACTTCAAATTTTTGTTTTTTTCTTTGGATTTTTTTTAGATAAATATTTCACAAAAATAAAAACTAATTCACCACTGATACTATTTCAAAAATGATCACTACACAATATGTATCTAGTAGCTGACACACAAAACATGTGTACTTAAGTTATTTAAATATTGTACGAGTCTAACTCGTGATTGACTGAAAAAAGTTTTTTTTTTAGTTCATGAGTCACACTCCGTGATTCATGCACAAGGGGTTAAGTATGTATATGATATATATATATATATATATATATATAAATTTACATTTTAACCCGATGTTAAAAAAACGTTCTTTTGATTGTGAATTAACTGTTGGATATTTTTACATGACAGATGTAATAATTAAACTTTTTTTTCAAGAAAACACATTTGATACTTCTTTATACATGGTTCATGCAGTAAGTCAATGTTTATATCTAGATGTACTAGAGATTGTTTTATTGAAATATAATATAAATTAAATTGTTTAACTGTATATTTTAGTGTTTTTATACATTATTTTCAATATAATTAGTTATGTGAGAAGATTATAAACTTAATAAAATCTATTTTTGTTATATGCAAACTAACATATAAAGACTATATATATATATATATATATATATATATTAATTTGCAAGAAAATATGATAGTTTCTATATTTTAGCTAGACAATACGATATATATTTGTCTCATTTGAATTGAAGCATTTAAGCAATGTTCCATATTGTATGGCAGTTACGCTAGAGCAGTTTAAGTGTGAAAAGCTTTTAGCTAGGGATGCCGCAGCCGGGGAAGACTATCACGCACCGGTGTGTTTATTTTCTGCTCTGTTCTCCTGTTTCCAATTGCGTTTCCGCTTCTACAACCAGAGTTGGCTTGTTTTCGCCAATTTTCTGTTTAGCCGTCGCTCGCGTCTGTTCGATCTGTCACTGCAGTCGACCGAATGTATTTATCGGCGAGATTAATTTATTTTCTGATAATTGATTGGCAAGAAAAAATACTAGATTTTTTTATACACTTAATTTGTTTTGTCTGATAATATTCGTTTTATTTAAAAAAATATTTTTCAGAACGGTTTCTCTCCCTCTCTTGATTTATATATTCTTTTAAAATGCCACTTACTTGATATTGGAAAAGTCTTAAAAAAATCCTGATACCAATATCTTCAATTGTTCATAAAACATGTTTAAGAGTATTTTTATAGTATAAATTCGAAACAAACAATTGTCAGCTTAGAATAAGGTCAGGTCTGTTAGAAACAAACTAGAACACTCCCTATGAAATCTTATAATTTATGAGGTGTCTGACTAAGAAGATGATATATTTCTATACAGCGATATTTCTTGGTAAAGAAAACCATTATAGCAAAAAATAATTATAAAGAAAATAAACGGGTTTTATGAAAGTAACACTTTATGAAATACGGTCAAAAGCTGAAATAGTTCAAATAATGGTTTTCATTTCCAGTAGAAACTGATATTGAACACATTCCAACATATTCTAGTTTAAATGTTTTTCTTTTTGTAATATATAAAAAAATAATAATAAGTATAGAATACAAAATAGTACAAGATATTTATGAGTAATAAAAAATAAAATACAAGTATATAGGAAATAAATTTAATGGTTACATATTATAATATAGTCTGTTAATCAGTTATGCGCTATAAATTAAAAAAATACTGTAAATAAACTAATTATGTATGTATTACTAACTATATACCCAATATAAGATTGTGAGGTGATAATAAAGGTAGCTTTTATTAAAATTTATAAATTGCTTTTTATATTTTCATCTTGTTTTAATTGTGAATAGAAAATTAAAGCATTTATTCATTTAAAATACTTTGATTGTAAGCAAATATTTATTTAATATAAAACATTTAAAATTATATTTCTTAAGTAGTCTTCTTAAGATAAATTATATATATATATATATATATATATATATATATATACATATAATAGAATAAATCACTTTTTTGTTATTAATTCAAAAATAAAAGAAAAATTCTTTATTACATTTTTTTAAAACTAAGAGTTGAGAAGGATGTTATAAAATAAAACAACATTAATACATATTTTAAGTAAGTATAATATAATCATCTCAAAAATTCAATAATCTTCACCAGTATATTACAATAATTTAATTAAAAACGGTAAATTGCACGAGAATAATTTCATACAGGTAATTAAATACTGTAAATGTAATATTTATTTAACGTACTCTACAGTATATAATGAGCTTTCCAGATGTCAGTTGTATAAAAAACATAGTTGATATAGACTTTTCGTTAATTAACAGTATTCGAGTTGTTCATTTTTGTAATACATATGAATAATATATAAAATAATGTTAAAAAATTAATGAAAACACTTTCAATTGATCCTTGTATTCGATTTAGGATTAATGTTAGTTTAAATAGTTGTCGACGTGCTCTCAAACTCCCAATAATCAATCACTCAATGAAAGTTTAACGAAAAGTTCTCTTTTAGAAAAGCTATACGAAATACATTTTCAGTAATAATATCTAGAAACGAAAAGTTCATAGTCTATCGACCGGCACAATAATTATTTGATCTTGTTTGTTTCGAAGGACGAGCCAATCGTAAAGAAGCGTTTATTATACCGTTGGGGAAATGTGAGTGCTTTTTCAATCACACAACGTTGAGTAGTGTTGTTCTTTATTCGAACGTAAGGGTGTGAATAGCATCGTCATACGTGTAGTGTTTTCTGTATCAGTGATAAATATTTCCAGAAAAATATTATGCGTCAAATTCGTACAACTATTCATTAATTTCCTGCAGACTAATTTTTAGTTGCGATTTTCTATAGAAATAGGTATTTTAAAACTCTTAATATTTTGTATTTAGCTAGTAATAAATACATGTGAGAAAAACAAATAATAAAAGTAGAAATGATATTATTTTTAATGCCATTATTTTAAATGAATAAATAATTATGAAACATAGCTTGATGTCAGCTTCTATATGGAAAGATAATTTTAATAAGTTAATATTTGATTTTACAAAAAAACAACATCAATCTGGATTATGTTTATTTTATACTGAGAATTTTGAAATCTTATTTATCATCTACAAGTAGTATTCTTGGAAAATATTAAATATTTTTTTTCAGATTTAAATGAAATATAAAATATGTCTATTGTTTTCATTTTTTAGTATTGTTTGATATAACCTTTCAAATTAGTCACGGAAAAAAACAAATTTGCGCGATTTTGTTGTATTGGGGCATAATAATTGGAATGTAAAGCAACAGAAACTGATAGAAATATCAAATTTGTTTTTGGCGAAGAGTCAATTAGTGAACGTACAGCTCAAATTGGTTCAAAAAATTTCGTGATGGAAACGAAAGCGTTGATGATGAGGAGGGTCGTGAACGTCCTTCAGCTATAGATAATAATGATTTAAGAACCATTATTGAAGCGGACCAATGTAAAACAACTCGAGAGGTGGCAGAAGAACTCAATATTGATCATTCGACAGTTGTTTGATATTTGAGTCTAATTGGAAAAACAAAACAGGTGGATAAATGAGTGCCTTATGAACTAAACGATCATCATGCAATTAGGCGATACGAAATCTGTTCTGTGCTTCTTTTGCGTAACAAAAATGATCCCTTTCTTGATCGCATTGTCACATGTGATGAAAAGTGGATTCTCTACAACAATCGGAAACGTTCATCACAGTGGCTAGACCGAGGAGAAGCACCGAAACAGTTTCCTAAACCGAAGCTTCATGACAAAAAGATTATGGTCACTGTTTGATTGACGACAAGTGGTATCATTCACTACAACTTTTTAAAGACCGATCAAACAATAACAACAGAAAAATATTGTCAGAAAATTGAAAAAATGTACGAGAAGTATTTTTTATGGCCAACATTAGTCAATCGAAGAGGACTAATTATTCTTCATGACAACGCCCGACCACAAGTCTCTCAAATGACTTTAAAAAAATTAAATGAATCGGTTTATGAAACCTTACTTCACCCATCTTGTTCTTTGGACCTGTCTCCGACAGATTATCATTTTTTAAAAATTTGAGTAATTTTCTACGAGAGAAGGTTTTCAAAGATCAAGCATCAGCTCATAGCGTTTTCAATAAATTTGTTAATTCCAGGAATCCAGAATTCTATCTTGTAGGAATAAATACATTTTTCCCGTCGAGAGAAATGTGTGCAGGCCAGTGGGTTTTATTGTGATTAATAAATATAATGTTAAACTGATATATGCGTCTTTATATTCGATTCGTAAAAAAACGCAATTATTTTTGCACCAATTTAATATTTCTAGAAAAAAGTTGTTTTTATCGCAAATAAATTTAAAATAATATATATATATATATATATATATATATATATATATATATATATAGCAAACGAATTTATAATACATATATATATATATATATAAACCGATTTGTTTGCATGTGTATATAGGTAAATAAATAAACTAATAGATAAGCTCATATAGTATATTTTCAAATAATTAAAACTAGTTAAAATTGTAAGAGAATTTTTTTTATGAAAAGTTAGGTTTATTAATTTAATTAAATAATATATATATATATATATATATATATATATATATATATATATATGTCAGAAGTTAGTTTAAAGACGTTAAAATGTGTATTGCTCATATCGGTAAGAAATAATATATCGAAATTCGTTCGCCTTTTTGTAGAACACGAAATTTTGTGACATGTAGACATCTTTGCAATATTGTGGCAAGACGCCGAAGAAAATGTCATTTTATAGAAATGAGGGTCGTTAGACGGCAAGTAAGAGCGACACGTCGTGGGTTTTCCAGGCAGATGACGCCGCCGGAAAATTGTGTCGTTTCGCATAGAATTTCAAATCGTCAAGAAGAACATTCGATCAATTCGCGTTACGCGAAATTTTCAATGCGAACAAAATATTTATCCGTGTTCGGATATTATAATAAACGGTTCATCCTTTTTAGGGGCATAAACACAGCTACTGAATTCGTATTATCTCATAATGTATCCGTGCACGTATATCTGTTTGTTTGTATTGTTTTGATCAATGCCAAAGATTATATTTTTTTCGTTCTCGCAGGCGTTCGTTGCGTGAAAAGAGAAATTGTATTAAATTTTGAATTTTTTATGGAGAGAATGTAATTCTCGTCGTAATATAATTTAATTTACTAGGTCAGATATGGAAACTTTTTTTCGTTCGTGCACTGTTTCGTAATTTTTTTCAAACTTGATAGACTAAAGAAAAATGTTACAAAGTACTCGTTAGTTACGATCGTGGTTATTATTATATTGTGAAACGTTAATATAATTTCACAAGACTAATCTTTTTTAAATACGAAGAAAGAAATTTAATAAAGAAGTTTTTTTATTATATTATTCAAATTTTCTTTCATTTTAAAGGTCATATATATATATAATATGTTACTGTAATACAAATACTTCTATGTATATAGAAAACAATTATTACAATCAATAAAACGAATTACAGTTCAAGTACAAATTTTATGATTGATTACATTTTAAAATTAGTTATATTCGATAAGAAATTTTGAAAATATTTTTCTCGGATGTCTGCTAGAAGTTATATACATATACAAGTAATGTCTTTTTAATTTGATTCTGCTAATGTAATTGTTTTAAGCAATACACTTTATTCAATTAGAAATTAATATTATTATAATAATATATAAATATTTTTTTCTTCTTGAAGAGACAAATCAGATTAAAATATTAAGAGAATAAGTAAATTATTTTTTATTACATTTGAAAGTGAAATGAATTAATATATATTAAGTTTGGTAATCTAAAGCAAAGGATTTTTAATTAAAGTTTTTTATGTATTATTTTCTAGTTGTATATATATATATATATATATATAATATATATACAGGTAACCCCTATATAATACATTCTTACAACACGGTTTCATTCTAACTTGGTTCGAGAATTGTGGAAAATCCCCGTACAACAGGGCATTCATTTAACATGGTCTTAGAATTGTGGGAAATTTGGTTGAAGTGGTATTTGAGATAACCTAAATTAATTCAAAGGACGAAACGCTGAAGTTCAAGATTTTACGCTAAAAGGCATACAGGAAGGCATAAACACTTAATTGAACAATTGGAGTTCTATTTTCTGATTGTAGATCCTTTCATTGAAAGAAGCGCAAAATTTAATAGAGAACTTCAGAAATGCTTAGATTCATGCAATTAAATTTATAAAGATCTCTTAGGTAAAACACTTTTCTGTAAAAAGTAGAGGATAGAAAGCAAGATGCTACAAAAGAAAGCTCAGAAGATGAGGCTATTTTGCTAGAAAGAAGACGTCCTCGTTTATTAGTGTTAAGTAGTGATGAAGAAGAAAACATTACCTAATATTAATATGTAATACATTTGATTAATTATTGATTGCTTTACTAAACATATTTTTCTTGGCCATAAAAAGAAAATAGTTTAGTTTTGTTAATTTTTGGTACCTAACCCTTTTTTTGTACTAGTTCTTATTCGCATAACACGGCATTTTTTAGAAACCGTGTTATACGGTATTCACCTGTAATTAAATGATATTAATTAATTAATTTCCATATATTTAAAGATTACATTTTTCTGTTATAAAATAATTATTTGTTTACTTATACATTTAAAACTTTTAGGAAGCTGTTTTGAAATCTATTAGTAAAAACAGAGATTTTTGAATATTATAATGAAAATTGTTTTTAATATTGGGTGCTTTTTAAATAAGGCAATTTTAATTGTGTATTATTTTGTCATGTTGGATATTTATATTTATTTCGTAATCCGATTTGAATATTATTAGAAATATTTTTAATAATTCATAAATATAAGTTGTGAAAATTAAATAAAAAAATATACATATTCTAAATGTTTGATAGATTATTTTTTATAAAAGAGAAATTTTTCGAAAGATTATTGCATTAAATTGTACATATGTGTATGTATATATGTGTGTATGTGTGCATATATATGTGTATATATATATATATATATTTACATATATATATATATATGTATGTGTATATATATATATATATATATATATATATATATATATATAAATGTACAATTAAGTTGAATTTATTGTAAGGTCTTCCATTTTATAGTTCCGATATATTACTGTGAAGTGTAAAAATGTACGATATTTTGTTCATTCAAAAAGTTCTATTCTTGTATATCTCAAAACTGTGTGGATGAAAGTCTTCCAATCCAATAAGTGATGATTCTAATAATTCAATGCTGTCATTTCAGATATAGAAGTGATTTTTTCCACTCGATTTCTCTCCCCAGACGCCTTCTAGAGATTTAAGTCGTTTTGCAAATATTACAAAGATTCTGATTTCGAGTCACGTTTTGTGATCGAGAAAAATAATCTGATCTGAAACACTCCGATGAAATGATTATCATGGCCACATTTATGTTTTATGCACGGACGAGTTTATTATTTTAATTGTGATATTTCTTTTATAAATTACTTATTCGGACGTACGATTTGTTACGGACGTTTTTCAATACGAAAATATGATAAATTTCTGCGATAAAATATAATGTTGTTCTGGGAAATTTGAAATTTTTTGTGTTTTTTTAAAATTTAAATTTCGATAACATATTTAAATGAATGTTCATAGATTATAAATCAAATTATTATTTCGAATGCACAAAAAATATGCTATTTTTTCATAACGAAATATAATAGTGTTAATGTTTGAGTATCAGTAATTTAACTGTTCTTATTTTAGAAA
This sequence comes from Acanthacorydalis orientalis, assembly GCA_034766995.1. Taxonomy (NCBI): domain Eukaryota; kingdom Metazoa; phylum Arthropoda; class Insecta; order Megaloptera; family Corydalidae; genus Acanthacorydalis; species Acanthacorydalis orientalis. The sequence goes on along the minus strand of CM068313.1, from coordinate 17,451,140 downwards.
TATTAAACTTTAGTTATTACTTTTAAAAATTATATCAAATTCAAATATTTACATATAATCTAAAATTAATTATAAACTTATAAACAGAATTTTGAATAGCATTCTAATGTAGCTTTAAGAATATTTTTTCCTTATTATATTTAATTTATTTTGGTATGAATTTTAAATATAATAGTTACTGCACATTTTATTCTTTCATCATTTTGGTGCATCTTTATACTATCGAATGTTAAAATTTTCATTAACGATTGTTGAAATGGTATCATTTAAACAGTGCTGTTTAATATTTTTTTTATATAAATCGAGAAACATTGATTATAATAGTTAATATTTAATTAATAATGTGTCTTAAATTGAAAAGTTCATTCTTCTTGAGTGATACTTTAAATTAAAAGCAGTAAAATACTGCAAGATTAACGCGTTTATTCTCAAATGAATAGCAATCAGTTGCATAACTGATTAAAAATTTGATCTATCAAAGATATTTTCTAATTTATATCTTATTGAAATTGTTGAAAGGAAAGTTGATTTTTACTATTAATCATTCTTGACTCGACGTTGAAAATGGTACAAGGTCACGTTTTAAAGTTACCATACATTAATGATGTATTTTATTTAAAATGTGCACTGTTAACAAGCTTTATGCGTTTTAAAACTTAGCTACTAAACAAATATCAGAATCAGCGCCCGAACTTAATTTTATAATTATGAAGTTAGAACATTATATGTTTTATAAACTAAGTTTTCTATACGTTCATTTAAACAGAATCAACGTTATTTAAATGAATGTCGTTGCATATCGTATATAATGCAGTTCTATACGAATGTACAACTTAATAAAGCACTAACGAACTATGCAGAACTGTCAAACGTACATTTGATTTGCATACACACCTCTAGTTTCGAGCAGTCTACATAACATAATTCTGTGCGACTTCGCCGGAGTTGATGTAATCAAGGCAAAGTGCTTCCGAAATACCGACCTTGGCAAGGTGACATCGCGAATGAAACAACTATAAAGGAACAGGAGAAACAAGTTCGCGAATCATAGTGCGATGTTTGCATCTTCTTTATACACATTATTCCGATAAGATTATCCTCTCTTATCGGGCGCGTAATTGAAAAGAGCTCATCAGCGATCTTATTCACTGTACCACATCGTTTAATGTAGTAGAGATGGCAATGGGGTTAAATTTTACGAAAATTATGCGATTGTATATTATACAGATGCTTTTACATTTTCTGTGTTAAATGAACTTGTAAATAAAGGTGTTAAATAAAAAATCTTCTGTCTTTACATTATACAAACGTTAATCGAGAATAATAAAATAAGTATATAATTACACAATAAACTTTTCGAAATATCTATATTTCATTTTGATATTTAAAAAAATACACGATTAAAATTTAAAATGAGTTTAAATTTGACAGAGCACTATCAAATGATATAAAAGGAAAGTTTTTAGATAAACAATAAGTTATGGTGACACTTTTATCTACTCTAGATATTTTTTCAACTAATTTGATATAAGAACTTATACTTTCATAACAGAAACACTTGTGAAGTTCCTTTATTACAAACGATGTTCCATTAACGTCAATTTCAAGCGGCTCTTTGTTCACAGTTATATTAGATTATTTTTTGAATATTTTCAATTGTAAATTGTTTGAGTTAAAAATGCATTTTAAAATGATCTACTTTCATATATAATTATTTAAACATTTAAGTGTTTTGATAAGTTCTATAATATGTAATTATATATACTAAAGTATTCTTAATTACACTGAGGACAATTTTTAAAATATTATTATTTATTGATAAAATGTTACTATTACTATATAATGTATTATATTCTTTTAATAATTTATAACTTTAATCTAAATCAACACTAAATCTATAGTTGTTATTGTGCAAATATTTTCTGTCTTGTATATTGATAGACAAAAATAGATGTTTAATTGATTAGGCGAAGAAATATTATTAATAATAATTTTTTATGAGGGAAACTTAATAAAAAACTAGAATATAAAAAGAAAACAATTATACAACTATATATATATATATATATATATATATATTTATATATATATATATATATATATATATATATATATAAGGGTCATTTGATAAGTATGATAAAAAGTAACTAAAATACAACTTTTTGGAAAAAAGATTTTCTTTCTCAACATAGTCTTACTGAGGCTATACATTTGGTCTAGCGAGTCTGCAAAATACGCATTAACGGCGACGATGACATCCTTATTCGGTGAGAATTTTTTCGTACTGAGCCAAATTTTCAAGTTTAGTAAGAGGAAGAAGTCGTACGGAGCCAAGTTCAAAGAACAGGATGGATGAGAAATCAATTAGAAGCCTAATTTGTCCAATTTTGCCATTGTGATGGCCGATTTAATATTTATGGGACGTTGCGTTGTCCTGGTGAAAGAATACTTTTTTGGGCGCTAATCTTATCCGTTCTTGTTTCAACTCCTTTTTCAAACGATCTATTAATGTTGCATAGTAGGATCTTGATATCGTTGGCTCCTTCTTTAAGTAGTCGATTTGGATGATTCCTTGGGAATCTCAAAAAACAGTAGCCACCATATTCCTAGTCGACAAAATGGTCTTTGCCTTCTTCGGGGGACTTTCACCAGTCGTTGTCCATTATTTTGACTTCTGCTTCGATTCAGATGTATAGTGGTGGATTTATGTTTCATCCATGGTGACGAATCGGCACAAAAAGGCCTGCTCGTTTTTTCCATTTTTGCAGCAACTGATACAATACTCGCTTCAAACATTTGTAGAACGTGAACAACGCGTCGTTTTTGGCTGAAATTTCACCTATGCTAGTTTGAAAAGTGACACTTGATAGCCGTGATGTTACCAAATAATGGTAACAACACTTATCAAACGACGCACATGTATATATATATATATATATATATATATATGTGTGTGTGTAATTTAATGAAAAATAGAGAACATATTAGAGATTTTTTTTAATAGTTATTATTTATATATTTTTATAAATATATTTTATAATAATGCAATGTAAACTTATTTCAAGTTGATATTTCATTTGTCAAATAATATAAAATTCAAATGCCTGTGTGTATATATTTGGATATTTATGTAGTATTCCATTTACACATATATGCAAAATTTGTTTTTAATAGTTCCATATTCTTTTAGTTATAACTTTATACATTTATATATTTTATGGATATAATGTTAATAAAAAGAACATTATAAACTTAAATACAGATTATAAAAACATTGTAGGAGAATAATGTGATTTTCTTGAAGTATAGTACAAAAAAGTAATAAAATAAAGTAGAACGGATGAAATTTAACCAGTAAAGAAATAGTTTCTAATTGAAACAAGTGGATGGTACATTGATGTTTTTGTAAAGTACGACGAAAGAAAACTTAATTAGGTACTATACAACTCGTTATTCTCGACAATTAACTTAGAGCAACGTACAAAAAAGTACACATAGCTGTGTCTCATGTACGTACTTTTCGATTGATGGTGTAGGTGCAGGTGCTCACGTTATACACAGACTCTAAGCTGTCGCGTTGCGGGAAACCATCAGCGAACGCTATACAAGATCGTTCACATCCCAACAGGTGCGGTGGAACATGGTCGGTGAACTTTGTACCCCGAAGGCAATGTATCTATCAAATCGACCCCATTCACTTAAGTGCAGGTCGCCATTTTAGGCCGTTCGCCATTCTCTATACATATATGGTCCTCGTGTCAGTGTGTGCGAGTCTGTAAATAAGTATTTGTTGTCGCTTTTTTTTGTACCTGTGTGCGGTGTGTGACATTTTTAATGCTGGTAATGTTGGACGTCGCTTTCTCATCGTCAGCGTTATATTGAAAGTGGAATTGCACGTGCAAAGATCCATATATCACTATAATGTAACAGACTGACCGACCGTGTGTAAAAAGTTTATACGAAAGATACAAATTACATGGTAAGGACAACATGTATAGCTTATTATGTATAAAATATGTTTTATTTTTTTAAATTATAGTCTTGAGTTTTTATCTTTTATCATCATTTATTCATAATTATTTCTGTATCAACCACACACGACCACATTTTATTTAGATTTGTGCGCGTTTAAGAATGTTATTTATGTTGAAAACAAAAACAATATTGTAGATTCAATGAATATCAAAATAATTTTTGGCGTGCCTTCCATTATAAATTAAATATATTATTATATTTTAATGAATTGAAAAAAAGACATTAAAAATTATTTAATTCATTTCAAATACCCTTATTTTCGATATAAACACTTTTTCGAAGCATCTTCCCGAAAAAAATGTTTTTCAATAAAAGAAACTTTATAATGAGCTCGTGATGATTTCGAGCTATTTCCGAACATCCACATTAAGTACACAATCTCGAAGTTGGATTTTTTCGAGATCACAATACCCGCTCATTGACTTGAAGATGAACTAGAAACGTCGTCATAGCAACGCATAAAGAGCGATAAAGGATATTCTTTATGAATACATAAATTATATATTTACCAGTATGAAAATATGATACAGACATCAAAAGATATATCTTTCTTGTAGAGTAAAGAATACAAATTACGTTTAAAGTCACTTTGTGGAAGATATCTGTCGGAGGCATGCTGGGTTTTCTATAATTTCAACGGCGTTTTCACATGAATAATAAATAATCCTTTCTACATGTTTTACGTCTTTATTCGACTGTTTGATTATTTCAAACGATTTAAATAATATGAAAGTTGAGATGAATTATTCGATTAGTTAATAGGTTAAAAATACGAATGCAATATTCCAGTTAGTTCCAAGTATAGACTTTATTATCAGTTCAGTTTCTTATAATTGGTGTTATATTGTAAGGGTATGTTGGTCACTGACTTATTTTTATTTCACATCTTAATTACAGCTTCAGATTTCATTTTTAAATTAATTATTACGATTCCATAACTATGATATATATATATATATATATATATATATATATATATATATATATATACAGTGGCGGACTCAGGATTTAATCAGGGGGGGACTTGAACAAATACATTTTATTTTTAATGTGAATTCAATAAAATTCATTAGGTGGTTATTAAAATTTATTTAAAGAATAAAATCCAGTTTTCTTTTCTTTTTACAAAGTTCTTAAGAATTATTTCAGTTGTGCTTACATTAATCTCTCAATGTATATAGAAGTACTTTCGAGAGATGATTTTGTTTTGTTTTTTATTGTTTTTATTTTTTCATTTGGGGGTGTCAGGGCTCCTTCCCTCCCAGGTGCGTCACTGGATATATATATATATATATATATATATTATGTATAACATACATTTTGATTTCTTCTTAACAAACACATAATTGTTTTGTTATTAAATGATGTAAAAGATGATTGTTGTAAATTAAGAGATACTTTTATTTAAAATACTACAAATTAGGAATAATATAAGAGATATTCAAATATTTTTTTTAATATTTAAAGCTCCAAAAATAATTATTAGTTATTAATACATTGAAAAGAAATTTATATTCAAATAATCGTATAATTTTATAACATAATGTTGTTTTCTTTTGGATTTGTACTCTATTTGAAAAATCAAAGTTCACGTTGAGATAATTTCGAAAGAAGTTTTGAAGCAAAGCAGATAATTAATAGATGTTAGGTTGAACGATCGATTTCTATTAAGATAGAATCCTTTTTCAATTAAAAAAAATATAGGTGAACATACATCTCTATTTTGACTGGCGCATATATTTCAAGTTAGAACTTGGTTTTGTCATATTTTAAATTAGTCTTTGTATTCATCTAGTACTTAAATGAGAGTGAAGAATAAAATTAAAATATTTTATTATTTATTTACAAGGATTTCACATGACTGGAAATATAGTAATACAATCAGTTCTACTTATATAATCTATAAAAGGGATACCGAAGATTGAACACTTGTTTGATACTTTTAAATGCTTAAACCATTTAATTTATATTAAAATTTTCTTTTATTAAATACAATTTTTTGTTTGTATTGGAAATATTTTATGTTCGATTTTTAAGTAATTAATTACTTTAGAAAGACATAATTTTTTTTGAAACATTGTTATTTTCTTAAAAGATTTCATTACAGTTTATGAACTGAAAAACTATTTATGTTATATAAGCATTGATATTAATTTTGTAAAAAGTTTTCCATAAACTATAAGTATGAGTAATTAAAAAAATATGGATGACTAATGATAAATTTTATTTTTAAATTAATTATTTATAACTGACAATTAGTTAATGGCCGTTCTAAATTTGTATTATAATTAATTATCATTTTATGGGTGAAGAGATGACAGAATTATTTTATAATCAATTAGTATTTGATAATTAGTAATCATTAATTGTATTACCCATTGTTAAGGTATGTGTCAATAGGTGATAACAAATATATATATATATATATATATATATATATATATATATATATATAAGATTACAAGGTGGTTCAAATATCACACAAACATTATTTTTTTTATGACAATTAAATCTTAGAACTCCTTTTTTGTCGAATTACAAATTTCTAACTAAATATTATTACAACTCATCTCACATGATAATACTCTTGATTAAAAATTGGACAGATAAAAAATAAATTAATGGAAAATTAAAGAACAAATCAAAATAATTCAAAGCGATATACTTTCTTGTCGGAAACAATATTCGTAGATATAAATCATGTCTAAATTATATTTTAATTATTGACAACTTGACAGAAAATTTAGCGTCTGATCTTCATGGAATATTGTAATTTATTAAAAGTGTTTTCATTATTTATTTGTTTTTATAATCAGCACTTTTCAGTAAAAATAATTGCTTAAAAATGGTTAGTAAACATATTATAAATTATAAAACTTTAGTGGACAAATAAAACTTTAATATATTTTTTTCTAATAATTTATTATATATTTATACTATTTTTGACCAGTATAAAACATATTAGATACGGTAAATTTAATCATGTGTTCTCTTTGTTGTTTTATAATAATTGTTTAGAATTTATTATAAAACATATTTTTTAGTACAGACTCTTATACCAAAATTTATTTGTCTTATATTGATTATTTTTATTTAATTATATAATAATATTATATATAATAAAATATATAATAAAAATGAAATTAGGTTATAGAAAATAAACGAATTAATTTTAATGAATAGTACATTTTTATGATCTTCGTTGACAAGTAGAAAGTATTCGAAAGAAGAAGAAGAAGAAGGTATCAACTAGATACATCAAGATATAAAATTGACGGAAACGCCATTTTTAACATGAAATATTATATAAAAATTCTGTTCAAGTTCTACTTGACAATATATAAAAGTTATCCGCATATAAATTGTGTGACATATAAATCACGTTCATACCAACTCAACTGTCGTTTTATGTTTCTGGTACAATGGAGTGAAGTACACTATTTTACATTTACAGTCATTTGTGTTCACAAGTGAAATTGCAGTGTAGTTTAATAGTAATTTAGGTTAGCGAAATGGTAAATTTTACACTTTTATTGTAATTTATTTAGTGTATGTTTTGTTAATATTACACAAGGTCTGTTTTGATATAAATTTGCAAATGAACACTGTTTTTGTCGTTTATGATGAACTTGGTTTTATTATCAAACATTTTTTATCCTTAATTAAACATTTTTGTACCTTTATTTTGTTAATATTTATCTTTTATTTAATGACTATATATATATATATATTATATTTAAAAATAATAATTTAGATGTTAAAGAATATTCTTATAGCAATTTGTGCAATTCTTTAATTTTTTAAATTTATATCCATTTTGTTTTAACATTTATTTAAAAATCAAATAGTTCTGTGAAGTATCTTAGAATTTATAAAAGTTTATATTTTTTCGCGTTTTAGTTTATTTCTATGATTTTTGATTATAATTTACTGAGAAATTAAAAAAAAAGATAATTAAGAACATATCTTTTCAAGTTTTAAGATTAATTAATTAAACTCTTGACCATCTGAAATTTTCTAACACTGAATCTCATTCTCATACGTTTATGATAGAAAGTAGTCTTTTTTAAATATAAGTGTGTTTAAAAAAATTTAATTTTTATCATAAATAAAATTATATAGCTGATAAAGTTAAATATTGGAAACTTTATAATAATAAATAAATTCACCGATAATTCAATATATAAATAAGAAACGTTATTGTTTTTTAACGCGTTTAAATTAGAATAAATATTATCCATTTCGAAAATATATATTTTATATGAATAAAAACTGTATAACACCTTCGTACTGTTCTCTCAAAGTAAGGAAACTCATAAACTATTTAGACAAGATGTATCTACATGTATATACATATAATGCACGTAGATATTTGTGTATTAAAACAGTATGATATGCTCAATTTACGTTGTTTCTCAAGGGACAATAGAAACGTGCACTTGCATAATCAGTTTTTCTTGTTTGGGTTTGCGTTTCTTAGTGCATCGCAGAAAATATGTCCATTTAGCTGTATGTAGGAGGACAAACCGCAATTGGTACTTGTTTGAAGTAAGATACTGTTCTTGATAATAAATTATTTTCAAATTCTGTGCTGTTCGAATATACTGTCGTGTTAAATATATAATATTTTTTTAAATTATCTATATGCATTTAAATGTGTTATATATATATATATATATATGATTTAAATTTCATTAGTTTTAGAAGAGGTGAACAATTTTATAATAGAATGTTTTGAAATAAAGTTAATTTTTTGTTGTTGAAGTAAAAAATGAAAATTTGATGAAAATATTTAGATCTGTATACACGAGCGCGATTAGAAAAGTTTGCGGCCTAACTATGAAAGAATATAACTTGTGTTTTTAAATTACTTTTATTTTTCAATATGGCCCCCCTGAATGTACTTTATTCAGCGATGCTCTAGTGCTTTTATGTCATCCTAAAAATCCTTTTCTTGGAGATCCTCAAAATAACGATTCACTATTGCTAAGAGTTCTTCATCTGACGAAAATCATCTACCATCAAGGATTTTTTTATGTTTTGGGAACAGATGAAAATCTAAGAGGACAAAATCTGGAGAAAAGACTGGATGGGTCAGCAAGTCGTATTTCAATTCAGTTAGTTTTACCATAGATACATATTTACACTTTTACAGGGGCGTGCGTTGTACTGATGGAAAATAATATTTTTTTTTGATAAACCTGGTCTTTTCTCGAAAATTGTTTAATCGAGTCAATCCAAAAGTTTAACATAATACTCTTCCATTATCGGTTGAACCTTTGGAAGGTAGTTAATTAGCAAGATCCCTTTAGCATCTCAAAAAATTGAAGCCATAATTTTTCCAGCGGATAAAATTGATTTTGTTTGTTGACGGCGAAGAATCACTTGGATTCACCATGATTTCATTGCTTTGATTGTTGTTTTAACTCTGGAGTGTAATGGTGAATCCAAGTCACATCTGTAGTCACAAATCACCAGATAAAGTCAGTCGTATCGCTCTTAAATCGATCCAAACAGTCTTGGGAAATTTGTACTCGAATGTGTTTATGATCGATTGTCAGCAAACACGGCACCCATCTTGCCGATAGCTTTTTCACACTTAACTCTTCAGTTAGGGTGTGATACACGCGTTCATCTGAGACACACACAGTCTTAGTAATTTCGGACACCTTAATATGCCGATCCTGTAAGATAATATCGTGCACTTTGTGGATTATTTTTTCTGTAGTTGTAATTTTCGGATTTCCACTACGCCGGTTATCTTTTAAGCATGTACAGCCACATTTAAATTCAGTTGCCCACTTCTATACGGTTGTATATGAAGCTGTACTATCATCCAGTACATTTTTCATATCATTAAAGATTTCTGTTGGCGTTAATCTTTTTTGACAAAAAACTTTATCACCGTACGATGTTCAACTTATCCATTTCAATAACGACACAAAAAGATTTATTTAAATTTATGTTTGCAACAAACTGCTTGACACATTAATTATAGACTTTGAGGTTATGTATATATATATCGCTTTGTAATGCGCCACAAATATTTAAAATATAACTGTCACTTATATGCCATGTCGCGAACTTTTCAAATCACCCTCGTATATAACAGTTGTTAATATTTTAAATACTTAAATAAATAGAAATATAATTATTTTACCCGTCACATACATATAAAATCTTAATGTTATTTTTTAAAAAAAATTAAAAAAAATATTATAGATTTTCTATTTTTTTTATTTAAACTGGAAAGTGAATTTATCTACCGTGCTGAAAATTATATTATTAAGAAAATTATATTATATTATAAGATTGTGTTTGATTTCAGTACCTATTTTTTGAATATTTTTCTGTTTATTTATTATTCGGTGTAAAACCAGAATTTAACAAAAACATATTTCAACGAAAAAAATATAATACAGAATTAATTTCATTCTTTAAACTATTTCTGTACATTATTAAGCAACTATTACTTCATTGATTAAATTGTAGCTTTTTAAAAAGGACTTTCTCTAAATAAAATTTAAAAACTGCATTACAAACGTACACAGATGTGATTTGATATTTAATACCATTTACTGACTCAGTTACTTTATTTTTATGTTTTTTATTTGTAATTATATTTAGTTAATATTTTCAGAAGTAAATTTATTTGATATTTAAATGAAAATAAAATTATATATATATATATATATATATATATATATATATATATATACAGAGAGAAAGAGGAAAATTATTACGTACTTAATACAAAAATATTGGCAGAGAATATGGAACTGGCTCGTTAAAATGTGAAAATCAAACTAAATTGGTTCAATATTGCGAATGCACCGAAGAGAAAATTAACAAGATCGTTCTATCTTGATGTAGTGGATAGACAGTGTATTACTTGAGCCAGTCTAGATTGCGAGATGTTCCCGAGGGACAATAAAAAGAAGTCTGTTCGCCAAAGACTTATTTATTTATATTTTCTTTGCTACTATTTTATCTGCTGGAACTCTTCTTGATCCGTGTACTAATGTTGAAATATTGTTTTATAATTTCAATAGATATTTACAGCTGGTTTTTATAATTTGAAATTTCTTATTTATTTTGATAATATAGGAAAAAATACTATTGAAGTTTGTACATAGGATAATAATAAGTTGTATATAGGATAATAGTAAGTTAATATTTAATATAAAACTGTCCATATTTATAAATTCTAAATATTTTATTCTTTTATTTTGTTTTTTTTTTATTTGTATTATTTAATTTTGTAGTCATAATTAAATTATCTACAGTTTATTTATGTGAATAAAAAAAATATGTGCTTATAAAATATAACTTTAATCAAATAGTCTTTACTACGGAATAATGTTTGTAAATTTAAATTTTATGTATAAATTATTGTCTGTTGGCAAAAATATGAAAAGTAATATTTCTCGATTTTTCATATTCAAATTATTAGCAGAATATGTATTTCTTAAACATTTTCATAATTTACAGTTTTATGATAAAAAATTATAAATTATTAATACAAATATACTTTTAATTAATAATATTATGTAAAAATAATAAATAACTATTATATTCTTAATTGAAGATTAAAAACAATATTGATTTTAATAATTGAATTAGACTGAAGAAATTGTTTGATTTTTATATTGTATTCTAGGTTTGTTTTGTTATTTAATTTTATATAGTTTGAGGTAATTTAGAGATTTCGATCAGAAAAAATATTTTAAAAGTATTATAAATATATTTTGTAAGAATATTAACATTTTAGAAATTCTCACTTTGAAAAAGAGCGTATTTGTGTCAGTGTATATTGTATTGTAAGAGTGTATTTTGAATTAAGTATTGGACAAACACTCAAATGCAAACTTTGATTCTTTACAGTCAACGTTCATAAATATACCAGTAACTATTTAAGAGGAAATAAATTTCCTAAAACGATTCAAATTTAATATGAATGTCTAGTGCAAAATCTTCTTCCATATCAATTAAACGTATACGAGTTTGAAGATTTTATGTCTTTTCCAGATGTAATTTATTTTCACCACGTTAGTTTATATCCCAAAACGTTTTCAAACATGCACCTGAGCTTCGCAAACAGCTCTCATTGGCGTATTGTCGAATCCCATAAAACATTTATTCAGTACCTTCTTCGTCGCACTAAACATCAACAAAGAAAAGCAATTTATTGTTTGGCAAGTCGTAAATGAATGGCGCTGGAGTGCGAGGTGCGACATGCACTCTGTCTTTCGTACGTGTGGAGAATTTCCGATCACCAATATAGCTAACGGTTGCACGACAATTCTTCCTGAGTTAGTGTTCTGATAGTGCTTTCAGCGTCGGTATCATAAACACACCGCAGAAATTCTTCACATTAATTACGGTCATCGTGGATCTACCTCTCAATACTGCTTTTGTATCTATCGACTGACTATCAGTAATCAAAAAAATGTTAATTTTGTTCATTGTTAGATGAATGAAATAGAGATAGACTAATAATATATATATATATATATATATATATATATATATATATATATTATTGGACATATATATATATATATATATATATATATATATATATATATATCATCATCATCATCATCATCTTCAGCCCCTGTCAATCCACTGCTGGATAAAGGCCTCTTCCATGACTTTCCATTTTGTTCGATTCAGTGCCTCTCTTTTCCACAGTTTTCCAATAAAGATATATATATATATATATATATATATATATATATATATATACATTGATAATCACGTATACATGTCACATTTCACATTACTTTTACTGGTCAGTAACAAACTTTAAATGTGATAGATACAAAACTTAGTTATACTACTATATTGCGATTATAATTCATTTATAATACTTTGTCTATATATTTATTTAAATATAATGTAAGAAATAATTCTTACATTATATTTTTAAACTATATTTTAATTTCAAGTCTTTCGAAGCAATGCTTTAAAAATTTTATTTAATTGACCAATTATATATATATATATATATATATATATATATATATATATATATATATGTATGTATGTATGTATTTAGTATAATTGCGATCAATATGCTGATTGTAGTCATTCTCAATTAAACACAAAAATATATTTTATGAAAAATAACGAGATAAAAAGAGAGCGTGAAATAAATATTTAAATGATTATTTATGAATAAACACTAATTTTATATTTAAAAAAATTAAATAATGCATATATATATATATATATATATAAGTATACTTATAAATTTTTTATAGATACTGCCCTCCTCAAAATGAACTTCATATCTTTAATACCGACTTATTGCAAATGATCCTGACAAAATTTATCAAGATTTCACGCACGTGTGTCAAATTTATAAAAATATTTAAATGACACTTACTCCATAAAAAATATTCTTGTTCATTTTTTCTTCTTTTTATTACCCGCTTCAGAGCTTAACCGTAGTAATGCTCCATAAATAACGAAAACGTCATGTTTTCTTTAAAACAAAAATTTAAGCACTGAAAATTAGATCAAATAGTTTTCAGATATTAGAATTCATAACATATCCTATCCAATATTCTTTATCTAACTTAATGATAAACAGTTTTAAGTTAACTGTGTTGAAGATATCGTGAGTCTTAATGGTGCCTTACTATTAACAGAACGTTTATTTAACATTATAATTAGGGAAATGGGTCGCTGATCTTAGATATGTTTTAATAAGCTTTGTGAAGTTTCTCCATCCTAGGGCAATTATAATGGGATTTGTTATATACATATTTATATATATATATATATATATATATATATATATATATATAGAGAGAGAGAGAGAGAGAAGGAGAGGATTAGTAATAAAATATGCATTATTATGTAGCGTGTTAAATTTGATTTTAAATAATCATAATAATAATAACACTAATTTAGATCAAATAATAATAGTTATAAAAAATATTTTTGTATAATACTTGTCAAAAATACCACTTATATAATACTTTTGTAATACATAAACAAACATCAAATATAATTAAATGTGTGAAAAAACAATTTATAAATAAAATAAATATTTCGATTAGTATTTAATGAAAATAATAATTAAATTTGTCAACAAATTTAGTCCGGTTCTGATGTCACACTATATGTCTTCATTTATATCCTCGTTTATTGGTTAGAAAAGCAACGTACAAAGTTAGTAGAAAACCCCATTAGTTATTTCTCGTTTGACAGTTTCTCCCGATTATTGTCTATTTTTACGTTTTTTTTCCCTCTTGTTTTCGTACATCGACGTAACACTGACAAGAACGACGCTGTTCTTAAATTGGTTCACTCTATTGATCCCTTGATGAAGATTGTGTAGGAAGAAGTGAACCGTTCTGAGTATACTTCTTCGTTGGTAAATAATATAATCTTTCTAATTGTAAGATTAGCAAACATAGACACAAAGAAAAACGAAACAACTATCGAATTCAAGCGAAATGAACAACGTTATAATTTTTTGTTATCAAACACTGATTTGTTTATTTTATTCAAATGTTGTTTGGGAATAGTACAAAAGTATTCATTATCATTATGAGTTTGTTTTATTCTGAATTATTAAAATATACTTAAATATAAAAAATAATAAAAATATTAAATTATAACTTAATTGATATGTAATTACATTCATTTATGTGTTATTTAATTTTTTTATGCGAATTAAAAAGTATTTTTTGTATATTTTCCACTAAAAACGTCATTTTTTTGCAATAAATATGTATTTTAACAATAAATAAGTGTAACTAAGTGAAAATGAAACTAATTAAAACATAAAGTAAAATTTATGTTGTATTAGAAAGATGACAATTATTTTGTTCTTGTAGATCAGGAGTTCTTAACCTGTGTGATGTGCCTCCCCTGGTGAGGTGCAAAGAGGTTAATGGAGATATGTGATTGTCTTCTTTAAATTTTAGTAATTGCTTTTTTTTAACAATTAGTTTAGATTATACCCCGAATTTGTGGTGCTATTGATCATAAGCAATAACAAGTATCTCTTTATATGACACTGAGGACTTTAAGTAACTTCATAGTCGTGCTGAAAGATAAAAAGATGTTCTTGAAGAATACAATTTTCTTTACTATTTCTGCGTATATGAGGATGAGAAAATAAAATTTCAATGTCAATTACGTAATTTATCCATTATTTATTGCTTTTGGAAAGGAGAAGAGGTGTGAATTTTAAGTTTACTTTCAGGGGAGTTGTGAGATTAAAAAGGTTAAGAACCCCTGTCGTAGATGGTATAATATATATATATATATATATATATATATATATATATGTGTGTGTGTGTGTGTAATGATGATTTATCAATAATAACATTTAAAGATTTAATTTTAATAAGAGTTTTAAGTAAGTTTTAGGTAGTTATTTATAAAGTAATGTAATTTAAAATGTCACTTTCATAACTTTTGATTATAATTCTAAAATTTTAATTTCAACATGATGTATCTCCTTATACTTATTTACTTTTCAACTTGGAAATGTTATGTGCTATGAGGATTTAATTTATTAAAATATCGATTTATTTACTTTTTTATTAATGATAATATATATATATATATATATATATATATATATTGAATTTTTCTGAAGTTTTACATTGTTAGTAGAATTTCGTTTATGCCAAACTTTATTTCAAACAGACGATGTGTGACTGTCAACATATTCTGATATCCTTTTATGCACGAAATACCCAACTGCAATTTTCTGTGGACAGTGTCGTACATTCCTTCTGGATGTTTTGTATTCAGATGGATTTGTTTGTATTTAGATTTATGTTCAACTACTATTTGCTGAAGACAAAATATATTATCTATATTAGATTTTCGTTCAACTGTGGTGCTTGCGACTGCGATATATAAAGTTTTATTATATTCTATCAAATGTTTACGAGATAAAATATCTATCAAGATACGGCTGTGTCGTTTTAATTCATTTGAATTTGATATACTCGCTTTTTAGTTGAATCAAGATTTATAATAGAAATGTATTCAATATTTGTTTTATGTTTTCACTTTCACCTTAAATATTTGATTCAAAATTTAACGTTAGTCAACAAATGTCATAATAAATACATACATAAATACTCACTCTCTTTCTCTGCCTCTATCTCTCATATATATATATATATATATATATATATATATATATATAAATACTTAAATGTAGAGTGAAAACAAATAGATTTTAATTAAGGACTTAAATATTGCAAACTTTATTTTCGGATGAAATAATTTCAAACATAATGTATAACAAAAATATTATATTATTAATACTAATGTATGCACTTAGTCGAAGTAAATATTTGTAAAATTTATTTAAGTAACGTGTATATAAAAATATTTCTATTGAATTCAGTAATCAAGACTATTTATAATTTGTAATTACGTGTTTCACTATACAAACGGTAGATAGGTATTCAACATCTATTGAATTGCAACTAAAGTATCCTTTTGTGTTCTGTTGTTGAGTACAGTTGTAAATAGTAATTAAATTCTTTACCCTTTCAGATAGATACAAACTTTTGAATAAAGAAACAAATAGAAAATATTTATGCAATGTTTTTTTTTGCAAGTAAACACAAGAAAATTATTTCAAATGATATCATTAAAGTTAAGAGTCCAGAAAATAAAATAGCAAAAATATTATTAATACTCTCATCTTATATATATATATATATATATTATTTTAAAGACTGACTTGATCTTGTATGATATAAAATAAAAAAATGTTTTAAATGTATAAAAAATAGACGAATGGATTTAATTTATACAATTAGAAAGTATTGCAGTTATATGTGTGTATTTAATTTTAATACTGTAAAAATGTGATAATTTAACGTCCAATACCTGAATAATGACTGTACAAAAAAGCAAAATACATTGTTTTTTTTGTACAGCCATTTGTTTCCCGAATACTAACCTTTTTTTTCAATGAAAGTGTCATTTCATATTGTGGATGTTAATTTCATTTTAAAGGTGTATTTTTCGGTCTGTATTTTGGTAACATTGACTGGCATATTATATATATATTTATATATATATATATATATATACATATAAAATAATTTCGAATCGAGGAAGAGAATTATAAGTTTGATGTTTGTGTTTTCTTCCCTCGATTATTTGAAAAATTAGATTATTTGGAACATCATTTATTTATCAACAAACTACAATGTTTGATAATGACGTCACAAATATATATTTATTATTTCATAGATCATTATCGCTTTGTGGATATACCTACTCATAAATTTCATTAGAGAATAATTTTCATCAACGATTGGATGTCAAAGTCTTTCACCGATTAAGATTCTCTACAGTTTTAATTACAATCAGTGTGAATTTATTGACAGCTCGTTATTTGTGACTGTAGAGAAAAAGGGATATTGAAAATATTTTTATAAATGAGGTTGATAAAATAACCAAAAATTACATCTGTAACATGTTAAATTTCTTTGATATTTGAGTAAACTTTAAATGACATTAACTTGTTTACAGCTATTCTATAAAAAAAATGTTGAAACAACTGTTTATAGATTATTGTTTTGTACATCGCGTCATTTGAAAAGATTACAGTGTTTTACACATACACACAAATATATATATATATATATATATATATATATATATTTGTGTGTGACAATGTGTTTGTATGTATGCATGTAGTAGGTAAATTGAAACTAGATTTGATTTATGGAAAGCAATTCGAACTTTAGTTTGCGTTATGAGTGTAATAATAAACAAGTAAAAAAAGGTGTTTCAATCACATTCAGATGTGTTTGTTACTGACTGAATTATCGGGCGGCGTTAGTAAACTTGTTACAAATTGCGTTAGGGAACAAAATCAACTCATTACCGCCTCGTTGTGTGATTGATGCCGTTTTCCGAGAAACAGCATTTCGTTACCTTTTGTTCTGTAACAAGCTTCCTTTCCATCGAGTAAACAAACTTCGGAAGTATTTTCAACAGGTCACAACGCTAACGAGCCCTCTTTTCTGTATTCACCTTTCTCCGTTATTGTTTCATCATTATTTACGACTACGGTGATTATTTTTAGTTACTTGTTAACGTGCGCTTTGTCTCGCTATCTACTTTGCTTACTCGGTGAAGCTTCAGTCCGATCATGACTGATTAATTCCGGTTTAAACATTTCATAAAAATGAATAGAATTATAAGTATTTAATTGCAGTTATATATATATATATATATACATATATATATATATATATATATATATATATATATATATATATATATTCCTTAAGTGTACTTATCGACGATAAAGTGAAAATGATGTGAAATAGTTTTGTAAAACACATTTTTAGTAATTTTTGTCGTTTTAAATGTTATTATTTAGTAAGTCATAAGTAGTTTACCCACTATTTATTAATTTTTCGGTTTAAAAGTTATAATTACGATTTTTGAAGTTTTACTTAATAAATAATTAATTTACAAATCAATAAAATCATGGTAACATTTGAGATAATGTCCATTATTACACTGTTAAAGATGTTTATGAAATTTTCATTGAAATAACAAAAATATTTTGCATTGAAAATGAGATTAATATTTAAATGAACAATTCCATTATTTCCATCTTTTACTGTTAATTATGCAATAAACAGAGAAAAATAACACTACTGTTAATTGTACGTTTTGAAATTTCTATTTTAATAATTTATCGTTATTTTTTTATTATAAATCTGTAATAATAGTTAAAAAGAGATCAATTATATTATTAATTAATAGAACATTTAAACATTAACAGTTCACGTGAATAAAATTGTGTGTATTATAGCCTTGTCGATATTGACTCTGTGTAAAAAGACATTTCGTGACAGAAAACAGTCAATATCATGTTTTAAAATAGAAAACAAATTGCAAAATAACAGATGTATTTGAGAAATATCATTATCAGAAAAATATTACTAAAACAGCTTGTCAAAAATCAAATTTTTTCTTAAAACATTAAAAAAATGCCAATATCGAGATATTCTCTCTCCCTCTTCCTCTTTATATATATATATATACATATCATAGTTGTTAAAATATAGGTTTACTGAAATTTCCAAATTAATGCAGAATATTTATTTCAGTTATAACTTTATGAAAATATCTTTTAGAAAATATATTAAGATATATGTTGAAATAATGTGCACTGAATTTTAACTATTTTTGTAAAAATAAACGACCTTTTTTTAGAAATATATCAATTATGATTTTGGAAATGAAGGTAGAATAGATAAAAAATAGCAGTAAATTCCTTAACATGATAAATCATGCTGCCATTTTGAATAACTGGTTTGTAGATATTAATAGTAATGAAGTCGAAAATGAAAAGAACGGATTATTCTTATTACTTAAATCCTTTTATTTTTCGTGTTGTTTTTATAACAGAACATTATCGAAAATAAAATAAAGAATTTATAACTTTCTTGTTCTTGGAAAAAGCTTTTATGCACTTTTCATTTTTATTTTATTTTTTAAAAAAGTTTCATGCTAAAGCATTTCTAGTTGTTGGTAAATATTCTATTCGTTTTTCAGAGTTGTAAAATGTATATATTTTAAAATGGGAATAGTTATAGTAGAATATGGATAACATATTGAATGAACCGTTTTTTTTTTAACTTTGGAATAAATTTAGTATATATTATTAATTGGTGTACTATTATTTAGTTTTAAATTGACTAAATTTCGAACTGACCTAAAAATAAATCAAATAGTAATAAATTTTTCAATGGAAAATAGAATTTTTAAATTAAACACGATTTAAAATAAAGTATGATAATTAGTAATACAAAAATAGATTTATTTTTTGCGAGACAATACGCTGTTATTACACAAGAGTACTTTTGCGTTGTTTTGATAAAAATTCGTATCATTAATTCTGTTTTGTGAAGTTGTGTAATTGTCTTTTTCTTCAATGGAAGAAAATCAAATAAGGTTTCTTTTCAGAAATAATTTTGGGACGTTAAAATAAATAGTCTAATTTAGAAGAACTATCTACCAGATTTTTGGGACTGTGTATGATTCTGTGTATTGTATATTCTGTATATGTGTGTTTGTTGATAAATAGCATTGAACTGAAATCTTTCTTATTTTTCTTATAGTATTTCTGGCGTGAACGTTCTGTTAAAACGGGTATAAATGTAAAAGTGAGGCAGTAAAGTCACATGCATGATGCAATGCAATGCAATGTGGCTCTTACTATACAGTTGTGCAATAATTCAGCCGTAGAGAAAGCACGTTATGAAGCTTTTTGTTGTCGGGAAACACCTGTTGACTTGTTTCCGCAAGACCACTGACCAATGGTAATAAATCTGAAGCGCATCTGACCGTTAGAACAATGTAGGTCGGCCGAGGTGGTGTGCGACTACAACGCCCTTCGATCGGGGGGACGTCAAAGCACAAAAAATATATTCACTTTGTTGTTTCCGCCTATATTTGATTTCTTTGTACGTCTTCTATCGATTGTCAAGCTTGACATTTTTATTATAAATGATACATGGGTATTGAATTATAGTGTTTAAATATGTCACTAAATATGTTCCGAATGTCATATGACTTGAAATCGATACTATCAATAGTGATATATATGTGTATATATATATATATATATATATATATATATATATATATATATATATATGTATGTATATATGTATATATACATAATGTATATTAAAATTAAATAAATAAAAAAAAACAGATATATGTATGAAGTAAAAAAAATACATGAACGAATTTATAGTATTGATTGTTAGTTTTATCATAGAATAATTATTGAAAAAAATTCCAACTAAAATTTGTTTACTAAACTGTTATTGCTTTATTTGAAAATTAGTACTTTTATATCAAAATTAAAAACATTGGTCACAAAACAAATTAAAAATCGAGCAAGTATATCTTCATCTATGTGAACTTTTATTAAAAAATAAATAATGTTCAGACTGTTGAAAAATGTGTATAATTGTCTGCTATAATAGAGGAAGTTGTAGTCTGTTGGTTGGCATGACAGTGATCGATGGATATTGAATTTTTTCTATCTTTACTGATAGCTCCTTTTCATTAAAAAAAGGATTGTCTGAAAGGTTTGTAAACATTGATATAAACGGTTTAGCAAAATAATTTATAAAGAAATCTTTTACACTATTATAAAGAAACATAACACTTATTTTTAACTTATAATATTTTTCAGTATAAGACTATACAAATTATTAGGTTGGTGCAAAAATAATTCCGGTTTTTATCATTATAAGTTTGGCGTCGATTTTTCTAGTTACCGTTATCTTTTGTTATAGTCATGTGATAGATCATTGTAAATAATGAAATTAGCATTATTGATTTCAGATTATGTCTATTGTTTTCATTCTTTAGTACTGTTGGATATAATCTCTTATATTAGTCATGGAAAAAGCAAATTCGCGCGATTTTATTGCAGGAGTTTAAATTGGAACTGCTAGAAATATCAAATTTGTTTTTGGCGAAGAGTCAGTTAGTGAATGTACAGCTAACACTGGTTCAAAAAATTTCGTAATGGAAACGAAAGCGTTGATGATGAGGAGGATCGTGGATGTCCTTCAGCTATAGACAACAATGATTTAAGAAACATTATTGAAGCGGACCCACGTAAAACAACTCAAAAGGTGGTAGAAAAAATCAATGTTGATCATTTAATAGTTGTTCGACATTTGAGCCTAATTGGAGGAACAAAAAAGCTGAATAACTGGGTGCCGTATGAACTAAACGAACATTTGTAGCTTGGCGATACTAAGTCTGCTATGCGTTTCTTTTGTGTAACAATAATGATCCCATTCTTGATCGCATTGTCACATGTGATGAGAAGTGAATTCTCTACAACAAACGGAAAGGTTCATCACAGTTGGTAGATCGAGGCGAAGCACCAAAACAGTTTCTTAAACCGAAGCTTCATAAAAAAAAGATCAAGCATCAGCACAAAGCGATTTCGATGAATTCCTTAATTCCAGGACTCCAGAATTCTATCTTGTAGGAATAAACAAACTTGTGTGCAGGCTAATGGACTTTATTTTGATTAATAAATATAATTTCTAACTGATACATGCGCCTTTATACTCGATACGTAAAAATCGCAATTATTTTTGCACCAATCTAATATAAACATATTTTAATGTTACTTTTAACTAAGAGTAAATAATGAACGTAAGAAATACATAAATAAAATTATTAAAGATAAAAATAGTTCTAAGCTTTAAGGATTACTTCAAATGAAATGCTTCGTATGAACATAATAAAAGGAAAGAAAATCTACAAGTACGTCAGAGAAAAAGCTAAAAATACTTCAATGGACAAGAAACCATAAGATTGTATACAAAATTGCCAGACAATTATTTTCCATTTATTCGCTGTATACCTTGTCAGTATTTTAAATTAAATAAATTATGTAATAATATACCATAGCTGCAAAAACAAACAAACAAAATATAAATTTAAATTAAATAATATATATATATATATATATATATATATATATATATATATATATATATACATATAAGTGCCAAGATGAAATTTCGTATTCCTTTTATTTAACATTATAATTCGATTCTTTTAATAAAATTGTGTATATTATATTTTATGTGCATAATGTATTTAATTTCAATAATATTGTTTAAAAACAGTACGTAATTTCCTTTATGTTATTACGGCTGTATATAATAACACATATGAATAATTTTTAGTATGCAGTTAATATTCTAACATAACAGGCAATAATTTTAATTCTTATAAAGTATTACATCATGTATGGTGTTAGTTATTTATTGGGGTTTTACGGATTTAGACAGCTGAGGTTTTTAGCACCCGATTTATGTGTGGCGTCTGTTATTGTTTTTGAATTTAGTATCGTAAAATATCTAATATATAAAAATAGTTTCAATACATATGTCAGTTCAGATTATGGATAGCGTTATTAAAATATTCGCGTTATATTAAGATATTAAATTTGTATGTCAAATATATTTTTCTGATTGTCCGATTTAATGTAAAATAAGTAATGTTAATTTGATTTAATCTGACGTCTTGATCTGATCTTCCATTCCCTTGATTTAAACTATATTTTTATTTTCTATGAAAAAACTCAAATTGTTTTGATAGTAAGGAAATACTAGATAAATGCTAGGTGAATTCGGCATTGGCGGTTTTCAGATCTAGGCTTCGTTATTTATTGTAAATTAATACAAAATGAAAAGTTTTTTATGTCACAAAATAGTAAAATGAATTAATGTATTTATCTTATATTGTATATTCTGTTCTGTTTTATATGCCAGTGAAATGTATCGAATGAAATAAAATATATGGTGTCAGTATTTGTTATTAAAATCATATTTTAAAACTTTTTTATAATATAAATACCATATGCTAAATAATGTGAATAATTTGTTATAAAATATTGAACGCATCTATTGAAAATACGAAACACTGAATAGTGTATGTATTTCCAACAGGTCATGTAATCATGTCTTTTGTGTAGAAATATAAATTCGAAACGATATTACTAGCTTTGTATACGAAACACATTTAGTTATGTAACGTTTACTTGCAGTATAGGTTCGGCTATTCTCTTTAGTACCGTAGCATTTAGTTCCTTTAGAATTGTGACAGTGTGTTGTGCGTGGAGTGTAATGTTATCATATAAAAATTGAAGGTTTGTGTATTATAATTCTATTTTTTTTATAGCATTTATATTGTTTTTTATGAAAATTATATTAATAATTTTTCGGAATAATTATTAGATGTGTATATATATATATATGAATGTATATACGAGTATGTGTATGTATATATGTATGTGTATATGTATATATATATATATATATATATATATATATATATATATATATATGTGTGTGTGTGTGTGGAGCTGTATTTGTTTGCAAGTATTTAAAATAATGATTATTAAAAATTCATAAACGAAGCAAGAATGTTAAATATGAAACAGAATTATTAACCGCTAAATCTGATATAACTTTACATTACATACTAATTTAAATAATTGGCGTTTATATGTTTTTATCAAATTATCAAGCAAAGTACATGATTACATTATGTTCTAATAATAAACAAAAATATTAAATACGAAAACAAAAATGTGCTCGTTCCTCTTTGTGTACAAATTCTAATTCTTCGTGTTTGCTTAAAAAATACCGATGTCTGACATGTTAACAGAGAATGAGTAATTTTAATCTGAAAATGCACACAAAACCCTTTCAAAAAATAACGTACGAACGAGAACCACACCCATAGGCAGTCCATTAAATGCACACCCACAACAGTGTTGTTCACGTCTAATATTATTTCGAGGCAGCCAAGTAAACATTATGAGTCGCTTCACCTGCTGCAAGAGTGGCGCCATCACCATCAAACGTCGTACGCTTTGCACTAGATACCATCAGTAATCAGAGAACGAGTAAAGTGGTGCACCCCCTCACCACGATCTATAATGCCCACCGAACCACTTCCTTCGCTTTTCGCGCAGTCTTTTCTTGCAGCAGGAATCTGAGTCGCGCGTTATGTGAAAACCTGTAATTTGTTGCGTTGATGATACCACTTTGCGGATTATCTGCGAAATTGCTTCTATTTTTATATTTTTTTTAACTTGCGATTTTTTGATCACGTTTAAATAATCTACATGAAGCTTCAAAACATACGTTTTATAGTATCGATGAAGAGTGGCGGTGATGATGATGATGATGAATTGATTGATAAAAACCAATTTGTAATTTGAGTGACAGTCGACTGATAAAATTATTAGTGACGTAGTTTTTAAATAATTATCAAACAGTTCCTTCTTACATTTAAGGAATATTTTTTAATGATTTAAGAATTTTATTCCTATTATTCTTTAAAAAATCAATTTGAAAATAAAAAGAATAAGAGACATTAGCGCTACTGTTAAGCGTTATTAATATATTCAATATATCAAAATATTACGCCTAAAATTTTTTTTGGTGTTTCCTCTCAAATGAATATTTGGTGAATAAATTGTCATTTTACTGTTATTCTCAACTGAAGATACTGCTTTTTCTCATTTATCATTAAGATTAACATAAATATTATATCTTGTTAAAATTTTAAATAATTAACAAATTGGGCATTAGTAAATTTTAGAATAAGTATATATATATATAATTTTTTTTCTAATTTACGGGTGGAATATTAATATTTTTTTTTATTTCAGTGTATGGAGTGGGTGGTAAAATTAAGAAGAGATTGCTTTGGTGAGTACTTGTAACGATTTTATCATGCTTGTATGTCTTTTCATCTTGAAAGATGATTGAATTATTTTTTGGTATTTATCGTTTTTTCAATTATTCTTTTAAAATCGAGTGTGTTGAGTAGCTACATTAAAGCCATATTAAAATATTGAATTCGAAATGAATGTAACTGATTATCGCGATTTTAGACTTCATTTATATTAACTGACACTGCACATTACAGTAGTCACATTTCTGCAATCTGTCGCGTTAAAAGGTTGCCCATTTGGAAGCACGAATTCATAAATTTCTTTTGTTAAAAAAACGTGTTGTCAGAGCGTAGTAAATGTTCCCTTTTATACGATAAGTTATAACGGATTATCAAATACAATGCTCCATACTAACAATGTTTTATACTTAGAATCAGTTATATTTGAATGACGGTATATTAAAATATATTACATGTATGTATTTAACATACAGGAAGACATATGTATATAATTTTATAATTATTAATTGTGTAGTTGTATTTAAAAAAAATAAATGTCATTAAGAAATAAAAACGAATTTTATATATTGAAGAATAACGTTTGTTAGTACATGTGTACTATGAACATAATTAAATTGTAGTAGTAGTAATACACAATATGTAACATTATATAGTATTCTTTAATGAATTGGGTTTCAGATTTGTGGAAATATTCAAGTTTAAATAAGATATTTGAAATCGAATGTTTTTAATACGGTTTTTTCATTTAATTTTTCTACTTATTTTACAAGGGCTTGTATATTTTTGTTTAATTTGTTTATACATTTTATTTGATTGTATGGATAAAAATATTGCTTAATTATTTTTAATATAAGAAATATACCTTTATTTGTATAGGTAGCATTTTTAACTGTTTTTTTTAAATGTAATCATTGGTTTATAAAAATACATTTTATACATTTAATTTTTTTCAAAACCTTTTAACAAGTAATTAAATTTCAATGTTATAACACATTATTAATCATGTTTATGGCATTTTTGAACTTTATGTATGGATTTATTTTATGAAATTGCTAATTTTATAAACAATAATAGTTCATTTTTTTTTTTTTTAATACTGATAGAAACAATCTTTCTCTCTCTCTCTCTCTATATATATAATGAGTGTGTGTTGATATATATATATATATATATTGAAAATAAATTTAAGGGATTGTAATAATTAAAATCGACTCCAAGAAAGTATATTTTTATTTATAAAAATTAAAGATGCCCTCACAAAAAATACATGTAGATTTTTTATAATGAACTAAACTAATAATTTCTGACTAGTTCTAATTATTTACATTTTAATATTTTGAAATCCGTATATTATAAATGAAAATGTTTTTCTTAAAATAAAAATTTTCAATTAAAATTATTAGTTAGTAGATTGCAAAAATCGATTATTTTAAATATATATATGAAGCATATTATAAAATGTGAATATTAAATGAATTTATTGAGTGATTATATGATCATTGAAAAATATTTTTAAGTACTAAGGAATGTATTACAATACTGAAGTGATTATAACTTCCATATATATGTTATTTTTACTTTTTTTTAAAAGATAGGATACATTTATTTAAACTAGTTTACTTTGTCATAGTTAACACCTAATACTTGTTATCACTTTGTGTTTTATAGTCAAGAGTCTAATACATAAGATTGTACCTGTTTGAATTTATACCAAAATTTTCAATTTTTTTAATACATGGAATATAATATACAATGTTACATTATTTAGTTACATTTTGTCTTCAGTAAAATATAAATTAAAAAATTAATAATTGTATTTTAAAATTTCATGGATTTTTTTCACACTTTTGACCGCTTGCTGAGATTGTGACCCTCAATACCAATACTACATTTACTAGCTAAGTCTTCTGAGCTTGGATTACTTCTTCGTTTTCTAGTTTGTGTTGGTGATTCTTGTCTTAGTTTTTCAATATCATTAAATATAACTTGAGCTCCACCACTTGTAGTTGATACTACATCAGCCTGTAAATATGTATTTTTTTGTTAGATATGTATTTTATTGTATTATAAGCTGTCTGAGAACGAAATTGACTTTATATATATATATATATATAAATTATGAATTTTAGAGAAATACTTTTTTAAATATTATATTAAGTAAAATAATTCAATTTATTTACAAATTATTAAAATACAGTTATTAAAACACATTAATTACAGTTACTATATAGTATTATGTACCTTATAAACATGAGTTTCAACTTCTCCATCTGTATCAGGTTCTTGTGAAATAAGACAATATTTTGAAATTTGTTTATCAGTGACATATTTTGCATCAGTGAGTTTTGTTAATGTTTTAGTTTTTTTCATTTGTGGTTGCATGAGAGTTCCAAGTGGTGTAGCTAATGCTGCTCTATGTTCTAGCCATTTTTCATTACCTACTGATCGGGACCTTCGATGACGTAATTCAGCCCCTGTTCCAATCTGATAAAGAGTACATAATTAGTTAAATAAGCCAATTATTTTTAAACTATTTTAAATTTCTTACTCGTCTTGGAGTGCAGTAAGGCATTTGATTTTCTTTTCTTTCAACATCTTTCATGGAGCGAGTTTCTGTTCGACACTCTTGAGTTCCTAATGTACTTGAACTCGGTACTGGAGTTTTAGTGTCTAAGATCTGTTGAACCAGTCGTAACTTTTGATCTTTTTCTCGTAAACATAACTGAAATAACAGATATTAAATTTGAATAATACATAATGGAATTAAATAAAACATTTTTTATTAATCTATTCATACTTTTAATCGTTCTTGATGTTCTCGATATTTTTGTTCATATTCCTGATTAATTTTTTCACTGCATGCTTCAAATTTATCTGTTAGTTTTTTCTTCTGTTTTTCTTTTTCAAGTGTTGCTTGGCCGAGTAACATATCTTTTTCAGATAGAGCAACTTTTAGCGATAGTATTTCTTCATTTTTTTCATCGATTTGATTTAATAATTGATGCCGTTCAGCTTCTAAATTCATTAATTTCTGTTCTAAATTACCGATTTTATTTTCATTTTGATGCACTACAGCTTTTAAACTGTTTCGTTCTGTTGACGATATCATCGATTCATTTTCCCAATCGATAAGATTTTGACGGAACTGATCTTGTCTAGTTTGAAATTCTTCTAACATCTCTTTACGCTTTGCTATTCTAAATTCGAGATTTAATATTATCTTTTTTATGATATCATCTGCTTCTGGATCACTTAAACGAAGCGGAGGCAAGGGAACGCCCATATTATAAACAAGTTTATAATCGATTTCTTTTTCAGCTCGCACTTTATTTTCTTCAGATAACTGATTAATAGCAATTTTGAATAATTGATTGACTTTACGTCGTCCTCTCATCAATTCTGGATCTTCTACTTTTAGAGGCGTTGGCCGAGCTATTTGCACATCTTGTGTCATTTCAGCAAACTTCATGACATGTATTGATTCATCATAATCTTCGACTCTTGGATTAACACAAACAATCATTCTAACATGTCCTTCTCCTTCAAAGAAATTTTTAAACAGATGTGTCAATTTAGATTCTCTGTACGGAACCATTCGGTTTTCACCAGAGATTTGATTTTCACGAAGTACTTCGAGGCAATTGCGTAATGTGAGAAGAGATGAGTTTATACTCGATGCTTCTTTAAGCCTCGCACCAATATTTTTAGTACGATTTGACCTTTCGCTACCAGCTAAATCTACAAGTGATAACTGACTGACATTAATAAGGTTCTTGTTTAGGATAACATGTTCGCCTTTTTGATCAACAGGAGCTTGAACTAGGCGAACTGTAAATATTGAGTGACTACGACTTGACTCTGCATTTAATTCTGTATGCGCCATCCGTTTTCGTTTTTGACCTGTATAAAATAAATCAAAAGCTTCTGATGGTGTTTTAACTTCTACTTCTACAACACCATGTACAAACATATTGCGTTTACAATCCTCACGAATGATTTTATTTTGCAAACATCTGAAAAATAATTAAATAAATTTAAATTAGTTAGTTTATCTCTCTTTGTGTATATATGTATATATTACATTACTTACAACAAAGGATTAATACTTACTTTTGATTACTTTCTTCCAATAGATCATAAACACCATTATTATAAATCTCAACATAGCTGATAAATACACCAAAAGTATTATCTTCTTCAATACCTTCTATTTTTAATGAGTTATCATCTGATGAACTTCCTAAACTAGGATCAGATAATGCTCTGAAATTAGAAAAATGACGTTATTAAGAAAAAATAAATTTTATACAACAATTTACTTTTTTATCAGTTTTCCGTTTCTTGTGAATTTTTCTTTAGCATCTCTGCGTCTGTCTTGTAAAGCATCCAGTTCACTTTGAACATCAAAACCGTTTAAACCATCTGCTTTAAAGACATATTTTTCTGCTTGATATGCACTTATATTATTAAAGAGCAAGTTGATGGCACGTGGCATTATTCCTGCTCCATTACTGTCACCTGTCATTGTATATGTTTTGCCACTTCCAGTTACACCATATGTAAATAAAAGACCATTTTTTCCTCTAACTAATCCTTCCACCAAGCCTCTTCCAACACGGTCAAATATCTTAAATAAATACCATTATAACAATCATGGGCATTTTTTTACAATCATTATTTATTACAAAATACTTACTTCTTTTTGTGTTGAATCGGCAACAAAAACATGTTTAAACATATATTGAGTTTCTTTTGTAACATTTGCACGATAATTTGTTGCACCTTCTGGAGGAATAACACACACGACCGAAGAAGATAACACTTGCATACATACTTTTTCATTATCTTCAATTGATCGAAGCCTGCAATACACTTCAACAGGTTCCTTATCAATTAAATTGTTTTCTTGACGAACACGACCTGGTGTTTTTGGCGTTCGTGGAGGTAATTTATTACGACTATAATATAAAACATTAGTTTAAATGTAACTTTCAAAGTTTACACACTTTTAATAATACTTACGTCGGCTTCATAGTTAAATGTCGTTTACATAGAAACTTTCCAAACAGTTAAATAAACAGAGTATTTGACGGTTGAAATTGTTTTCAAACTTGTACACTATTTTGATTGGTCTGATCGTATAACTGAAAAATGTTATAATACCAACTGCAGAAAATGTAAATGTCATGATGATGTTAACCTAATAATTAGAAATGTCAAATCAGTTTCATTTTATTTAAGTAAATTGTATACATACATACATCTATCTATCTATCTATATATATATATATATATATATATATATATATATATATATATATATATATATATATATATATATATATCTGCTATTACCTATAAAAAATAATTTTATAAAGGCTATGTTGAAAGATGGTCATTAAATCAAACTACGGTCCTAATAAAAGTAATATGTAAGTCCAATTAGTAATTTTGTAGCATTTCAATAGCAAAATAATTCAGTAAGTTAATAGTAAATTATGGCTTTTGTTATAAAAATAATTATTCGTATGTTTTTATAGGTTATATTGTGCAGGTATTATTGAGAATTATATGTGCTTGCCATATTCGTATGAATATAGATGCATCTGTATAAAATTCAGAAATAAACATAACAACTAAATTAGTTAATCTTCTATAAATATTTTTTTATAAATTTAAGTATAAGTTTTTATATAATATATATATATAAATATGCTTTAGTAACAACAAACAGAAGTACTTTTAAATATAATGACTGATTTATTTTTATTCCCAGTTCTAATTCAATTTATAATACAAAATCGTTACTAATTAGAGAATATATGTTAATAATAGTCATAAAGAAGATATACTTTTTGATCAATATTTATTTATTATTTAAGCAATTTCTTTGAAATGTTGATAGTTATATTTAAAATCAAATTTTTTAAGAACAATATTTACCCATATTTCTTTTGGTACTTATTCTAATTGAATACAGTAGACATCAAAATGAATTGAAAATATTAATACATACGTGACAGCATTTAAAAAAATAACGTGCAATCCGATAGGATGCCTTAATCATTCCAGACATTATAGTATTTTTTTTTAATATATAATAAATTTTATAAATTTTTAATAATTGAGGATCATTTAATACTATTTTTTAAAATATAATTTAATTAAACGAAATTGAGACGTTCATTAGCATTGAAAGGTTAATAGTCTTGTCAATAAACGTGTGAAATGTATTAATGAAAATACCATACATTTGCAAATGTTATTTTAAATCAACTATTTGTTATATATACCGTGTTGGATATATTTTTAGGGAAATTCGGTAAATTTCGGAAGAATGAATAAGAACTAACTAGAAAGTAAATTGAATCGTATAATTTTTTCATAGTTGATTTTATTTGAATTCTATTGAAATAAATAAAAAAATGTATGTATATTTTAGACTTTTGCAAAAGGTTGTAATACACCATGGGCATATTTTTAGGAACAATCATTATTTCCGTATAAACAAAACTACTAAATCTACTTTTTAACTATTTCATTAAACTAATTTATACTTTTTTAATATTTTGTCGTGTTTTTTTATTTTTAATAACTTCTTGATAACGTTTAGGCATTTATTCCACTAAACTTTGGTAACACTCTAATGGAATAGATTACACTTTTTCCACTTAGGTCCAGATTTTCTTAATGCTTTCTTTTTGATTTCAATCATTTATCACCATATTTCTAAAACGCTGAACAATTCTAGTAATTTCCCTTCTTCATTCCCCAAAGCTTGTACTATTCTCCTCTGATCTACCGAACAGTTCTTTATTCCTCTCCCAATTTTTAAACAGGAACGAATAATTAATAAAATAGTTATTTTTCTACAAAATGGTATTACCCGCCTTAGAAAGATTTTTCTTTTCGCGAATATAAAGTTATTTTTTAAGTAAATGTAAAATCAAACGGCGTTCCTATAAATGTGATCAACTTCTTTTGGTAATTAAAACAAAATGTTGGAATTTCCAGAAAATAGGAACACAAATTATCATACGTGAAGATTGTTGCAGATGCAAGTCTTGTACTATGCTTATCAATAGATGGGCGTTTTATAGTAGCCAAATTAATTTGTGAAATTTTGAAAAATGTAAATACGTTCTCAGTGCTTCTAAAGATATGTTCATCACTATATATATATATATTTAATGTAAATAGTTATGGAATTTTTTGTTATAGAATTTTATATCTTTTTATATTTAATGTTATTTGAAAAATGTTAGATTAACAAAAAATAGTTATACGCGCTAAAATGTACAATCATTAAAAATAATTGTTCGAAGTCATAAATATAATGTTCATAGTATGATAAAATTAATGTTATTACGATCGACTCGAGCCATGAAGTATTCGTATTGTCATGTAATAAAAACAACAATAATGTTTATTATTTACATTCTTCAGACGAATATATCCATATATGATGTGTTCATGATCATATATTATAACGTCGACGAGAAGGCATCAACCAATACAAATGGTCATTTTGTTGAAACGAAAATGTCTACTATAGTCGTTGCTAATACAAATTCACCCCACGAAAATCCTAGCAAAATTTACATGACAATGCCTCCACGCAAAGCCGGAATGTAACGCTTTTCGACTTCCGTTTCGCCGTTCTCCAAAAGCGTGCTCAACTATTGACGGGCGAACATGATAGCGTTGATCTCATAACGATCGAAAATGCGGAAAGTTTTATTGATGCGATAGGGAAGACCATTATAACAGAAATAAACACAGTTATGCCATGATAGAATGTCGCGGCGGTGTAATATGTATCGCCCAACACTTTAGTATGTTTGTATTTATTGCTGTATCGAAACGAGACGGACTTGTAGCAAACCTAGTTGTTCGGCTTCGGTTAGGGTAATTAATTATATCTAATTTATCGTGTCTAAAAATACTCTTTTCGTTATGTTACAACGGGCGTTGTTTTTATGTTTACAAACGTATAGACATTTTACAGAGAACTAAAAATAATTGTAGTATTTTCATTAATTTTTTTATTCATTGGTTTATGTAATAAAATTGTTAGTATTTTTCTCCCCATACAAACTATGTTACGAACAGTTAAAAAACAGATCATATTATAAACAAGTTTTTAATGAATTTTTCATAATATATCTATATTTTTAAGCACACCATTGAAATGTTTTGATTTAGGAAATTAGAATTATAATTTGGTTATATTGTCTTATTACAACACCATAATTTAAGCTAATAGTTATTAAAAAATAATATAATAGTTCAGTTTAAAATTACTATTACAAACTTGCCATTATATACTGGCTAGTATATTACGTAATTTGTTTCATTTTGGATAAATATTTTGTCTTTTATAGAAAACACGAAGCGATGTTTCGATTTCGTATCTAATTTCGCTTTCACTTGTGATGAAGTAATTAATAAAAAATATATAGGAAAGTAACCGCTTGATCATTTTTGAAAAACCTAAAAAATTGATTTTGTGTTAATCTATTTTTTAAAAATACACAGTTTGTCTCTGAGCTGGTTTAAAAAACAATTTATTTTTAAGCAATTCATTTTTTTATTGTATATTCTTCAAATTATAATACGTTTGCAGCATAATATTAATAACGATTATTAATCTTTTTTCAAAATATTTTTTAAAGTTAGTTGTGATCTTTTGCATGTTTTCAATGTAATAACGCGTGCCTTTTATTTTCAATTTTAATTTAGGAAATATTGAACAAGTAAAAATGACAAATAATGATTAAGAATCACTAAACAAAAACAAATGAACTATAATGGATTTGTGAGCTTAGGCGTAGTAATGAAAGAACAGCCAATAGTTTTGTTATCGATACTACATGTGAATTCTTCGAATTGTTGCCAAAATACTTCAGTGCTTCCAAGTAATAGTTTTCTATTCCTATAAATAATCTGAATAATCTAAATCAATGACTTAAAGCACTTAGGAATGCGATTGGATAGACTGTGTACATTAAATTATTATTATTGGTAAATAAATATAAACAAAAGATTCCGTTTATGCATTTTTAAGTAAAGTAACATTATTGAAACTAGTTTGTATGAAATGAAATTAACTTCAACATTATTTTTTCACATGTTTTAATTAAAATATATTAGCGTATTTATTATATAAAATACATTTACTTACCATTCTATTAGTGAATGCTTTAAATTTATAAATATATGTAATGAAATAAATTAAATATTAAAATATAATTTATTGAAATTTAAATTTACTTCATTATAGAAACTAAAAAAGCATCTAAATGTTATATATATATATATATTCATCATAATAAGGCTCTTTTGTTCCAATGCTGGATGGAGGGCTCTTCCAAAACTTTCTAGTTTAAACGATTTTGTATATTTTTTTACATAAATTTTCTTATTTCCTTATCCCATCTGTTTATTGGTCTCTTCTTAGATTTTTTTTTAAATTATTGATTACCAATCAATAACTTCTCTTGTTCATAAATTGTTTTCTCTTCTTGCAATCTATCCCGGTAATTTCCATTTTAAACTCTTCACTCTTCTTATTATGTCTGTAACTCTAATTTGTTTTCGTATCATCCTGTTCTTTTCTTATCTCTTGTTATTCCTAACATACATTTTCCTATATTTCTCTGCGCTGTTTTAATTCGTTGCACTGTTTTGGGGTTAAGAACCCATGTTTCACTTCCGTAGGTCAGTACAGGTACAGTTAGATGGTTGTTATGTATATATATGTATATATATATATATATATATATATATATATATTACAAACATGCACAACTAAATAAATCGTAAATAGATTCAATGAACAATATCTGAAAAAAATGCAAAAGCACTGTATAATACCTGTTCAGCATTTCAATAAAGAGATTTAATAAACGTATTCGGTATTAATAATTGATAAATTTGAATGTTGTGGTATTCAAATGACATATATGTATGTATAAAAATTGAAGTAAATCGTATTTTCACTTCTGTAAAATTTAATCCTCTTTTATATGGCTATATTGCGAAATGCCAAAGAGTGAATTGCAATATACATATATATATATATATATATATATATATATATATATATATATTAAGAAGCGTATCGATTAAGAGCGAAGTTGTGTCTGCAATTTAGGTCCCCGTTCATATTCCTCGCTAGTATGTGTATCCTGTTCTGTTCTATAATTGCTGACATGATAAAGTCATTTATCATTGGAGTGACGTCAAGAAATACACACTACGATGTTTTCGAGAAAACAGTGAAACTTCCCTATTGACTTTAGTACAAAGCGTATCTTCAAATATTTTTTTAAATAAAGCTTATTTTTTGATCGGTTGCAGATAATGTCTAGGTACTATATGTATAAATTAATCACACTGATACTAATTACATACATACATGAATATATACATGCATATATATATATATATATCTATATAAATATATATATATGTATATATATATATATATAATATATATATATATATATATATATATATAATTAAATTTGTTGCAAAAGAACCTTACAAACAATAGAGGAAAAATAAAAAAATACGCATTTTCAGATCTTAACATTCAAGTTGATATTCAGTACGAGTGAAGAATATATATGTGGTTAAAGGTGTGAATTGAATTTTTTTTCTTAGAATGAATTTTAATATTTTTGTATTGAATATCCAATCATTGTGACCTTGGCAATACCTGAATTGAATATAAAAGTTCACCAAAATGCCAATTATTAATCTCATATGTATACATATGAATACGTGTATGCATGGATATATACGTTTCTCTCTCCCTCTCTCTCTCCCTCTCTCTCTCTCTATCTATCTATCTATATATATATTCTCACACACACACATTTATGTATACATGCTATACATTTTCTGTATTTATAAATCTTTTTATTTTTGTTAATGGAAAGGACCATATTAATTAAGATTTGTCTAATATTTTTCATTTGATCCTTTAAATTAAAAATTATGATAATTAGAAATAGTTTTTTTTTTACTGATTGTTACTATATAATAATAATGCATAGAAAATAATTGTTTGTATGGTTTTGTTTAGGTATCATGTATTCTTTTCATGATTTGTTTAAATGAAAAAAATACTTTGTAATTATTGAATAATGACGGACATACTAACCTTTTTTGAAACTATTTTTAAACTATTAATTAAAAAATTCTCATATGGGAGTATTTTCTTCATAGTATAGTGATATTTTAAATAAATGTGAGATTTATATAGTTGAAACAAGAATCTTATATTTTCATATATGTTTATCCTTGTTATAAAAATTTCATTTTTATTTTTTTTATAAATATTTTTAAGTCTCTCTCTCTCTCTCTCTCTCTCTCTATATATATATATCACACACACACATGCATGAATACAAATAAAATGAAAGGAAAATCCTTCCAATATCAGAATGGAAACACAGTAAAACATTTTTATTTACCAATTTTGTTTACCAATCTATCCTAATTTGATCATACGACTTACTAGTGAATGACAAGTAGCTTTTAGTAAGAGAAGAGTTACGTCGCGATCGATATATGTATTTATATACACATGCACGACCTTATTTATTAAAAATAATTTATATTTAAATATTTTTCTGCGCCTTGGCGCTCTGTGGATGATTGTTTCCCTATGCAATAATTATTTATTGAACATTAATGACCAGATATATTTTTATGGTTTGGTGGTAAAAAAAAGTATTTATTTGACAAAGTAATTTATATTTATTTATTGTTATTATTTAAATTCGTTTCTCAAAGAACTAGATTATCTGTATTGAATAAAAATGAAAGTAATGAGTGGTACTATATTTGATATTTTTGTCAAAATATCGTTTCTTCATTTTCAATATCTAACGATACGTTTTAATCAAGTGTCGAGTCAAATACTAAGTAGCACTAAATAGTGTTAAATCGTTATTTTCGATAAGATTATTAACACCATGTTTTTAAATATAAATTCTTGTATGAATATTATTACACAAAAAAAATCATGTGTGTATAATTCTTAATAAATGATTTAAGAATCTTCTTTTATTGCCGTACTATAATTTTTATCTAAAAAAATGATTTTTATAGTTCTTATTTCGGCTGGTATCAATTAAAACTGTTATAAAAAAGAAAAAAAATGTTGTTCAGAAAATGTCAGGTGTTTTAGTCGATTTTTTTCTGCAGTACATTTGTCATTATCGCTGTGTCATTAGAGTGGGCGTTATTATGAAGTAACACACACTTACTGATCGATGACTGGTTTCATGTTGTAATGATTACTATTGTGAAAATGTCTTTTTGTTTTTGGAAAGTGTTGATCCATCCAAATTACTTATAGCGTTCGTAATGAACAGTTTAAATTTTTTATTCGATGAAAAAAATATTCAAAAATTAATTACTCTTGAATTACGATATAAGGATAGTAGATAAATAATTGATTTTAGTTTCATGTTCAGTTATTGTACAAAGACAACACTACTTCGTTATATAGACGGATGTTGATTATTGTCATTGTTTTATAGACAGTGAAATATATATATTTTTTTTGCAATGAAATGATTTTCATTCGAATACGTTTATTTCATTTTGTGTTTGTTAGATTTGCAATTCGTAAAATATGTATTTTTCTTCTCTCTCTTTTTCTCTCTCTCCCTATATATACATACACATATATACGTTTTAATGCATTTTTGAAGCTTCGTAAAACCAGTTTTATAATACTCCTCTCCCTTATATATATATATATATATATATATATATATATGTGTGTGTGTATGTATAATACAAATTAATATTAACTTCATATAAAAGATTCAATAAACATAAATTAATTAATTAAAAACCAGTTATTATCTCTGTAATAGAATGGCTAATGTTCAATAGTTACACTACGAGTATATAATATATTTAATTGTATAAATAAAGTACAAATTATACCACTTAAACTGTAATTACATCGCTCCGTTAAAACGTAGTTTATCGATTTGTGGAGTTTATGTAACTGCGCTTTTGTGCGTTTTATTCATATTTAAGTTCATATATATATATATATATATATATATATATATATATATATATGGTGTGTATGTAAGTGTACATGTTATTTAAAACATGTATTCACACGTATTGCATGTAAAAGTGTGCGTATGTATGTACTTAATTGAAGCGTTCGTGAATTGCGATATTGACATTCATTTAAGAATCTGAATCCTCTTTAAACACTTTCTATCATGTAAATATTTCTTAATTTTCCTATTGAATAAAACATGGCGTGCTCGTGGCTTGGAATTTATGGGAAACTGAAGTTATAGATTAATTATATACAAACAAGGAACATGAAGAATTTTTTAAACAGAGGTAATTTTAACAAGTTAGGAAATCGACCTTTATAATACATTTATTTAACAAATTTACTGTCAGATATTTTTTTTAATTTCGTGTGTTATTATTTTAGAGTTTTGTTCATATATATATATATATATATATATATATATATATGTGTGTGTGTGTGTACGTGTGTATATGTTTTTTATATGTATATAACATCATAATTCGTCGAAACAAATGAATGCAATTTATTTACTGCAATCTATGTCTGCAAGAATGACCAGTAGACATTCCCCGTCACTGTGACTTTTCGTATTTCTTCCGAAAGAACTCATAAATTCAACCGGATGGTAGACGAGGAAAGTCAAGGTCGATAAAAGCATAGAAGAGGGGCACTGTGGTTGTATCACTAGCATGGGGTCAGTGTATTTTCCCGACCTTATAATTCGTATCAGTTTGCGCATGATTCAACTTTTTTTTTATTCCGTATAATGGCTGTACAACTTTTATTAAAAAAAGAAAATTATACCATATTGTTTTTTCTTTCACCACAGTTTTATGTAATCTTCTTCATTATTGCTGATGTTCCAGTACCTTTTTTTAAACGCAATTAGTAAGTTTTCAAAAACTTGCTAGTTTAATGATTAGTAAGTGTTTAATTTAATTACGTCAAACTGAAAAGTAGAACGGTTTGAGAGTAAAAAAGTTCTGAGAACAACTAAATAGAAGTGACATTTCAACAGTTGATGTAACTGCATTTAATGAACTTTATTTGATTAAATTGTTTTAACGTTTTATATTAATTGTGATTATTTTTCATCCTTTTTTGAAGTAGAATAATTTATATATATATATATAAATTACTTTTATATAATCATTATATTTAAATAAATATTTTTTCGTTCTTTTTTTTTAAATATAATAAAGATATTATTACATATATTTTAATTGATTTGTATGATGTTGATAACCAAGTAAAATACTTGAATTAAATAATATAAATTTGATTTTTATAAACAAAATTATTATATTTTTCTGAAAAAAATCAAGACAAAAATCACTTAATAAAAAGGGTTGAATTCAGTTAATAAATTATCAAAATATTATTTAAAGTATACATTATTTAAGTGTAAAAAAGATATTTTATTGACGAAAATTTCAATAGTAATTTAAAATAAACTTTAAAATTTAATGTATTCATTAAAAAACTTATTATTAGAAGTAGAATTACTGTTCGGAACAAACATTATATTTAATAAAATTTACATTTTAGTTCCAGATCGTAGTTTTGAAAGTATATACTATATGGAAAATAGTCTTGAGAGAAGAAGAAATATAATTAAAATGGTTCACGTGTGTGATATTTTTAATTTTATATGTAAATTTTAAAATAGTCCACTTCAAATATTTACAGAAAACATACACATAAGTATATTTAAAATAAGGACCATGTTTTATATCAATTTAAAGTATTGATAATGGATTTAGCACCCCTGTATTTTTATTATCTGATGTATAACTTTTACTAAAAAAATATAAAAAAAATCACTGAGAAATAAATGTGTTATGCATGCAAACATTCATCATTTTTCTCATTGGTGTAGGTAGCTTCATAAGGTAGCTTCATAAGAAATGTTGAATATTATGCAAATAGTAATGTCAAAATTTGAGATTCTACTTAGAACACGTGTATATATATATATATATATATATATATATATATATATATATATATATATATATATATTACCATTTATAAGAGTTTCAACGGTAGTTTTTCAACCTTTTGAATGCCACCCTTAAACTTACTCGACATACAATTTAATATATTAAATGTAACATTTTTTTATCGAAATATGTTGAAATATAATTGAAAAAATAATTAGTAGATTTAAATTTCAGTTTAATTTCATGAAATATGTTCAGTTAAACCAATTATAACTAAGCTAATCAACAAGAATATTTTTTTTTATTAAAAATTGTGTTCAATTTAAAAGTAAATACTTTTTTTTAGAAACTGAATATGTAGTATTCTATATAAATCATTATTTTTTTTAGATATTTTAAATAATAACTTATATTAGTTTTATGAAGATTATTTTACAAATAGTTAATGATAATAATTAATAAGTTATTAATAATCAATCCATTATTAATAATTGACAGCTAATAATTAGTTAATAGTTGTGTTCTTGTTTTATGATTAATGGTTGTTGTATATTGTGTTAGATGATAGTATTATAATGTGTATTTGTAACACAGGGGTTGAAATTGTCTTATATAATAAAAAAATTCAGATTACACCTTGTAGTATATAAATTATAATTTTTTTACAAATCTATTAGACAGTTTATATGAGTAAAATTCTCTAGAAACATTATTACAACAAATATATTAAATTATTTGAAAAATTTCATTATTTTTTTTTAATTAACAGTTTAATGTCTAGTATGGGCAATTAAATTATGTCGTTAGATAAAATATAATTTTTGGAGTATTTAAATAAAAAAAATCATATAGTTTTAAAATAAAGTAATTGGATCTTAATTTTCAACGACATTGCATATATATATATATATATATATATATATATATATATATATATACATTACATAAATTTGATTTTTGTTTGCGCAACTGGTATTATTAAAGAAATAACTATTGTCAGTTGATACAAACGGGTATATAAATTATGGTTTATTTCTTATATATATGTTTTGTATAATTTGTAATTTTAATTTAGAACAGAAAAAATATTTTCGATAATAACAAAAATATTAAAAACTGGCCAATAAATGCATATATATATACACAGTAGACCCTCGTTGAACGACCATAATTGGTGCAGGACTAACGGTCGTTGTATAAAGCATTTATAATATGTAAACCTTCTAATTAGTGCAGTTTCCAAAATCTAACCGTACGTTAGATAAAATTTAATTTTAAGTGTATGTATAATAAATTATTTTTCTTTATCTTTTATTACTAATAATCTGTTTTTATTCGATGGTGCCCCATACCAGCAATTTACCAATTCCGATCTTTAGAAAAAAATCACCCTCCATGAAGATTTCTGATAATTCACTACTAGAAGGGGAATCAATTCTAGCCCCCTTCGTGGCAGTGGCACTGAGTTGGAAGGAACCTGAGGCTTTGTGAGAAACCTTTCAAGAATGGACTGCCTTTACCTATTTGTTTTCAATTTGTAAAAGTAAACAATTAGATTGTCCTCAATTTGGAATATATGAACTTCAGTCTTTTTAATTTTCGGATGGAATTTCATTTTATTTTTAACAATTTCCCATGCACTTAACAAGTTTTTTAATTTGTTACTACTCATAACATGTGGATCTTCTTTAACTTTATTCTCCCCACTATCTTTTCTCACTTCAATCACCTCCTCTAACTGCTGTAGTTCCTCTGTTGTCAGCTCCTGATGATGATCTTCAACAAATTTAAGTATTGAACATCATCATGATCAGCAGCATATTGGACTATTATGGCCTCCAGGAGGTGTTTAGTGTACATACAGTGACATCACTCCATGCATTCACAATCAATTTCACA
The DNA here is from genome assembly GCA_034766995.1 of Acanthacorydalis orientalis. Taxonomy (NCBI): domain Eukaryota; kingdom Metazoa; phylum Arthropoda; class Insecta; order Megaloptera; family Corydalidae; genus Acanthacorydalis; species Acanthacorydalis orientalis. The sequence continues at coordinate 17,408,900 of CM068313.1, read as the reverse complement.
GCATGGAGGATGTTATAATGCTTTTTCCAAAACCTTTTAAAGGCCGTTTCATTATTCCCCATCACGGTGTAGTGCAGTCAGTCAGGGTTGTTATTTCGTGAGATATGATCCTCTTGTAGTGAGTAATGTGTGCTTCATGAAGCCCGGTCATTGTACGATCAGTCGTTCGGCGAGGGTCTACTGTATATGACTATGTCTATCTGTCTATTCATATCTCTCTCTCTCTTTCTATCTATCTATATATATATATATATATATATATATATATATATATATATATTGTACATGTAGAATAAATTTATATACATGATCGTTACGTTTATATATTATTCATAAATGAATATATTTGAATGTAGAATTGATTGAAAATAAACTATAAATTATTATTAGTGTGTTCAATAATCGATTTTGATATTACTACATTATGTACGTAGTATCGTTTACACGTTGTGTTTTATTTCATTATTAATGTGATATTTTTATATTGCTGTATTTTCAAAGGTACATTATTTTGATGTATTGCTCGGTTTAGTATAAGAAAGAATAATGAGCAAGTGTATTTTTTCATGATACGCGATACGTTTTAAAACGTTTCAAATATATTACGTCGGTGTTTGGTCGTGAGTCTAAATATACATTATTCACATGTTTCGACTTTTTCTCGATGGTCGCTTCTAGCATTTTGACGTTGAATGTCTAATAAAAGTATTTTCTCTCTTTATACATAAACATAAAAACATTTTTTCGAATTGTGAGTTATTATTTATTATTGTAAAATTATTTCATATTTGATGACATTTTTTTTTATAATATGACATTTAATAGGCAACTATAGTTTTAGTTTGGTATTTGAGAAGAATTTTACCTTTGTTAAATGAAGAATAAAATGAAGATTTTAGTGTTTCATGTTGTTGTAAGATTTTATCTAATAAAAAATACAATTATTCAGGTTAAGAAATTATATTTCATGAAATCTGAAAGAAAATTATTTTCAGTCTCTTATAGTTTTGTTAGTTTTTGAGATTGTTTTTTTTTTTTTATTTAAAACATTACCCGTCGAATAATTATGTAATTCGAAACATTGTCATCACTTAGAAAATAAATTTATTATATTAGAGTAATTATTGTAATAGTTACACGTTTTAGAATTAAATAAATTCTGATTAATATGAAATACTTTAAAGTATTTCTGGGCATAGATACACTTGATTTAAAAGGTAGATTCCGGTTTAATCTTAAATGAAAAAATGTCTAATCTCTTAAAACATGTACACTTTTTTAACAAATTTAAATTTTTAAAAATTATAAAGATTTAATTTTATGAAACGTTTGGCATAGTATTATTTTTCTGAAAAATAATATGTCTGTTTAAAAAATCAAAACAAATTCAGAATTGTTAGTTTTTCATTTATTGATTTTTTTTAGTTGGTTAACAGATAAAGTCATTATTACTTTGCTTGGAGTGTGATGGATATTAATTAGGTTGTTAGATTTATTGAATTTCAAAACAAAAATGTTGTATCTATTTTTGAAATTTGGGTCGTTAAGTATAGTATTAATAAAAATGGTTATTCAATAATCAAATTCGTATTATAATTTACGTAGGTGATTAAAAAAATGAAAAAGTAGATATGTAAAGTTTTCACATGCAAATATTTTAATTTTTATATGTATACCTTAGGTTGGTAGAACAATAATTCCGGTTTATGAACTTTAAATTCATATATATTTTTCTCTGTAGTTGTTTTAAGTGGTTCAGAACTGTTTGATGACTAACGCCTAACTTTTATGTAGGCTCTCGAATTATTGTGCATGGTTCTGATTCAACTAACGCCTGCAGTTGGTCGTTATGAACTGAAGGACGCCCGGGACTTTCATCTTTAACACTCTCGACTCTAGTATGAATTTTTTGGAAACACCATTGAATCGTACATTCCTTAACAATACCCACTCCAAAAGCATCATTTAGTTTTCGAGTAGTTTCTACTTCTCTACCATCCGTTTTGAACGTGTACAAAAAAATTCTGTATTTGCTTCTTTTCCATTTTTAAATCAATGGCCCAATTTGAAGAAAAAAATAATAAAATTAAAGTTGATGTTACCAAAATACAGACTGAAAACTGCTCTTTAAAATGATATTAACATGAACACGAAGAACTGACACTTTCATTGAAAAAAATAATGTTCAAATTCAGAAAACAGAAATGAGCAGTTATTTTCCTATCAACCTAATATCTATATTTTATTTTTCAATAAATGTTTTCTTTTTATTGCAATAATTTTGGCACATAAAATTAGGAAAATAATATTTATATTTTTTATTTATAAAATTAATACTATTATATATATTTTTTTAATTTCATTCTGGGTATTAGTTTAGTGAAGAGATTATTAGTTTATCTAGAATAATGTAAGTTGATGATAATGATATAAGTTGAAATATGAATTTTATTATGATAATCATTTATTGTCCGTATTTGAATACGGTACATTTTTTTATTTTTGACAATATATTTATGTCGGTTCTAAATTATTAACTTATAAAATATTTGTAAACTTATCATATTCGTTTCAAATTGTGTAACTTTGAACCAATCGTTTTCTTAATGAAAATTGACAGAGTTTGAAGTTGAGTTTAAATTCACGAGTCAGTGTTTCTGAGAGCTATGTTTACCACAAGTTCTGCTGTTTCAAATATACGAGGGTCGCTGTAAAAGTTTTGGGTTTGGGTATGAAAATGCAATTGTTTTAAATTTTATATTAAAGGAAAGAATGAGGTAACATTATTCTACGTACAAAAGTTTCAGTCGACCTTTGTATGTGATAAAATATGTACTAAACGCCAATTCTTCAGTTTTATTTTTAGCTATTGGTAAGCATTCATATCCAGTACAGTGAATAAATATTGAAGAATTAACTAATTGTTGACCTACAAAATCAATATTAATTGGTACACATGTATATATTCATTATGAATTACACGATGATAAATTGAAATATAAAACGTTTAACTATATCATATGCTTTTGTTATACAATTAAAATAAAACCGTTCCGTGATAATTTTCAACGTTGAGCTTTTGTTTTGTATTCATTTCAAGTAATCTAGATTCGGCAATAAAAAAAAAACGTTCAATTAACAAATAGCAGCGTGGACTTCGTTTATATCTATATTTATGTGAGTAGTGAACATGTTCTAGATTCAAATGGCTTTGCAGATATTTAATGTGTTTAACCAGTGTGTAGTATTTGTTTTCACGTTTCGAAATACGTTCAGAATTTGCTTTCAAAGTAATGGAAGCACGCGTGATCGATTTGTTGTGAAATTAAATTTATATCGGGTACAGATATTTCTGGAAAAAATATTTGATTTATGTAAATACACAATCGTAAGCAAATGTTAGGCCTTTACAATATATATACATACACACACAAGCCTAACATTTGTTTAAGATTGTGTATTTACATAAATCAAATATTTAATATTTATACTTTGAATACATTTTCAAGTATGTATATTATTTATAATATTTCTACTTTGAAACAAAGCACATTTTGAATTAATTGAATACCGATTTCTTTTACAACTAGCATCTGTTTATATTATCCCATTCTCTAGCTATTACTATTAAAGCAATAATTCAAAAACTTAATATAATTAAACCAAATTATATTAAATCTAAACCAAAACCTATTCCTAAATGTATAAATATATAATTATTCATTACATTAAAAATAAATAAAAAAGAAATAAAAAATATTACCTGAAAAATTCAAAAAAATTTTTTTAAATAAACTAATGGGATATCTGTATATTGTATCTCGTAAAAATTTTTCGAGTTTAAAAATATCACAATTTTATTTTACTTGTTTCAATATTTACAATGAATTTATTGATTTTTTCTATTTAATTTTTGGAGAGAAAATCCAAAATAGTCTTCTTAGTTTAAAAAATGAAGGAAATATGTTCTATTTTTGTCAAGAAAATTTCCTATTTTAAAGAACATATTCGGTTTGTATACAAGAAATCTTAAAATGAAGTTATTATATAATAAATAAAATAATAAAAGAGTGAAAAATATATCAATTGTTAATTGTAGATGATATCATGAAACATGTAATTTAAAAATAATATGTTGTTTTATGTTATGAAATATGACAATGTTAATTTAATTCTTTATATTTTTCTACGTCCCATTTTTATCATATTTTTGATTAAAATCAAAAATAAAAGAATACTTTTAAAATTACACATACGTATCACGAAAAAAAATTAGATAATTTGTTTTGAGATTGTTATATTAACGATATTTGTTTTGTATTTATCATTCAGTGTTTACATTTAGTGTCGAGAGCCTTCGTTTCAGTTTTTTAAACGTTCCATCAATGACAAAATTGTAATATATAAAAGATGTGTTCCTTTTATGAACATACACTATAAGAATAATATTTCTCTATAGAACTATTAATTATTTTACATGATTCCAGTGATATTTTTGTAATGTATGTATTTTTATCCTGGCACCTCATTAATAAAAAAAATATTCTATGATTTATTATGTAGTATCGATACATGTAAATGAAATGTTGAAAATTTCCTGTTAGATAATGTTATTAATTATTCAGTAGGATATGAACTCTAAATAAGATCAAATGTAAGATTTATTAGTATAACTGGTAAATTTTTATTTGGAATTTTATCACGATGTTTAATTTACGACGAAAAGATATTTTTTTAATTTTTATGCATTGATTATTTTTTATTTGATCTTTATACTATCGACGATGCGTGAAATAATCAAGTCCGTTCCCTTTCATTTAAGTCAAAATAATTTAAACTTTAGTTAATTAATCGTTGATAACGAATTTAATTGACTCTTTTAATGCATTTTTTTAATTTAATTTGAGTAAATATTTATCTCTCGCGGAAAATAATCAATTCGAATAAAATATAACACTTTAAACAATTAATCTAAATTAGCATAAAATAACTTAGAATATATTTTAGAAAGTATTCAGTGGATTTTTATATTACATTTGATCTGACTTTTTGTTTCGAAACCTAATTTATGTTTTATATAGTTCTTGTGTCCATTAGAATGAAAATGTTTAAAAAAACATGAAAGCAATTACAATTTCAAACTTTTTGTACAACATGGAATATATATATATATATATATATATATATATATTAAAGAATTATAATTTAACAAAAATAAAAAAAAATGAATTTAAATTCTAGTAAAAATGATGTAAATATCATTTTTGATTTTTCAATTAAAGCATATTTTTATAGATTAGAGATTTGTTTGAAACAATTCCAATAACATAAATAAAATATTCTCTAATTAGTGAACTATATTCTGTTATTTAACGGTACCATTTTAAAATCGAAATGTTAACAATTATAATTATTCTTGAAAATAATTATTGTTCTATTTATTATTCAATCTTTAATGTACTTCCGCCAATTAAACTTCTCGTTCACCATAATAAGTAGAATGATATAGTATGAAATTATATTTTTTATATTAAAATATATAATTATGTTAATCCATTTCTTGCTTGGCTATAAACTTTTTTCTTTTCATAAAAAGATTCATATATTAATATTTTGGTAGTTCTAAATTTCCCATATATAAAAATAAACACAGTATAAATAGTTTTTTGATATATTATCAGTTCTAAGTATTTTATAACCACTGACATGCAACATACTTTCATTCAATGATAGTAAAAATATATTAATTTTAATGTGAAAAGCACAAACAATAATGTGAGCACAATAAAACTATTATAAATGAGTTCGTGTGAACTGTGCGTAAACATTTTCCAAACAACAAATCGAAATATGTCACCGCTATGTTTGAAAAATGTCAGTACTCTGTTTCGCTATATTTGTTGTTAACCTCATTCTATTGTTTGTACAATGTTATATTTTTAAATGTATAGGTATGTTTGTATATATATATATATATATATATATATATATATATATAATAAATTACATATTATTTTATAATAAAAAGTGTTCAAACTGAGAAAAATTTTGTATTAATAATATATATTAATATTTCAATACTTCTATAATATATTATTATTGTTAAAAATGAATATATTTTCCTAAATAAATAAATTAAAGTCGTTTTAGCGTTCAAGTGTACATCTTCACTACAATAAAATTTCCAAAAATATTCAAATTAATTAGTGTTCAAATTAATTCGGTACTTTTTTTTTATAGAAAATGATGTTTATAGAAAAATGGAATACTTTTAAATTATCAAAATATCCTCTATTATTTTGTATAACTTTGCTTCATCTGTCGGATAACTAATGAACCCCTTGTCAAGAAAGTATGACCGCTTTAAGCCGTTGAAGTTGTAGTGCATTTTCGGATATCTTCGACTGTTTTAGTTTTTTTTTTCATGTTTTATACGCCACAACACCTTTATTCAAAGCTGAACAAATCATTCCCATAACTTCATCAGCATTTTTTTGAATGCGAAAATTATACAGCGCTTAATTTGCTGTTCTTCGGATGCCATCGTGTCCACTATTGTCTTGTGCGATAATACCAACTGCTTGGCCAAGATATATAGTGTTTGAAAATATTAAGATTGGCAGTTCAAAACCCTAAAACGACAAGAAAATATTTAATTTAAAATCGAGTTATGATTGATTCAATTTGAAGGTACAAAATTTATTTTTATACTTAATATAATGTATGATCGAGATATGATTTGAAATAAGTAAATATATTTTTAATAGTCTAAGAAAATTTATAAGTGAAGATAATTTTCAATTAAAAATTGTTTAAAAAAAGTGTCATTATAATTAATTCAATAGTCTTTTTCGTAGTTCTTCGATTATGAATGAAATAATTGTTTAATTACAATTCTCTAGTCTTTTCAGTTCAATAGCATTTAAAAGTGTAAAAAAATATTATTTTCTATATTCAAGTACTATGTTTTTCTCTCACTGACTACATATGTTGCAAGTTTCGCAATATCGTCTCAAAAGACACTTTAGTATATATTTTTATTAAATGTGGTATTAAAGAAAATAAAAAGTTGCTTTCATAAGAGACGTGATTTTAAATCTTTTTTTTATTTATTTGAGTCCACATATATATATATATATATATTTGTGTGTGTATATATATATATATATATATAAGCATACATAATATATGTTTGTGTGTTATTTTATAATTTATATTTGTTTAATGTGGGTAATAACTTTCACGTTTAGATATACATTTTATTTCAATTCACAATTTTGATGTTTTTAAATTATTTCGGGCATACTAAAGATTTTAAACGTATTTTAACTCTATTTTAAAATAATTTACATTTATTAATAGATATTATAAAAGTTTTAATCAAGTGTACTATTGATGAAGTATATATATATATATATATATATATATACACATATTACTTTTAAGTACATACACACATCGTATATAAAATTCACCTCTAAGTATATTTGACGCAGCTATTTTAGAAACTGTCAACATGAGATTTAAATTATTTTTTTGTTAGAATTAAGCGACTTGAATATATGAAGTTTAATTGTGTCTTTTAAAATAAATAAAATAAAATTCAAAATAAATAAATGTATTTTCATTTTAATATTTTATGAACTATATAAAATGAAGCAAACAATTAAATATTTTTTATCTACATATATTCATACACATCTATATATATGTATATACATATATATAATGTGTGTGTGTGTTTTTATACGTAATGTGTTAGTATTGTCTGTGCAAGTAAAATGAAGTACATATGAACGATTAAAATTTATATATAGACAGAAAATAAAACAGAACAAAGCGTGGGTGGATGTGATGTGGGTGCAATTTAACTCATGGGCACTTCTTAACTCTTTCTATTGGTGTCATGCGACGCAGTGCGGCTTTGCGAACACACAACAAACAGGGTAATTTTACTGTGGGGGCCGCACGTGCGTCTGGCACGTGCTATCCAGACAAGAAACTGATGTACGTGCACTGAGTTCGACCGCGCAGATAAACTGTGTCTGTCAGCGAAAATACACGCACGTCTCGGCTGCGTTAGCTCCCTTGTGTCATTGCAACAATAGTCTTCTGTCTTGTGTTTCACCGAATCCGACCATACATTGTACGTGGAAAACTTGTGATTGATTCCGGTATCTTGCAAGTTCATTATTTTTTATATTGCTTTGATGGAACGGAAAAATGGATTATATATATATATATATATATATATATATATATATACATACATCCAAACACATACACACAAACTTATGTAGACATATTCAAGTAACTTTTGTGTGCTGATATTTCCTTCTAAAATTAAATATCTTCCTACATTTTCTCTCCCCTATCAATATCTCTCTCTCTTTCTAACTATATGTGTATATATATATATATATATATATATATACTAGGAGGCTTCGCCCCCTGCTCGCTTCGCTCCTCAATCTCTGGACTCGCTGTAGTCTCCCACTTGTCAATTATAAGCATAAACATGTAACCGAATGAAACAATAGACATATCAAATAAGTCGATGTCATGGATTTATATATATAATATGTATGTATGTTAGTTTATATATATAATCAAAATTATCCACAAAAAATTCCGATAATGTCAACTTATTTATTTATGACGTCGAGATTTCATGGTGCCCAAACATGTTTATCTCATATAAAGCAGCAACGTTGTGATAATGATTATATAGACATAAATGGGTTTAAAAATATGTTTATTGTTTCATTGGGTTACATGTATAGGTTTATAATTGACATGAAGGCAACCTTAATTGGATTATTTTAGATTTTACAGAAAAATATTTTTGTCTTTTACTAATTTTTAAGGTAGAAAATAGAGTAAAAATAGTTATGTCTATAATTTAAAATCCTCGCTCAGTGGCGTCTCTTTTTAAAGTAAAATATTAATAATTAAATATTTCAAGATATAAGAATGCTATTGTTCACAGTCCTTTTTATGTTTGCGTTATTTTGTGTACAGAAACTAGGTTTAATAATTCATCTGAACTTGTTACGTTACTGCTGAATTAAATATTTTTTAAAAATAGACAATACTAGTAATAGAGAAGTAGATTGTTATAACTTCATACGTAGAATTTTACGATTTATATGATAAACTGACGTTGTTGTCTTACTTTCTGTGTATTTACATTTTTTAAACTGTAAAAAAATCTTAACATGTATGGAAAAATATAATTTCCTAATATTAATGAATATGATTAAATAATTCTAAAATTATTATTTATTCTATATCTATTTAAGGCACTAACAAAAAATTATTTACTATTTTAAAGTGATTATAAATTTTTTTTCTAATAAATAATATGATTATTAAATGTAATGTTTTAGAAAAAAATGTTCTCAAGAACATTTTTCTTATCTAGTTTATTTAAATAAACTAGATAGGCAATCCAAAGTTATTAATGTCATGAATTTGAAATGCAGTTAGTAGACTTAGGTACTATATAAAATATGAAGTACAGTTTATAAAGTATGTTTTGGTTATTAATTCTACTTTTAATATTAATTAAGTGAATTTGACTGTAAAAAGCATTTTATAATTAGATTAAACCAGTATTTAATAAATAAAAAAAAATATTAAATTTCTATTTGTGATAATTAAGTAGTTTGTCTCATTATAGTTAATTTTTGATAACATGTTTAATTTTTTAAAAAAATAATGTCTATTTTATTTGTACTTCGTGTTAAATAGAATTTAGAATTTATCATGAATTGCGAGAATATTAATATATATATATATATATATAACTAGAAATAACTATATATATATATATATATATATATATATATATATATCTTTATTATCTAAAATCCTCCTGTAGTGAGTTTTGATTATTTACAATTTAAAATTCTGTGACACGTACTTTGCGGTAAATCTAATTTTGAATAAACTCCTAACATGTCTGTCGAACAGTGAATAAATAAAATAACTGTAAAACTCCATGTCAAAAATTACACCTCACTAGCATCCAATGAATAAAATATATCTACAGATCTGAATCACTGTGCAAGTAGACGTGATGCTATCTTTTATGATGGGATGATATGGTGTAATACGAATTACAAACCAAGAGCTTTCGTGGTATCTTTTTACGATCATACCCTGAACACTATTTTGGGTTTGACGTATACGGTGTCGCTCGTTAAAGAAGTATAAAACATGGTGTGACGTATGTGGTGAGAGGTTTTTGGTAACTTCCGGGTGACATAGCTCCGAGGCGATTTTCGCTGTCATAAACTTAGTTAACTCGTATAAATGTCATGTTTATGGGTGCGTTATCTTAAAGGTTCTAATTAAATCTGATTAATTTATGACATGGTTCGAACGCACAGGACCATCACAAATAATATAAGTATTAATTTTGATATGAGGTCAGCGATAGGCGAGATTTTACGGTATGTATTATAATAATCAATTTTAAAGGGTACGTTTCATTATTGAAATATCGAACGGTCTACGAATATAAAATTGACTTTTGTTCGTACATTACAATACTTGATTACATTTATTATCGATATCTCGTTATGTACATATGTATATACATACATACATACATACATATATATATATATATATATATATATATATATATATATATATATATATATATATATATATATTTGACATAAGCGAACATATATGTGTACATATACTTTGTTCGTAATTGATTCTTAATATGTACATCACTTTCTTTATTGATATTGAATTGTTATGGATAATACAGCAACATTGATTGGTTTTTAATGAATACGTTTTGCATATAAACATAATTTAATAGGTATTCAATTTATTTACACTTTCTATCCTATTTCTTATTTTATTAATAATTACAGGTAAAAGTGTATGTACTATTATTTAATGATAATTTGAAATTTAGTGATAAATAAATTAATTTTTCATATTTTGTGCATAAATTATTTAATTTTTAACAAAAATAATTACGTTTTTTTTGATATATATATATATCATCATCATCTTCAGCCATATATATATATAATAGTATTTAATCACAAAAAACTATAAGGTTGCAAAAAATAATCTACTACCATGTTTATATAGACATACTAACACACACATACATAAAAACACTTATATATATATATATATATATATATATATATAATAGGATTAAATTACTATATATTTAATAAGAATTATATAGATATAATTAGTTTTAAAAATATGTTTATTATTTTATTCGGTTGCATCTATAGGCTTATAATTGAGAAGTGAATATTCCATGAACTCATCAAAAAAATATTGATAATTTTTTTATAAAAGTATTGTTTTTAATTTAAACTGATATTTAAATTATTATTACTGAAATAAGGTTTAGTATAAATTTTAACCTAAAGTTATATTAATCCAAAAAACATTGATATATATTTTATCAATACGGAATTCACAATGTTTTGAAGGTAAATTGTTTTTTTTTCTTAGAAAAAGCATTAAGTATTGTAAATTGATAGATAAAATCAAGCAAACATTTATATTTAGGTAACTTACATAAATATTTTAAGTAAATTGATTAAAAGGAAATAATAATTCCAATTAAAAATAATTATTAGATACTGTGTTGTACTCAGTTACATGTAATAAGAAATAAATTAATGCTTTAAATAATTTATCTTACTTATTACAGAATATTTTTTAACAGTGTATAAATATTATGAAACAGTATTTTAAAAATAATTTTTAACCTCAATTCGTTCTCCAAACAAAACAAATGCGTACGTATAAACCATATTTATATCGATTGAACCGTTTTTGCGCATAATGAATCGACAGGTATTCATAGTAGAATACTTCTTCTGTATAAATAGTATTCAAAAGTAAATTAAATTTTCAATTAGAGAAATGATTAGGTATATTACTATTTAATCTAATAAAATTGGATAATTGTAGATGATTCCAAAAAAAATAAATATACAAATATTTAAAGAACTAGTACAAAAATCTCAGTACATATAAAATGTTATAAAACAGGTTTTATTGGAATAAACCTTTTCTTAATTTATTTTTTTGAATAGATTTTATCCGAAAACTTTTCTACAAGTAGATTTAAAAATACTAAATATGTATCAAAATATTATATAAATAAAATACAGTTTCGAAAGAAGATACGAATATATTTCCTTGAAAGAAATATCTGTCTAAAATCAATAAGAAAAACTGCATGGCTAATTAAATAGTTAATATATTCAGGTATAAAATAATAGATCAGTTTAAATATAATATGTTTTGTACTAGGTACACTCCGTACAATTGTATCATATGATCTAATAACGGTTTATAGTAAAAAAAACGTAAAAATAAATTAGAATGGAAGTATTTTTTATTGTATTAACATTTAAAGAAAGAAATTCAAACATAATTGAATTTATTGCTTTGGGTGTTTTCAGCGAGAAAAAATATTTTATTATATATATATATATATATATATATATATATATATATATATATATATATATATGAGTACATTTCCTTAAGTAAATTTAACTGTTTTTAATTCCTTTCACGATGCAATTTCACTCTAAAATTTTCGTATTAAATCCAACACCCTTTTTTATTTTTTATGCTGATAGTAGTAACAGCATGCATGATGAATATTGATTTTAAGCATATAAGGGCTCTATTAACCTTGACCCGAAGTTTGCTTTTTATGACTGCTATGGAAACAATATTAAAATATATCCCTTCACTTATATAACAAATATTGATTTTGTATATTTTACTGATAATAAAATATTTTATATTCATACCGTACTATTATTAAAATTCTTTACTTTTTTGTTTAGATCAGTCATTAGTGAAGAAAAATGTTTATTTTGTATTACATGCATACATACACACACACTCTCTCACACACACATACACACACACACACACATACACACACACACACACACATATATATATATATATATATATATATATATATATATATAAAAGGCGTTTATGTGTATTTGCTTGATTAATTACTCTCATTTATCAATTTGAAATTTTCTATTGCCTGTTCAGGTTTAAATTGTTATATTATACATTATTTGTTATAGTAAAACTTGTTCTCAAATTCTACAAATTGTTGGGTCACTTGAGTTGGAATTGTGAAATTCCGTCACAAACGACTAAATTAAATTATTTTGTTATTTGAAGACAGTTGCGGCATTCCACTGCTGAAGATCAGTATATTGTTGGTGATGATTGTATTAGATCACATTTTAATATTTATTTATATTATAAATGTTACGTTGTTTTTCAATTTTTAAAATAGTGTAATATAAATCGGAATTATATATGTGTATATATATATATATATATATATATATATATATATATATACACACACAATTATTTCGTTCATTTTTCTGAATAATGTATTCAGGTCTTGTAGTCATAAAATATGTGATTTATAATGCCTTCTCCACTTTATATTGAATTTTTATTGAATATACAGAATGCATACTTTTAAAAATGTACTCGGCGTAGAATAAGTCTTTTGGGTTTTAAAAGTATTTCTTATGTTGTACTTTCCATGAATCTGAATAGAAGTTATAAAACTGTACGAAAGATATAATATACAAATTAATATATAAAATAATGCTTGTATTAAACTTTTAGTAATTTTAGTTTTCTTATATAATTTTCAGTATGTTGATATAAAAGTTTCCTAGTTCTGTGAATTAATATTTTATTTTAATTATCTTTCTTCGGATTTTCGATTAAGTAGATGGATTGATTTGATGATTTTTGGTTTGTTTGAATTTAGTTATTTCGCCGCAAATTTATATTATTTTGTTTAGAAATAATTAATTTCAAAATTACAATTTGTAGATTATTTTTATTGTCAATGATATTGGTTTATAAATAGTCAGCATTTTCTAAGTATTTTTTCGAATTAAAAAATATAATAGCTGTTAATATTTTTTTTCATGTTTTTGTTTACTTTCTTATTTTACTTTTTATATACATACATATATATATATATATATATATATATATAAATGTTTGTGTATATTTACTTTAATTTTCAATCTTAAAGAAAACTTAAATAGTAAACATTTACTAAATGTTAAGTTTTCGCTTGTATAGTTTGTAAAAAAAAACACTAGGCCCTACAGAAATCGAGAAGATCTAAGACACAGTACAGTGAAAGAACCGTCTGACTATCTCATAAAAAACTTCAGTATTGATACAATAGGACACTAGATTGATACACAATACTACTCACAATGAATTATATTTGTAAGATGTCAAGAGACTTGATGATCTGTACTAAATTGGATTAAGGATCTTGTGTAGTAATCATCATCTATAATACATTTATTTATTGTGCCATTTATATGATCAACAATAGGAATACAGATACAAAACATGCAGTTGGTAGCATAAAATGTTTGTAGTGAATGGTCTTTGTTATGTCTATTATTATTCAGAATACGTTATTAGTTGTATAGAATTATATTATATGGAATTTATTATAAAAATAAATTCTTCTGTAGGAATATATATATTCGCCTTAGTTGTAAAAATACAGCAAAAGAATCAATTTATATTAAAAATAATAATTTAAAAGGTGTTATATTTTATTTTTCTAAGATCGAAAGAAAACATATTAATAAGTTATTTTGATTACTTTATGATTGATAAACAAATACCGTTAATGTTATATATTGTTTTTACAACTTTAGTTTGATGTATTATCAAGCTATATTGACCGCATGATTTTTCGTTTTTAATTTTTTGAAATGTTTATCCAGATATACATTGATTAATTGTTTCACCAAATTACTTTACTAGCATCAATAAAAATAAATATTTTATTCTTTTTATAACTAGATTATATTTAAACTATAGTACATACTTACTATTATCTTATAAGATATAGGAACATTTTTATGTATACTATTTTGAACTGTTTTAATATTACAAACACAATTTGAATCTCTTTATCAGAATTATTAATATATCTTATTATTAAGTCTAAAGATGTTTTCATTTTATTATGAAGTGTTTATAGTCCCTTAATTTTAGTAATATATATAATTGTAAATAATTATATTTCAAGAAATAATATAGTTAGTTTTTCAAATAGTGAGGAAATATATTTGTACGTAACGTTTCATATATTAGATTTCCTTCAAAAAGATACAAGTACAAAAATACATACGTAATATTTGTTTTTATCTCTGAATAATCAGAATTTAGGCAACAGATTCATTGATTTAAGAATCACTGGTCTAATGCATTCTTATTAAAATAAAATATCAATGATATATATATATATATAACAAAATTTTCAATAAAAAAATATATTGGTTATACAGAAAAAATGATATCTGCCATTACCATTTATTGTCGTTCATTTATAATAAAGCCAAGGGCTTTACCATTATACCTACTTGCTGCACAGTATTTGCGATCAATTAAAACAACTGTGACGTGAACACTAAAGTGTGCTTATATTCCTCTCAAATCATCTATTAAACTTATTGGTAGGTTCAATCCCATCACTAACAGGCACAAATCAATGTTGATTCAAGGGGTTTGCGTTCATACATTTCGATAATAGTGCTTCTATAATTGATTTGTAATAATTAAATGTATATTTGATGGATTCTAAGGAAGTAATTGACGATTGAATACGAAATGTTCTACGTGAAGTACATTCCTGATGATAATTTTTCATAATATTAAAAGTATTCCATGAATATAGTTGAGAATTTTGTAAACAGAGGATCATGCTAGATTTGCATATAAAAAGTTTCAAATCGTTAAAAAAACTTAATCAATTCAATATTATTTTGAAAGAAATTTTAAACGATTTTAAAACGTAATGATGAAGAATTAGATGAATAGAAAAAACAATAATCTTGTGAATATTAGTAAGTTAGTGTTGATATCAACTATTTTTTTAAAAAAAAATAATTTCAATTGTGTTTTTGATTGGTTAGAAGAACAGATATGTTTTATATTGTAGTAATAAAATTTGTATCAATAAGTTCTAATTAGAATTGTATATATATATATATATATATATATATATATATATATATATATATATATATATATAAAGAGAAAGATTAAAAATAGTATTATTCAATTTGTAGAGAATGTATTGATGAAATATTTTCTTTAGGGAAATATAAAAACCTCAAAGTAAATCTGAGATGAACGACAAAATATATCCGTTTATGATAATATATTTGATTCGAAATCAACAAAAAAACGTAATACTTATTACAGATAAGACTTCGATTTGATTTTTGTGAATATTTGAATAGAATGAATAATGTATATCAAATGAACAATCGAAATCCAATATCTGTCATTCCACAATTAAATTATATGATTCACAATTAAAATTCATATCGAACTAAAGTTTAGAGGGCGTACAGTTTCGTTCAGAAATATAAAAAGAAAATAAATTTTCCATCTTAATGAATTTTTTACTCAATTGAGTTGGATAATTTTTTTTAATATGTAATAATACGTAACTTTATGTATTTTTATTGTACACTGGTCTATAAATGTTTCTCAAAACAATTTTTTACACATGAAAGTTTTTTAAATTTTCATCATCATTATGTGTTTGATCTTTTTATGTGTGGTTGTAACTTTTATTAGTGTGATTTGTTCGACTCAAATGGATATGTGATGATGTGAAAATTATCTCTCTCTCTTTCTCTCTCTCTCTCTCTCTCTCTCTATATATATATATAGTTTGTTGCAGAATGTAAAAGTGAAAAAGTTTATGATCGATATATTAGTTAACAAAGAAATTGTGTTAAAATCATTTAAGAATATTTGTTTAAAAATTGACAACATATGAAATTTTTATCCTTTTTTTAATATTTTTATGTATTGTAAACCAATGCTAATCAATATAAGTTCATGACAGGTATTAAAGTACTTTTAAATAATTGTAAAACATACAAATAAATACTTAATTAATGTTTTTAATGTTTTTTTTAGACATTAAAAATTACTGTAATGTTTTAGTGATAATATTAAAATTTATATAAGAATGAAATTCAATTTAAAATTTAAAGTTTAAATTAAATCTTTTGCTATAAATTCATTTTTACATACTTAATTTTTATGTATTTTCTTTGTTCGTTTCATATCACTTTTTATTTATATAATTGATTAGTTTGTGATGCAACTGGAGGTTTTTGTTGTTATGGAGTTTACAATGAGAAAATTAGAAGTTTGAAATAAACAAATTTGTTACGAAATTGTTAGATTTGAGATAAGAACAATTGCGTCTAGTGTCGCCTTCTGTTTTTAAAAAAAATGTAAAAAATGTATGACAGGTAGAGTGGCTGCAAATAGTGGTTAGTAGTTAGGTGCTAGCCGTGTAATAGTGCACCAGCGCTGATCAATTTTACAAACTTTAAATACAGTCCACTTATTATTATTATTAGAATTTGTTACAAACTAGTATATTTTTTAAAATATTGTTTGCATGCAATTATGTTAGTTTTACAAAAAGTATATGTATATATATACACACATATATTATATCAATATACTTATTTGAGATAATGATAGTTTTTTGTATTATTGCTAAATACGCTTTCACAAATTCATGAAATAATGCAGTCAAGTGTCTAGTAAATTAGGCTGCTGACAAATGTGCTCTGAAACTTAATGTTGTGGCATATGTCATATTTCAGTGAAGCAGTAGACAGCGACTGTCTAGTAAAGAATGCTAAATTAGTTTAACTTTTGAAACATTTGAAAAATAGAGACGAAATAATAATAATATATATATATATATATATATGCGTTTGTGAATATATAATTAAAATAGTTTATTTTCATATACATTTTAATTATTTTATTGCTGAAATTAATTTTTTTATTCAGGGAAAGTGCTGTAGTTAAAAATAATTTTACATTAGAGATGTAATTATAATTGCAAGTTTAAGACAATAGCGACATACAAGTATGTTTTTTCTATATTAATTTTAATGCGACCTTTTATATTTTATATTTGAATAATGAATTGTATGAAAAAATGTAAATGTTCCCAAATTTCACATCGATTTAACAAAAATGTAAAATAATGTGATCTTGAGATTTATAAAAATAGGATTTAGTACTTTGATGTTTCTTTCTGTAAAGAAGAGAATCGAATAAAATTTCAGTTGTTACAACTGTATTATACTTCTTTTACGGCATTCTTCGAAACAGAAATATCAATAAAATATTTACTTTGTTAAGTGTTTTCTTTAAATTGCTTTGAATGTTCTCGGGAAAAATGAAAGAATAGAATATTTTTATAATTTCATAATTTCTTTAGATGTGAACATAAAAAATTAATAACAAATTCAATAAAGATTATATGTATTTTAATATAAAATAAATAACATATTTCCATAAGACAGATTTCATACACGTTTATTATTAATTTTGATAATAAAATAAATTGGTTTCATAAAAAAGCTAAAAAATTTAATAAGTATTATATATATATATATATAACTACATAAATCAGTTTACATTATTGCGTTATCAAATTATTTTGATTAAAAAACTTTTTACCATCAAACTTCAAAAAAGCTTGTATAAATTTATAAACTTCTGCAACATCAAACATTCAATTCTGGTTTTATCAAATGTCGAAAACAAGAAGTTAAAATCTTCTAGAATAACTAGAGCAGTGTATGCAACTGAATAATAAATAATTGTGTAGTTATCCCTTGAATTTAGATTATCCACAAAGATAACATATTGTCTCATGAAAGAAAACCGAATAAGATTAGTTTTTGTATTTTTTTTTTTAGAAATTATATATATATATAGTGAAACGAAAATGTGTGTTTGAAAAAGCGTAATACAATTTAAATTCTTTTATTTAAAAAAATATTTGAATATGTAAAACAATTCTTCTACTATTAATGCAGATGAAATAAGAAAGAATATAAATATTTATGACGTCGAATAAAAATTAAACTTTGTCTTATTCACAGACAAGCATTTACTTGACCTAATAAAATGCGCCTTCCGTGTGTTATGAAACTAGACAATAAAAACAATTAAACACTTGTAACAGATAAAGTAAATTGCTCCTTCTTGAATTATATTTTCTCGTTTGCTCTGTAATTTTCCCTTAGTGTAAAATCTCAGTTAAGAATATCAGATTTACAGATAACAACAAAAAGCCATTATGTTACAAATGGGGTACGAATTTTATGCAGTAAATTGTATTTTTAACGGTCGAGGTTAAGGTGAGCGCTACTTAAAATATACTCGCAAAAATTCAAAACAACGAATAGGAATGTAGACAAAGTTAATTCGAATGTGAATATATATCAATTAATAGTTGATGAAAATTGTAAAATCTTATATAGAAGAGTTTATACAATTTAACAAATGAAAATTAAAGTTAATGAGATACAAATTGTTACGTGTGTAATTACAACGTTCATGTTAAACTCTAATGAAATAAGTTTGGTTTTAAATTAAGAAATAATTAAGTTTCACATTTAATAGTGTATTAAATTAGAAAATGTAATTATTGTGTTAGTATTAATACAGACGAGACCGATTACTAAGGCCTTAATGAATGTAAGTTGATTGTTGAATTTTAGTATGATGATCAGAAGAAAACAAGTTTATTAAAAAATTAATTGCAACTGATCCCATATTACTTTAAGTAAATATTGTTTATCCCATATAATTTGCATTTCTTCACATTTAAACATCATATAAGTGCCTTTTATAATTCAATATCGTATTTATAAAAATATAAATTTAATTTGAAACTATTTAATATCATTAAGTTCACTAAGTTATATTTTCTACTATTGTATATATTTTATTAATGAATAAATGAATAACATCGTTTAACAAAGTGCTTGTTCAAATTATGTAAAAAAATAGATAACAAAAACCCTTTAATATATTTTATACACGTTCCATCCGACGAATTTCAGGTGATTTTTTTACGTTTAAAATAAATGTTTTTGTTCCTTTTTCGTTTAACTTCATTGTTCTTGTTCTTCCGCCTAAGTTTCCTGACACAGATTGCGAAGAAATTCTTTACATTGACGTTACATTGTACGATTTGGAAAAGAGCTACTGCAGTATCTACTTATTTCAGGAAACTTTTTGGTCTCAACACATCTTTTAAAGAGAGAAAAAATATTGTTGATTCAATCGATTGATTTAAAAATGAAATGAGATATGAAAAACTTTTCCAAATGGATGTTGATTTTATAATTATGAATGTTTTTAAGTTAAACAATTATATAAAATTGGAAGAATTTTTATATTTTTTATCCATTAATATACTCTCAGAAGCAACTTAAGAATAACTATTGAAAATAGAAGTGTTTCTAACAAATATCTATCTATCTATATATATATATATATATATATATATATATATATATATACACAGTACAATGTAATGGCACATTTCAAATGACACACATGTGGTTCAATATGGCACATATGTTTTAGAATAAATATATATACAAATAAGTAAACACCACCTTTCAATTTCACCTTAAAAACGCTACGAACTTACGTTTCAAGCCAATATATTGCGTGTATTTTATATATATATATATATATATATATATATATATATATATATATATAAACTAACCAGGGTTTAAAAATTAATTACATTTGTCATATATTATCAATAACTTAAAAAAATTGATGTAAAAAATTAATATATGAATAATAGTTACTCAAGTTTAAAAAATAAATTTCAGTTACATAATATATTTTTGATTTTAATTCGATTTTTGTTAAAAATGAACTATATAGGTATATTGTGTTGAAGTGTATATATATATATATACATATTTTGAGGTTAATAAATATCAGATATGAAATATTTTCAACTATATTGAAGCTGACGTTAAAAATTAAAGAATATAAAAAGTAGAGCGTACCTGTCACGTAGAGAGTTATTAAAAAATTCAAACCAAAAAAAAAATGTTTTACGAAAAATGTGGTTTTATATATCTACGGTAAAAATAGTTAATTAAAAAGTATTAATTTGTATAAAGTCGTGTGTCATCTGATATGAAATTTTAGTTCTGTACATTACAGAAACACATACATAAATACATATATATATATATATATATATATATATATATATATATATATATATATATATATATATATATATATATATATATATATATATTCCTCGTCACATACAGTATAAAAGGCAATGGTTGTATTCTGTATTTGAACAATATGTATAATACTGTTCCTCCAGGTCATGTACAATTGCTCTTTGTGTGTGAACACTACGTAGTATCAGATCGATTTGACACCAGGGACACAGGCAGATATATACAAGCGCTTCACTTCAACGACATCAGGTAATTGAAACGCCCTGCGAGTGTTTACTCATTTTTCTCGTTCTGTAGGCAGGTGCGTCAGTCGCTTGAGATTCAGCTTTATACGCCGATATATAAACGTTCTTATTTGAAATTAATTTTAAACACAACTCATGCTACGTTTCAGAACAAAATTTTCAAAATATTTACATAATTTTTTCCCAAGTTATGGAATGTATAAAACATTTTGTTATATAAATAAAATGAAATTTATTAAGAATCAAACATAATTTGTATTCATAAAATTAGTATACCGTAAATGAAATAAAATCGAGATTTAATGTTTATTTAGTTATTTTAGGATACGACATCTCTCTTATAAGTATTTGTGGAATATTATGATACTTTTTTAATAGAATTGTCATATATATATATATAAATTTTAATATAATATTATGTTTAAGATATACATTTATAGTATGGATGTAAGTTTAAATGCAATTTGTTTTAATAACATTTCTTTTTATATTTAAAACAATATTATTTTTTGTACTGTAATTGAATAATATAAAAAAATAATAAAACCAAATTAATTTTCTTCTGTACTGGAATTTAAATCGTTAGAGTTTAATTCAAAAAATGATAAAATGTATTCTAATTCCAGTTAACTTATATACACAGGACAATATATAAACGGTTGAAAAATCTTCTGAGGCATCGAATACAACACGCTATAACATACACATTTTATATTTTGTATAAATGTATTGTATTCGCATACCAATAAAGTCATCTTTTACTTTTTACAAATATATCACCATTGTGATATCTGAACTTGTAACGAGTATTAGTTATAAGTGTACTTGAAATTCTTGTAACAATTAAATTATAATAGTAGACGAATATTTGTTGGTCATTACTTTAAATCTTCAGCTTATGTTATCCTCATATAACAATTTTTTTAAAAATAGATTCATGTTCAGTGGAGTTAACAGCATATTAGCATTATTACATTTTTAACATAGTTTCATTTTTCGCATCAAATATATGAATATTCTTCAAAAATTCAATAAACATGTTGGCATAGTTCAACGTAGTTTTGCAATTAAAAACAAACGTTTGACCTATTTAAACACGACTTCATTTATGTTCCTCTCAGTATTTATATATCACATAACTGAAATTAAAAGATAAATATCATAAATACCGAAAGATGAAACGTTCGAAAAAATATAACCATACTGTATATTAATATGGAACTCGCTTTAAAAGTTTAATTGAATTTTCCATCTCTATTCCCACCAATAAAGCAACTTGTTAATTTGCTGTACTGATAAAAGGTTACATGGTTTGGACAGTATATATTGATTAATATGTTAAAACTTTTACTCAAGCAACAAGATTCATTAAAATTGTTTATAATGGATAAAGGATACCCTGACGTTTTATAATGATGTATGAACAAAATTTCATGCATATGAAATTATTATACGTAAGTTCGAAATGGTGTAGTTGCACAGTC
Organism: Acanthacorydalis orientalis; assembly: GCA_034766995.1. Taxonomy (NCBI): domain Eukaryota; kingdom Metazoa; phylum Arthropoda; class Insecta; order Megaloptera; family Corydalidae; genus Acanthacorydalis; species Acanthacorydalis orientalis. The sequence goes on along the minus strand of CM068313.1, from coordinate 17,386,001 downwards.
ATATATATTAATTTATTAACTGATTGTTCATAAAATACTATCTTACAATATAAAGTTTGAATAGTCGGCAACGGTACTGAACATGTAAGTGAGGTCAGTGGGAATAGAGACTGATGCTGTACAATACATATTTACATTCTAGCCACACAATTTATATATATATATATATATATATATATATATATATATATATTATATACATGCATACACCAACATTTTAATTATGAGATTAAAACAAAGAAACTTTTAATAGACTAAATATGTGTAATTTTTAAATTATCTTCAAGTGATATTTCAAATATCGTCCATATTATAGCAAATTCCGATTATTAGGTTCACTTAATAAGATGTGAAATAATACATTTTATAATTCAATTAAAATGTATTTTTAATATTGTTTAGAAGTGTTTATTTTTTACTCATAAGTATTTCAATTTTATTTCGATAAAATTACTAACATATAGAACCAAATTAAACAGAATTATTATCAATATTTCACAAATCATTCAAATATTTAGTGCACAAAAAAGTTGAATTCTTGCTTATTGATAACTGTATCTGTTCACTGCGCGCATGTCGATGTTATCATCATTATCAGAGCGCTAAGATACAGAAATGTTTTTGTGCATTTGATGATAGAGTTGCTATCGAAATACATAGAAGTGACAATCAAAATCGTTAATAATCAGTAAGCAAATAAATATTACTCATTATAAGAATTGATAAAAATAGTAAGTTTTTCATTTATGAATAATAAAGTTCAATTATTATATATTATTTTTAAAGAATATACATGAGGATCGTTTGATGAGTATAGTAAAAAAGCATGTTAAACACAGTTTTTTTTTGAAAAAATCGATTTTATTTCTCAATATAGTATTCATTGAGGGGTATACAATTGATCCATTGAGTCTGTTAAATACGCATTGAGAGCGCCTCACACAAAACCTTATTCGATAAGAATTTCTTCCCAGCGAGCCAAATTTTCAAGTTAGGGAAGAGGAAGAAGTCGCACGAGACCAATTCCGGAAAATAGCGTGGACGAGGAATCAATATGAAGCCTAATTCATGCAATTTTGTCATTGCGACGGTCGATTTGTGGGACAGCGCGTTGTATGGTGAAAGAGCAATTTTTGTGTGTCAATCTTGACCGTTTTTGTTTCAGCTCGTCTTTCAAACGGTCCAATAATGTTGCATAATAGCTCCTTTTATCGTTTCTCCCTTTGTTATGTTGTCGATTAGGATGTTTCCTTGAGAATTCCAAAAAACAGTGATCATCTCATCTTCTCAGCCGACAAAATGGGTTTCGCCTTCTTCGGTTTATTTTCACCAATCGTGGTCCACTGCTTTGACTGTTTCTTCGACTCAGATGTGTAGTGGTTGATCCATGTTTCAACCACGGTGCCGAATCAACACAAAAAGGATTGCTCGTTTTTTCCATTTTTCCGCAACTGCTGCAATGCTCGTTTCAAACATCTGTAGAACGTGAAAAATGTATCACTTCTGATTGAAATTCGGCTTATACTAACTTGAAAAGTGACCCTTGATAGTTGTGACGTTACTAATTGAGTAGTGGCGCCACATCATAAAAATTTACCAAACTTATCAAACGACCCTCGTATATGTATGTATATATATATATTATACACATAAACATACTCATTATTATGGAAGATATTTTAGTTCAGAGATATTCTAAAAAATAATGAAGAAACATTTTCATTACTGAAATAATATTTTAGTAAATTTTTTTATTTTTCTATATTAATAAATAGTATAAAATGTTATCAAATTTAACGGAAAAATGATATGAAGATAAAACTGATTTCTTGTATTTTTTGAGAATAAACAGAATTGTTTCATGTTTTAATATTTTGAATATACATTTATTTGGATTAAAATTTATAAACGAATATATTTAAATTCAAAAATGTATATGCATATTTCACAATAACGAAAATATATGCAATGAATGTGGACAATAAATCTTGAAACGACATTTTAATCAAACGATTATATAATATATTTAATTTTTCATCTTCCTTCGTGATGAGTCTAAGCGGATATAAACTTTTTGAATTTTGTGATAATACTTTTTCATTTATGTGTCCATAACATTTTATTACCGTACTTTCTTTGCGTTTTATTAATGAAATGTAAAACGTCTCTTTTCATAATAAAACAGTTTATTATATTTAGAAAAAGGATAAAGGTATGAAGCTAATAAAAATTATATTTAAGTAAGTTGAAAAAATTTAATAGTCCATTGTTGATTTCGAAATGAAATATTTTTTGCAAATGACGTTATGTGTGCGTTAAGTGATCTTTAATTAATGAAAATTAAAATATTTTATGTTCCCTTATGCATTCCGATAATCTATTTTAATATATATTTTTTAAAGCATATTATTTTTATGCTATAAAATTTTTATTTATATCTAATAAATTATTTTCCCTTATGATTTAATTGAATAATAAATGAAACTATTAGGTGTAAAAATTAATTCTGCGCCTTTAAATTGAATCAATTATAACTCTGTTTTAAATCGAAATATATTCTTGTCGTTTTAAAAGTTTGAAAATTTAACATTTAAAACACTATTTATCTTGGTCAAGAAGTTGCCATAACCTCCAGAAAACAGTAGTAGTGAACACGATGGCGTCTGAAAAGCACCATATTAGGCATTACATACTTTTCGCATTCCAGTTGGAAAAAATGCTGTCGAAGCCGCGGGAGTAGTTTGTTTAGCTTTTTGGGAAGGCGTTGTAACCACATAAAACATACAAAAAATTCAAAAACAGTAGAAGTCCGAAAATGTATTTTGGTTTCATTGACTCAAAACCATCATCTTTTTTCCACAAGAGATTCATACTTACCCGATAAATGGAGTAAAGTTCTAATGACGGATATTTTGAGGATTGAAATGTATTCTAATTTTCCATAAACATTTATTTTCTATAAAAAAGGCACCAATTTAATTTATACGCATAATAAAATGAAATTTAAAAAATGATTTTCACTTCTTTTTTTACTATACTTGCAATTATTGAAATTTGTTGTAGAGATGTATGTGTATGTATATATATATATATATATATATATAATAAACCTCAAGTTCAAAAATTAAAATTTAATTGATTTAGATTTAAAAAATTTAAGTTTTTTTTTAGTGACAATTATATGTCTGTTGATTGAGATCAGTTATAAGGACAATTTATGTACATAATGCAGAAAAGTTAAAAGCAATATAATGCATAAAGAGATTTCATGTAAGAAAACTTAAATTTTATGTTCTATAATTAAATAAATCGTTTCATCTATTATGTATATATATATTTATTATAGGAAAATTATTTTTATTTTTAAGAATAGTCCTTTACTTTTTTTATACATTAGTAACTTTAATACATTTGTTATTTAATGAAAAATAAATATGATGACATATAGGCTGTGTTTTTGAGTGTAGGATGTGTTTCCTAAATTACTAAATTTTTGTACAAAGATAAATATTTTATCAGATATTTTGTTATTAAATTATTAATGTTTCAAGGAATAAATAAGAACTAAATCTAAAAATAATATTGTCATACATAAAATTCTTGATTTATCATATTTTTCGTTAGCGTATTTTGAGTGATTTAATGGCGAATTGCTTATTTTCATCAAAGTACTTCTTTTTGATACAATAAATTATTCTTTAATTGTTCGAAATTGTTAACAATATAATAATAATAATGGAATTATTGTACAGAATGTTGTTTACATTTCGTTCGACTTTACTCCTTAATAAGCCCCGTAAATCACACACTTACAAACCTCATTGACAGCAGTGAATCTGTAAATATTGGTTAAACCTTGTTTTCCAGTCATTTAACTCCCCGTGTTATGTGGCATACGATCGTGTTCACAGTTGACTACCCTGCCATTAGAAACTGTAATTAGTAATTTAATGTGCACATCAAATCTCCAACAATGCACGAATATGCGAAGTATATTATGAAAATGATATTAATTATGAGTGAAATTAATAACATTAAGCAGTTATTAATTTGAGTGAAATATTGTGAAGAAGTAATTTATCTAAGGCAATATACACATCTGTACACTGACTTTTGATTAATAATTACATCCGTGTATTGAGTCATTTCTCTTTGAACGTAAAATTTCGAAAATATATGTAATTAGAAGTTCGGCGAGAACGGGTAAAGTTTAATTACGTTTATTTATCAAAAAATTATAAGCGTTCGGATGACATATAAACACACGTGACTATTTTTTAAATTTAAATTAATTTTATTATTTAAGTATTTATTTATTTTTTTTTACAATAACAAGTCTAGAATTTAATGTCCGTATTTCATGGATAATTAGTTTTGGTGCTATTTACACAGTTGTTAAAATGCCTTTCCAAAAAAATAATCCTTATGTTCAATTTTTATTCTTATTTATATGCCAACATAAAAACTATTAAATAAACATATGATGTTTTATAAAATACGTTTAAAATTATTTAATTAAAATAAAATCTAAAATTAATATATATTATATAATTAGTTTCATTTATATTTATAACATTTAAAATAAATTTTTTGATTTTTTATTTATTTTAATTATCTTATTTCATAAATTTTAAATTTTTAGACAAATTGAAATATTATTCTTATTATAATTTATATATATATATATATATATATGTGTGTGTGTGTGTATGTATATACATATAAATGAAATTTTGAAATAATTATTATATTTAAATTTAATTCAACATTATGAATCGTCAAAGCAATTATACTGCAGAGTGATAAAATATGAAACGACTTAATTTATTGTACAATGAATCCATTTCTTTAAAAGTCTGTTCACGTACATAAAATATATTTCGTTTCTTAATATCTCAAGGTGGAAGTAAAGAGATTTCAGTTTTAGTTCTCCGACATCATGGTACGATTTTTTTCATAAAATTCTCTCTGAAAAATAATTTATTCCGTTACTAGCTGTTAAGTTTTTCTCTTTTGAACGTTTTGGACGTTATGTTAAAGTTGTTTCAGTACTATTTATTCTTTTTTGTCTCACCAGTAAAATCACCTTTTGTACTAGAATATGCAGAACACAGTTTATTAGTTATTAGTTGATAAGAACAACTTATTACTTTAAGTGGCTTATGAAATTTAACGTGTGCATGAATTTAAATGAGACACTTTACTAATTATGTTGTGAAATATAATATACGCAACAGTAGTTTAGTTTGTAGAATGTAGGTATCACTTTCTTGATTGTTTTAGATAATAATACGATGCTACGATAGATTAATTTTAAATCTTTAAGCTATATATATATATATATGTATGAATGTACATATATAGATATGATTTGTGATATTTAAAAATTGTCAAAAATGATTTTTAAATTGTTTGATTCTTTAAACGAATAAAAATTTATAAATATTAAAAACTAAGTTGATTTTTTATCTTAAATATAAAAAAAGTTGCTTTCATGAATTTTAAGAATACCTTATTATTTTTTAATACATTGTTGCTTTTTTATATTAAAATTACTTATTTTTCAAGCTTTTATCACAAATAATGTTTCATTAATTATTAATATTTTGTATTTATGTATAACTCTACACTTATCTCTGCAAATAGAACAATACATTTGATAAACAGGCGTTCATATCAAAGTTTTAAATTTTAAATTCGTTATTCTAATATTTTACGGAAAGTTTTATTAAAGAAGCGGTCCGAAAAAAACTCGATATGAGATATTATTTTAGGTATTTTTCAATTCCAAAATACCTAAGTCTCATATAATTGTTATATCTTGATCACTTTCTGCATTAATTTTCAATTTTTGATTATTTATACACTTAAATGAGAATAGAAACATATGTTTAAATTTTTCTTAAATTAGATCTATCTTTAAATAATTTGAATACTCATATATATATATATAAATATATACATGTGCATATATATATATACACATATAATGGGGTGATTTTCCCCCTGCTCGTTTTGCTCACTAACTCTTCGGCTTGCTAGCTCTTTCACTTCTCAACTGTAAGCTTGTAAATACAACCCAATGAAGCAATAAACATATTTTTTAAAACTCATTATGTCTATTTAATTATTATCAGATATATAGCAACATAATCGTTATTTATATATATATATATATATATATATATATATATATATATATATATATATGTGTGTGTGTGTGTGTGTATTTATATACATACATACATACATACGTATTATGTCTATATAAACATGGCAATAGATTATTTTTTGCAACATTTTAGTCTTTTGTGGCTAAATACTATTTAATATACAATATATATATATATATATATATATATATATATATATATATATGTACTAATAGTATTTCAAAATTTTGAGGAAATTTATTTAAAGTAATTTTGGTGTACAATACTTTTCACACAGAATATACATTGTATCCGTTTATGCGAATTAAAACAAAGACGAATAGAAGTATAGAAAGAGAATAAATATGTTCTTTAATCATTGCGTTGAAAAAAGAATACATTCAGAAACAAGATATGTTACATGATTGTACTTATTGAATACAGAACATAACATTCAATGCCATATATATATATATATATATACAATAATTAAGTGTGTATGTTTTGTCTGTGACTATTTTTTATACCAATTTAGTGCTTTTTTTTGTTTTTAAGGTAATTACGTTTGTTATTTTTTGTTATTATCTCTGGATTAGTCAGTGTAGGTTCTTTTGGTGACAATGTATTTTTCAACTTCATAAAAAATAACAAATGAAATAAAAATTTATATATTAAATTTTTATATTATATTCTTCTTATTATCAGAGAAAATTGCAAAATGACTATTATTCATGTATAACATACTTTGATTTAAATATGTATATATATAATTTTTTAATTAATTATTAAACAAGGGTAGTAGAAAATAGTACACATGATAACAAGTAACAAAAAAATTTTATTATTTAAAACTAAAGAGGAAATGCATAAAATTCTCATTGTTAAATTTACGACCCATTATTTTACCTTTGATTACAACGATGAAAATAATCAAACGAAAGCGCACTTGGCTTTTTTGTGTGATTAAACGAAATACATTTTGAATACGTTTACTGCACAAGGACACACGGTGCGAGATCGGTACATTTCGTGTTGTTCCGTCACTCAGCGGCCGTTTCGTCGTTTGGCGTTGTCAGTTCACAGGTTCGCTTGCGTTGAGAGTTGCCGCAACGGGATCTATTTGGCCGTCGATGTGAATTATCTATCCACATTCCACGTGATTGTTCGATATTGTGCATTGAGATTTTAAATCTTTATTCGTCTCACCAATTTCGCGTTCTCTTACTATCCGATTGTCTCTTATCCTCCTTTAACACGAGTGAAATGTTCGCTGAATATAACTTTGTAATTAGACTCAAATATTTTATCTAAAATATTATTTATTAAATAAATGTATGTATTATCGGAGTTTGTAAAAGTGTACCAAGTATATGTAATATAAATAATATATATTGTTCTTCGACATGTATGTTTAATTAATTAACAGAGAATATCTGTAAAAGTATTCGCATAATATTATATCAAGTAGATGATTGTATAAAAATTCTATATATTCATAAATTAATAATAAGTATAATTAATTTTAGTGTTATTTAAAAAATAAATATTAAATATACATTCATTATAAATCTGTGGTGTGTTTCAAAGATAAGTATTTTAGGAAAGAAATATTATAAATGATATCAGGTAAGCTTCTTTGAGATGTACTATTTGTGCCATTTTATAGAAATAGATACGAGTAGATTTAAATGAATCTGTCATATATATATATATATATATATATATATATATATAATTACATACATAAAGAATAATATATTTAAATTGATTTTGATTAGTTGAAAATATAATTTAAGACGCTAATTCAAGTGTATATAAATAATTGTACTCTTGTTTTAAAATTAATATAAAAAATATTTATTAGTGTTCTCTTTTATTATATATGGTTAAATTTAAGGGTTATACCATAATATTAATTTTGTATTAAACATTAGTATTTTATAATCTGTAGATGATCCTTTCAGTAAATATTATGAATAAAAAAAATATTATGTTCAAAAATGCATAATTTTGAATATTAAGAAAAATAAGTGGATAATAATAAAACAATCAGTTATTGTTGGAAGCGTTTGAGTATCATTAAAAAGCTTTTTAATTGTGATTTTATCTTGAGAGCAATTTGTATTTTTTTTTTAATCTGGAACATCTTATTTAATACTCAAGTTTCTCAATGGCTCATTGACATTATTTTAGTTCTTGTTTATTTACTAATAACTTATAAAATAATTTATGTATATATATATATATATATATATATATATATGTGTATATATATATATATATGTAGATGTATATATATATATATATATATATATATATATATATATATGTATATGTAGATGTGTGTATATATATATATATATAAACATATATATACATGTATATATATATAGTGTATATATATATGTATATTTATTTGTATATAAGTATATATATTTGTGTATATACACGTAAATATATTTGTATATATATATATACATACAATACGTATTTTGATTTAAAAAGGTAATTAAGTATATGTAGATATTATTAATTTATATTTTAAATAGAAGAATAAGTGTTTTTTATGATTTGTTGAAAAATATAAGATTTGTAATTATTTTACTTACATATATGTGTATATATATATATATATATATATAAAGGATACTAAATAAAATAAATTTAATTTATATATATATATATATATAGACTATATAAAAAATAATTTACATAATAAATCTCTCATTTTTATCTAAAATAATTTTATTTAGTTACATTGTTTATGTAACAGCACAGAATTACAAAGACAGTTTGTTTTATAAAAGCAGATTTTGTGTTCAAAAAATATAAAAACGTATAATGTTTAAATCACTAAAACTATACAATGTGTAGTTGTTGATAAGGAAGTGGATTTTTATGCTTTTTATACATAACACAAAAATATAGCAAAGTTTATGCAGTTATGAATTGAATTATTGTTCAGTAAATTTTGTATTTTCTTTTGAAAAGAAAATTTAATTTAATGACACTGTTCAAGTAATGATCAACTATTTTCTTGTGCATGTTGTGATTTTCAAGCGTTTTTAATCCGATTCTTATATTTGAAATTAAAAACAACATATTTTTTCAAACATTCGATAATATAAATAATATATTTATTAAGCTATAAGATTTACACGATATTAATGTAATTTTTTTATGAATATCAGTGTATATTATTTTAATAAAATGAATAATTGATTGTATACGTTGATTAATGAATTCGTAAAATAAATTAATTTCCTATAAACGATCCATTCAATTATATTAACTGCGCTATAAACATTTAAGGTTTAATAATTATATAATTACAGTAAGTGTTTTATGTACTTGATGTGTAAACACTTACGTACCACATACTTCTGTGTAACCTGTAATTTGAAATTCACGATGGAATGTTGTTAAATAAATAGGAAACACAAATATGTGTATTTAATGTTATTGTTGGTAATCACTAGAGTACATCTAGTTCTAGCTATAAATCACTAAATTCATATTTGTATGCTAACGTGCATGAACAATATATATATATATATATATAATGTATATGTATGTAAATATATGAGTGCGTATTTATGTATGCATGAATGTGTGTATAATACGGTCAATTTTCGTGAAAATCTCAAACGGGAATTCTGCAGAAATTTAAGTCGTAAACGTGAGCCGTGGTTTAAAGATGTTAACATTGTTCCGTATTTTGGCTGAATGTTTAGTTTAAAAATAAATTTAATTTAAAAATATGTTTGTTTAAAATTTACGAAATATTTTTTTCATTACATGGCAAAAAGTCGTCGTTTTAACGTATGGCTAGATTTTTCGTTTAGAGAGGAAAAAGGGTTCTCGATTAACAAAACTTGCTAAGGTTTTAATTGAAGGATAAAAAAGGTCTGTACATTGAACAATTTACAAATTAACAGCACTGTTTTATACTTGAATGGAACGATTTTTCGGTTATGGTTCGATTTAAATAAAAATGGACAATGTATTTAACTTTGGGCCCATTTTTTACTTTGAACGCGTGTTAATTATTTAATAGGTTTATAGAAATTTTAAAATTTAAATAAACTGCACCGAGAAAAATGAAAATGTTTTACTGTGAATAACAGTAATTTATTTTTGTTTTCTTTTTCGGGCATTTTTTTATATATAGTCCCTATTTTATATTCAGATACAAAATGTATTATATAAAATAAACTAATTAAAGAAGAGTAGAAGTTGTAAATGATTCCTTGAACAAAATTTAATTTTTATATTTCTTTTATTTAAAAGGCGAATGTTTTCGTTTTTATCCTTCATAGTTTATCAATTCCAGCACGTAATACGAAATAGCTAATAAGGTACTTTGAACCTCTCAACCATTATCCGTCCGTTTTGATACTACTATTACATTGAGATCTTTTTGATCCCCTTAAATTAATTATGGATATCTGAATTGGTATTATATAACCGCAAAGCAACATTAATTATTTATAGCTGTGGGCATAATCATTTTGAAGGTTTAAGCTTGTCTCGTTTATTCGAACTTATCCATAATACTATTATTTGAAATTTATTATTATTGGTATGTTTTTTGTTTGTGTTCGATTTGAATACATTCGTTTTAAAATTCTGTTGGGCGATTCTATTTTTAGTTGTTGTTAACATTTTTGATTTGATTTTATTAATATTTCATATGGTATACCACGAAAATAGAAAATAAGATTTAATAGTTTATAGGGAAATATTTATAACTATTATTCAACTCAGATTTAATAAAACTAAACTAATTGTTCGACTAGAATGAAAATATCGGAAAAAATTAATATAAAATAATATAAAATGAATAACAATAATGTTTATTATGGAAAATCATTTATAAAATTGTCAAATATTTTGTACAAAATGTATAAAAACTTGATCGAAAATTTATTTTTCAAACGTAATGTATCCAATCGTCGTTTTATACTAAGTAATTTTTTTAATACTTCTTGAATTTATTTACTTTTTGTTATAGATGTTAAGAAAATATCATAATTGCTTTTTTATTAAGAAAAAACGTATTTTTTTAATATAATTATCATTGCCATAGTTCCATCATTCAAGATAATATTTTTCTTAACGTCTTGTAAATTGTTTCCAAGTGCAATTCTTAACTAAACACGTTTCTCAACGCATCAGTCTGGACATTCTGCTTTCCTGGCATTTTTCCACATGTAGCCACTATTGTATTTAGAGAAAACTTTTGTGTTTACTTTCATCTTTATTCTTTGTCATTTGTGGGTTTTTCTTGTAAGAAATGTTTTCGTAGATTTTGTTTTTTCAATTAAATAATTTATTTGAATGACCATTTCTAGAAAAACGTTAACTTTTTATTGCTATCGAAATTTGATATTTTGAATCTATTATTTTTGAAATATTTTTAAATCAGATTTTTTATTTATTTTAATACATTTATAATAGAACAATTTATACTTAAATTTTTTCATTCACTAATTTGTAGTTTATGTATATATATATATATATATATATATATATATATATATATTAATTTTGTTGGTTTGAAAAGCTTAAATAAGTCAATTAAAAAATATTAACAATTTTATTTTTAAAACTTTATTAACAAAATTCATTAATTGTTAATATTTAAATTATTCATGAATTGAAAATGACAATTATAAGATGTTGAACATATAAAAAGTATAATTTAAAGAAGTAAATAATTGAGAGTTAAATAAAAATACAATTTAAAAATCTTGAATGTTAAAAAGTAAAAGAAAATTTGAGCTCATCTTTTTAATTTACATTAGAATAGGACATCACATAATGTATAATTCAATTTGAATCGAAAAATCTATATTATTATGTATGTGAAACATTTTATAATAAAGTTAATATTATAAAGGATGTATAAACATAAAATCGAATGAAATTTCGTAATTATAAAAAGAAAGAAGTTTTTATAAAGGACAGTATTATAAAATTTAGCACAAAAAGAATTACAATTAGTAAAAATTATAATTTTATTTTAATAAGCAGAAGAAAATATTAAAATATTAATTTCTAAGGTCGATACATACAAAGATTCGTTTTGTGTGCAATTCTGTTTGCAAACATGTTATTTTTGTCAGCAAACAAAGTTAAAATTTAAGGTAAGAATTTTGATTAAATTAATAGGGAGCTTAATCAGTCAAAGGTGAAAGAAAAGGTAAAATATTTTATAATAGTAAGTAATACATGTGAGAATCTGTTACAGTGAACACTGTGTGGCTTGTGTCGAAACTGAGCACGTATTATCGTTATCGTAACTTTGTTTTAATTAGATTTACATTTTATATGATTATAAACAAGTCACGAGACAGAATTTTAGACAAAATCTATATTTACAAGTTTTGTTGTATAGCTTTGTTTTTTACATATATATATATATATATATATATATATATATATATATATATATATATGTATGTATGTAGAGAGAAAGAGAGAGAGAGAGTGAGTGATTCGATTTAAGCTTCTAGATGGAAGTATTAAAAGGGGGCGCAGAGGCTAAGAAAAGTGTTATTTTTTATTTAGTATTTTAGTTCAATTCAATACTAAAATACAATTGAAATAAAATACTAAATGGGAGATTATATGGTTTTTAAATTTTTGCTTTTTTTTAAAAAACATTTGTGTGGAAGTTGAGTCACCCTATATACGATGGTCGTTTGATAAGTATGGTAAAAAGTAAGTTAAACGCCGTTTTTGGAAAAAAATCAATTTTATTTCTCAACATAGTTTCCATTGAAGACTCTGCATTTAGTCCAACGAGTCTGTAAAACACGCATTGATGGGCGGAGATGACTTCCTCATTCGACGAGAATTTCTTCCAACCGTGCCAAATTTTGAAGTTTGGAAAGAAGAAGAAGTTGCACAGGGCCAAGCTCAGAGAATAAGGTGGACGAGGAATCAATTCGAAGCGTAATTCGTGCAATTTTGCCATTACGACAGTCGATTTGTGGAACGGCCTATTGTCCTGGTCAAAAAACACTTTTTTATGCGCCATTCTTGACCGTTTTTATTTCACCTCTTCTTTCAAACGATCGAATAATGTTGTATAATAGGATCCTATTATAGTTTTTCGTTCGTTGAGTAGTTTATCAGGATGATTCGTTGGGAATCCCAAAAAACAATGGCTATCAACTTCCTATCAGACAAAACGGTCTTCGCTTTCTTCGGAGCACTTTCAACAATCGTTGTCCACTGATTTAGCTGTTTCTTCGACTCAGATATGTAGTGGTTGATCTATGTTTCAACCACGATTTCGAATCGACGCACAAAGGCCTGCTTTTTCCATTTTTACGGTAACTGTTACAATTATCACTTCAAACATCTGTATAACGTGAACAACGCGTTACTTCTGGCTGAAATTTCGCCTGTCAGTTCAAAAAATGACACTGACAGCCGTGTCGTTACCAAATGAATGGTGGCGCAGTACCATAGAAATTTACCAAACTTATCCAAACGACTCACGTATATATTCATACTTAAATTTGGTATTCTTTTCTTAATGCCTTTTAAATTTGTAATTTTATTTAAATCCTTCCTTTTATATAAGTAAAAAAATCATACAGAGACGCATACGTATATATCGTGTATATATATATACTAATTTAATATATTATTGTTTATTTTTTTTCTACATGTATGAAAAATCCAAATAAACTTTAGAAATACATTTCGACTACACTGACTGTGTAGTCCATTAGCTAATAGTATTTTCCTTTCCATTTACATTGCTTGACAAAATTTTTATCAATATTTGAGTTTCTGTCAATATTTGATATTTTATTGGAATGAAATTTTAGTTATGAAATTATAAATAATATTGAATACTCATTTTGTTAAGTACATATTTGTATGTGACGTTTAAATGAATGACATTTATTGAACTATTCTACACAGTAATGTACAATTCGCTTCACGTCCAGTTTTTCTGAATATGGAAAAATATGTATGTACTGTATGTTTAAAATTGTAAATGTGTGTTTAAATGAAAATAAGTAAGGAACTATGACAGTTTTACAGAAAAATCGATATATAATCTTATATAGAATGTACGTTCACACAAATGCATGAAAATATACAGTATAAATGTGAAAATTCGGATTAACTTAAATGAATACAAGAACTGAATTGAAATTTACTAGTCTTTTCTATATAAAGATACTTACGATAAAATAAATTCAATTGGTAACAACTGGTAAACGTTTTGAATGAAGTTCTGAATTGTTTATTTTAATTTAAATTAAACAGCTTATATCTTCAAGATTAGTATGAATGTTCTATTTGATCATAGGTCAGTTATACTGTCTTACAAAAACTTATAAATCATGAGATTTTTAACTGCTTCGATTGATATAGGAATGAAATTTGAACTTCTAGAGTAAAACTTTTGTTACTAAGAAAATAGAATGTGTGCATTGACATTTTCTTTTAATTTGACGCAATTGGCCTCAGTAAGAGTGATTTTAATTTATTTAATCAAGTTTTTTTACTTATTGCTGTAATTAAGAAACTAAGTTTTATTGACAATTATATTTTTTCAATAAATAATTCATAAATATAGTTCAATAGGTGACTGATTTGGTTTTCAGTGTACAACTTTTTAAACATTATTACATATTTTTTTAAAACACGCTTATTTAACGTTTAATTAATTCGAAAATTATCGATTTTCTTTTCCTTTTAGAAAAAGTTACTTCATTGCTAGGATATATAAATTGTGTAAACATGTCACAACGAGAAAGTGTTTCAGGACAATTTTAAATTCGTTACAAGCGTATTTATAACATTTACGCGTACTTTCAAACCAATATCTTATAAACACGGTCTAGTTTTGTCATGCCAGTGTACAATTTATCAACAGGCACGTAAATAGAAAATAAAGAAACGACGGAAAGTCAGTCGGAAGTTAAAATTAAAACGTCAGTGGCGACATGGGAAAACTATTCAACGTGTATATCGACACTCTTCCACTTTCAGTTCGTTTCAGACGTTACATATCGTCTAAAAGCTTCGTTCTAATCTTGGCGAAGCTTTTCGAATATTATCAGCTTTAAACATCCGCTATTCGTTCGAACCCTTTTGTGTCAGTGCTTTGCGATTTTCTCGTCTAGTGCAGTTGCCTCTCATTCGGCTTTTGCTACTATATATACAGTGGCGTAGTTTCCTTTGAACATCTTTTGCTCTATGAATCGTTGTTAGATATTCCTATTCACTTTGCAACGTAATTTGTCATACATGTTCATTTTTTTATTTTTATTTTTTTTTGTAAAAGAAACCATAGTAGTAGTTTGTACAGTTTTTATATTAATTCCTTTGTCAGATATCTTCTTTAGTTTAGTATTACGTTTTAATATGATACATTATTACATTATATAGAACCTTAGAGCAATTTTATATATACATTTTTTCATCTTTTTTTAGATCTAAGTTAAGTTATCTTTTTAAAGAAACTATGCATTTTTTATAACTATTTAATATTTTTTTTATAATCAAATAAGAACATCGATTATATAATTATTATAAATTCGTTCATTTATCAATAAATACATTTCATTGTATAATGTTGTCGTATTTAAATAAAAAAATACATTAAGAATTTCATTTTTAATTTAAAATTCAATTCTTGATTGTAGCTTCAGTTTTAATTTGCAGTAAAGAAAATTATATCTGAATTAATATTGACTGATAATTAATATATTAGGTTGGTGTAAAAATAATTGCGGTTTTTGCATATTGAATATAAGGACGCGTATATTAGTTAAAACTTATATTTATTAATCAAAATAAAGACCATTGGCCTGCACACATTTCTTCTAACGGAAAATAAGTTTATATGCGTATTTTTATTCCTACAAGATTGAATTCTGGAGTCCTGGAATTAACGAATTCATCTAAAGAGCTTTGAGCTGATCTTTGAAAACATTCTCTCGTAGAAAATTACTCAAATGTTTCAAAAAATAATAATCTGTTGGAGATAGGTCTGGAGAAGTAGGTGGGCGAGGTAATGTTTCATAACTCAGTTCATTTAATTTTTTTGAAATTTTTGGAACTAGTTTTAGAGCTTTATGTTCACAAATTGTCTCTTTTCCAAAAATAAATTTGATATTTCGAGCTGTTTCTTTTGCTTTAAGTCCCAATTTAAACTCATACAACAAAATCGCGCGAATTTGCTTTTTTCCATGACTAGTTTAAGAGGTTATATCTAACAATACTAAAGAATGAAAACAATAGACATAAGTTGAAATCAATAGTGCTAATTTCATTGTTTACAGTGATGTATCCACACTACTCTAACAGAAGATAACGGTAACTAAAAAAATCGCCACCAAATTTAAAATGATAAAAACCGTAATTATTTTGGCACCAAAGTAATACTTTGAGCTATAATTGTATATTATATTACAGAACAAGCTTTTTTTACTAAAAAAGAGTTCAATGATTATATTAATTTATAATATAAAATTGATAATATATTTTATGGCATTCATTTAAATAATATTTTGCAATAAAAGTTATTACTGAGATAATATACATGGAAAATTTATCTATTGTTTGAAGTTGAAAATGTATTTTTCCTGTAAATACAAAACTAATTATATAAGCTTCACTTATTAAGTTTTTTTTACTGAAATTTATTAAAGTAGCTTAAATTTTGGAAAACTGACTAAATGAATAATAATTTACTATCAGTTTTAACTTTATTAAGTGACAGAACTAGTCATTAAAGTATCATTTTGATGAGAATTTGGATCGTTCATTTTTTATATGTTGAGGTTAGTATTTGTTAATAATAAAAAAAAACGTTTTACTTTTTATCTTCAATACACATTGCCTTTAATATTTGTTATTTTGTAAGCCATTTTTTAAATTTATTAAAAATATAATGGGAATATTCAAGTTAAAAATATCGAACTCTTATATAAATGATATAATATTAGTGCAAAAATAAAGTACTAGAAATGCTTTGGACGAATGAACTAATAATAAAATTTAACATTTTACAAATATATATATATATATTTGTTATTATTTAGTTCATAACTCGTCTACAAATTGAAATGCGATGCTCTTACATTGATAAATCTTCCACCAGCTATATACGATTCACGATAGTTGCTCTAACACGTACTCTTGTATATTTGTGTAGTTTATATATATATATATATATATATATATATATATATATATATATATATATATATATATAATGATAAACGCTCGAGTTTACATTAGTATTTCACGCCGGTCACTGTCTGACCCGTTGTTGCTCTGGGAATGAGTCTGCAACGGCTGCAGGTACTATATCTACGCCACTGCGTAAACCTGCTAGTGGTATTCGACAACGTTGACTGTCTCGTGGGGTATCTCTGCATCAGAGTAAAGTATGACGTAGAGGGTTGCGAACGTACCATCCTTCACGAATCTAGCGAACTGCGTCACAGCTTTTGTTTTTTCCATGCTCTGTCCAAATTAAAAATTTATATTTTAATCAACAAACGGTGTCATGCACGTGTTGTATGTTTGTACCGATTTAGTTATTATCGTGCGTTGATTCCTTCACGACTTGGGTACAAATATAATACTGTAGGTGCAATTATTAACACGGAACACGCCGGGAAATATTTATTGTACGGCCATTGTTTATTATTAATTTCTTTCTCTTCTTCAATTATTCGATTATGGGAGTGCTCTTATTAGCTTTTATATTCATTTGAAAGTCGTCGCGATTATTTCATTGTTATTAAAGTTGTAAATTATTTATTATACACATCTTTTCTTTTTGTAAATATTTTATGAACGATTACATAAATGTTAAATTTCATAGCTTAGATGAAACTTTTAAAAAGAGTAATTATTTGAAAGGCATGGTAATATGTCATATCATTATTCTACATATATTTATTAATTTGTATACATAAAACATGTTATTATTAACATATATGAGTGCATATATATATATATATATATATATATATATATATATGCACTCTTAAATATTTTATCAAAAATGACGATTGAGAAATAAAATTATCATTTTTTGAAATGACAAGTGTTGTCTTTGTGTCTTTGTATAAAAATTTAATGAAAAAACCTAAATTCATTAAAATTGAATTGTAATTTTTATTAATTCTAATTAAAAAAAAATTATCATACATATGAACATTAAAGTTTGAAAAATTATTGTTTATTATTTTACACATTTAAAATTCTGTCGTTTGAATTTATATGTGTATTTATAATGGTGAAGATAAATATAACGTGTAATACTAAAGCAGGAAAATATTGTTACAGTTATCTGTGTATATATATATATATATATATATATATATATATATATATATATATATAATATAAATACAGATAATCTTATAATAATGTGGTACTCCGTAAGCTTACTATGCTACAATGTGTTTGAATAAATAAGGCAGTTCATCGTATAACACGACATTTAATAACACGTTTCAAGTTTCAAGACGTGTTATTGAACGCTTCTTAACAAGAGTTTCGCTTAAGAAGGTTTTGCATTATATTGTGTTTCGAGAGAATAAACATTATTATATTGGAAAGTGTTTCTGTCTCTTAATGCTTATATATTATATATATATATATATATATTCACTATATTTATATATATATATATATATATATATATATAGTGAAATTAAATTAACATCATACTCTTTTGTTAATTTTAAGTTTTTTTTTGATATTTGAAATTAATTTGTTAATTTATAAATGTTAAAATATATAAATAACTTTTTTAGCTTTCATTGTATATGCAAAAGAAATATTTATTGATTAATATATGAAAAATTGCAATAACTAACTCTAACGAAACAAACTTTCATGAATATATTTATTAATATTGTCAAAATGGGTTTAAAAAAACACAAATGGGTTTTAAAAAAAATAGATAATAATATTAAATATCAGAAGTACTAAATGTACAAACATAGTTAATAAAGACATTATGAAACATAAATTGATAGAGGTAATTGATTTTTTATACATGCAATGAAGATAATGTTTGAATGTCTGTTTGTAAGTAAATATATTTCTAGAAAAACAGTGAAAATTCAGTTTTTGCAAGAACACTTTCTATATTAAAAACAAAATTAAAACTAAAGTTGTTTAAGTGCATATAATGTAAAATATAAATCTGTTTATAATCGAAATATGGATTATATTTGTTAGTATTCAATTATTGATAAAGTAAAAACTTATAATATATAAGTTTATGTAAAAGTAGTAAACAAATGTAACTGAAATTTATATACTTGTTGCTTATAAATAGTGTGAATATAGAATAAAATATATATTAAAAATAACATTTTTAATATTTTATTTTGCACGTGCTTTGAAATTTGAAATATATGGAAGGATGTTATTAATAAATAAATATAATTATAATAAAAGTACTGTATAGAAATTGAACATGTACTAAAATTTAAAAAAAAATGTACAATGAACAGCTTTTTTGAAATGTTATATGATAATAATTGTAATATTTTGATAATTTTATCTAATTTTATTCACAAAGGACAGTTTTAAATTTGTTTCATTAAATATATCATATTTTTTTACATAAAATTTGTAACAGAATACCATTTGAAAAAAAATTTAAGCATATAAATGCAATCGTTTGTCTATAAAATGTGATAGTTTCAGGGTCTGATTTTGAAAGCATGACCAATTGTTCATTAGCCCCTAGTGATAACCACTCGACTACGACTGTCACTTTTTGTGTAATTTATAGCTGTAAACTAGTAGAATATATTCACATTTATACCCATACATGCACACATTATATATATATATATATATATATACACTGTTTATTGTTCGTGAAATATCTCTTAATTATAATACATACATACATATATATATATATATATATATATAAACACATGTATATATGTATGTATAGTTTAGATTACATCTTGAAAACCATTGCGTAACATAGATTTCCTTCATTTCAAAACAACCACAACCCACTGAATTCTAAGCGGATTTCGTACTAAACTTTAATAATAGTTTTTTTTTGAAGATTATGCAAAGTTGTGTAAGTACAGATGTATGAAATATGAGGATTGTTTGACTAAAGTTCATACACGAATTAATAGTTGAATTGCGTTCATACAGATATGTACATAAATAATTTTTACTTCCTTTTTGTATTATGTATTGTTTCAGTTACAAATTCTGAATTACAATAAAACTTTTTTTTAACAATTTTTTTGACTTTTTTATAAACACAAGTTATTAGACAGATATTTCAAATTTTTGTAAAAAATAAGGAAAATTTTGAGTTTTGGTTTTAAATTTTCACTTAATATGAAACTATATATAATAAAATATTTCTTAATTGTAGGTTTTCGATTGATTACTCGTTGATTTCACTCTCTCTCTCTCTCTTTGACTTTCTATATATATGTATATATATATATATATATATATATATATATATAATTAAAATAATTAATTTATATATTGATTTCATTTATAATTATTTAATTACATGTTATTTCACAATAAAAATAAATAAACTAAAAGTAAATAAAAACTATAATATTTTTTATCAATTTATTTTATGTATTTGAAAAATAAGTTTCTTTTATTACACATGTAGTATATGAAAATAAATTTAAATCAAAGAGAGTATAAAAGACGACGATCAGTCAGAACTGTAAACGTTCAGTGTGAAGTATGAAAAGTGTAAATATATGGTTTGGAAAGACAGTTTGGTAAAGAAAATCCTGGATAAGGCAAAAAACGAAAGTTAGTCGAG
Organism: Acanthacorydalis orientalis; assembly: GCA_034766995.1. Lineage (NCBI taxonomy): Eukaryota > Metazoa > Arthropoda > Insecta > Megaloptera > Corydalidae > Acanthacorydalis > Acanthacorydalis orientalis. The sequence continues at coordinate 17,365,013 of CM068313.1, read as the reverse complement.
TTATTGTGAGAGTGAAGAGAACAAAATGGTCATACGGTGAAATAAAACGTTGACCATTGGATCAGAAAAAATAGCCGAATAGTGTGAGAAATGATGTTTAAGAAAGAGATCAAATATGAGTTGAGAGGATAAAAGTCGAAAGTTCATGGAAACATCACAAAAATAAATGCTGATAAAAGTAGATGGATAGTTCATGAAAAGTCTATATTCACAAGTGAAATCGATCGATATATATATATATATATATATATATATATATATATATATATATATTGTATAGATGTAGTTTATATGTGTTGTTCACGAATTCATATTTTTGTAATTAGTGACTGTTCATTTCACTGATTATTTGAGTGTTTTGTTTAATAATAAAAACTATTTTTTGCACATCGGTATTTACAAAAAAATATTTATATAACAAATTCATAAAAGCATTCATAAAATAATTATTGACATTTTGAATGGAAATAATTTATATTTCCATATCGACAAATAATAAAGAGTGACAATACTGAATATCGTCGGTGTTTTAATTTTTTGATTAAATTTTGTTTGTTGAATGTAAATGATTGAAAATAAAAACAAATGGCAATGTTTATACAGGAACAAATCCATGAAAGTACACAAAACAGTTTGTGTATCGTGGCGTCATACAACTTCTACGTCAAATATCGTGACATCGTAACATTGAGTACTGTTTCAATGTTTTTGATCAAATATTTGATACTGGAATCCGAGGAAAAGATACACACACAAAGCATTGTAATGTTGAAACAAATCTTCAAGAGTACACTGACCTCACTCACAGGCATGTAGTCAATATCCAATATCACCCAATTTATTTTCGAATCAGTCTTCGTTAACTTGTAATACGTGGTCGCGTCTATACTCACACTATCATCGACCTCACCTTATGTCTTGCTCTAGAGCCTTTAAGATATCTGCGAAAATCCTTTGGGAAAACGATGTCTGTTCCTGAATAGATATGTCTCTAGTTTTTCTTTTCAAGAGCAACAAAACATGAAATGGGGATTTATGGACTTTATGGATCGTCGTTCGGTGCAGTAATAATTCTAGCGTTTTCACAACACGTTTCGCGTGACAGTTAACATCAAGATAAGGTTTTAGATTATAAATAAGTTTATATATATATATATATATTTATATATATATATATATATATATATATGCCAAAACTGACGGAATATTTTTAAATTATATATTTTCTTAAATGTTGACGCATGTCTAAATTGTACACACATAAATACAACTTTATATATATATATATATATATATATGTATTAGCAAAAATAAGTTAAAGATTGTTTAGATTTCAAGTAGATATTTTAAAATTTTCTACACTGAATTTTTTACATGATCACATGTTTCATTTTGTTTGTGCTACAATACTTGTAAAAATATCAGTCGATATAATATGTTCAGTTGAATTATAAAAAAAAAACCGTAACTAATATCTTGATATTGGTTTATCTTTATCGTCTGTATTAAATTTAATACTAAATTGTATCATATTGCTATATACCTGAAATGTTCAAAAGAATAAGGTTAAATAATTGTTAAGTATGCATTAATTCCATAAAAATAAGTTATAAAGTTATTTATTGAACATTTTTTCAGTATTATTATCATTATTATCAGTTTATAAGTGCAATTTTCAATAAATACTTCTTTTTAATTGAAAAAATGAATAAAAATCAATGTGTCGAGAGAAAGCTCTTAATTAAAAAATAATGAATTAAGAATGTATATTATGGTGCTCAAAGAAATTGATAGTCTCGTAGTATTTAAAGATTTTTTTAGTCACATATAAATCAAAAATGTATTTTTCATTGAAATTTTACATTTATTTAACCTCTTTCTAAACAAAAAGAATATTGATATTGAATTTAAATAATTTTTTCTTTCGAAATTTACAGTATTATGTATATTAGAAACACTTTTTTGTTTTCAAGATTATATCTTATGGTCGAGAAATATATCATAATAGAGAAATATTGATGTAAGAACATAGAAGCTTAAGATATTTTAAATATCTTTCTATATATAAAAAAATAATTCCATTGTAAAATTTCCATGAAACATTTTTTTTCGTGTAGAACACCTCCTCGCAACGTCGTTATCCCTGCTACACTCTGCAACTAGCACGTTAAACATTTCTATTCCTGATCATTTCCGATGTTTCACGAATCATTACCGATTATAAGCCGGGGCGATAAGCGAGCCGAGGGAGCGAGCAAAGCGAACGGGGGTTGAGCCCCCTGGGGGTCGGTGAGCGTAGCGAGTATCGGTGAGAGCCCTTTGGCCTTTTTTTTAAAAAAAACACTTTTCCCTAGTATAAGTAACAAATACGATATAATATATATATATATATATATATATATATATATATATATATATATATATATATATATATATGAGAATATTTAATTTAACATACGAGGTAGATAAAAATAGGTATATAGTTCTATTGCATTATATATATGTATACATACATGCATGTACATACATTACATTTCTACTAATTCACGACACAATTTTTGGATATAATAGATTTAACATTATTAAATTATATTAAAATTCGTTTGATATTTAAATAAAAAATTTATAATACGGTTTCGAATAGAATATGTTATTTTTAATTAAAACTTATTTTTACATAAATACCAGATATACAAAAGCTTACATGTATTTTAATTAATTGTGTTAGAGTTGTTTTGTTGTAAATTGAATGAAAAAAATTATTGATGTATTCATTTTAATTGAATTCATATTTTATTATGAATCAATGAACATTTGCATTAAGCCTTGATTTTTTTTAATTTGGTAACAATGTTTTATCCATACATTTCAAAATTTTATTAATAATAATTTTTATATTTTTACATATATATATATATATATATATATTTGTGTGGGTACACACCCACCCATACCCATATATATATATATATATATATATATATATATATATATATATATGTGCCTGTGTATGTAAATATGTATACATCTGTGTATGTGTACAGATATACTGGAAATACTATGTATAGTTTTAAATTAAAATTTGTAATTTAACAGATGGCAACTTTGTATTGTCACATACATTTCGTCGAATAATTAAATCGCACAATCAAACTCGTATACAACATTTCACAACAATATATGTCAGCTAGTGTTAAATATTTAAATAACAAAGTTTTCAATCCCTGATACAGAGGTCTGGTTTTGATGTGATTGAATATTTGCACATTAATTAATAATTTGCAATTGAAACGTAAATTCAAAATAAATGGCGTAAAATGTACAATTAATAATGTACATTTCATTATCTAGATCATATAAACAATTAATAGTTAACGAAGCTTAAACGATAATTATAGACAATTTCGTTTCATTTAATGAAAAACAGTTTCATTTTCCGTTACGATGTTGGTAACTTAAATATTTGCGTTATGTATGAAGCATTGCGTATAAATTTAAGTACACATAATATATAATATATATATATATATATATATATATATATATATATATATATAAAATATGAAAGGCAACTGACAGATCGATATAACGTCATTCTCCCTCCTTTTTTAATGTAAATTAGGTGTATGGTACGTATGTAAATATTTAATGTGTGCTACAGAAATTTAAAATTGAAAATTTTATTTTAATATAAACGTATATGGAAATAAGTTTACGGAATATCAGCAGCGGATTTCCTTTCGAGTAAAGTTGATAAGTTTTCCGTAAATATTTTCAAGTTTTATTACTTTATCAATGATAAATTTAGTAGACAAATGAACACATAAAATTTAAGGACTATTGAAGTAGGTTTCAAACAAAAATAGCAATAATGATGGGAGTTAAATGTTATGTTGGCATTCAGTCAACATTAATTAGTTGGATTCTGTTAAACATATTTTGCGGTCAAACAACTTTGATTTGAATAAACTAAATATTAAATTACATAAAATGTTGATATAGACTTTAATGAGTTTCAACTTTAGCATTAAAATTAAAATGAGTGAAAGTTTAGAGGATGAAAAATAGTTCTCTGTTAATTTATAAATCGATTTTATATACATACATACATATATACACACACATATATATATATATATATATATATATATATATATATATATATATATATATATATGGAAGATTATAAATTAAATTAGCTCTTAAATTGTTTAGATTATTTTTTTTAATTTGTTCTTTTTGCCAATAAAGATAATCTAATATTATCATATTTGAAAATCTTAATTGTTAATTATAAGTAATTTTAATAAATATATTAACAAAAATGCAAATATATTTTCTTTCATATGGAAATCTGTGCGAATATGATTTTCAAGTTAATACAATATATATATATATATATATATATTTTAATACTTATTATTTTTCGATGAGATATACTAAGAGTTTATAATATATATATATATATATATATATATATATATATATATATATATATATATATATATATTATACATATTAACATGCTTATCAACTGGGATAATGAAGTGGCTTATATATTTGATAGGAACATTTTCCATTTTTACCTTCTATATCACCATCTGCTGGATCATTTTTCAAAGAATAACATGTTCTAGAGTGGTTGAAAATTGTCGGAGAGCTTAAAAGTATAATGCAAAAATTTAGAAGCCTAGTTTCAAAAGGTAAGAAATTAAATAAGAAAACAACATAAAACCTAAGGTGGATATAAACATTAATGATGTGAGGCGAGGTTTTCGAATATCAAAAGAAAACTAGGCATTAAAAATAAATAAATCCATTTAGTTCGTTGTTTAAACAAAAATGCTTCTATGTACAAAAATTTAATTTGAATTTTACTTACATTGGGCTTTGATTATATATATATATATATATATATATATATATATATATATATATGGATACACTTTAATTAAAAGTAAGTGTTAGAGAAGGGGATGTGATTTTTTCCTTTAAGAAAATAATCTGAACGTTGCAATCCGTACAGTGAATTATTGAAAAAGTGTGTGTAATTGGAAATGGGAATATAAAAGGAATATCTTTCTTTCTAGTAAAAGAACATAAGAAAGTCGTACAGAAATAGACAGATATAGAAAAATCAACTCTCGTCGACTTGAAATCGTTTTCGTTCTCATAACACTAAAATGAGCTTTAGCTTCGAAAAGCGAAATGCAAATCGTAGACGTCAATTTCAACATCAGGAGGCAATTTCATTCCACTTTTATCCGCTGTGAAATGTCACTTGCACGATCAATCGAAAGAAGAAAATGTCCTCATGCGAGATAGTCTTAGGGGTTCTTGACTGCATTACGTTATAGATTTCAAGTTACCATTTTCACAAAATCTATACTGAAGTGTTTAATATCTCTAATGTACAAGAATTCTGTACAAAAATTATTTACAGGAAAGCTTCTCTGTATTTTCTACACAATTTTTACTGAAACAAATATAAAATGTATGAATTGTGAATGGATATATATTTCAATTAAATATTGACATTTTACTGGTAAAAAAAGGAAATATTTACTAAAATTGATATAAATATTGAATAAAGATTTTCGCTTTTCCTTATGAAATTATTGTCGAACATTAATTTTAAATGTTTTTGTAATTTCACTTCTATTTGAAATAAGAGTTATATATTAACAAAAAATGTTTAGAATAACGTTTAATTAATTCAAATAATATCTGATTTAATTAAATTTTGATTATGTTACATTACAATTATATTACATACAATTTTTCGTACAAATTACTCATTTTTGTATAAAATAAGTCTTTTTATTTTGAATTTTTATGTATAAATATAATTTATCTTATTTTAAACAAAAATTAAATCCTAAATACATTTATTTTAATTCTTTTATATTAATATAATGTAATTTGTTAGTACATGTTATGTTTCAATAATGTAACTACTAATTTTGATGAAAGCAAAATGATTCATTTTAATCAACCTCGCTAGTATACAGTAATTAAATATATTTTGATAAATTATTAATAAGAGTAGTAAAACAGATATTGAATATAATTTAAAATTTTATTGAATAAAATCAATATAATTTTAAATAAATGCTCTTTCTATCAAGTAAAAGACTAAGTGAATTAATGTTGAAGTAAATGAATTTTTGTGTTTAAATTAGATGCTAGGCAAATCTGATGAATATTTTAATTTTTCGATTGAAAATTGTACTATTGATTTAAATACATTATAGATTGTGTTTATTTTATTTCATTTAAAAAATGCTATTTTAAATGGCAGGATCAATGTGAATGAATGATCGATGGTTAATAAAATGGATTTTAATTCCAGATATATAAAAAAGTTAATTGAAAAAAATTATAAATTCAAATAAGGTTTTATAGATATTCCATTAGAGTTTTAATAGTAATACGAATTTACTGAAATATGGAAACAAGAATATCGAATCTAAATGTAATCTACTATACAATTTTAATCCTACGTACATTATATCTGTGTCACTGAATTAATATCGAGCCCGTGACGTATCGCAACTAGAGCAGAATTAAATATCTGGATGATATCTGAACAAACTTGCGGTTTCAAGTGTCAGAAGAGACGAGCTCTGCTATTTCGTCGCAAACGCTTCGTTAGGGTGTTAATTTCAAAACTTTCGAGACTTCAAACATTGAACAAGTCTACAAGATACTTTGTCCATTTTGGTTTTTTGCATGTTCCAAATCATCGCTTTGTATGAAAATTTTATCAAACGATTCTTTTTTTATGAAAATTATTATTAATTTATTTGACTTCGTAACTATGAACTTTAACATAAGAGTTATTTTCGTTTGTTTGTTTTTTTTTTTTTTTTTAAAAAAAGTCCTTAATATTACCCCTGTTCTTGTATTTATATACATTAAATATTTATATATTGAAAATACTCTCGTATAGATGTTTTTTTAAAAGTAATTTGAAAAAATCCCACTCCATTTAGAAAATATTTTTATCTTGTTAGAGAATGGAATTAAAGAAGTAGAAATCAAATATTTTTCGGAGAATATTTAAATATGTTTATAAATTGATTTTATCTGTATAGCAATATTTGTTTGAAAATGTCAGTACAGAAAAAAATGTGTGAAATGAGAGTTGTTTTAAAATTTTCATCGTTTAGGAAAATGTCGGATTTTTTATTACTATTTAAAATAACATTAAATATAAGTTATAATAAATGTGTAAATTTCTCTTTTTCGATATGCATATATATATATATATATATATATATATATATATATATTTACATATATACATACGAGTATAATACATACACATACATGCAGTTCTTATCAAAGTTAAATATTTTCTGTAATTAAATTACATGACGCAGATATTTTTTGATGTGAAACCATTAATTATGTTTTCAACTGAAGAAACCATGAAAATAGTAAATATAAATGAAGTAGTAATATAAAACATAAATAGGAAGTATAAGAAGAGAATATCATTATATTCAGCAATTTGGTTTCCTACGCTTCCAAGCAAGTTTTTTTTTTAAAAAAAAAATAATAAATAAATAGGAAATGGTGGTTAAATTCATAGAAATAATTTATAAAACTAACCTACTATTAATCAATTACATAAAGGTACGATAATGGCGTTTTCATTAACATACACAAGAATTCTACTTCAATTTATTTAAAATAATACATTTAAATTTGTTAAGTTGATTGAAAACGATATTTTAATTATGTGTTTAACGCCAATATACATCACGTGTGTATAATTACTAGCTTAAAATAATTTAATGTACTCTGAAAATGATTATTGTTTATTTAATAGTCGGTACATTCTTCTGATCGATAAATAAATTGCAGTTTTGTACGAATGTGTGTGAAGAAATACAGGAATTATGTAGTTGTTCGTCGAGCGAACAGTATATAATTAATTGTTTTACACGGACTGTTAATTAATTACATTTAACTATAAATAGGTACATTAAGCCACAAGTGATCACATTTTAAATTAATGAATAAAAGTAATTTATTACTTCATGTTTAAATAACATTTATTTTTATTATTATGTATTTTAAATATTTAATAAATTAAACCAATTAAATATTTAATCAACAATTTGTTAAATACCGTAATTATGTACGCTATGAATAAATATAAAATATATACTTAAAAATTGTATTAGGTTGGAAGAAAAATAATTACGGTTTATGACCTTCAAATACATATATTTTCCTCAAGCTCTCGAATTGTTGTGTGTGTTTCTGATTCAACTATCGCCTTCAGTTGGTCGTTGTGAACTGAAAAAGACGCCCGCGACCTTCTTTATCCTCCAAGTTCTCGTTTCCAGTACGACATTTTTGGAACCACCATTGTACTGTAATTTTTTTAACAGTACACACACCAAAAGTATCGTTTAGTTTACGAGCAGTTTCTATTGCTTCACCACCCGTTTTGAACTCATATAAAAATTGCTTTTATTTGTTTTTTTTCCATGTTTAATTCAATAGCCCAATTTGAATCAAAATTAATATTAAAACAAAAGTCGACATTATTAGAATACAGACTAAAAAATACAATTTAAAATGATATTAACTTGTACACGATGAACTGACATTTTCATTGAAAAAAATTAAGGTTAGAATTCAGAAAAAAAACCGTAATGCTTTTCTTACCAACTTAATATTTATACAATATACTTAAGGATGAGTGATTTTCATTTTTTTTTGTTTTGATCTGTCTTAGTAGGGTATTAATTAAATATTTAGACAAAAGTCATATTAAAAAAATAAAGAAAAAATCAAATATTACAGTGCTTAGACGTTTATTAGATTAGTTAAAACTTTGTCCTATTTATGATTTGAATAAAGTAGCCAGTCGCGTTTTAATATATTATTTCTACACTTTATTTCTTGCACAATACATATTTGTTATTGGATCATTACATACGCCTTAAAAAAGCAACTATTATTTTTATACAGACAATATTTCTTCAGAAATATTATTCTGAGTGAATCGAGAAATAAAAATATTTTAAAGTACGGAAAAAGATTGCAGAGGAAAGTGTGAGAGAAAAATTTTACTGTAAGACCACGGTATTGAGTAGTTTCAGAAATCAGACATTTTTTTGAAAAAAATCGATTATTTATCATTTATAAATAAATAAACAACGTATATATTCGAGATCTAGTTTTTAATTAAATTTTAATTTGATAGTATTTTATTTATCATAGTAATTTATCGCACAAGTTATTTATTTACATTTTTGAAAGTAGTGAAAATTTTAAACGAGTAATTTTTTCAAAATATAAAAAATAATTCAGTAAATTGAAAAAATGAGTTAACATTTTTTTAAATTTCGATAAAAATGTTATTTTGGAATTTTCATTCCTTTTATAAATTGATTTTAATCGTGTTTATGTTCCGCATTAATCGCGTTTATGTTTTTTAGAGATTTGTTCTTTACGTAGTTATATTAGAAATAAAATTTATCAGCTCACTTGCAAGACACCATAAAAATATATATCGTGTAAAAATATAACACATAGATGTAGATTTATATTTTTGTTTAAACTGAAAAATAAAATCAATGATATTTGAAATTTACATGTACTTTAAAATCATGATTTTGGTATATACATACATACACACACATATATATATATATATATATATATATATATATATATATATACACGCAGTTACTTTATTCATAAATAAAACAGATCATAACATTACGTTTAAATATGCAAACGTTTTTCTATGAAAATGTGAAAGATTCAACTGTAAGTATTAGCATGATAATAAAGTGGATCGGTAATCTAGTTACAAACATCATTTGAAATTAGTGTAAGAAATTCCAAGCCAGTTTATTCCATTTATTAGCTATGTACACTGTCATTACAATGTACGAATCACAATGTCCGTTTCGCACAAGATGTTGTTTCCCAGTCAGGAGGCGTTAAGTGGCCGGACGCGCCTAACACTGCTTTCTGACGCAACTCTACGTCACGATTCCCGCATAAACTTTAATTTAATCCAATTAAAGCATCGTGAACGGCCCAGCCAGTGTATTGTCGTTATACGATTTGTTCTAATATCGATATTGCAACACTAATCAACAAATTATTAATTGCGCTGTCGACTAATTAATGAAATTAGCTCTTAACTACAGACTTGTCTTTCTAATTAATTAAATTTAAATCTGTTTGAACTGAATCTACTGTAGAAAGTTATTTTGTTGACGGATTTACGTCTGTATAATTTTGTTTAATTATTCTCGTTCATATTGTTTGCATAACTAGTACAAATCTCCACGGCATTGTTTGAGTATTTTTAATTGATGTTTAAGCGATATTTTGAGATAAAGTAAGCCTGCTGATGCAAAAGTAATTTCAAATTAGTTTGTTAAGCGAATTAGTACCTGTTTTGATTCACTTAATATTTGTTTCGATGATTAAATTATAGGTTCATGTGATAGCCGTTATTGATTTTGTTAAGATAAAGATATAGTATAATGTTTGCATTGAATGATTTTCAAACAACAGTGTAATTTTCAATTTTCAGTACTTATCTCATGAAATAATATTTTCAAGTATTTGCTTTTAATACATTCCCTATTTTTCTTTTTCTTTATATACACTTTTATGAATGATTTAATATAATTCATAATAATTAATTATATTTGTTTGAAGAAATATTTTTAAAGTTTTCTTTATTTCATAAAGTACAATATAAACAAGTAATTTTCAATTAAAATATCACAAAAGTTAACTTATTGTTTTACTCTAATGTTATGTTAATTTTTAAAATTATTATACACACACACACATTATACATATATATATACACACATTAGTTACACTGTACACAATAAAAGCTTAAATAATTTTATTTCACTGCGAATAAAAATATAAAATAAAATTATGTATATATTACAACTTTAAGATTCTTGATTAAAAAATACAGTATCAGATATATAAATCTCTTAAGAACCTTTACAAAATCACAGTTGAGTTATTAACAGTGCATAAAACCGCTTAAAGTTTAATACGTAATCCGTACTGAATTTTATTGTTGAATATTGTAAGCAGAATTGCTGGAAGTATTTGTAAAGCTCTTGCGAGTTTCTTCATAATCTCTATAAAATGTTGAGAGTTAAATATCTCTTCTACCGAGATGTAATAAATAGAGCGTTTAAAAATACTGAATACTGCTTACGAATATTATAGTTTTATTAATATATATATATATATATATATATATATATATATATATATATATATATAAAATAGTAAAATTGAATAGAACACTTCAAACCATACAAAGGTGAAATTATCCTGGGAAACTCACTGATATTTATGATTCGATAACATAAATTATTTCATTGGATTTTCCTTTAATGAAAATGTATAGATTTAATTTACCATGTTGAAATTTTAGCTATACATATTTTGTAAATTATAAATATATATATATATATATTGGGTTCTATTAAATAACTTTGCATTTTTAATATTTACTCAGTTCATCGAACCTTAAGAAGGGCAAGAAAATAATTAGAATATTTAAAAATTCGCTTCTTTCTTTATAATATAGTCTGAATTAGTTTTTAACAGATATTGATTGCATACTTCCATTTTTAATCTTTCATATATTTCATTAATATAACCGTATCAAAATTTAATTTTGAGACAATCTGTAATTTTTGAGACTGTTAACCTGTTATGTATGGAATATAGTATAGTAATTAATTTGATTTGTAATGAAGATCGTTTGATTGTTTTGAATTTCATGTATTTTATCATCATCTTTATATCATTGGTGGTATATATTTAATTGTTGCAGATTTGTGAAAAATCGGAACAATTGAATGTATTTTCAAATGAGAAAATTTTTCTTAATAATATGGAAACTAAAGTTGATGGGGGGGTATATTTTTTAGTATAAGTACTGAAAAATTACAATGTTATAAACAAAAAAAAATAACATT